>OU343221.1:87799081-87832752 GCA_910596185.1 Chrysanthemum makinoi | reverse complement strand
ATCAGAATCTTGTCGAAGCTGCAGGGACTATGCTGATCTACTCAAAGGTTCCAATGTTTCTTTGGGCTGAAGCCATTGCCACTGCTTGCTACACCTAAAACCGCTCCCTTATTTACATCTCTCATGGAAAAACTCCTTATGAACTTGTCCACAATCGAAAACCAGATCTTTCTTTCCTTCGTGTATTCAGTGCATTATGTTATCCAACAAATGATGGTCAAGAATTAGGAAAGCTGAGAGCTAAGGCGGACATAGGAGTTTTTATTGGTTATGCACCAAACCGGAAGGGTTACTGAATCTACAATAAAAGAACCCGAGATATCATGGAAACAATTCACGTCACGTTCGATGAGCTGTCTAAGCAAATGGCTCCAGGACATTCAAGTTCTGGACCCGCATCTCAAAATTTATCTTGTAATCCTATCAGTTCCTCTCTTGTACAGAATCCCTTACCTGCATTTCCATATGTACCTCCTTTTGAAGAAGTTTTGAAGAAACTGTTTGATCCGATGTTTGATGAATACTACGAACCTATTGATAATGATCATTCTACACCATCAACTGTAGCGGCTTCTAATCCAATCAACACAGATAATCCATCTGTTTCAATGTCTCTGCCTCAAGAAGTGCCAGCTGCAGATCACTCATCGTCATCCTCAAATCCTCAATCTTCAGTTGTACATCATGGAAATGTAGCTGCCAATTTTATGAGAGTGTACTACTAACCTTTTGCTACGAAGATGATCTTGTTCTTCCTGAGAACATATTTGCTCCTGAACCAACTCCAGAAAAATCGCGTCAGGAGATCCAACTCTACCACTTCAGTCCTCAACAACACCACCACACGATCATATTAGAAAATGGACACATGACCATCCATTGGAAAACATCATTGGGAACCCTTCTCATCTGGTATCCACTCGTAAACAACTTGCAAATGATGCCTTGTGGTGCTTCTTCAACTCCGTACTATCTAAGGTCAAACAAAAAGATGTTAAAACAGCAATGACTGAGGATAGCTGGTTCAATGCAATGCAAGAAGAAATTCATGAGTTCGATCGACTAGATGTATGGGAATTAGTACCTGCTCCTGACTGTGCTATGATCATTGCTCTCAAATGAATCTTCAAAGTAAAACTTGATGAGCATGGTGATGCACTAAAGAACAAGGCTCGGCTAGTTGCAAAAGGATACCATCAAGAGGAAGGTATTGACTTTGAAGAATCATTTGATCCAGTTGCACGTATCGAGGCAATCAGAATCTTCTTGGCTAATGCTGCTAGTAAGAACATGGTGGTCTATCAGATGGATGTAAAGACTTCGTTTCTTAATAGAGATCTGAAAGAGGTTGTATACGTCAGTCAGCCTGAAGGTTTTGTGAATCCAGAGCATCCTACTCATGTCTATCGCTTGAAGAAGGCCCTTTATGGATTGAAGCAAGCTCCTAGGGCATGGTACGATACGCTATCAAAGTTTCTTTTATCAAATGGATTCAGCAAAGGAGCAGTTGATCCGACATTGTTCACCAGAAAGTCAGACAAACACTTAATTCATGTTCAAATCTATGTTGATGATATTATATTTGCCTCGACCGACCCTAATGAATGTGACCATTTTTCAAAGGAGATGGGCTCCAAATTTCAAATCTCAATGATGGGACAAATGTCATTTTTCTTGGGATTACAAATTTCACAAAGTCTCGGAGGCATTTTTATCAATCAATCTAAATATGAAAATGAGATTTTAAAGAAATTTGGATTTGATTCTTGTGACCCTGTTGACACTCCCATGGTGGAGCGTACAAAACCGGATGTGGATCACTCAGGGATCATGGTTGATCAAACAAAATATCGAAGTATGATTGGATCCCTGATGTACCTCACAGCCAGTAGACCAGACATTTTGTTCGTTGTATGCATGTGTGCTAGATACCAGGCTAAGCCTAACAAAAAGCACCTTGAAGCGGTTAAACGGGTCTTTCGGTACCTCCAAGGAACCATCAACATGGGACTTTGGTACCCGAAGGACACCGCTATGTCACTAACAGCCTATGCAGATGCTGAACATGAAGGATGTCAAGATACACGTCGAAGTACGTCAGGAGGTGCTCAATTTTTAGGTGATAAACTTGTGAGCTGGTCTTCAAAGAAACAAATGAGTACTTCCATATCCTCTACAGAGGCAGAATACATAGCCATGTCATCTTGTTGTGCTCAAATCCTATGGATGAGATCTCAATTATCTGACTATGGCTTTGAATTCAACAAAATCCCTTTGTACTGCGATAACAAAAGTGCCATTGCTCTCTGCTGCAACAATGTTCAACATTCAAGAGCAAAGCATATCGACATCCGACATCATTTCATCAGGGAACAAGTAGAGAAAGGTGTGGTGGAACTATACTTTGTGAGAACTGAATATCAGTTAGCAGACATCTTCACCAAAGCTCTTCCTAGAGAACGTTTTGAGTTTATTCTTCCACGACTTGGCTTGAAGAGCCTTCAACCAGAAACTCTCAAACGTCTCCAAGAGGAAGACGAGGAGTAAAGGTGTTTGTCTCTATCGGTTCTTTGTATATATCTTATCAAAAAGCAAAATACAAAATTATAATATATTATATATATATATTATTATATTATATATATATATATATATATTATATAGGGAAGGGATCGGGTGGGTTTTAGGCTTTTAAGTAGGAATGGTGCAAAAATATCACAGTAGCTTTTTTTTTTAAAAATCAAAAAAATCTAAAAAAATTAAAAAAATAAAGAGGATGATTGATTCACAATGCCAAACCGTCAAGTTATCTCACACAAGCTAGCCACTTGTGAATGACTAACCGTAAGAAACTTAAAACAGTCAGTACAATCGATTTGCTGATAATGAAGGCTTAAGGGTATGTGTGTGGATAAAACCTCAATATCGATATCAAAAATAATCACGAAGATAGATTCAAAATTCCTTTAGGAAAAGAATATTAAATCAAATCCCGTGTGTGATCGTTGATACGGATTAGTCAACCCGAATCGTTTCCCAACGAGGCGTGAATTGCCAACGCGTCTATTGGTTTGGAATTTAATGCTCGATGTTTTGATTTGTTTGATTTTTTGATTTTATTAAACTACGGGAATGGGAAAGTAATTATGGGAATCTATTTTGGAAATCCTAAGTGCAAATTACTAAACTTACGCAATGAAACGCAAACGTAAACGTAATTAATGCAACTACGTTCTAATCTATATCCTAAAAATGCCTAAAATTACTTTTACTCTAAAATGCATATTTGAAAACTATTTAGAATTAAAACTATTTTAACGATAGGATTTTTCTGGATTTTATTAGAATTAAAAACTAATTTTTAACTATTAAATCTAAATTAAAATACTAAAAATTATGAAAATTAAAGGAAAATTATAAAACTATTTTCTATAAAATCTAAAATAACTCAAAGAGACTTTTCAAAACTATTTTGTATTTTTCAGATTATTTTCTATTTTCTACTACTTTAAAACTATTTAAATCTAATTTAAATTGTGAAAAATACCAAATAAAAGGAAAAAATATGGAAAAATATTTTTTATGCTTTTTATATTTATCTTAATCTATGAAAATTGAAAATTTATTTTTTGGAACTTTTTCTGAATTAATTGCAATAAAAGCTATTTAAAAAGTCCTAAAAACTGTTTTAAATTATGAAAAATACTAAACAGAGATGAAAAATTATGAAAAATTCAGTAAAAGTCTAAAATATTATTCTAATTCTATGAAAAATATAAAATACTAGGGTTATGTGTGAGAAATGAGAGCTGATGTAAACTGTTTTGAAATAAGCTATAGAAAATAAGCTACTTAAGATAAGTAATAAGTAATAAGCTACCAAACAGCCATGAAGCTAATTTATACTAAAATAAGCACTACAACTAATTACTTCTAATCCTAACCTCTAATAAGCAATCTACCAAGGATTGATAATTAACCTAACTTAAGCAAAACAGCTTATCTAGGTCCCTATTTTTAAGCTGTTGCACATGCTTATTCAATAAGCTAATGTGCAAACCAGGTCTGTGGTTCTCAAGACCACCAACCAAAGAGTACTTATACCTAATTTCAGACAAAATCAAGCTTAAAATGCAGCGTTTGCAAATTGCCACAAAATTTGATGAAAACCGTTTTGACATCATTCGACTTTTGAAAACAAATTGAAAGTTTGACCGTGAGATTTGATTCAAAGTGATGAACGATTTTTATGAATCGTGATTAGCAAAACAAAGTTATCAAGCAACTCTAATGGTATGAACCTAAATCAAGCTTTTGATTTTTCAAAATTCCACCGATATATGGTATTAGAACCGATTTTAAGGTAATCAAAATTTGACTTTAAGTGAAATAGAGTGCATTCATAACAACTGATTTGAGTCTAATTCACCTAAATAAAGCTTAAGCAACTGATCTTATCAAGAATCTATCCTAAAACTCTAATGAATTCACCTGATCCAAACATCAGTTATGTGACTATTATGCAAGTTTTAAACTGACAACTACCTTACTAGCTTAAGCTATCACCTAATCTAGATTTGCTTAATCTAATTACACCTAAATGAGATCATCTAAACCATAAACAACCTCAGAATTAGAATGAGCTACTAATGCAGATTTGAGATCAAAATATGCAGAACATGACAGAAATATATTTGAACTAAAACTGCAATTAATCAAGCACAATTATACTTCAAACTACATAATCAAACAGAATCAAAACAATCTTATACTAGACTTTAGCTAAATTAGATTTGAGAAAGAAGTAGAACTCACACTTAAAATCCAACCCACAATGGTTTTGCTTATGAAATCAATGGAAACTTAAACGATCTAACCCAAATACATCAACTTAATCCAACCCCCATATCCATGTTGCTATCAAAGACCATAACCATCAATTTAACCAATATTCTGAACATTTGACTTTTGTTGACCAGGATTGTTTAGAGAGTAATTTGTTTGTAGAACTGAGTAGTAATCTAAACTAGCTCCGCTTAAGCTATAGATGAGCTTAAGAGAGCTTATGGAAACATAAACTTAAGCTAATTGCAGCTTAATAGCAGATTTGAGACATTTTTTTATTTTTGGAGTATTTTTTCTTATTTTTTGTGATTTTTGTTTCAAGAAACAATAAGCTTTAAAACTGTGTTTGATTAATATTGAGAAGATGAAATACTAACAAGCTATTTAAAACAATAAAACAAAGAATCGAGATTGCTTAAAAAGCTTCAAATTACTTTTATCAATAAAACTTGTGATTACAAAGGAACTGAAAATTAGAAAATACAGAAATGAAAACTAAATATTAAACATTAATAAGCTACTGACAATCTACTCAAATTCTACATACTTATACAAGTGAAATAAGAGGGCCTTATATAGGCGAGCGTGAGGCCTTGGAAGCATCTAGAAATCCCAAATGTGTGTTTCTTTGAGTGGATATCAGCCCTCTGATCAAATCCCAGCTATCATTCTCTCATCACAACCCTTGGATCACATTGCCACGCATTTTGCACCAATCAGAGGAGAGGGATTTGGGAATGACACACGGATTGGTGACATGGCACCCGTGTGTCAGTGGGTGTCAGAGTAAAGTACGAATGTACCCTTAATTGCAGAAGCATTTGGCCTAATTGACACATGGGTAATTAGGGTTCATGTAAAACTGGGTAAAAGGGGGGTAAAAGGCGCGGGTTATTTGTTTATATTTGTTTAAGTATATTGACCGGGTTATTGGATGGGTTGACCAGGGGGTTTGGTATTTGATACTGGTTAATATTAAACCGGGTGGATGGGATAATGGACGGGTAAATGTTTATTGGTTTAATGGGCCGGAGTTGTGTTGATTGGATAGATTAGGATATACTTTGGACCCAAAATGTGTTTCAAGGACTATTAGTGTCAAATCTGAAATTCCAAGGACCAATATTGTGCATTCTGAAAAGCTCTTTCAAGGATCATTATTGGCAATGTCAAATAATCCAAGGGCTGAATTTGCAA
Organism: Chrysanthemum makinoi; assembly: GCA_910596185.1. NCBI lineage: Eukaryota > Viridiplantae > Streptophyta > Magnoliopsida > Asterales > Asteraceae > Chrysanthemum > Chrysanthemum makinoi. Next base: position 87,826,710 of record OU343221.1, on the reverse strand, counting down.
CTTCTGAAACTTCAAGGGTCATTCTTGCTAAAAACTCAAAGATGAGGGACTGATCTTGAAAATTCTTCAAACTTGATTATAACTTCCAAAAATCATCCTCAGAGAATAAAATCTTCAAAAATGCACAATCTCGACCTTCCGGCTCAGCTCAAACTCTCTTAATCTCTCGTGCTCGGATTTACGTCCCGATTTGGTTCACAACTTTGTGTGTTTTACATATCCATACCTGCACAAGCACAAACTCAAGAAAACCACAAATATTAGCAATAAACGGCTCTTTCTTGGTTATTTTGGGTCAGTTTTGATAATGAAAAGGTATGTGTTTTAGCACATACCAAAATACCCCAGACGAGACCATTGTCGTGTCCCCACGCAATGCAATCAACTCACGCTTCTAAAACCAAGGATTTCAATCTCTTTCTACTAAACCTATGAAGAAGTAGCAAAGATTCCTCAAAAGAGATTAAGAAAGCCTTAATTCTAAGAACGCCCCATTTACCTTTTAATTCATATGTATAGATATTACGGTTAAGCACCTTCCGGTTATGAATGACGGTTTGATAAACTTTCATGTCGATCAATAACTCCAACATTTTTCGAACGACACGTTAGGATCACGGAGTAGAAAACACAACACAGCGTGAAGTGACCATACGGATAGAATACATCGTCCCTGATTTTTCACAAGTCCCAAACTAAGCGTAAAACCGAAATCATTGTTAAGTATGACTCTAGATGCTAACACTACCCATGGAAGTTACTTGTGTAATTACCTTTTGTTCCCATTTTCCTATTTGCCTCTAGATTTTTTTTATTTTTGTAAGAAATGAATTTCTTCATAATTCTCGTTTCGATAACTTTTATTCTGATAAAGATATAAAGCTAAGTCGATAATTAGTTATCCATCTTCTCTCAAGAACCATTGTCCCAAAAATGAGGTCCACATCAAGGAATTTTTATTTACTTATACTTTTGATTTTTTCAACATTTTCAACATCATTTTTTTGCACTTATACTTTTATTTATATGCTTTATGAACTACTGAGCTTCACGGGGTAATTCCAAGACTATAGGCTTCATGAAATGAGGATCCCGGGTGGCTAGGCTAAGACCTCACTCAATCCCGGCTAAAGATCCAAGGGTCGATCTACGACACCGCATGACTCATAACTTTACTTATTACTTATTGCTCATTCATTACGGATCCTTGATGTGTACCCAATTTTTAAAACAAAGATTCTTTTAAGAAGATAAAGAACTAACTATCGCCAAAAACTCAACATCTCTAATTATTATTAGCAGATATGGGGTGAAACAATTTTGTGGGAACAAAAGCCATAAGTACCTTCGATGGGCTCTAAAGAGAACCAACTACTCCACGCTTAGCATCTAAACTCATAAGTAACTCTATCATTTCTCGATCTCCGCAAATTTAAAATCCCAAATAATGAGATCCGCGGATGCTTAGCCGATAATCTTTAGATTATCTGTGGTTAAGGGAACAAGCTAGGGCTCAACACGCCCGGTCAAGTCAGAATTCCATTCCTACTCTCACCAGCGGAAAGTCAACAAGGTGTCAAAACATATATTAACATAGCTAATGCTTCGTCTAATGAAATCAAGTTATGCATATTTAAAGTCACTCAGGGAAACTTGCAAAATCTTGGCCTTGTGAGCTAGAATTCGCTTTTTATGGCTTCTTTTCTAAGAGACTAGCAAACTTTTCAATCAAAAAGACTTAACAAAAGCTTCAAAAATTTTAAATTTTTTCACATTTTTGAACAATTTTTATTTTCTAAGGAAAAGGGGTTACGAGAGTACCACGGCGAAAAATAAGTGCGGTCAAATCAAATCGAAGATTACCCTACCCCACACTAGAACGAAACATTGTCCTCAATGTTTAAAGCAAGGGTATCAAGGAAAATCTAAAAGCCGTTTATTAAGTATGCTCAAAGATAAACGTTAGTCGATAAGATTAGGATATCGGTTCCATCAAGCATCGATCATGAATCTCGAGTAGAGAAAAGACAAACTTCGAGCACGAGAGTCTTCATATCGGGAACATCCTAAACACAACATCACAAACAAACCAAACACGAAATCGAAGAGGCGACCCCTTGCGGTCCACTTATTAGAAAATAGAAAGAAGATAGATGGATAAGCATGGGGTGCCTCACTGAAGCGCTACTGTTTTTTCACCGAGTCGCTAGCCCGACTCGTCCCAGAATTCATTTGTCCTTGGGAAGAAAGTGGTGGAGATACTGATGGTCAAAATAGTATCCTCATTTGGGCCATCGAAAGAATGGGAGGCTTGGGTGGGTTGGGAGGGAAAAATATCGCTCAAGCACATAAAGAATGACTCCTCCCAAACTCACATAAGCTATGTGAAAGATCGATCCATCATCCAAGGTGGTTTTGCGGTGCGGACGAAAGGATGAAGGATCGATAAGAGAATACTCCAAAGAAGTCGGGAGCTCATGGTATAGAAAGGTGTTACTCAAAGGCTCATCAACGAAGGCATCCAAGAGAAGATCCTTATCTCGAATGACATTTTTAGCATAAAACTCATCAACGCATTATCCGGGGTTGAAAATCTTGTCTTCAGAGAGGAAGGAGATCAAAGTGTCATCTATGTGAAAATCCTTACGAGGAGAGGATTCACTCTGCGCTAAATAATATTGGACCTCGGGATCAAAATAATGTTCATCCTGCGACAACTTCACTTCCTTATCTTTCTTGGAAAAAACGGATCATCAGATTCTTCTTCATCCTCGGAGAAAATCGAAAGTTCTCCGGTAAGAGCAAGTTCATGGTGAACTCCTCACTTTCTTTGTCAAAGTTGATTTTCAAAATTTTGAGTATATTGAAAGGTCGAATTCAAACAAAGGATTTGTGAATGTCGTTTTGAAAGATTACGGATCGAAAAATGTCTTAAAAGAAGGTTCCATGATTTCAGAAGAAGGAGTGGGATTGCCACTCAAAGGAAGGTCGATTTTCTTAGAAATCGGAGGTGGGACAAGTGGTGTGCTCTTAGAGCTAGCGGTTTCCACCACCGTTAGAAACTCCTTTTCTTGTTTCTTTTCAAACGCATTGGCATTGTATTGTCGACATACTCTTGATCGTAAACCTTGAAAGATCAATTCGAGACTTTTAGGTTCCAATGTTCTTCACATCATTCGGATCAGATGGTAAAATGGGATCACCACTTCCTTGAGAAAATCAATCACACCGATGCTATGAATCGAATGATCATCGGGTGGAGGTTTTGACGTTTTTCGGCATAGAACACTATTTTTCATTTCCTTTTCGTCGTCAACGTTCCTTGGTAATGATCCACAATGACTTTCGCTGTTCTCAAGAATGGTCTTCCTAAAGTGAGAGGAACTCGGGATGACCTCTATATCAACTTCGGCGAAATCCACGGAAAAATGAAATTTATCCACTTCATTACCATAACATCGTTTACTACACCAACCGTGTGAGCAATTGTTCGATTAGCTAATTCGATAGTCATACGAGTTGGTATAAGAGTCTTCAATCCAAGCTCATGATATATCGCAAGAGGCATGAGACTTATGCTTGCACTTGAATCGGTTAGGGCATTACATTCCTTAATATCATTTAAGGAGCAAGGAAGGAGAAATTTCCGGGATCAAAGCTTCGAGCTTGGTTCGAGGAAGAATTAGACGGTGTAGGCTCAAGTGAAATTTTTGAAATTTGTTCCAATTTCTCTTCATAAATCTTTTCAAGACTTTAATCATATCAGTTGTAAGTTTGAACTTGGTTCCGGAAACAACTTTCATTTTGTCGAATCGTGATTGAATTTGCGATGTAAGGTTAGAAATCGGCATTATGACAGAGATAGAAGGAACTTGGGCAACCAGAGGTTGGACGTATTTGGCTTTTCCATTATCAGAGGAATTACCGGGTCCTTTGTCACTCGGTCTCGTGCTACACTCCTCACCAGAGAGGAAGTAGTCATCGAGGGCCCATCATCTCGAATGGAAACGGATTTCATTTCTCCCTTCGGGTTTGGAATTGTGTTACTTGGGAAAGAACCGAAACCCGAGGGTTGAGAATAAGATGTAGGCGGTGATTGGCTTGAAAGAAACTAGCCATCATATTCCTTATTTCGCATCACCGTTTGTTGCTTGTAGCTTCCATCTCCTTTTTGAAGTCCGTCCTCATGACGTTAATTTGATTTTGCAAACTTTTAATGGTGTAATCAGAGTTCTTCATGTAAGTTGGAAAATCGTTGTTCGGGGCGACTTGAGGAGGTGCTTGATCGAATTGTTGAGGAGGAGGTGGTTGTTGGTAAACTTGAGGTGGAGGAGCTTGGTAGTGTTGATTAAAATTAGCTCAGGTTCGATTAACATGATGGTTACCATTGAAACGGTTTTGATTCTAGTTTTGTTGTTGAGGTTGGTTGAAACCGGGAGGTCCGAGATAATTGTTTGAACGGTAGCTAAGAAGATTTCGATCTCCTTAGGTTGATTGTAGTTTCCGTAGCGATAAACATTCTCATGTAACCACCGACGACGGGCACTGAATAAGAATGTGGACCTCCACAAGTCTCCAAATCGGGTGTACCGCTTTTTTACTTGCCGATTCGATTCCGATTATTCATGCGGAGTAATCCGTAAGATATCGTCGATCTTTTTGTTCATGGCGGATATTTCGAGAGAAGAAGACGTATTTGATCGAGATGATGCACCCCTTTCGGCGGTAGAATCCCAATAAGTGTAATGAGCGGTCATGTTCTCAATAAGATCGTAACATTCCTCGGGGACGTCTTTTCATGAAAGTTCCACCGGCGGCGGCATTAATCGTTTCACGGTGTCTCAACGTTAAATCATTATAAAACGTATCAATTTGAGTGACAAGCAACATGTTATGATTCGGACATCGATCAATCGCAAGCTTATATCGCTCCCAAGCTTCAAACAAAGATTCGTCGGGATATTGTGTGAAAATTACCGATATCGTCTCAATTTCGTCACCATCGGTGGAAAGTACTTTGCGAAACGAAACCATTTCCTCAAAGGTATGAATCAATTCTTCGAGTCGTTCAAACCAAGACGTGGCATGATGAGTCAAAGAGTATGGGAAAAGATATAGACGAAGGGCGTCATCGGAGACCCCATTCTTTCATACTCGAGTGACGGTCAAAAATTTATCAAGATGTTTGTTTGCATCGTCATCTAGTAAACCATGAAATTGACAACTGTTTTTACTTGTTCTATCATATGGTGTTTCAAGCTAAAATCGGTAGCTTGAAAATTAGTGGTGCAATGGGCCCCCTCCCGTACATTGTAGGTTGACATAACTCCTCCATCGGGATTATCGAGGAGGATTAGGACCGGGTTTGGTGGTCCGTTGGGGCAACCATATTACGTAACTCGGTAATGCGTTCTGATTCTCGCTATCAAGTCATCTAGATCGAGATCGAAAAGTGCATGCACTTAAAAACCAAGGCAATTAAAATGATACGGTATTCGAAAACACAATGAACTTAACCAATAATCCCAAGTGAATAAATCACCTCTATAAACAAACGCATACAAGCGGCGGAGAAGCTTTTAGGTCGGCAAGCTTATTAAAACCCGCTTCTTTTCGCCGCAATTTAATGGTTAGCCGCCCTTATACCCACCACACGTTTGTTTATCAAATAGAAATAAATCACTCTCACAAGCTACACAAAAGGCAAGTTTTGATCTTTAGTTCGGGAACTTATTAATGATAACACCTCCGTTGAGAATGTTATATAATTGATGTATTCTATTTTAGCTCAAAAACAAAGAAAATTTTTTGTATTTTTAATATGATATATATATATACAAAAGAAAAAGGAAAATATATTTTTTACTTTTTTGATTTTTATAAAAATAGTAACTTCACAAAGGAAGGATCTCGAGTCACTAATCGTCAAACCTTTAACGATATTGTCGCGACACAACCTCCCCGGCAGTAAAATTTGATTCACAAAATAATGCCAAACCGTCAAGTTATCTCACACAAGCTAGCCACTTGTGAATGACTAACCGTAAGAAACTTAAAACAGCTTCGATAATCGATTGATAATGAAGGCTTAAGGGTATGTGTGTACGGATAAAACCTCAATATCGATATCAAAAATAATCACGAAGATAGATTCAAAATTCCTTTAGGAAAAGAATATTAAACCAAATCCCGTGTGTGATCGTTGATACGGATTAGTCAACCCGAATCGTTCCCAACGAGGCGTGAATTGCCAACGTCGTTATTGGTTTGGAATTTAATGCTTGATGTTTTGATTTGTTTGATTTGATTTATTAAACTACGGGAATAGGGAAAGTAAATAAGGGAATCTATTTTACGGGAAATCCTAAGTGCAAAATAACTAAAACGAAATGAACGAAACGTAAATAAAATGCAACTACGTCTAATCTATATCCTAAAAATGCCTAAAATTACTTTTACTCTAGAAATGCAAGTTGAAAACTATTTATGAATTAAAACTATTTTTTTTAGATTTTTCCGAAAATTTATTCAAATTAAAAACTAATTTTTAACTTTTAATTCTAATTTAAAATACTAAAAATTATGAAAATTAAAGGGAAATTTATAAAACTATTTTTATAAAATCTAAATTAACTAAAGAGAATTTTCAAAACTAATTTTGTATTTTTCTGATTATCTTTCTATTTTCTACGAATTTAAAACTATTTAAATCTAATTAATTGGCTAAAAATTACAAAATAAGCTAGTAAAAATCTAGAAAAATTATTTTTTTGCTTTTTGTATTTATCTTACTCTATGAAAATTGAAAATTTATTTTTTAGAACTTTTTCTGAATTAATTGCAATAAAAGCTATTTAAAAAGTCCTAAAAACTGTTTTAAATTGTGAAAAATACTAAACAGAGATGAAAAATTATGAAAAATTCAGTAAAAGTCTAAAATATTATTCTAATTCTATGAAAAATATAAAATACTAGGCTTATGTGTGAGAAATGAGAGCTGATGTAAACTGTTTTGAAATAAGCTATTGAAAATAAGCTAAAGAGTGTAATAAGCTACCAAACAGTTACTGAAGCTAATTTATACTAAAAGTACCTACCAGCAACTAATTACTTCTAATCCTAACCTCTAATAAGCAATCTACCAAGGATTGATACTAACTGCAACTTAAGCAAAACAGTTATCTAGGCCCTACTTTAAGCCGTTGCACAGGCTTATTCAATAAGCTAATGTGCAAACCAGATCTGTGGTTCTCAAGACCACCAACCAAAGAGTACTTACACCTAATTTCAGACAAAATCAAGCTTAAATGAAGCTTGTGCAAAGCCTGCAAAATTTGATGAAAACTGGTTTTGACATCATTTGACTTTTGAAAACAGTTTGAAAGTTTGACTTCTGTGAGATTTGATTCAAAGTGATGAACTGATTTTGATGTTATTAGCTAAAACAAAGTTATATCAAGCAACTCTAATGGTCTGTGAACCTAAATCAAGCTTTTGATTTTTCAAAATTCCAACAGATATATGGATTAGAACTGATTTAAGGCAATTTTGACTTTAAGTGAAATAGAGTGCATTCAGTTAACTGATTTGAGTCTAATTCACCTAAATAAAGCTTAAGCAACTGATCTTATCAAGAATCTATCCTAAAACTCTAATGAATTCACCTGATCCAAACAGCAGTTATATGACTATTATGCAAGTTTTAAACTGACAACTACCTTACTAGCTTAAGCTATCACCTAATCTAGATTTGCTTAATCTAATTACACCTAAATGAGATCATCTAAACCATAAACAATCTCAGAATTAGAATGAGCTACTTATGCAGATTTGAGATTAAAAATATGCAGAACCTGACAGAAATATATTTGAACTAAAACTGCAATTAATCAAGCTCAATTATACTTCAAACTACTTAATCAAACAGAATCAAAACAATCTTATACTAGACTTTAGCTAAATCAGATTTGAGAAAGAATTATAACTCACAAAAATCCAACCACAATGGTTTGCTTATGAAATCAATGGAACAGTACTCTAAACTGATCTCAACCCAAACACAACTCAGAATCAACCCATATCCATGTTCATATCAGCAACACAGATCAATTTAACCAATATTCTGAACATTTGACTTTTGTTGACCAGGATTGTTTAGAGCGTAATTTGTTTGTAGAACTGAGTAGTAATCTAAACTAGCTCCGCTTAAGCTATAGATGAGCTTAAGAGAGCTTATGGAAACATAAACTTAAGCTAATTGCAGCTTAATAGCAGATTTGAGACATTTTTTTATTTTTGGAGTATTTTTTCTTATTTTTTTGTGATTTTTGTTTTTAAGAACAAATAAGCTGAAACTGATTTGTGATAAGCTAACTTGAGAAGATGAAATACTAACAAGCTATTTAAAACAATAAAACAGTAATTGAGATTGCTTAAAAAACTGAAATTACTTTTATCAATAAAACTTGTGATTACAAAGGAACTGAAAATTAGAAAATACGTAAAATGAAAACTAAATATTAAACATTAATAAGCTACTGACAATCTACTCAAATTCTACATACTTATACAAGTGAAATAAGAGGGCCTTATATAGGCGAGCTTGAGGCCTTGGAAGCATCTAGAAATCCCAAATGTGTGTCCACGGCAACCTTTTGGTGACATGGCACTGGTGTATTAATGGAGAAACCTGGGTGTCAGAGTAAAGTATGAATGTACCCTTAATTGCAGTTAATTTGGCCTAATTGACACATGGGTAATTAGGGTTCATGTAAAACTGGGTAAAAGGGGGGTAAAAGGCGCGGGTTATTTGTTTATATTTGTTTAAGTATATTGACCGGGTTATTGGATGGGTTGACCAGGGTTTGGTACGGGTATACGGGTTAATATTAAAACCGGGTGGATGGGATAATGGACCGGGTAAATGTTTATTGGTTTGGGCCGTGAGTTGTGTTATTGGATTTAGGATATACTTTGGACCCAAAATGTGTTTCAAGGACTATTAGTGTCAAATCTGAAATTCCAAGGACCAATCTTGTGCATTCTAAAAATCTCTTTCAAGGATCATTATTGGCAATGTCAAATAATCCAAGGGCTGAATTTGCAACTTCTGAAACTTCAAGGGTCATTCTTGCTAAAAACTCAAAGATGAGGGACTGATCTTGACAATTCTTCAAACTTGATTATAACTTCCAAAAATCATCCTCAGAGAATAAAATCTTCAAAAATGCACAATCTCGACCTTCCGGCTTTCAAACTCTCAATCTCTCGTTGCTGGATTTACGCGATTTGGCTTCTTTTTTGTGTTTTACATATCCATAACTGCACAAGCACAAACTCAAGAAAACCACAAATATTAGCAATAAACGGCTCTTTCTTGGTTATTTTGGGTCAGTTTTGATAATGAAAAGGTATGTGTTTTAGCACATACCAGTCCCTGAAATTTTAGTTATTGGCAAAAGTGATCCCTCAAGTTTCTGGAATTACAAAATCAGCCCTTGGATTATTTAAGAATGACAAGAATGGTCCTTGATGAACATTTTCAGGTCCTTTGAAATCATAAAACATTGAAAAGTTAAAATACACTTTTGGTCCTTTAATATTACTTGGATCATTTATCTAGTCCTAAGTCCAATAACTAAATCCACGGCCCAAAACCAAAGATCCGGTCCAATCCATTAAACCAAACCCATCCAACCTGTTATCCATTTTTCCAACCCGTACACCCCATTCGGACCCTGGTCAACTTCACTTTACCCGGTCAAGACAATCAAACAAATATTAAAAATTACCCCGCGCCCAAATTTACCCCCAAATACCCAGGCATCATGAACCCTAAATCCACTCAAGGTCAATTGGTCAAAATTACTGTAATTAAGGGTATATATGTACTTTCGTCTGACACCACTGACACATGGGGAGTGCCAGGTCAGCCATCCGTGTGCTCATTTACAATCCCTGCTCTCCCATTGGTTGTTGATACGTGGTATATTTGATCCTAAGGTGGAAATGGATTGGATGCATTTGGGATATGATCTAAAGGCTGTAAACGACTCAAAGAAGCACAGATTTCATCTTTCTAGATTCTTCTTTGGCCTTGGAGCTCAGCTATATAAAGCCCCTCATTCGTTCACAATAAAAAGATATCTTATCTTCATTTTCAGTAGCATAGTTTCTAGTTTTAATGTCATTTTAATTTTGTTAAGCTTTTGTAATTCATTTGGTGTAATCAAATTTCATATATTAATAAAATTTAGCTTTTAATTTTCAAGTAATAGTTTAATTGTTTATGTTTTAATCTGCTTATTCTCCTTGTTTAAATGCTTATTTCATTAATATAAATATGTTTTTAGCTAATTTCTTCATTAACTCAAAATACAAAAATCGATAAAATAATTTTAAAAAAAACATATCAAATCTGTTTTGTGGATTGATCCACACTCAGCTACTGTTTCACAAGGTTCATTTTAGCTTAATATAGCTTATAGTGAGCTTACTTCTGTTTTAAACTCAAATTTCTCATTGGTCAACAAAAGTCAAAGCTACAGCTGCTACAGTATTTGGTTCTGAATTACTGGTTTGATTATGGATTTGGGTTGATAACAGTTGTTTTGGATTGAGATCTGAGTTAGGTTAGTTGTTAAATGATCTCAGTTGAGCATGTCATTGTGACAGGACTATTGTAAGTGCTTATCTGTCTTACCAATTTGCTTGCTACATGATTAGTTTAACTGTTATCTGTTAGCTAATAGTGTTGTGATTACATTCAGTAGCTCCTTTATCATTGTAAGATCATAATTAGTAGCTGCTATTGAGTTGTATCTAGTAATTGTTAGAATACATGTGTATTATCAGATTTTAAAGGGTGTTTGGATCAGATATTTGATCTGAGATTGAGGTTAGTTAGGTGGTTAAGCTCAGTTGCTTTAGTCCAACTTAGGTCTATTACAATCATTTCAGGTCACAATTTGCATAATAGATACACATAAGTCAAACCTGCTTTAAAATCTGTCTCACTCTTATAACTGTTTGAATCAGAGGTTCATAATTTGCATATAGGATTAGAAGTAGTTAAGCTAGCTTATTATATGATCATTTTGTCATTATAAGTCAGTTACATTCCATTTCATAAGCTTACAAGTTCAATAAAGTCAAACTTTAAAACTGATTTCAAAAGTCAAAAAGTGTCAACACCAGTTTTCATCAAACTTTATGGGCTTTATATTAGCTTCATTTAAGATTGTTTTGATCTGAAATTTGGTACACTCACTCTTTGGTTGGTGGTCTTGAGGACCACAGTTCTAGTTTTCAAATTAGCTTATTGAATAAGCCTGTGCTTCAGCTTAAAAGTAGGGGTCAGGAGCTGTTTGGTTAGATTAGTCAGTTTGCATAATTCATTAGACAGAGCTTGTAACTTGTTAAGATTAGGTAGAATCAGTGAGAATTAGCTTATTTTAGCATAACTTAGCTTCAGTAACTGTTTGGTAGCTTATTTTCAAGTGCTTATTTGGTAACAGTTACACTTCAGCTCTTATATCTTACACATAAACATAGTGTTTTATAATTTTCATAGATTTAGAATAATATTTTAGAATTTTCCTGAGTTTTTTATAATTTTTAGTCACTGTTTGCTATTTTTCTCTATTTAAAACAGTTTTTAGTCATTTTTAAATAGCTTTAATTGCAAATAAATCAGAAAAAGTTCCAAAAAATAAATTTTCATTTTTCCTAGATTAAGAAAATTATAAAAAGCAAAAAAATAAATTTTCCAGATTTTTCCTAGTTTAAATTGTAATTTTTAGCATTTAAATTAGTTTTAAATAGATTTTAATTAGGGGTGGCAATTTCTGACCCGACACGAAACCCGACCTGAAACCGACACGAAAATTAATAGGTTCGGGTTGTGCTAAATAGATTTCGGGTCAAGTTTGGGTGCGTATCTAACCCGTTTATTAAACATGGGGTTGGGTTGAGAATAAAATAATGGGTCGGCTTAACCCGCCAACCCGTTTAAGATTTTTTCTTATAAACTCAAAATTATTTATATTTTATTATGCGGTTAAATGTGTTAAACATGTCAACCCAACAACCTGTTTAACCTGTTTAACTCGTGTAATGTGCCAACTTTTGTGTATAAAAGGGTTAAATAGGTCAACCGAAACCCGCTGGAACCGATTCAACCCGTGTAACCTATTTAACCCGCCAAACCCAGTATATACGGGTTAAATGGGTTAGGTTCATTACGTCTAATTAGTTAGGGTTGACATAGCTGACCGATGATTTAAATGGTCGGGTTTGGGTTGGGATTTTAACCCCGCCAACGACAACCCGAACCCGCCAACCCGAACCCGACCCAAATTGCCACCCCTAATTTTAATTCATAGAAAATAGAAAAATCTTCAGAAAAATACAAAATTAGTTTTGAAAAGTCTTTTGAGTTATTTTAGATTTTTAGAAAATAGTTTTATAATTTTCACTTTGTTTTCATAATTTTAGTATTTTAATTAGTTTTTTAAAGTTTAAAATTAGTTTTAATTCAAATAAATTCAGGAAAATTCATAAAATTAGTTTTAATTTTTAGTTAATTTTCTAATATCATTTTTAGTTAGAAAGTAATTTTAGATTATTTTTAGGACTTAGATTAGACGTAGTTGCATTTTATTTCTTTTAACACGTTTTAGTATAATTTACGTTTTAGGATTTCCCGTAGTGTAATTTCCCATAATTGCTTTCCCATCCCCCGTAGTTTTAAAATATATTCAAAAATCCAAAACATCGAGCATTTTAATAACGAACCAATAGCGACGTTGCCCATTCACACCTCGTTGGGAAACAACTCGGATTTCCTAATCCGTATCACTATCACTCACGGGTTTTGATTCATTATCCTTTTTCCTAAAGGGATTTTAAATCATTACTTGTGGTTATTTTTGATATCGATATTGTGGTTTTATCCATACACACACACCCTTGAACCTCAACGAATCAAATTTTGGCGAGCGGGAGGTTGTGTCGCGACCATATCGTTAAAGGTTTGACGATTAGTGACTCGAGATCCTTCCTTTGTGAAGTTACTATTTTTATAAAATAAATCAAAAAGTAAAAATATTTTTCTTTTTCTTTTGTATATATATATATCATATTAAAAATACAAAAAGATTTTCTCTTTTTGAGCTAAAATAGAATACATCAATTATATAACATTCTCAACGGAGGTGTTATCATTAGTAAGTTCCAGAACCAAAGATCAAAAACTTGCCTTTGTGTCGCTTGTGAGTCGATTTATTTCTATCGGATAAACAAACTGTGTGGTGGGTATAAGGGCGACATTAAATTGGTCAAAAGAAGCGGGTTTCTAATAAGCTTGGCTGACCTAAAAAGCTTCTCCGTTCGCTTGTGCGTTTGTCTTATAGAGGTGATTTATTCACTTGGGATTATTGGTTAAGTTCATTGTGTTTTCAAATACCGTTCGTTTTAATTGCCTTGGTTTTGAAAGTGCATGCGACTCGTTCCAACAACAACAGACCGACACGAAGCCGCTACAATTAGAGGGCGAAATAGGCGTGCTCCATTAGTCGAACCCGAGATTGAACTAATCCGACTCGCCCATTGCGAAATGGCGGAGGACTACCGATCTATGCTAGAGCAACTCCAAGCACCCACCGAGGGTTATGGAGAAGCCATCGTCGCCCGCAATCGTTGTCGATAACTTCGAGCTTAAACACGGATTGATAAATTTGGTTTCGTCAAGCCAATTTTATGGATTTGAGAGGGACGATCCTCACTCTCATATCCGACGGTTTAACAAGCTCACGTCTACGATCAAGTACCGTAACGAAGTAGCGTTCCGGAAGAGGCTATCAAGCTTCTACTCTTCCCGTTTTCACTTGAGGGGGCCGCCGGATTTGGCTCGAAACTACCCTCGATCGATAACCATATGGGAGAATTTAGTGTCAAAATTCGTGAACGAATTCTTCCCACCATCTAAAACAACAAGCTTAAAAAATGAAATAACGAAATTCACACAAAGATTTGATGAATCATTTAGTGAGGCATGGGACCGATTCAAAGATTTGCTTAGGCAATGTCCCCATCATGGTTTCTGAATTACACCAACTTGATACGTTTTATAACTTGGTTTGAATGAGGCCGATCAAGACTCTCTCAATGCCGCAGGTGGTAATTTGTTGACCGATCAACGAGATGCCTTGTTGATTATTGAGAACAAATCTAAAGTTAGTACCTCACGTAGCAAATCGGTTCTGCCGAGTGAGTGTTACACCATCGTCCTCGTCTTCTACGAAAATACGTCTAGAACCGATGCTAAGATTGATAAGCTTACGGACATGATTCAGGCTTTGGTTAAGATCAAGACCGCTAAGGTTAATTCTTCTCCACCCGCTCAAGTCAAAGCGGTGGAAACGACTTGTACTACTTGTGGTGGCCCGCATGCCTACTACAATTGTACGCCACCGATGGAAATCTTTTCGATGCTAATGCCGTAACCGGAGGTAACCAATACCGTTCTCAAATTGAACCGAACCCTCGTGTTAGTAATCAAATGGTACCTCCGGGATTTTCTCAATCAAACAATCGACTTCGTTTTAATCGAGAATCAAGTTCGTGGACCAAATGTTCAAAACCAATACAAAGCCCCACCAAATCAATACCCGAATCAAGGAGTCAATTACAATCAAGGATATCAAGCTTCAAGCTATCAAGCTCCTTTGCCCTCTAATGAATTCATGAATTACTTTCAGAACAATAATGCTACCATCCAAACCATGAAAACCCAGATTTCAAGTTTGAGAAATGAATTTCAATCTTCGATAACTAGACAGAGCAATGAGTTTAGGAGCGAAATTCGACTTCAGAACAACAAGATGGATGCTTCGCAGAATAAACTTAAGAGTATGTTGAATGTTGTTTTGTGCCAAATGAGTCAACCCTCGGGTTCCGCTTCTATCCCAAGTAACACAATTCCAAACCCGAAGGGAGAAATGAAATCCGTTACCATTCGAGATGATGGGCCTCGATGACTACTTCATCTGGTGAGGAGTAGCCTGAGACCGAGGTGACAAAGGACCCGGTAATTCCTCTTGATAATGGAAAAGCCAAATAAATCCAACCTCTGGTTGCCCAAGTTCCTTCTATCTTGTCATAATGCCGAAGGTTCTAACCTTAAATCGTGCAAATCTGTTCAATCACGATTCGACAAAATGAGAGTTGTTTCCGGAACCAAGTTCAAACTTACGACTGATATGATCAAAGCTACTGAAAAGATTTATGAAGAGAAATTGGAACAAATTTCAAAGATTTCACTTGAGCCTACACCGTCTAATTCTTCCTCGAACCAAGATCCCGAGAAGCTTGGTGATCCCGGGAAATTTCTCCTTCCTTGCTCCTTAAATGATATTAAGGAATGTAATGCCCTAACGATTCGGTGCAAGCATAGGTCTCATGCGTCTTGCGATATATCATGAGCTTGGATTGAAGACTCTTATACCGACTCGTATGACTATCGAATTAGCTAATCGAACAATTGCTCACACGGTTGGTGTAGTCAACGATGTTATGGTACGAGTGGATAAATTCCATTTTCCCGTGGATTTCGCGTAGTTGATATAGAGTTGATGCCCCAGTCCCTCTCACTTTAGGAAGACCATTCTTGAGAACCGCGAAGGTCATTGTGGATCATTACCAAGGAGCGTTAACGATCGAGAAAGGAAATGAAAAATAGTGTTCTATGCGAAAAAAACGACGTCAAAACCTCCACCCGATGATCATTCGATTCATAGCATCGGTGTGATTGATTTTCTCAAGGAAGTGGTGATCCCATTTTACCATCTGATCCGAATGATGTGAAGAAAGTTGAACCTAAAAAGTCTCGAATTGATCTTTCAAGGTTTACGATCAAGAGTATGTCGACAATACAATTTGGCGAACGGAAAAGAAACAAGAAAAGGAGTCTACAACTGATCTTGGTGGAAGCTAGCTCTAAGAGCACACCACTTGTCCCACCTCCGATTTCTAAGAAAATTGACCTTCCTTTGAGTGGCAATCCCACTCCTTCTTCTGAAATCATGGAACCTTCTTTTGAGACATCTTTGATCAGAATCTTTCAAACGTCACTCACGAATCCCTTGTTCGAATTCGATTATGAATATACTCAAAATTTTGAAAATCAACTCTTTGACGAAGAAAGTGAGAAGTTCACCGATGAACTTGCTCCTACCACTCGATTTTCTCTCGAGGATGAAGAAAAATACGATGATCCGTTTTTCGAAGAAAGATAAGGAAGAGAAGATTTCGACGAGATGAACTTGTTGATCCCGAGATCCAATATTATTTTTAGCGAGGTGATTCCTCTCCTCGTGAGGATTTTCACATAGATGACACTTTGATCTCGTTCCCCTCAGGGGACAAGATTTTCAACCCCGGATAGCGTTGATGAGTTTTATGCTAAAAATGTCATTCGAGATAAGGATCCTCTCTTGGATGCCTTTGTTGATGAACCTTTGAGTAACACCTTTCTATACCATGAGCTCCGGACTTCTTTGGAGTATTCTCTTATCGATCCTTCATCCCTTCGTCCGCCCTAAAACCGCCTGGATGATGGATCGATCTTTCATATGCCTTATGTGAGTTTGGGAGGAGTTATTCTTTATGTCTGGGAGCCGACATTTTCTTTCCCTCCCAACCCACCAGTCTCATTCTTTCAAAATGAGGACACGTTTTTGACCTGGTATCTCTACCATTTTCTTCCCCAAGGGCAAATGAATCGAGGGGACGAGTCGGGCTAGCGACTTCGTTTAAAAAAGCGGCGCCGTTAGGGAGGCACCCCATGCTTATCTCTATCTTTTTCTATTTTCTCCTAATGATGTGAAGTTTAGCCTCTTCGATTCCTCGTGTTTGGTTGTTTGTGATGTTGTGTAGGATTTTCCCGATATGAAGACTCTCGTACTCGAAGTTTGTCTTTTGTCTACTCGAGTTTCATGATCGTCTTGATGAAATCCGATATCCGAAATCTTATCGACTTACGTTTATCTTTGAGCATACTTAATAAACGGCTTTTAGATTTTCGTTGATACCCTTGCTTTAAACATTGAGGACAATGTTTAGTTCTAGTCTGGGGTAGGGTAATCTTTGATTTGATTTGACCGCACTTGCTTATTTTTGTCATGTACTCTCGCAACCCCGTTTTTCCTTAGAAATTGTGCAAAAATGTGAAAAATTTAAAATTTTTTGTAAGCTTTTGCCAGTTTTATGATTGAAAAGTTCTTGCGAGTTTCTTAGAAGTTACTTTAAATATGCGTTTTCTTGACATAGTCTTTGCTAGTCTCTTAGATAAGAAGCTATAAAAAGCGAATTCTAGCTCACAAGGCCAAGAATTTGCAAGTCTCCCTGAGTGATTTTAAATATGCAAGGCTTTGAAAAGGATTTGCTAGTTTCTAATAAGTGACTTTAAAAATGCGAGACTTGAGATTATTTTACGAAGCATTTGCTAAGTTAATATATGTTTTGACACCTTGTTGACTTTCCATTGGTGAGAGTAGGAATAGAATTGACTTGATCAGGCGTGTTGAGCCCTAGCTTGTTCCCTTAACCATAGATAATCCAAAAATTATCGGCTAAGCATCCGCGGATCTCATTATTTGGGATTTTAAATTTGCTGAGATCGAGAAATGATAGAGTTACTTATGAGTTTAGATGCTAAGCGTGGAGTAGTTGGTTCTCTTTAGAGCCCATCGAAGGTACTTATGGCTTTTTGTTCCCACAAAATTGTTTCACCCTATATCTGCTAATAATAATTAGAGATGTTGAGTTTTTGGCGATAGTTAGTTCTTTGTCTTCTTTAGAGAATCTTTGCCCAAGAGAGTTGGGTACACACGAGTCTTGTCGATGTTACGGTGTAATAGACAAGCTGATTCACGATAGTTTGTTGCTATTGTTTCTATTGTTATAAAAGCCGTAGGGTTTGGAGTTTGGCATAAAAATTAACATGAAATAAAGCCCAAATGTTTTAAAATTAAAAATCCAAAGCTATAAAAGTTGTCATAGACTTATATAAAAGCAGAGGAAAAATCCAAAGTCATAATAAGACTTACGATAAAACAGTAATCCCGTTAAGTTAGTAGTTTAAAAACAAGGGCAGAATTGCAAAATGCAAATGTCTTGAAATAGTGTTAAGCCAAACTGGATCCGGAGATGTCTAAATAAAGCTTCGTCTCTGGACTTAGATGAGTTGTCTCGATTAGCCGCCATAAAAGGATATTCTCCCTAAATCGTGTGAAATTAGGACCTTGATGTGGACCTCATTCTTGTGTGCAATGGTTTTCGAGGGAAGGTGGATAACTAATTAGCGACTTAGCTTTATATCTTTATCTGAATAAAAGTTATCGAAACGAGAATTATGAAGAAATTCATTTATGACAAAAATAAAAAAATCTAGAGGCAAATAGGAAAATGGGAGCAAAAGGTAATTACACAAGTAACTTCAATGGGTAGTGTTAGCATCTAGAATCATATTTAACAATGATTTCGATTTTACGCTTAGTTTGGGGACTTGTGAAAAATCAGGGACGATGTATTCTATCCGCATGGTCACTTGGCTATGTTGTGTTTTCTACTCCATGATCCTAAAGTGTTGATTGAAAAATGTTGGAGTTATTGATCGACATGAAAGTTCAGCAAACCGTCACTCATAATCGGAATGTGCTTAAACGTAATATCTATATGTGAATTAAAAGGTAAGCGGGCGTTTTTTAGAATCAAGGCTTTCTTAATCTCTTTTGAGGAATCTTTGCTACTTCTTCATAGGTTTAGTAGAAAGAGATTGAAATCCTTGGTTTTAGAAGCGTGAGTTAATTGCATTGTGTGGGGACACGACAATGGTCTCGTCTGGGTATTTTGATATGTGCTTAAACACATATAATTTCATTGTCAAAACTGGCCCAAAATAACCAAGAAAGAGCCGTTTATTGTTAACATTTGCGTGTTTCTTGAGTTTTTGCTTGTGCAGGTACGGATATGTAAAAACACACAAAAAGGAACCAAATCAGACGTAAATCCGAGCACGAGAGATTAAGAGAGCTTAAGCTGAGCCAGAAGGTCGAAATTGTGCATTTTGGAAGATTTTATTATCTGAGGATGATTTTTGGAAGAAATAATCAAGTTTAAAGAATTGTCAGAAATGGTCCCTGAAATTTCAGTTATTGGCAAAAGTGATCCCTCAAGTTTCTGGAATTACAAAATCAGCCCTTGGATTATTTAAGAATGACAAGAATGGTCCTTGATGAACATTTTCAGATTTACACTTTTGGTCCTTTGAAATTCAGAAAATACACTTTTGGTCCTTTAATATTACTTGGATCATTTATCTAGTCCTAAGTCCAATAACTAAACTCACGGCCCAAAACCAAAGATCCGGTCCAATCCATTAAACCAAACCCATCCAACCCGTTATCCATTTTTCCAACCCGTACACCCCATTCGGACCCTGGTCAACTTCACTTTACCCGGTCAAGACAATCAAACAAATATTAAAAATTACCCCGCGCCCAAATTTACCCCCAAATACCCAGGCATCATGAACCCTAAATCCACTCAAGGTCAATTGGTCAAAATTACCGTAATTAAGGGTATATATGTACTTTCGTCTGACACCACTGACACATGGGGAGCGGTCACATGTGGTCATGCTCATTTACAATCCCTGCTCTCCCATTGGTTGTTGATACGTGGTATATTTGATCCTAAGGTGGAAATGGATTGGATGCATTTGGGATATGATCTAAAGGCTCTAAACGACTCAAAGAAGCACATATTTCATCTTTCTAGATTCTTCTTTGGCCTTGGAGCTCAGCTATATAAAGCCCCTCATTCGTTCACAATGGAATGATATCTTATCTTCATTTTGTTAGCATAGTTTTTAGTTTTAATGTCATTTTAATTTTGTTAAGCTTTTGTAATTCATTTGGTGTAATCAAATTTCATATATTAATAAAATTTAGCTTTTAATTTTCAAGTAATAGTTTAATTGTTTATGTTTTAATCTGCTTATTCTCCTTGTTTAAATGCTTATTTCATTAATATAAATCTGTTTTTAGCTAATTTCTTCATTAACTCAAAAATACAAAAAAATCAGATAAAATAATTAAAAAAAAAAAAAAACATATCAAAATTGTTTTGTGGATTGATCCACACTCAGCTACTGTTTCACAAGGTTCATTTTAGCTTAATATAGCTTATAGTGAGCTTACTTCTGTTTTAAACTCAAATTTCTCATTGGTCAACAAAAGTCAAAGCTGCAGCTGCTACAGTATTTGGTTCTGAATTACTGGTTTGATTATGGATTTGGGTTGATAACAGTTGTTTTGGATTGAGATCTGAGTTAGGTTAGTTGTTAAATGATCTCAGTTGAGCATGTCATTGTGACAGGACTATTGTAAGTGCTTATCTGTCTTACCAATTTGCTTGCTACATGATTAGTTTAACTGTTATCTGTTAGCTAATAGTGTTGTGATTACATTCAGTAGCTCCTTTATCATTGTAAGATCATAATTAGTAGCTGCTATTGAGTTGTATCTAGTAATTGTTAGAATACATGTGTATTATCAGATTTTAAAGGGTGTTTGGATCAGATATTTGATCTGAGATTGAGGTTAGTTAGGTGGTTAAGCTCAGTTGCTTTAGTCCAACTTAGGTCTATTACAATCATTTCAGGTCACAATTTGCATAATAGATACACATAAGTCAAACCTGCTTTAAAATCTGTCTCACTCTTATAATCTTTTGAATCAGAGGTTCATAATTTGCATATAGGATTAGAAGTAGTTAAGCTAGCTTATTCTATGATCATTTGTCATTATAAGGTTAGTTACATTCCATTTCATAAGCTTACAAGTTCAATAAAGTCAAACTTTAAAACTGATTTCAAAAGTCAAAAAGTGTCAACACCAGTTTTCATCAAACTTTGTGGGCTTTATATTAGCTTCATTTAAGATTGTTTTGATCTGAAATTTGGTACACTCACTCTTTGGTTAGTGTTCTTGAGGACCACAGTTCTAGTTTTCAAATTAGCTTATTGAATAAGCACATTGCCTGAGCTTAAAGTAAGGTCAGGAGCTGTTTGGTTAGATTAGTCAGTTTGCATAATTCATTAGACAGAGCTTGTAACTTGTTAGGATTAGGTAGAATCAGTGAGAATTAGCTTATTTTAGCATAACTTAGCTTCAGTAACTGTTTGGTAGCTTATTTCACTGTTTAGCTTATTTTCAAGTGCTTATTTGGTAACAGTTACACTTCAACTCTTATATCTTACACATAAACATAGTGTTTTATAATTTTCATAGATTTAGAATAATATTTTAGAATTTTCCTGAGTTTTTCATAATTTTTAGCCACTGTTTGCTATTTTTCTCTATTTAAAACAGTTTTTAGTCATTTTTAAATAGCTTTAATTGCAATTAAATCAGAAAAAGTTCCAAAAAATAAATTTTCATTTTTCCTAGATTAAGAAAATTATAAAAAGCAAAAAAATAAATTTTCCAGATTTTTCCTAGTTTAAATTGTAATTTTTAGCATTTAAATTAGTTTTAAATAGATGTTAATTCATAGAAAATAGAAAAATCTTCAGAAAAATACAAAATTAGTTTTGAAAAGTCTTTTGAGTTATTTTAGATTTTTAGAAAATATTTTTATAATTTTCACTTTTGTTTTCATAATTTTTAGTATTTTTAATTAGTTTTTAAAGTTTAAAATTAGTTTTTAATTCAAATAAATTCCAGAAAATTCATAAAAATTTGTTTTAATTCTTAGTTAATTTTCTAATATCATTTTTAGTTAGAAAGTAATTTTAGATTATTTTTAGGACTTAGATTAGACGTAGTTGCATTTTATTTCTTTTAACACGTTTTAGTATAATTTACGTTTTAGGATTTCCCGTAGTGTAATTTCCCATAATTGCTTCCCATCCCCGTAGTTTTAAAATATATTCAAAATCAAAACATCGAGCATTTTAATAACGAACCAATAGCGGCGTTGCCCATTCACCTCGTTGAAGCGACTCGGATTTCCAAATCCGTATCACTATCACTCACGGGTTTTGATTCATTATCCTTTTTCCTAAAGGGATTTTAAATCATTACTTGTGGTTATTTTTTATATCGATATTGTGGTTTTATCCATACACACACACCCTTGAACCTCAACGAATCATACTATTTGAGGAAAATGGTAGTAAAATACTAAAAGATGGTATCACCATAGCTAAAGGACTTAGGAAAAATAACATATATGTCATGAAAATAGATAAAACATCTAATGACAAACTTTGTCTAACAACATTAGATGATAACTCAACTCTTTGGCATAGACGCTTAGGCCACGCTAATATGAGACTTATACAAAACCTATCTTCAAAAGAGCTAGTTAGGAATTTACCAAAACTTAAATATGACCAACATTTTTGCGACGCTTGCAAAATTGGTAAACAAACTCATATAGTCATAAGGCTAAAAACATGGTGTCCACATCTAAGTGTCTAGAACTTTTGCATATGGACTTGTTTGGTCCATCCGCTATAAGAAGCTATGGAGGCAACTTATACACTTTGGTCATAGTAGATGATTACTCAAGGTTTACTTGGACGTTGTTTTGAAAACCAAAAATGAAGCTTTTGATAAATTTGAAATTCTTAGCAAGAAAATTTAAAATCAACTAGGTGTTAAAATTGTGTCGATTCGAACGGATCATGGTCGTGAATTTGACAATGAAACACAATTTGGAAACTTTTGTGATACAAATGGTATAACACATAACTTTTCGGCTCCTCGAACACCTCAATCAAATGGAGTTGTAGAACGTAAAAATAGAACCATTCAAGAAATGAGTAGAACAATGCTTAATGAACAAAACATTCCTCAAAAGTTTTGGTGTAACGCCGTTGACACTTCTACATATATTTTAAATAGAGTCTTAATACGTCCTTTCTTAAACAAAACACCATGTGAGCTTTATAAAGGTAAAAAGCCAACTTTAGGATATTTTAGAGTATTTGGATGTAAATGTTTCATTCTCAATACTAAAGATTATCTCACCAAGTTTGACCCAAAGTCTTATGAAGGTGTATTTCTTGGTTACTCTCAAACTAGTAAAGCTTACATTGTCTTAAACAAAGAAACAATGAGAATCGAGGAATCGTTGAACATAACATTCGAAGAAAGTCCACCTCCCTCTAAGACATCACCTTTGGTAGATGATGACTTAGTTGAAAGTCAACTTGTAGAAAGTCAAAAAATAATTGAAAATGACAAGGAAGATGAACCATTAAATAATGAAATTATAAACATCAAAAATCCAAAAGTCATCCTTTAGAAAAGGTCATAGGACAACTAAATCAAAGAACCTTAAGATCACAAGCCCAAAATCAAAGTAATTATTTTTGCTTTGTGTCTACCATCGAACCGAAAAACATAAATGAAGCAATAAAAGATGAATCTTGGGTAATTGCTATGCAAGAAGAGTTAAACCAATTCGTTAGAAATGATGTTTGGAAATTAGTTCCAAAACCTAAAGATCAAACTATAATTGGAACGAAATGGGTTTTCAAAATAAAATGGATGAAAATGGTGTAGTGTCTAGAAACAAAGCTAGGCTTGTCGCACAAGGTTATAATCAACAAGGGGGGATTGATTATGATGAAACTTATGCACCGGTAGCTAGGCTCGAGTCTATTAGAATCTTACTTGCATATGCATGTGCTTATGACTTTAAATTATTTCAAATGGATGTTAAGAGTGCGTTCTTAATGGGTTTATTAACGAAGAAGTATATGTTGCTCAACCTCCCGATTTTACCGACTTTGAGAAACCACATCACGTCTTCAAACTCAAGAAAGCATTATACGGTCTTAAGCAAGCACCAAAAGCTTGGTACGATAGACTTAAGACTTTTCTTGTTGAAAACAAATACATCATGGGATTAGTAGATAATACTCTTTTTACCAAGAAAAGGAATCACATATTATCATTGTTCAAATATATGTTGATGACATCATATTCTGATCAACTTGTCAAGAGCTATGTGATGATTTCTCTAAAATCATGCACGATGAGTTTGAGATGAGTATGATGGGTGAATTAAACTTCTTTCTAGGACTTCAAATTAAACAACTAGAAGATGGCATATTCTTTAACCAATCTAAATATATAAAAGATATGCTTAAGAAATTTGGTCTTGAAGACTAAAAACCAACTAAGACACCCATGTCCTCGGACACTAAACTCACCAAGGATGAGGAAGGTGAATCGGTAGATAACACTAAATATAGAGGAATGATTGGTAGCTTACTCTATCTCACGGCTAGTAGACCCGACATTATGTTTAGTGTTTGTCTATGTGCTCGCTTTCAAGAAAATCCAAAGGTATCACACTTAGAAGCCTTGAAAAGGAATATTTTAGATACATTAAGGGAACGACATGTTTAGGATTATGGTATCCCAAAGGAACGGTTGTAGAAACTATAGTGTATACCGACTCGGACCATGCCGGTGACTATGTCGATAGAAAAAGTACAAGTGGTATTTGCACTTTTGTGGGACATTGTCTCACCTCATGGTTTGCAAAGAAGCAAACGGCTTTAGCTATCTCAACCACTAAACCGGCCGAATGTACGTCTCGGCCGGAAAAGCATGTCAACAAGCTCTTTGGATGAAGCAAGATCTCGTGGATTACGGAATTCATCTCAACGATATCGTTATATTTTGCGACAACAAAGGAGCTATTGATCTCAAAGAAAATCCCGTCCAACATGCTCGTACAAAGCATATTGAAATCCTCCATCACTTTCTTCGCGACAATGTTCAAAAAGGAACATCTTAATTGAGAAAGTGTCCTCCAAAGACAACATTGCCGACATTCTAACTAAGCCTCTCAAACGAGAACCATTTAATCTTCTTAGACTTGGTTTAGGGTTAATGGAACCAAACATGTAGGTAAAACATAGTCTAAACCTTAGAACAGACAAAACAAAACAAATTTGTTTTGAACCTGCTACTGTTCCCACGACACCAAACGACAACAAAGGCGAAACCATATTTTTGGTGCCGTCTGGTCCGTGGTGACAACAGTGGCAAAAATGCTACCTACAAAACATCTTCTTCCTCACAACCCACTTTACCAAAACGTGTAAACATTAGACCTAACTCATTGTTGACATTTTCTCACTCACTAATCACTGGAGATAACATCATTGTAAGTATCCTAACTACATTTTATCTCTTAATTCTGAGTCTAGGATTCTAATTTGTGCACAAAATCATTACATGGGGATTATGTATATTCTTGTACAAAACATGGATTCAATTGGCAAATTGCATAACTAGTCATTGAAATTAGGTACTACATTGTCATATTACATAATAAAATCATGTTTCCCACTAATGAAAATAAAAATGACTATAAGGCCTTTTTTTTTCAAATAACCAAACACCCCATGTCAAAGTTTTTTGAAAAGATTCTCACTTGTAGGAAAACAATTTTTCATTGTTAATACAAATAGAAAAGTTAAATTTTCATCACTTGCATGCTCTTGAATACTAAAGGTATTGCATAACTAATATGCATTCCCTGGTAAATTCAAATGAAGCCACATTGAATTAGGAGCGTTTGGGTTATCTCATGCCGTTTGCCAAACACCCCCACTAAAAACCATTTTATGCATAAAATGAGTCGAGATAACCGCAACTCCAAATCGTTTTCATATAGGCACACACTAGAACCAAAACATTAAGTGTATTCTCTTTTTTAACATGTAAATTCTTGCTCATAGGAATAACCATGGTAGCCGCAAAATTCTATGATCACAAGGATACCCTTAACTACATTCCCAAACATTAAAAAACCAAGGGACTCACCAAGGAACAAGTCGAAATCTTTAAGAGTCTAGAAACAAGGTACTTCCATGAGGGTAGAACCATTCACTCATCTTTTGTCGACAATACCAATCTCCGTCTAGAACTAGCCGCTATTCAATTCGATTGTCTCCTTGACATCGATGAACCTATTTGTCCTAGGTTTGTGTTAGAGTTCTATGCTAGTGTCACCGGTTTCATTGATGAGGATGATGAGTTTAGCCTTAGGTTTAGGATCAATCAAAACGACTACACCATCTCCTTAACCCAATTTGCTCAAGTGCTAGGAATTCCCAACCGAGGGACATGTGTCTACTCGGATAAGTGGTCACTCACTATCCTTGATGGAATCAATGACCGCTCTCTTCCCTACCAAACTCCTTTAGCGGATAAGGATGTCATCCGTGAGCGCCTCTTTAACCCAAGAGCCGCTCCAACCCATGTCACCCGAAAGGGAAAGGAGGTGAACCGAGATCCATATGGAATGGAGCTCAATGAACTTAAGCCCGAATTTAAAAAATGGGAGGAACTTCTTAGAGCCAACGTCATTAGCACCATAGGGAATAGGGACCATATCAACGCTTGCCTTTGTCGCATGCTCTACAAGTTGTCCAACCGTCTCTATAGAGCCTTTGCACCAATTCCACCAAGCCCAAAAGGGTTGAAGCTTGACTATGAGCTCATCCCTCACATCTTTGTGCCCTTGAGTGACGAGCGAGTGGCTAAGACTAAAGGCAAAAGAGCAAAACCTCCAACTCCATCATCATCATCATTATCATCATCATCAAATATCACCGAGGATGGTCTTTCAAATTCTCGCTTTCCACCTCATGAGTATTATGCGTCTCTTCCCGAGATTGAGAATCAATCAGCTGAGTTCAAGCAAACTAAGGGGATGTTCAAGTGCCTTGGTAGGATGATGAACAAGATTTACAAGAAGTTGGACAAGTGAGGGTCCTTTTAAGGAGTGTTTGGAACAAGACATTATCTTTAATGTTTGAAACAATTTGGTTTATTTTAATTTGTAGGATGATAATATAACTCAAAACAATGATGTATGCTAACAAATCATGCAGGGAGATAGTACAAGTGTGTTATCAAATTTTACCCATTTTCACTTTAATGTGAAAATCGTTAGCCCTTGGTCAAAGTCTATGCTCCACTATGTTTGTGTATGTGTTATTTACTTTTCCTAACTAGAAATAATTAATGTCACATGTTTTGAGCAAAATTTCAGGTTTCGGAAAAGTCCCCGACACTTAAAAACCTGTTATGTGGTGATTTCGGTGTCCACGGATCGAACGGCACCAAATATTTGGTGCCGTCACATTTGTAAAATTGGTACCATCGTGCAATACAGGACGACCAGGCAAGCACCCTTTTGGGTTCCGTCTGTGTATTTTTTTGGTGCCGTGGATCCTACAGGTATATTTCTGAATTTCGCTTATTTCAACACTCCAAATTACCCACATTGCTTCTAAGTTAATCTTCACTAGTTACTACCCATATTAGAACTAGTATAACATACTTAGGCACATAGGATATCCATTTCCCACCAAAATCCAAAAATTTCAAAAATCCACCCAAGGAACCCTTTTGCATAAAGGAAGGAACCAAAAATTTGGTTCCTTGCAATCCGTGGGTAATCTGATTATTAGGATCTCATAATCATTAGAACACATTTATTGTAAATCTTTGTCTCTTCACTCCATCCTT
>OU343221.1:87764421-87798981 GCA_910596185.1 Chrysanthemum makinoi | reverse complement strand
AATAGGAAAATGGGAACGAAAGGTATTTACACAAGTAACTTCCATGGGTAGTGTTAACATCTAGAATCATATTTAACAATGATTTCGATTTTACGCTTAGTTTGGGGACTTGTGAAAAATCAGGGACGATGTATTCTATCCGTATGGTCACTTCACTTTGTGTTGTGTTTTCTACTCCGTGATCCTAACGGTATGCGTTTGAAAAATGTTGGAGTTATTGATCGACATGAAAGTTCAACAAACCGTCATTCATAACCGGAATGTGCTTAATTGTAATATCTATACATGTGAATTAAAAGGTAAACGAGGCGTTTTTAGAATTAAGGCTTTCTTAATCTCTTTTGAGGAATCTTTGCTACTTCTTCATAGGTTTAGTAGAAAGAGATTGAAATCCTTGGTTTTAGAAGCGTGAGTTGATTGCATTGTGTGAGGACACGATAATTGTTTCGTCTGGGGTATTTTGGTATGTGCTAAAACACATACCTTTTCATCATCAAAATAAACCCAAAATAACCAAGAAAGAGCCGTTTATTGCTAATATTTGTGGTTTTCTTGAGTTTGTGCTTGTGCAGGTATGGATATGTAAAAACACGCAAAAAGGAACCAAATCAGACATAAATCCGAGCACGAGAGATCAAGAGAGCTTAAGCCGAGCCGGAAGATCAAAATTGAGCATTTATAAAGATTTTATTCTCCGAGGATGATTTTTGGAAGATATAATCAAGTTTGAACAATTGGCAGATTTGGCCCCTCAAGTTTGAGCTATTGGCAAAATTGACCCTTGAAGATTCAAAAAGTTTCAAATTGGCCCTTGGTTTATTTGAAGATTGTCAAAATCAGTCCTTGGAAGATAATTTCAGATTTACATGAATGGTCCCTTGGAGTTTCAGAAAATACAACTTTGGTCCCTATAATGCCTTGGTTTACTAAGTTAATCCTAAGTCCAAGTATACAAAACCCATGATCCAATCCTTACTATACTCGGCCCAATTATAGAAACCAAACCACCCGGTCCAAGAACTCTACCCGCCACGCTTTATCCCAACCGAGTATCTCACGACCCGTTTATTTACCCAGGTCAACCCACAAGAACCCGGTCAACCCATTTGAAGAATAATAAACAAACCAAACGCGCCCAACAGGTCCAATTTACCTTGTCTTCCTCCCAAACGCGTACCATTTTACCACCATTTACCCAATCCCAAACACCTAACCTCGTACTAGAATCTTATCAACCTTCTAGAACCTATGACTTGTCAGATAGAATGCCTACGTGGCTAATCAGAGCATTCTCATTGGACGAAACACCTCATATGTTGAATTGGTGCTTTCTGATTGGAGGAAGTGACTCAGGATTGATCATGTGGCTGTGAATAAGCCTTCTAGGCTCTTCCAAGAGGATCCAAGACCTGCTAAAGGCTATTTAAAGACCCCTTGAGCTCACAATTTAGGCGTGCATTTTTATTTTCCTTAAATTTATTCAAGCTTATGTTTTTCAAGTTAGTTTTATTAGGTCAATTTCCTTTTTAAGTCTAATTGTAATCTCAAAGCTTATTGTACTCTTTTTCAATTTTAATAAAATTCCAAGATTACCTTATTATCTTGCATTCTCAGTTTTTAATAATGAATAAATATGTTTTTAAGGTTGAAATAAGCTCACTCAAATCATATAAAGCTTAGAGCTTATTTGTTTTCTTACTTTGTCCATTTCATTCATTTGCATCCACAAAAAGGTTTAGTCAACAAAAGTCAACTGTCATACTCTTATTGGTTCAGAGATGGAATTGGGGTGATATTTGGCTTGAGTTGGTGTTGATTTGGTGTTTTGATATTGGGTTTATATTGTTACTCTGCCCAAATGAAGCTCGGATAACTAAGTGAGTAGTAATATTTTTTCTCAAACTGTTTTAATAAATGATCTTGTGTCCTTCTCATTTGATGCTTGATTTAATGAATTTCGATGCTCTCGATCTCAATACTTAGTTGTTATAATCCTTTGCATAAGTAGATTTGAGTTTAGTTGATTTGTTTGCTTATTAGATCTGTTTAAGGGGTGTTTGGATTAGAGTTTAAAACGCTGTTTTGAGGTTTAAATAATGGGTTAGATCAGTTGCTGTAGGTTTGATATAGTTGTTTGATCTCATATCTGTCTTTGTTTGGGAGCCATTTGAACCTTTAGTCAAAATTTCACCATAGCGATTTTATATTCAAATCTTGAAATCGGTTAACTAAATCATCACATATAGGTTTAGAAGTTGATAAACTAGCTTGCTTCAGTTGCATTACATCATTATTCATCTACATCAGTCCTACATTTGATCTTGAATCTCACCAAAGTCAAAACTTTATAACTGTTCTTGAAAGTCAAACTATGTTAAATACATGTGTTTTGAGCATCTTGCAGCATTCAGTGTTTATTTTAGATAGTTAGGGTCTATTATTTGGTCGGTTGTAGCTTGATTGGTGGACTTGAGTTCCACATATACATGTTTTCTCATAAGCTCTCTTGATAAGCCACTAAATAAGCTCAATTTTGTGCTCATAATTGCCTGTTCACACACTCGGTGAATGCTTTGAGTGTGTGTTTAAAGTTGCTTATCTTCTATAGAGTTCATTTTAGCTTGCCATTAGCTGAATTTTGGTTTATAAGTAGTTAGATAGGTGTGCTTTAGGATCCAATATCTGGATTGATAATTGGACTTATTTCTAGCAGCCAGTTCACGGTAGCTTAAAGTAGGGGCCAGATCAGTTGTTTAGATAGAGAATCAGTTAGCTCCTTTCTTGATTAGAGAATCATTAGAGGTTAGGAGTAGTTGCTAATAGTTGCTTTAGAGTAGTTTTAATATTATTTAGCTTATGTAATCAGTTGGCTTTGTTTAGAGCTTATTTGCTTATTCTTAAGTACTTATTTAGAATCAGTTAACACTACAGCTCTTGTTTCTTCCATATAAGCATCATATTTCTTATTTTTCATAGAACTAGAATAGCATTTTAGAATTTTCTTGAGTTTTCATAATTTTGGTCCTTGTTTGCTATTTTTCTTGATTTAAAATAGTTTTAATCCTTTTTAAATAGCTTTAATTGCAAATAATTAAGAAAAAGTTCCAAAAAATAATTTTTCAATTTTACCAGTTTAAGAAAAATATAAAAAGCATAAAAAAGATTTTTCCCTATTTTTCCCTTTTATTTGGTATTTTTCACAATTTAAATTAGATTTAAATAGTTTTAAATTTGTAGAAAATAGAAAAATAATCAGAAAATTAAAAAAATAGTTTTGAAAAGTCTCTTATGGTATTTTAGATTTTATAAAAATAGTTTCACATTTTTCTCCTTAATTTTCATAATTTTTAGTATTTTAATTTAGTTTTAATAGTTAAAAATTAGTTTTTAATTTTAATAAAATAAAATCCAGAAAAATAAAAAAAATAGTTTTAATTCTAAAATAGTTTTCAAATATCATTTTTAGAGTAAAAGTAATTTTAGGCAATTTTAGGGTATAATTTAGACGTAGTTGCATTTTAATTACGTTTTATAAATTACGTTTTAGTTAATTTGCACTTAGGATTTCCCGTAAAATAGATTCCCTTAATTACTTTCCCTATTCCCGTAGTTTAATAAAATCAAAATGAAACAAATCAAAACATCGAGCATTAAATTCCAAACCAAATACGACGTTGGCAATTCACGCCTCGTTGGGAAAACGATTCGGGTTGACTAATCCGTACACACGATCACACACGGGATTTGATTTATTATTCTTTTTCCTAAAGGAATTTGAATCTATCTTCGTGATTATTTTTGATATCGATATTGAGGTTTTATCCACACACATAACCCTAAGCCTTCATTATCAAGAATCGTGTCGAGCGTTTTAAGTTTCTTACGGTTAGTCATTCACAAGTGGCTAGCTTGTGTGAGTAAGCTTGACGTTTTTTGTTCACTGAGAATCAATTTTGGCGTTGCGGGAGGTTGTGTCCGCGACAATATCGTTTGAGGTTTGACGATTAGTGACTCGAGATCCTTCATTAGTGAAGTTACTATTTTTCTATAAAATAAAAAAGTAAAAAATATTTTCCTTTTTCTTTTGTATATTTATTTATTATATTAAAAATACAAAAAGATTTTCTCTTGTTTTTGCTAATAAATAGAAGACACCAATTATATAACATTCTCAACGGAGGTGTTATCATTAATAAGTTCGCGAACTAAAGATCAAAAACTTGCCTTTGTGTCGCTTGTGAATTGATTTATTTCTATCGGATAAACAAACGTGTGGTGTGGGTATAAGGCGGCCGACATTAAATTGCGGCTGTAAAGAAGCGGGTTTTAATAAGCTTTGCGCTGACCTAAAAAGCTTCTCCGCTCGCTTGTGCGTTTGTCTTGTAGAGGTGATTTATTCACTTGGGATTATTGGTTAAGTTCACTGTGTTTTGGAATACCGTTCGTTTTAATTGCCTTGGTTTTTGAAAGTGCATGCGCTTCGTTCTAATAACTACGATCGTGAAGCCGCTACAATTCGCCGAAATAGACGTGCTCCCTTAGTCGAAACCGAGATTCGAACTAATCAAACCCCGCCCATCATCGAAATGGCGGAGGACAACCGATCTATGCTAGAGCAACTCCAAGCACCCACCGAGGGTTATGGAGAAGCCATCGTCGTCCCGGCAATCGTTGCCGATAACTTCGAGCTTAAACACGGATTGATAAATTTGGTTTCGTCAAGCCAATTTTATGGATTTGAGAGGGACGATCCTCACTCTCATATCCGACGATTCAACAAGCTCCCGTCTACGATCAAGTACCGTAACGTTCCGGAAGAGGCTATCAAGCTACTACTCTTCCCATTTTCACTCGAGGGGCCGGTTGGCTCGAAAAACTACACCCTCGATCGATAACCACATGGGAGAATTTAGTATCAAAATTCGTGAACGAATTCTTCCCACCGTCTAAAACAACAAGCCTAAAAAATGAAATAACAAAATTCACACAAAGATTTGATGAATCATTTAGTGAGGCATGGGACCGATTCAAAGATTTGCTTAGGCAATGTCCCCATCATGGTTTTTGTGAGTTGCACCAACTTGATACGTTTTATAACGGTTTGAATGAGACTGATCAAGACTCTCTCAATGCCGCCGGGGGTGGTAATTTGTTGACCCGATCAACGAGAGATGCCTTGTCCATTATTGAGAACAAATCTAAAGTTCGTACATCACGTAGCAAATCGGTTGCTCGCCGAGTGAATGATACACCATCGTCCGTCTCACGGAAATACGTATAGCACCGATGCTAAGATTGATAAGCTTACGGATATGATCCAGGCTTTGGTTAAGATTAATTCTTCTCCACCCGCTCAAGTCAAAGCGGTGGAAACGACTTGTACTACTTGTGGTGGCCGGCATGCCTACTACAATTGTACCGCCACCGATGGAAATCCTTTCGATGCTAATGCGTAGGAGGTAACCAATACCGTTCTCAGGTTGAACCAAACCCTCGTGTTAGTAATCAAATGGTACCTCGGGATTTTCTCAATCGAACAATCAGAATCGTTTTAATCAGAATCAAGTTCGTGGACCAAATGTTCAAAACCAATTCAAAGCTCCACCAAATCAATACCCAAATCAAGGAGTCAATTACAATCAAGGATATCAAGCTTCAAGCTATCAAGCTCACCTTTTCCTCTAATGAATTC
Organism: Chrysanthemum makinoi; assembly: GCA_910596185.1. Taxonomy (NCBI): domain Eukaryota; kingdom Viridiplantae; phylum Streptophyta; class Magnoliopsida; order Asterales; family Asteraceae; genus Chrysanthemum; species Chrysanthemum makinoi. The sequence continues at coordinate 87,793,289 of OU343221.1, read as the reverse complement.
TCAATTATGTTCGAACAATAATGCTACCATCCAAACCTATGAGAACCAGATTTCAAGTTTAAGAAACGAGTTTCAATCTTCATTAACTAGACAAAGCAATGAGTTTAGGAACGAAATTGACTTGAACAACAAATTGGATGCTTGCAGAATAAACTTGAAAATATGTTGAATGCTGTTTTGTGCCAAGTGAGTCAACCCTCGGGTTTCGGTTCTCTCCCAAGTAACACCATTCCAAACCCGAAGGGAGAAATGAAATCCGTTTCCATTCGAGATGATGGGCCCTCGATGACTACTTCCTCTCCGGTGAGGAATGTAGCACGAGAGACCGAGGTGACAAAGGACCCGGTAATTCCTCTTGATAATGGAAAAGCCAACTAAGTCCAACCTCTGGTTGCCCAAGTTCCTTCTATCTCTGTCATAATGCCAAGTTCTAACCTTACACCGTGCAAATCGATTCAATCACGGTTCGACAAAATGAAAGTTGTTTCTGGAACCAAGTTCAAACTTACGACTGATATGATTAAAGCTGCTGAAATGATTTATGAAGAGAAATTGGAACAAATTTCAAAGATTTCACTTGAGCCTACACCGTTTAATTCTTCCTCGAACCAAGCTCCCGAGAAGCTTGGTGATCCCGGAAATTTCTCCTTCCTTGCTCCTTAAATGATATTAAGGAATGTAATGCCCTAACCGATTCAGTTGCAAGCATAAGTCTCATGCCTCTTGCGATATATCATGAGCTTGGATTGAAGACTCTTATACCGACTAGTATGACTATCGAATTAGCTAATCGAACAATTGCTCACACGGTTGGTGTAGTCAACGATGTTATGGTACAAGTGGATAAATTCCATTTTCCCGTGGATTTCGCCGTAGTTGATATAGAGGTCGATGCCCGAGTCCCTCTCACTTTAGGAAGACCATTCTTGAGAACCGTGAAAGTCATTGTGGATCATTACCAGGAGCGTTAACGATCGAAAAGGAAATGAAAAAATAGTGTTTTATGCCGAAAAACGTCAAAACCTCCACCCGATGATCATTCGATTCATAGCATCGATGTGATTGATTTCTCTGAAGAAAGTGGCAATCCCACTTTACCGTCTAATCTGATTATGACCGACTCTTTCCCGTCTCTCACTACGAAAAGTGACCCTATTTGGGAAGAGATCGAGGCCTTTCTTAATGATGATTCAATTCCGTTGAGATTTATGATGCTACTTTTGACCGGAGGGGACATTCTTTTCTTGAAAATTGTTATATAACGAGCCATCTTCTTACCCCCTCGGATGATCCGGATGATGTTGATAAGTTGAAGAAAGTTGAGCCTAAAACGTCTCGAATTGATCTTTCAAGGTTTACGATCAAGAATATGTCGACAATACAAAACGAAAAAGAAACAAGAAATGGAGTCACAACTAGCGGTGGTGGAAACTGCTAACTCTGAGAGCACACCACTTGTCCCACCTCCGATTTCTAAGAAAATCAACCTTCCTTTGAGTGGCAATCCCACTCCTTCTTCTGAAATCATGGAACCTTCTTTTGAGACATCTTTCAATCAGAATCTTTCAAGCGACATTCACAAATCCCTTTTTTGAATTCGATTCTGAATATACTCAAAATTTTGAAAATCAACTCTTTGACGAAGAAAGTGAGGAGTTCACCGATGAACTTGCTCCCACCGACTCGATTTTCTCTGAGGATAAAGAAGAATACGATGATCCGTTTTTCCAAAGAAAGATAAGGAAGTGAAGTTGTCGACAGATGAACTTATTGATCCTGAGGTCCAATATTATTTTTTAGCCGAGAGTGAATCCTCTCCTCGTGAGGATTTTCACATAGATGACACTTTGATCTCCTTCCTCTCCGAAGACAAGATTTTCAACCCTGGGATATGCGTTGATGAGTTTTTTGCTAAAAATGTTATTCGAGATAAGGATCCTCTCTTGGATGCCTTCGTTGATGAACCTTTGAGTAACACCTTTCTATACCATGAGCTCCGTTCTTCTTTGGAGTATTCTCTTATCGATCCTTCATCCCTTCGTCCGCCCGCAAAACCACCGGATGATGGATCGATCTTTCATATGCCTTATGTGAGTTTGGGAGGAGTCATTCTTATGTGCTTGAGCCTGACATTTTCTTTCCCTCCCAACCCACCCAGTCTCATTCTTTCGGGAATGAGGACACCGTTTTGACCACGGTATCTCTACCATTTTCTTCCCCAAGGACAAATGAATTCGGGGATCGAGTCAAGCTAGCGACTCGGTGATCAAAAGAGCGCCGTGGGAGGCACCCCACGCTTATCCATCTATCTTCTTTCTATTTTCTAATAAGTGACGCGAAGGGGTCCGCCTCTTCGATTTCTCATGTTTGGTTGTTTGTGATGTTGTGTAGGATTTTCTCGATATGAAGACTCTCGTGCTCGAAGTTTGTCATTTTCTCTACTCGAGTTTCATGATCGATCTTTGATGGAAATCGATATCCTAATCTTATCGACTAACGTTTATCTTCTAGCATACTTAATAAGCGGCTTTTAGATTTTCGTTGATACCCTTGCTTTTAAACATTGAGGACAATGTTTCATTCTAGTCTGGGGTAGGGTAATCTTCGATTTGATTTGACCGCACTTGCTTATTTTTGTTGTGTTTCTCTAACCCGTTTTTCCTTAGAAAAATTGTGCAAAAATGTGAAAAATTTTAAAATTTTTGTAAGCTTTTGTTAAGTCCTTTTGATTGAAAAGTTTGCTAGTCTCTTAGATAAGAAGCTATAAAATGCGAATTCTAGCTCACAAGGCCAAGATTTTGCAAGTTTCCCTGAGTGACTTTAAATATGCATGACTTGATTTCATTAAACGAAGCATTTGCTAAGTTAATATATGTTTTGACACCTTGTTGACTTTCATTTGGTGAGAGTAGGAATAGAATTCTGACTTGACCGGGCGTGTTGAGCCCTAGCTTGTTCCTTAACCATAGATAATTAAATTATCGGCTAAGCATCTGCGGATCTCATTATTTGGGATTTTAAATTTGCAGAGATCGAGAAATGATAGAGTTACTTATGAGTTTAGATGCTAAGCGTGGAGTAGTTGGTTCTCTTTAGAGCCCATCGAAGGTACTTATGGCTTTTGTTCCCACAAAATTGTTTCACCCCATATCTGTCTAATAATAATTAGAGATGTTGAGTTTTTGGCGATAGTTAGTTCTTTATCTTCTTAAAAGAATCTTTGTTTTAAAATTGGGTACACATCAAGGATCCGTAATAAATAAATGAGTAATCAGTGATAAGTGATAATGTAATAAGTAAAGTTGTGAGCTGCGATGTCGAGATCGGACCCTTGGATCTTTAGCCGGGATTGAGTGAGGTCTTAGCCTAGCCAGCCGGGACCCTCATTTCATGAAGCCTATAGTCTTGGAATTACCCCGTGAAGCTCCGTGGTTCATAGCTCATACACGTAAAAGTCTAAGTTCTATAAAAAAAAAAAAAAAAAATGTTGAAAATGAAAATGAAAAATAAAAGTAAGTGAATAAAAATTCCTTGATGTGGACCTCATTTTACGACAATGGTTCTTGAAGAAGGGATAACTAATTATCGTCTTAGCTTTATATCTTTATCGGAATAAAAGTTATCGAAACGAGAATTTGAAGAAATTCATTTCTCACAAAAATAAAAAATCTAGAGGAAAATAGGAAAATGGGAACAAAAGGTATTTACACAAGTAACTTCCATGGGTAGTGTTAGCATCTAGAATCATATTTAACAATGATTTCGATTTTACGCTTAGTTTGGGACTTGTGAAAAATCAGGGACGATGTATTCTATCCGTATGGTCACTTCACGCTGTGTTGTGTTTTCTACTCCGTGATCCTAACGTGTCGTTTGAAAAATGTTGGAGTTATTGATCGACATGAAAGTTCAACAAACCGTCATTCATAATCGGAATGTGCTTAATCAATATCTATATATGTGAATTAAAAGGTAAACGAGCGTTTTAGAATTAAGGTTATCTTAATCTCTTTTGAGGAATCTTTGCTACTTCTTCATAGGTTTAGTAGAAAGAGATTGAAATCCTTGGTTTTAGAAGCGTGAGTTGATTGCATTGTGTGAGGACACGACAATGGTTTCGTCTGGGGTATTTTGGTATGTGCTAAAACACATACCTTTTCATTATCAAAATAAACCCAAAATAACCAAGAAAGAGCCGTTTATTGCTAATATTTGTGGTTTTCTTGAGTTTGTGCTTGTGCAGTATGGATATGTAAAACACAAAAAAGGAACCAAATCGACATAAATCCGAGCACGAGAGATCAAGAGAGCTTAAGCCGTAGGAAGATCAAAATTGAGCATTTATGAAGATTTTATTCTCCGAGGATGATTTTTGAAGATATAATCAAGTTTGAAGAAATGTCAAAATATTGGCCCTCAAGTTTGAGCTTCAGCAAATGGCAGAAATTGACCCTTGAAGATTCAAATGTTGCAAATTGGCCCGGTTTATTTGAAGATTGTCAAAGATGGTCCTTGGAAGGATATTTTGATTTACATGAATTGGTCCCTCAAAATCCGGACATACATTTGGTCCCTATGCCTTGGTTTTACTAAGTATCAATCCATTAAGTCCAAGTATCTACAAAACAAACCATGATCCAATCCATTACTATACTCGGCCCAATTACCGGTCAGAAACCAAACCAAAGAACTCTACCCTAATCGTTATCCCAACCCAATCAATGACCCATGTTTATTTACCCGTCAACCCAAAGAACCCTCAACCCATTTGAAGAATAATTAAACAAACCAAAAGCGCAAACAGGTTCAATTTACCTTCTTCCCTGTCCCAAACGCTACCCAACAACCATTTTACCACCATATTACCCAATCCCAAACACCTAACCTCGTACTAAGAATCTATCAACCTTCTAGAACCTGACTTGTCGGATAGAATGCTCACGTGGCTAATGGCAGAGCATTCTCATTGGACGAAACACCTCAACAAGCTATGTTGAATTGGAGCAATATTCGATTGGAGGAAGTGATGGATTGGATCATGTGTGGCTCAATAAGCCTTCTAGGCTCTTCTCAAGAGGCATCCCAAGACCTCTATTTCAAGGCTATAAATAGGACCCTTGAGCTCACAATTTAGGCGTGCATGTAGTGTAGTAGTGATTTACTTTTAAATTTATTCAAGCTTATGTTTTTCAAGTTTTATTAGTGTAATAATTTCCTTTTAAAGTCTAATTGTAATCTCAAAGCTTTTCATTGTACTCATTTTTCGTTAATAAAATTCCAAGATTACCTTATTATCTTGCATTAATCCTCATAGTTCCATTAATAATAAATATGCTTTTTAGTTGAATAAGCTCATCAGCTTCATATATAGCTTTGTGAGCTTATTTGTTTTTACTTTGTCCATTTCATTCATTTGCATCCACAAGTTTAAAAGTCAACAAAAGTCAAACTGTCATTTGGACTCTTATTGGTTCAGAGATGGAATTGGGGTGATATTTGGCTTGAGTCTAAAAGGTGTTGATGGTGTTTTGATATGGGTTTATTTCATCTGCATTAAAGCCAAATAAGAGATAAATCTAAGTAATATTTTTTACCAAACACTCTCAAATGTTTTGGCACAAGTTTTTAAATGATCTTGTGTCCTTCTGTTTTGATTATGATTTAATAAGTTCGATAGCTCTAGTATTAATCTAGCTAGCTTGTCGAGTTGTTATAATCACTATAAGTAGATTTGAGTTTTTTTTTTTTTGTTAGATCTTTAAGGGTGTCATTGGATTAGAGTTTGAAAACTATAAGTGCTTTGAGGTTTAAATTAATGTGATTATTTTGATCATTTGTCATTTTGAGGTTTGATCATAGTTGTTTGATCTCATAGTGTCTGCTCTTTGGGGAGCCATTTGAACCTTAGTCAAAATTTCACCATAGCACATGCATTTTATAGTTCAAATCTGTTGAAATCGTTAACTAAATCATTCACATATAGGTTTAGAAGTTGATAAACTAGCTTGCTTCAGTTGCATTACATCATTATTCATCTACATCAGTCCTACATTTGATCTTGAATCTCAAAAGTCAAAACTTTCAATAATGCTTCTAAAGCTCTCAATAGCTATGTTAAATACATGTGTTTTTGGTGTACTTGCATTCACTACATTGGTTTCATTTTAGATAGTTAGGGTCTATTATTTGGTCCACTTGTCCAGCTTTCATTGGTGGACTTGAGTTCCATATCTGTTTTCTTGGCATAAGCTCTCTTGATAAGCCACCAAATAAGCTCAATTTAAGCTCAGTTGGTATTTTTTTGAATGCTTGGTGTGTTTTGCCTTAGCTTCATAGCAGTTCATTTTAGCTTGCCATTAGCTGAATTTGGTTTATAAGTAGTTATAGGTGTAGCTTATAGGATCCAATTGTGGATTGATAATTGGACTTATTAGGATTCCCTCTCCTTAAAGTAAGATTTGTTTAGATAGAGAATCCTTTAGCTTAGCTCTTTCTTGATTAGAGTAATCATTAGAGGTTAGGAGTAGTTGCTAATAGTTGCTTTAGAGTAGTTTTAATATTATTTAGCTTATGTAATTGTAGCTTTAGAGCTTATTTGCTTATTCTCTAAGTACTTATTTAGAATCGTTAACACTGCAGCCCTTGTTTCTTCCACATAAGCATCATATTTCTTATTTTTCATAGAACTAGAATAGAATTTTAGAATTTTCCTGAGTTTTTCATTAATTTTGGTCCTTTGTTTGCTATTTTTCTAGATTTAAAATAGTTTTTAATCCTTTTAAATTAGCTTTAATTGCAAATTAATTAAGAAAAAGTGCAAAAAAATAATTTTTCAATTTTCCCAGTTTAAGAAAAATATAAAAAGCATAAAAAGATTTTTCCTTATTTTTCCCCTTTTATTTGGTATTTTTCACAATTTAAATTAGATTAAAATAGTTTTAAATTAGTAGAAAATAGAAAATTAATCTGAAAAATACAAAAATAGTTTTGAAAAGTCTCTTATGATATTTTAGATTTTATAAAAATAGTTTCATATTTTTCCCCTTTATTTTCATAATTTTTAGTATTTTAATTTAGTTTCAAATAGTTAAAATTAGTTTTTAATTTAAATAAAATCCAGAAAAATCCAAAAAAATAGTTTTAATTCTAAAATTAGTTTTTGCAAATATTCATTTTTAGAGTAAAAGTCATTTTAGGCATTTTTAGGGTATAATTTAGACGTAGTTGCATTTTAATTACGTTTATTAATTACGCTTTAGTTAATTTGCACTTAGGATTTCCGTAAAATAGATTCCCTTAATTACTTTCCCTATTCCCGTAGTTTAAAATCAAAATCAAACAAATCAAAACATCGAGCATTAAATTCCAAACCAAAACGACGTTGGCAATTCCGCCTCGTTGGAAACGATTCGGGTTGTCTAATCCGTATACACGATCACACACGGGATTTGATTTATTATTCTTTTCCTAAAGGAATTTGAATCTATCTTCGTGATTATTTTTGATATCGATATTGAGGTTTTATCCACACACATAACCCTAAGCCTTCATTATCGAAAGAATCAGTGTCGAACGTTTTAAGTTTCTTAAGGTTAGTCATTCACAAGTGGCTAGCTTGTGTGAGCAAGCTTGACGTGTTTTGTTCTTGAGAATCAAATTTTGGCGCCGTTGCCGGGGAGGGTTGTGTCACTTCACAATATCGATTGAGGTTTGACGATTAGTGACTCGAGATCCTTCGTTCGATGAAGTTACTATTTTCTATAAAAATTATAAAAAGTAAAAAATAATTTCCTTTTTCTTTTGTATATATATATATCATATTAAAAATACAAAAAGATTTTCTCTTGTGTTTTGGCTAATAAATAGAAGACACCAATTATATAACATTCTCAACGGAGGTGTTATCATTATAAGTTCACGAACTAAAGATCAAAAACTTGCCTTTGTGTCGCGTAGGTTTATTTATTTCTATCGGATAAACAAACTGTGTGGTGGGTATAGGGCGGCGACATTAAATTGCGGCTGTAAAGAAGCGGGTTTTAATAAGCTTCGCTGACCTAAAAAAGCTTCTCCGCCGCTAAAACGTGCGCTTTGTCTTGTAGAGGTGATTTATTCACTTGGGATTATTGGTTAAGTTCACCGTGTTTTCGAATACCGTTCGTTTTAATTGCCCTAGGTTTTGAAAGTGCATGCGACTTTTCGTTCTAATAACTTCTGACCGACACGTGAAACGCCGCTACAATTCCAAGGCGAAATAGACGTGCTCCCTTAGTCGAACCGAGATTCAACTAATCAAACCCCGCTCATCATCGAAATGGCGGAGGACAACCGATCTATGCTAGAGCAACTCCAAGCACCCACGGAGGGTTATGGAGAAGCTATCGTCGTCCCGGCAATCGTTGCCGATAACTTCGAGCTTAAACACGGATTGATAAATTTGGTTTCGTCAAGCCAATTTTATGGATTCGAGAGGCGATCCTCACTCTCATATCCGACGATTCAACAAGCTCACGTCTACGATCAAGTACCGTAACGTTCTGGAAGAGGCTATCAAGCTACTACTCTTCCCATTTTCACTCGAGGGGCCAGCCGGATTTGGCTCGAGAAACTATCCCCTCGATCGATAACCACATGGGAGAATTTAGTATCAAAATTCGTGAACGAATTCTTCCCACCGTCTAAAACAACAAGCCTTAAAATTGAAATAACAAAATTCACACAAAGATTTGATGAATCATTTAGTGAGGCATGGGACCGATTCAAAGATTTGCTTAGGCAATGTCCCCATCATGGTTTTTTTGAGTTGCACCAACTTGATACGTTTTATAACGGTTTGAATGAGACTGATCAAGACTCTCTCAATGCCGCCGCGGGTGGTAATTTGTTGACCCGATCAACGAGAGATGCCTTGGTCATTATTGAGAACAAATCTAAAGTTCGTTCATCACGTAGCAAATCGGTTCTTTGCCGAGTGAATGATACACCATCATCCTTCGTCTCACGCGAATACGTCTAGCACCGATGCTAAGATTGATAAGCTTACGGATATGATCCAGGGTTTGGTTAAGATTAATTCTTCTCCACCCGCTCAAGTCAAAGCGGTGGAAACGACTTGTACTACTTGTGGTGGCCGGCATGCCTACTACAATTGTACCGCCACCGATGGACATCCTTTCAATGCTAATGCCGTAACCAGAGGTAACCAATACCGTTCTCAAGTTGAACCAAATCCTCGTGTTAGTAATCAAATGGTACCTCCGGGATTTTCTCCATCGAACAATCAGACTCGTTTTAATCAGAATCAAGTTCGTGGACCAAATGTTCAAAACCAATTCAAAGCTCCACCAAATCAATACCCAAACCAAGGAGTCAACTACAATCAAGGATATCAAAACTTCAAGCTATCAAGCTTCACTTTTGCCTTCTAAATGAATTCTCAACTTATGTTCAGAACACCATAATGCTACCATCCAAACTATGCAAAATCAGATTTCAAGTTTGAGAAACGAGTTTCAATCTTCATTAACTAGACAAAGCAATGAGTTTAGGAATGAGAATTCGACTTGAGAACAACAAATTGGATGACTTCACAGAATAAACTTGAAAATATGTTGAATCTGTTTTTGTGCCAAGTGAGTCAACCCTCGAGTTCGGTTCTCTCCCAAGTAATACCATTCCAAACCCGAAGGGAGAAATGAAATCCGTAACCATTCGAGATGATGGGCCCTCGATGACTACTTCCTCTCTGGTGATGAATGTAGCACGAGAGACCGAAGTGACAAAGGACCCGGTAATTCCTCTTGATAATGGAAAAGCCAACTACGTCCAACCTCTGGTTGCCCAAGTTCCTTCTATCTCCGTCATAATGCCGAATTCTAACCTTACACCGTGCAAATCTGTTCAATCACGATTCGACAAAATGAAAGTTGTTTCAGGAACAAAGTTCAAACTTACGACGATATGATTAAAGCTCGCTGACATGATTTATGAAGAAAAATTGGAACAAATTTCAAAGATTTCACTTGAGCCTACACCGTTTAATTCTTCCTCGAAACCAAGCTCAGAAGCTTGGTGATCCCGGGAAATTTCTCCTTCCTTGCTCTTTAAATGATATTGAGGAATGTAATGCCTTGACCGACTTCAGTGCAAGCATAAGTCTTATGCCTCTTGCGATATATCATAAGCTTGGATTGAAGACTCTTATACCGACTCGTATGACTATCGAATTAGCTAATCGAACAATTGCTCACACGGTTGGTGTAGTCAGCGATGTTATGGTACGAGTGGATAAATTCCATTTTCCCGTGGATTTCGCCGTATTGATATAGAGGTTGCCGAGTCCTCTCACTCTTGGAAGACCATTTTTGAGAACCGATAAAGTCCTTGTGGATCATTACCAAGGAACGTTGACGATCGAGAAAGGAAATGAAAATTGTGTTTTATCTTTGAACAAGCGTCAAAACCTCCACCAGATGATCATTCGATTCATAGCATCGGTGTGATTGATTTCTCTGAAGAAAGTGGCAATCCCACTTTACCGTCTAATCCGATTATGACCGACTCTTTCCCGTCTCTCACTATGGAAAATGACCCTACTTGGGAAGAGATCGAGGCCTTTCTTAATGATGATTCAATCCCTGTTGAGATTGATGATGCTACTTTTGACCGGAGGGGACATTCTTTTTCTTGAAAAATTGTTATATGACGAGCCAACTTCTTACCCCTCCGGATGATCCGGATGATGTGAAGAAAGTTGAGCCTATAATTGAGGTGGAATAACGACAATACAATTGAGCTAGCTCTAAGAGCACACTACTTGTCCCACCTCCAATTTCTAAGAAAATCACCCTTCCTTTGAGTGGCAATCCCACTCATTCTTCTGAAATCATGGAACCTTCTTTTGGGACATCTTTCAATCCAGAATCTTTTAAGACATTCACAAATCCCTTGTTTGAATTCGATTCTGAATATAATCAAATTTTTGAGAATCAACTCTTTGACGAAGAAAGTGAGGGGTTCACCGATGAACTTGCTCCCACCAACTCGATCCTTTCTAAAGAAGATGAATACGATGATCCGTTTTTCCCGAAGAAAGATAAGGAAGTGAAGTTGTCGACAGATGAACTTATTGATCCCGAGGTCCAACATTATTTTTTATCCGAGAGTGAATCCTCTCCTCGTGAGGATTTTCACGTAGATGACACTTTGATCTCCTTCCTCTCCGAAGACAAGATTTTCAACCCGGGATACGTTGATGAGTTTTATGCTAAAACGTGTTAGAGAAAGGATCCTCTCTTGAATGCCTTCGTTGATGAGCCTTTGAGTAACACCTTTCTAAACCATGAGCTCCGATTTCTTTGGAGAATTCTCGTTGTCGATCCTTCATCCCTTCGACCGCCCGCAAAACCACCGGATGATGGATCGATCTTTCATATGCCTTATGTGAGTTTGGGAGGAGTCATTCTGTATGTGCTTGAGCCCGACATTTTCTTTCCTCCCAAACCACCTCTCATTCTTTCGGGAATGAGGACACCGTTTTGACCCCTGGGTATCTCTACCACTTTCTTCCCCAAGGACAAATGAATTAGGGGCGAGTCAGGCTAGCGACTTCGGTGATCAAAAACATGCGCCGTGGGAGGCACCCCATGCTTATCCTTCTCTTCTTTCTATTTCCTAATAAGTGACGCCGAAAGAGGTTAGCCTCTTCGATTTCTCGTGTTTGGTTGTTTGTGATGTTGTGTAGGATTTTCCGATATGAAGACTCTCGTTTTCGAAGTTTGTCTTTTCTCTACTCGAGTTTCATGATCGATCTTTGATGGAAATCCGATATCCAAATCTTATCGACTAACGTTTATCTTTGAGCATAATTAATAAACGGCTTTTAGATTTTCGTTGATACCCTTGCTTTAAACATTGAGGACAATGTTTCGTTCTAGTCTGGGGTAGGGTAATCTTGATTTGATTTGACCGCTTGCTTGTTTTCGTCGTGTACTCTCGCAACCCCGTTTTTCCTTAGAAAATGAAAAATTGTGCAAAAATGAGCAAAATTTTAAAATTTTTCAAGCTTTTGTTAAGTCTTTTGATTGAAAAGTTTGCTAGTCTCTTAGATAAGAAGCTATAAAATGCGAATTCTAGCTCACAAGGCCAAGATTGTGCAAGTTTCCCTGAGTGATTTTAAATATGCATGACTTTATTTCATTAGACGAAACATTTGCTAAGTTAATATATGTTTTGACACCTTGATTGACTTTCATTTGGTGAGGTAGGGTGGAATTCTGACTTGACCAAGCGTGTTGAGCCCTAGCTTGTTCCCTTAACCATAGATAATCTAAAAATTATCGGCTAAGCATCTGGGGATCTCATTATTTGGGATTTTAAATTTGCGAGAGATAGAAATGATAGAGTTAATTATGAGTTTAGATGCTAAGCGTGGAGTAGTTGGTTCTCTTTAGAGCCCATCGAAGGTACTTATGGCTTTTTGTTCCCACAAATTGTTTCACCCCATATCTGTCTAAATAATTAGAGATGTCGAGTTTTTGGCGATAGTTAGTTCTTTATCTTCTCAAAAGAATCTTTGTTTTAAAAATTGGGTACACATCAAGGATCCGTAATAGTAATAAGTAATAAGTGATATGTGAAATGTAATAAGTAAAGTTGTGAGCTGCGGTGTCGAGATCGGACCCTTGGATCTTTAGCCGGGATTGAGTGAGGTCTTAGCCTAGCCAGCCGGGATCCTCATCTCATGAAGCCTATAGTCTTGGAATTACCCCGTGAAGCTCCGTGGTTCATAGCTCATACGTGTAAAGTCTAAGTGAATGAAAATGAATGTTGAAAAAAAAAATGTTGAAAATTGAAAAAGTCAAAAGTTAGTAATAAAATTCCTTGATGTGGACCTCATTTTTACGACAATGGTTCTTGAAGGAAGGCTGATAACTAATTATCGACTTAGCTTTGTATCTTTATCGGAATAAAAGTTATCGAAACGAGAATTTGAAGAAATTCATTTCTCACAAAAATAAAAAAAAATCTAGAGGAAATAGGAAAATGGGAACGAAAGGTAAGTACACAAGTAACTTCCATGGGTAGTGTTAGCATCTAGAATCATATTTAACAATGATTTCGGTTTTACGCTTAGTTTGGGACTTGTGAAAAATCAGGGACGATGTATTCTATCCGTATGGTCACTTCAGGCTGTGTTGTGTTTTCTACTCCGTGATCCTAACGTGTCGTTTGAAAAATGTGGGAGTTATTGATCGACATGAAAGTTCAACAAACCGTCATTCATAACGGAATGTGCTTTCATAATATCTATACATGAGAATTAAAAGGTAAGCAGGCGTTTTTAGAATTAAGGTTTTCTTAATCTCTTTTGAGGAATCTTTGCTACTTCTTCATAGGTTTAGTAGAAAGAGATTGAAATCTTGGTTTTAGAAGCGTGAGTTGATTGCATTGCGTGAGGACACGGCAATGGTTAGATGCGGGGTATTTTGGTATGTTCTAAAACACATACCTTTTCTTTATCAAAATAGACCCAAAATAACCAAGAAAGAGCCGTTTATTGCTAATATTTGTGGTTTTCTTGAGTTTGTGCTTGTGCGGGTATGGATATGTAAAAACACGCAAAAAGGAACCAAATAAAGGAGACATAAATCCGAACACGAGAGATTTAAGAGAGCTTAATTTGAGCGGAAGGTCAAATTGAGCATTTATGAAGATTTCTAATCACTGAGGATGATTTGTGAAGATTTGATCAAAGTTTGAAGAAATGGCAAAATGGCCCCTCAACTTTTGAGCATTGGCGAAGACCCTTGAAGATTCAAATGTTGCATTTTCAGTCCCTGGTCTATTGAAGATTGACAAAGATGGTCCTTGGAGGATATTTTCAGATTCACATGATTGGTCCCTCAAATATCCGGATATACATGTTTGGTCCCTATGGTTACTGGGTCTAATATCAATCCATTATCACTTATCCAAGTCCAAATCTAATCAATACACAAACATAATACACGGCCCAATCCCATTATTCCCCCTACCCGGTCCAATAACAAACAAACCCAACACGGCTAAGTTATCCGCAAATACCCATGACCCGTACCAAACCCTTTTGAAATATAATTAAATAAACAAGCGCCCAAACACCTTCTTCCTGTCAGCCAAACACACCCGTTTTTCACCACCATATCACCTCCCAAACACCAACCTCGTACTAAGGATCTATCTAGAAGCCTTATCAGTACTGACATGGGATAAGGTGCCACGTGGCCAATGGCACACTCCCATTGGGCCAACACCTCAACAAGCTATATGGAGCAATATGATTGGACAAGGTGATGATGGAAGGAATGTGTGGCTCAAGAATGCTTCTAGCTCTTCTCAAAGGCATCCCAAGGCCTCATTTCAGCTATAAATAGGACCCCTATGATCACAATAGAAAGTGTGTAGTGTAGTAGTGATTTACTTTTCAATTAAGTCTTTATTTCTTGTATTTTCAAGTTTTCAGTAGTGTAATAATGGTTTCTTAAAGTTTTTCTTGTATATCTACAGTTTTCATTTTGTATTCTCATTTTAAGTCTTAATAAAAGTTTTATTTCTTCTTTTTTGCTATTAATCCTCATAGTTCCATTAATTAAAGCTTTGATTACTGTTACTATAAGCTCATATAAGCTCTATATAGCTTATGTGAGCTTTTCTTATTCATTGCATCTTAGTTTTAATCATTTTTGGTAAAAGTCAACGGAAGTCAAACTGCTTATTTGGACTTTGCTTATTTTCAAACTTGTATTTTCATCATCTAAAGGATGTGTTTTCATCCTTATTTCATCAGTTAAACTCAAATAAGAGATAAATCCAAGTAATTTGTACCAAACACTCCTCAAAAAGGAGTGTTTGGCACAAAGGGTTTTTTGACCCATTTTAGGTACTCTTTGAGTTAATACTGATTTGGTCAATAAGTTTAGTAGTCTTAGTATTAATCTAGCTAGCTTGATCAGGTTTTATAAAGTCAGTTGTGGTTTTTTGAGTCCTTGGTGTCCATAAGCGTTTAAAACAGCTTATGGTTTGGAAATTAGTATAAGTGCTATTTGAGTTAGTTAATGTGTTATTTTGAGTCATTTGGGTCATTTTGAGTTTGAGTCAAGTATTGGTTGTAGGTCACTAGTGTCTAAACTCTTTGGATAAAGATCTTCGCTGCCACTTATTTTGCTAAAAACAGTAGCCTGCACCTTTTTAAGTTCACTGTTTTAACTGTCTTAATCAATTCCAAAACCCAAAAAAATTAGTTCTGTGTAGAGTCTAGCAGTTATAGTTAGTTTATCATCAGTTGCAACAAATTTCCAATAGCTTTTACAAGCTCTCAATAAGCTTTCAAATCTGTTCTGGGTCACAACAGTGTATCAGCATTCACTGATTCAGTTTCTAGGCCCTTATATCATATCTCTTTTAACCACTCAAATGAGCTCCAAAAGCTTTCAAACTTGGTATTTGTGTTCCTTGGCATAAGGTCTTGATCTCTTTCAGCTGGTATTAGATTTTTCAGCTTGTTTAGTAGCTTATAAATAAGCTCAAAAGCTGTCCCTTTTCTGCCTCAACTGTTGGTGTTTCAGATTTCAAAGTTGGATTCTAGAGCTTATTACTCTATAGGATTAGCTTATAACACTCCTAGATACCTTAGTTTAGATAGCTTATTAGGATTCCCTTCTATAGCTTATTTGTATGATCCTTTAGCTTATTAGCTTATCTCTTTAAGTAATCTTCATCTTAGCTTAATCATTCCTTAATCACTAGCCTATTGCATGCTCCCATAGTTCCATCACTGTTGATTTAAGGTTCCTGTAAGCTGCCCTTAGCTAGAAGTCAGTTTATAGCTTGTAGCTTATTTCTAAGTGCTTATTTTAGCTCCATTTACACTGCAGCCCTTATTTCCTCCACATAATCATCATTTTTGACATTTTTCCTAGGATCAGAATAGCATTTTAGCATTTCCCTGAATTTTTCATTAATTTTGGTCACTGTTTGCTATTTTTCTAGATTTAAACTAGTTTTTAATCATTTTTAATTAGCTTTAATTGCAATTAATTAAGAAAAAGTTCCAAAAAATAATTTTTCAATTTTAACAGTTTAAGATAAATATAAAAAGCATAAAAAAGATTTTTCCATATTTTTCCCCTTTTATTTGATATTTTTCACAATTTAAATTAGATTAAAATAGTTTTAAATTAGTATAAAATAGAAAATTGATCTGAAAAATAAAAAAATAGTTTTAAAAAGTCTCTTATGATATTTTAGATTTTATAAAAGTAGTTTCATAATTTTCTCCTTAAGTTTCATAATTTTAGAAATTTTAATTTAGTTTAAATAGATAAAAATTAGTTTTTAATTTAAATAAAATCCAGAAAAATCCAAAAATAGTTTTAATTCTAAATTAGTTTTTGCATTTCATTTTTAGTATAAAAGTAATTTTAGGCATTTTTACGGTATAATCTAGACGTATTTGCATTTTTATTACGTTTCATTAATTACGTTTTAGTTATATTCGCACTTAGGATTTCCCGTAAAATAGATTCCCTTAATTACTTTCCCCATTCCCGTAGTTTAATTAATAAAATCAAACAAATCAAAACATCGAGCATTAAATTCCAAACCAAAAACGACGTTGGCAATTCACGCCTCGTTGGAAAACGATTCGGGTTGTCTAATCCGTATACACAATCACACACGAGATTTGATTTATTATTCTTTTTCCTAAAGGAATTTGAATCTATCTTCGTGATTATTTTTTATATCGATATTGAGGTTTTTATCCATACACATAACCCCTAAGCCTTCATTATCAAAGAATCAGTCTTACGGTTAGTCATTCACAAGTGGCTAGTTTGTGTGAGCAAGCTTGACGTTGTTTGGAAACTGTGAATCAGATACACGATTGGTTTTCAAATATCTTTTTATCAATCAGTGAATCTCAATTCGCTGGTTCACTCACTCCGTGTTGTCTTCTTTGAGACGTTAGGGTTGAGAACAGCTAGAGCATTGCGAAACCTGTCAAGGAAATTCTTGAATTTTTACACGATCGCAGTACTTATGCTTGGTCAATGGGGAACCGTGGGCCGTGTACCTCAATTCAACAAAAGTGATCAAAGACACTTTCGTGCGCTTTATTGCTAACTGTTTTATGCGGTACACCCGGCGTTTGCAGTGATCGAATGAAGCGGTCAATCCATAGCCGCATGCTCACACAACACATTCATGTCTAAAGAAATCATGATTAGTGCATCAATGACTCTGATATTTTCACTCCATGCTACATCGCGGTGCCAATATCATGAATTAGCATCCCTACTCTAATGATAAGAAATCATGATACATAATGTGAGCATGTCGGTCCAAAGTCACAACATCACATAATACCAACACCACAATGGATGAGTCAAAGATTTATGTTTCTTGATCTCAAGGACTCAAAACTTCGGTATCCGTGGATCAGTTAAAGACCTCCACTCAGATTATCCAAACATGTAAAATGAACAATCAAATACTCGAGCTTCTGAACAAAAACATGAACAAGAATCCAAGAACAATCTCAATGTAATATCTGTTTGTATTCTATGTAATTTGAGGTGACCTCGCTTAGGGGGAGATTGTTAGGATTTAGTAAATCCAAGTATTAAAGTGTCGGTCACCTCAAGTATTTGTAATCGTTAGAAAGCTTGTAGTCGTAGTTATTTAATGTCAAGTAGTATTTAGTTAAAAATACGTGGAGGACGGCAGGTCTTTACAATTTGTATGCCGATCCACATTTGTTAGGTGGCGTTTTATGTAATGACTATAAATACTCTCTACCTCCCAAGGTAGAGAGTTGGAGCTCATAATAAGATTTTTCTTTCTCTCACTAAAGGTCCTAAACCTCTAACTTTCTCTCTCTAGAAAATCATCTATACGCCTACTTGTGTTTGTGTTATGATGTGTATGTGAAATCCAATATGTAACAATAGTCTTTATCAATGAACATGAAAAACTTCTCTTGTGTAGTCTGCACAACATGTACTTTGCAGGGTTGATATAACATCCATTCAACCACTTTATAGTCTTCCCAAAATTTGTCTTCTGGATTGGGTTGACACAAGTTCTTCACAGATGTCCACACAAACCTTGCTAAATTTCTAGTTGGTCCAAACTTACCATATCTAAATTCCATGATCTTCCACAGTTGTTCCAGATCAACTTTAGACATACAAAATAGCAAACATCCAAAATTAAAGTATGTACTTTTCCATCCATCAGCTCTTGTAATTTCAATTATTTCTCTATCATTAGTTGTGATTATCTGCCAATCCATAATTTGATGTATAGCTCTTACTGGTGTAGGATTAATTGGTTTTGGTTTATCACACGCCATAAGATACAGATTCATTCTTTCTTCCTTCTCCATCTCTTCATCCAATTTCTGTTTCTTAGAACTAGACTCCTCCTAAATAGCTACTTTTCTCTTTTGTCTGCTCTTTATCCACTCATCTTCTTTCTCAGAATTCATAGGAATGAAGTCATCACATCTTCTTTTACAAGCTTGATAGATCTCCTCAACCTCTTTATATGAGCATTTTCTCAAATTTACACTAATATGCATGTCCATATGTCTGATAAACTTCATCATTTGATTTCTCATTTCTTACTTAGTTGGAGGTTTATTCTTTGCTTGATAATCTTTACTTGACTCTTTCCTTCTTCATTTGTCTCACCTTCGCAGCCAAAACCTTAGACCTTGTATCAATGTCTAATTGTCCCCATTCATGATCAGTCCACTCTGTCTTTATCATTTCAGAAGCTTAAAGTAGTGGTTGTTCATTATTCCATTATTCTATCAGTTTCCTAGAAGCTTCTTCATCTTCTTTTCTCTTCTTTTCTGAAGTCAGATCTTCAGCCTTATACATCTCTTGTAACCTCTTAGACATTTCATGATCATGTGGAATCTGCTCCTCCCCTACTATCAAATTCAATTTCTTCTTCTTCAGGTTCTGTAATGCCTTTACCCTTTCCAATATCTGGTTGAACCACTTTAGTCTTTACAGGTTCACCAATCTTCAAACTTCCCAAGGGTTTAGGTCCAGTAGGTTTGAGTATAATGGGAATGGTGCATATAGATTCAGGGTTTGATGAGGTTTTACTTAAGTTTAACGAGTGTACCAGCCTCCTTCTCAACTTCCTTAGACTTGGGTGGTGGTGTGACAGTGGTTGTGATTATGGTAGTAGTGGTTTAATAGCATAGGCAATATCTGAAGTAACATTGGATAAAATTACCTCATAGGTTGCAGCAGTGGTTTCTTTTGTACTAGCAGGGGATTCAGCAACAATAGCAGTGGTTGTTGCCTCCACAACTTCTTCCTCTCTATATTCAACTACAACCTTCAAAGTTTCAAGCACTGCTTCTTTTCCTTCCTTGTCAGTCACCATATAATTATCACCATGCTCTCCACTATCCAAATCCAGATCAACATCCAAGTTTAAATCCTCCCCTGAATCCATGCTTTTACTCCTCCCCTGTTTGGATACATCCTCCAAACTTTGATCCTTTGAGGATCTAGCTTTCTTATTCAACTTCTTGACTCTCCTATAAGCATCAATCCCTGGTCTCCTTATTCTTTCCAATACAGTTACCCTGTGCTTCAATCTTCTGATAGTTCCAGCTTGAAAGACTGCAAGGTCCTGATTGTATTTTCCATTTTGGTACATTTAGCCATCAATTCATTTAATAGTTCAATAATATCCTCACCACTTCGACCGGTGTGACCTGGTCTGAGAGAAGGATCCTTGGAAATATCATCATGTACATTGTCATTACCGTCAGTTCATTATTATGTCCCAAACTACCCTCATCACTTGAGCTGTAACTTGCTCGAGAGGTGAATCTGGGGTGTAGAAACATGGCATCAGACCTAGCATGATCATCCATGCACCCTGAGTTAGCCAGTTGGCTAGGGATTCCTCCACCTGTGTTGATCTCAATAGAACTCTCCACATTAGGAGTTGCTAGTGGTTGGGTCTTACTTATGATTTCACTGACCTACCCAGCATCTAAGCATGAAGTAGTAGTGAAAGCCCTTCCACTCATGTCACCTTCACCTCTTGTGACAGCCTCATTAACTACACCACTAACCCAGCTGAGGTAGCTTGGTGGCCTTCCACCTCCTTCTTTGAACTAAGATCCATTTGGGTTCAGTTGGTAAGGGTAAGGGTTCAATAGTGGGTTCAGGTGGGTTAGCAGTGGGTTCAGATGTTGTGTAGCAGGGTTCGCAGTGGATGGATTGGAGTGGGGATTCTCCTCTTCTACAATTTCTGGCAAGTTAAGCATGTGAGGGAATAATGGTGTAAGAGTTCCTGAGAAATTTGGATTTTGCTTCCTCATATGTGCAAAGACCTTAGGTAGCATATGAAGTACATCATACTGTCTTTTATGAGGAATGGGTTATGTGATATGACTTTCCACTATCAATTGAACAAACCTAGTATATAAGTAGTACTTTCCCTTTTCCTTAATGTTTTCCAGAAATCCATCAAAGATCATCCTAGACCAATTAAATACCCTTCCTTGTGATAGACATATTATAGTAGTTGCAATTTTAGAGGGAAATTCATCAAAACCAGTAGTCTTATTACTTACACACATAAGCAAGGTATGGATCAAAAACTTCCATTGGGGGGAATAAATACCTTTATGAAACTTAATCCTATCCCCTCTTTTCTCATAACCCATTCTTTCCAACCCTTCAAAAAATTCCTCATTAGACAAATTGACAACCCCATCAGCATCCTCAAGCTTCAAAACACCTCTAAGCACATCCTCAGTGACCAGAATCTCATTCTCATCAACAACAGACCGAATAACCTCTGATTCATCTCTTTCTTGAATTTCAGCTTTCCACCAAAACTAATGAACATATGATTTAACAATGACAGGTTCTACTGTTAAGGCAAAGTAAATTGGACTGTGTTTGATGAAATCAATCATCTCATGAAAACCTTCGGAATGGTTGTTTTTGACTAAGTAAGCTACCAAGTTTTAGGTTGTGGAATATACAGTTGCCATTGTGTGTGATAGGTGAAAAAGATGTGGGATTTGTGAAAATAGGAGTTGGGAGTGGTTAAGGTTTGTGTAAAGCGCCAATTGTGAGTGTTTGAAAGACCAATTTAATGATAGGCAGTGAATTGGGAATTAAATACTTTATCACCAAGATGTTACAGAACAGCCCCTTGAGTTTCCATTTTCATCAAAACTGCTCTAGCAGTGGGTTGCCCACAACTAGCAGTGGTTAGAAATATACTAGCAGTGGAAACTTTACCAACACTCTAATCCTTTGACTAAGACTTCTGTAGCAAAATATAAGCCAAAGATAGTGATATCATACATTAATTTGAAGGATTACAAAAGATACACATTTTTTTTAATCAGCTACTCCTACAGCTCTAAAAGCTCCAAAAGGTACAAAGCTTCCTTCAAACCTGCATATCACAAACATAAACCAAACACTTGAAACTTTGTTAAGGTTAGCAGTGGTAAGTATGATTAGAAGTGGTTACATCATATATGCCGGCAGTGCTTACACAATGTGCTAAACACTCAGTCAAATAGTCAACTCCAAGTCATTACCCGTCCACCT
Source organism: Chrysanthemum makinoi (assembly GCA_910596185.1). Lineage (NCBI taxonomy): Eukaryota > Viridiplantae > Streptophyta > Magnoliopsida > Asterales > Asteraceae > Chrysanthemum > Chrysanthemum makinoi. The sequence continues at coordinate 87,771,639 of OU343221.1, read as the reverse complement.
TAAGTCAAAGACTTCATTTACTCCACAAAAACTCACACCTTCCACACATTTAACTCACTGATTTCTTTTTAACTCTATTTAAGAACATATCACCCATAAACCACACATATCTCTTGCATTCCCAAAAATCATCTCTCTAGAAATCACTATCTCAGAAACCATTACCAAAACTTTCTTTCTCTAAACCAAAACATCAGCAACATGAGTGATTCGAGCCATCCTATTGAGATCTCATCTGACTCATCAAAAAGTCCATCTTCCAACACTGCATGAGAAAACTATTTTCCCCCAAAGAACACATCATTCACCTATATAAGTACTCACACTGCACGGTGGACCTTCGCTATTCAACGGTGCCTCGAAGCTCTCATGAAAGGAACAAGTTCTGAACTGAGCTCCATGCCAAGCTATGTATCACCTTATGAGGACACAGATGATGAAGCATCCTCAAGAGTGTTGATTGTTCCTCCCCTGGCAGAGATTCCAGCACCTGAACCACTCTCAGCTCCACCTCTTCAAGCACTCCTTGCAGCTCCACCACAGCCAACTGGTCCATCCTTATCAGCACCCCCTAAAAGAGAGCGAGTGATGGGTCTCCCTTCCCCAAAAGTTTAGAATGTGATTGGGGGAAGAGGAGTGAGGCAGACCATGCTAGAGTGGGGATTAGGGAAGAGGTCTAGGGAGTAGTTATTGTAGGTGCTTGTTTTGTTGTAGTAGTCTCTTGTTGGTAGTCCTTAGTGGTTGTCTTTTGATGTACTTTGCTGATGATAGTATGAATGGAATGGTTGTACCACTGCATCCTTGGATGCAGTTTAATCTTTAATGAATAATTTCCATGTTTCTTTTAATATCCAGTGCTACAAACTGATTGTGATTTACTTCATCGATCTGCAAAATAGTTAGTGGGAACAAAATAACAAGCGTGGATAAAAATAAACTAGCAATACTAAGATCTACGATAAGTACATACATTTTACAAACGTTTACAACACAAATTTGAGATTTAGAGATTTATCATATCAATACTAACTACAAGATACTGAAACCTCCCTACATCAAAAGCTTTAGTGAGAAGATCAGTAACATTGAAGTCAATATGGATCTTAGCCATTTGTATTAACCTTTTCTCATTACAGTCTCTAATAATGTGTTGCCTTATCTTAATATGTTTAGTTCTAGAATGCAAAACTGAATTTTTAATGATGCATATTGTACTGTTATTATCAATGTAAATCTTAGTATGCATAAAATTGTACCCAAAGTCCAACAATTGATTCTGAATCTAAAGTACTTGACCACAGCAACTTGCAGCAGCCACATACTCAGCTTCAGTGGTGGAATTTGCCACAATAGTCTGCATTTGAGATTAGCCGCTTCCAAAAACTGACACCCTCCAATAGTAGACTTTCTATTCAAACTAGCTCCAGCATAATCACTGTCTGTATAGGCCACTAAATCAAAAGCTGAATCCTTAGAATACCAAAGGCCCAATTTAGGATGACCCTTAAGGTATCTAAAGATCCTCTTCACAACATTCATGTGTGATGTGTTTGGTGTGACTTGAAATCTTGCACATACACATACTAAGAACATAATATCTGGCCTAGAAGCAGTGAGATACATCAAAGATCCAATCATGCATCTATACAGCTTCAAATCAACTTTGGGACTTCCATCATCTGGTAGCAGTGGTTTCTGAGTCTCCATGGGTGTACTTGCACTCTTGACATCCTACAAGCCAAATTTCATCAAAATATCTGCTACATACTTGTCTTGACAAATGAAGATTCCATCAGTCCTTTGTTGAACCTGTAGCCCCAAAAAGAAAGTGAGTTCACCCGTAGAACAAATCTAGAACTTATCATGCATAAGTTTCTCAAAATCCTTGCATAGCTCCTTATTTGTTGAGCCAAAGATGATATCATCAACATAAACCTGAACCAGAAATATATCATCCTTGTGCTTCTTTATGTATAATTTCTTGTCAATCAGTCCTCTCTTAAATCCATTGTCCAGCAAATAAGTAGAAAGGCAATCATACCATGCCCTTGGAGCTTGATGCAATCCATACATAGCTTTCTTCACCCTATAAACCTTATCAGGATGATAAGGATCTTCAAAACCAGGAGGTTGACAAACATAAACCTCCTCTTCAATAGTACCATACAGAAAGGCACTCTTAACATCCATTTGATACACCACAAAATTTTTGAATGAAGCATATGCCAAATACAGTCTTATAGCTTCAATTCTGGCAATAGGTGCAAATACTTCATCATAATCCAATCCTTTAGTTTGCGTGTATCCTTGAGCAACCAACCTTGATTTATTCCTCACCACGATACCCCTTTCATCCCTTTTGTTTCTGAATACCCATTTAGTTCCAATAGCCCTCTTGCCATTAGGTAGATCAACCAATGTCCACACCTCTTGAAGTTAGTGCAACAGCTCCTCTTGCATTGATTCAATCCAACCTTCTTCTCCTAATGCTTCTTCAACTCTTTAGGGCTCCTTCGTGACAAAAAGCGGCAAACAAACAGTTTTGCAAGTCTTGATGACTGTTCCTTTTGTGAAGTGATCTTGCAAAGAAACCTTGTTCAGGAAAGGTTTTAGTGTTCTGAGTCTTGCTTCTTGTTTGAACTAGAGTATTCAAATTTCCAAGTATTTGTTCCTTAGGATGATTTTATGAACTCTGGTGGTAGGAATTGGACTCTATGATGACCCTTTCCATTAGTAAAATCAGCACATCTTTGAAATAGTCCCAAGTTCTCATCATCACGGGAGTATCACTTTCTTCCAAGCCAGGCATGTAGGGTCAGGTTGGATACTCCTCTGAATCAACTAGTGGTCTAGCAGTGTTTCCAAAAAAGTGCCATCACGACTTACATGCAGGGGATTCATTGAACTAGCATGGTAGAATTTGGCTTAGCAGTGCTTTTAGCAATTTTCTTCTGCTTCTCAATTTCTTCTACCGACACTCAGTTATCATGAGACAACTCATATTTATTTTGATGATGATCACCTTTGCTTTCTGAATCCAAAACATCATCATCTATGGGACTCTGCTTTTCAATGAAGGGTTTGTAGGACCACTTTTCCTTCTCGACCAAATAGAATTTCTTTGGAGTTTCAGCTTCCTTAGAAGTTGTTTCTGCATCAGAATCCTTTTGTGTACTGCATCAACATTAGTGGATGTACCTGCATTGATAGGCTCATAATTCATAGACTTGGTTAGCATATCAATATTAAATAGCCACTCTGGTCCTTTTGTCTCAACACTAGGAGTTTCTTCATTGAACCTAACATGTAGATTCTCCTCAACTATCCTTGTCCTCCTATTGTATACCCTAAAGGCTTTACTACTGAAAGAATAGCCAATAAAGTATCCCTCATCTGCCTTTTCCTCAAACATGCCTAGGTGGTCTATGGTATTCAAGATAGTAACAGGACACCCAAAAGGTTTTAGGAAATCTATCTCATAGGCTTCCTACCATCTAACAGCTCATAGGGGGTCTTCTTATGAGGCTTTACTACCTTACTTCTATTCTGCACATAACATGCAGTTCCTACAACTTCAACCCAAAAGGTAGGTGGTAACTTAGATTCAGATAACATTGTTCTTGCAGCCTCAATTAGTGTTCTATTTTTCCTTTCAGTTACATCATTTTGTTGAGGTGTCCTAGCAACACTAAATTGTCTTTCAATACCCTTATCCACACAAAACTTATTCATGACATCATTTTTAAACTCAGTTCCATTATCACATCTGATTACTTTGACCTTATGGTTCACTCTATTTTCTATTTTAGTGATGAAACTCTTAAAAATCTCACTAGTTTCACTCTTGCATTTGCGAAAGTAAACCCGAAAATCTGCTATAATCATCAGTGATAACTAGGCAATACATGGTTCAAACTTTTAACAAATGTGGGACCAAATAAGTCCATGTGTAACATAAACAGTGGTTGAGTAATGGTGTTCACAGTCTTGGTCATACAAGATGCTCTATATTGTTTACCTTTTTGACAAGCCACACAAAGATCTTTACATTCAAAAACCTTAGAAGGTAGACCTCTAACTAAATTCCCCTTCACCAATTTATTGATGGTATTAAAGTTTAGGTGACCTAGCCTTCTATGCCATAATTTTGACTCATCAACAGATGCCTTAGCAAACAAACAGGTTAGGGATCTATTAGGAATGACATCTTTCATATCAAAACAATATATGTTATCCTTCCTAGGAACCTAAGCGTACATACTTATTATCAGGGTATTTTGAAGTAGGAGATAACACCACACATTTAGTTTCCCCAAAAAGTACCCAATTCCTTTTATCACACATCTGAGAAACACTGAATAGATTGTACTTCAGTCCCTGTACCATATAGACTTTTCAAAGTCCAACTTTCTGTTCGATTGTTCCTCTGCCAAGTATCTTTCCTCCCTTTGGATCATTACTAAATGCCACATAGCCTCCATCATAGGCTTCAAAATCCTCAAGGTTGCTCCCATCCCATTTCATGTGCGAGAAACCCTGTAAAAAATTCCTTTGTCTTGTAGCTCATCTTGTAAAGTGCCCTGCACATGAAATTAGAAAAGTTAGTTCCTTTTGGGGACCCAAGTCAACACTGACTTAGGTCTTCCTTGTGCATCAACATAGTCAAATTTGTTTGAGTTCATTGATACCTGTTTGACATGTTCTAAGACATTGGTCTTTTGGTTTCCATTGCCAACAAGTTGAGGCCTTTCGAGAACATAAAATGGCTTCCAACCACTGTGTCAGTTATCACCTTAGGTATTTTTTAAATTTCTTTTGTCTCAGCAGCGGTGAAATTCTACTTAGCAGTGGAATCATTTTGCTTAGCCGTGGTTACATTTTTCTTACCAGTGGTTGGAACCCATTTGGGTGCAGCAGTGGTTATTGATTTAGTTGTGCCATTTTTCATTAACACTGCTCTGGGAACCATATTTTTATTAGGATTAGGGATTGTTTTCTTTGAAAAGTTTTGATGATTTACCCTCCTCCAGTGGTTCCAAACTTGTGGTTGGTTTTTATAACAGTTTCTTTGTAGATGTTCAAAACTACCACATTTATAACAAGCCGTTTTAACACATTGAAACTCACTTCCTAGTCTGTTTGAAATTATGCCATTGAAGTTTCTTTGATTACTCCTGGGTATGTATCTTTTCATATGTTCCCTAGGTATCTTATTGAATTCAACAACCTTCTTAGAAATCTGAGCTCCAAATCTAGGTATACCAAACTTAGCTTGTTTTGAGTCAACATTTTTAATATTTTCTAACTTATCAGACTGTGTTGACTCAGACCTATCTTCCTCAGAAACTGACTCCCAATCTTCAATAACTGGACCATCAGATAACCTAACAGTTTCTTCTTAGGTGACTCAGTCTTAACTTTTCATCTACATGTTTGTTAAAGCTAAGTTCATCACGAATGACAATTCATACCAAGTGGTGCATGTTTCATTAGCCGGGTGGTGGCATATCATTTATCCTCTATCCTAGAACCCTTTTTCATTAATTGACATCCTATTGATTTATTTACTTAATCAGAAGCAAATGTTGTTTTCCACCCTAACTATATATGATGATGTACCCTCCGAGTAGCTCCAAGGACACTCCTCGAGACGTGTGAAGCCCTTCCATTCAAAGGCCCAAGTTAGGATTCTAAAATATCCACAACGTCAAACATTCGTTATCATGAAGGTTACCTCATGGGAATTCGCCATTCGAAGTCCTAAGCCCTTCGGGGTATGGCTGATGAAGGAGCATTGGATAAGGGAACCTCTTGACTTGGTCAAACCCACGATCCCTCTCTCTCTAGCTTCCGTCAAGTTTGAGAACGTGGTCCACTAAACCCTAGCATTACTCACAAACATGGGACGCCTCCATGTTCTCCGACATTCATGCAAGAGTGCCTCTAACCCTATTTCTTCCACTATAAATAGGTTGGACGGGCAATGGATTATGGTATGCTCGTTTCACACTCATTTCTTTACTTACACACACTTATACAACCATAACTCATATTTACTCTCACACGTAGGAGGTGGTTCGCGAGGGGTAAACCCCTGCGTAATCGCTTAACGTAGTGTTTCGTATTTCTTATTCTCAGGTGAAAGGCAAGTCTTGGCTGGAACATACACCCCTCATACCTTTGATCATTATCGAAGCCTGGTAGTGCAATCTATTGCACATCGGTGGCGCCATCCGTGGGACCACTACTATTAGTCCAGTAATCACCCAGTCCTAAAACCCTAACCAACTACACTACGTTTCCGGCATGGAACCAGGAAGAGAAGATACACACCTCCACCGGTTTCTCTACCTAGTCCCTCTCAACACAACTAACACCGATAATCTCGCCCCCATACTTGACCTCAACTTTACCACCGCGATCTCGTTTACAAACTACTCAGTACATCACGCCTCAACATCCGCTAACCCTATACCTGATATTAGCCCGCTTTCGTTGAGGCAAACTTTGAAGCCTTAGATTCTTTACTTAGGGCTCTCAAAGGCAGGTTCGCACTGAAATGCGAAGAGGTTGGAATACTCCAGTATGATGAAGAAGATGAGGGAAATAGAGGAGGCCTCAACCTATGAGGGGCTCGGCCTTATGAAATGGTTCTCCTTCCATAGAAGGCAAACAGAAGGATGTAGGCTTGAAGAAGGACCCGGAGATCGGGAAGGAGGGAAAGAATGCATGGTGAAAGAAGGAGCGGGACTTCTAACGGAGGAAGCAACCCGGTAGGGAAAGGAGGAGTAAACCTACCCTTCTCTAGTGCTCATTTAGGAAGAGGGGATGGGGGCTCAATACCCTTCATGTTTCGAGTATCGGAGGCCCTCCTCCATACTCAGGCGTGAGTCAGTTACCCCCTCCGGTAGTGAACCCCTACCTACCTGCTCAAACCTACAACACTTACCCTCGAATGGTTCACTCTAAACAGAATTACCAGCAAATGCCTATGGACATTTCCACCTAATCGCCGGTGTAAACCCTTCGTACCAACTTCTACTGTTTACCCTACCTACACACAACCATTCCTAACCCCGTATAATCCTACACTGTTTATCACCTCCATACAACCCTTACTATGCGAAGCCTGGAGCTTGCACACCTTCGTGAAGTGGATCGAAGACTACCCCCTACGATGGTGTAGATGCCTACTCATATAGGCACCTCGATGGAAAG
>OU343221.1:87634907-87764321 GCA_910596185.1 Chrysanthemum makinoi | reverse complement strand
AAAATTTCACAAAGTCCCGAGGCTTATGAATCACCCAAATATGCAAATGAGATTTTAAAGAAATTTGGATTTGATTCTGTGACCCCTCGTTGACACCCCATGATTGAGCCGCATTAAATCGATGAGGACCACTGTGTGGATCATGGTGGTAATCAAACGAAATATCGTGAGCATGATCGATCCCTATGTACCTCACAGCTAGTAGACCGCACATCTTGTTCACCGCTTGTATGTGTGCTAGATATCGCTAAGCCTACCAAAAAGCACCTTGAAGCGTTAAACGGTCTTTCGGTATCTCCAAGGAACGATCAACATGAAACTTTGGTACCCAAGGACACGGTATGTCACTAATGTACCTATGCATGCCGATCATGCAGGATGTCAAGATACACGCCGGCACGTCCCGAGGTGCTCGTTTTGGTTGATAAGCTTGTGAGCTGGTCTTCAAAGAAGCAAATGAGTACTTCTATTTCCTCTACAGAGGCTGAATACATAGCCATGTCATCTTGTTGTGCTCAAATCCTATGGATGAGATCCCAATTATATGACTATGGCTTTGAATTCAACAAAATCCCTCTGTACTGTGATAATAAAAGTGCTATTGCTCTCTCATGCAACAACGTACAACACTCAAGAGCAAAGCACATAGACATTCGACAACATTTCATTAGGGAGCAAGTTGAAAACGGTGTGGTGGAACTATACTTTGTGAGGACTGAATACCAGTTAGCAGACATCTTCACCAAAGTTCATCCTAGAGAACGTTTTGAGTTTATCCTTCCACGACGTGGCCTTAAGAGCCTACAACCGGAAACACTCAAACGTATTCAAGAGGAAGAAGAGGAGTAAAAGGTTTTCCTTCATCTATCTCTTGTAAATATCTATTGAAAAAAAGAAAAAAAATTGTTGTCCTTTTGTCATGTTTTTTCTTGATTCGATATATATCTACGGTCTTTTTTTCTTGCTGTCAATCAAAGAGTGACACGGGTCTTTAGATATTGTTCGAATGTACATATTTTTCACAAAAAAAAAATTATTTTTGAGAGAAAGTGAAACAATGGTTTATTGTCTTTTTAGGCAGTAACCCGCTCTTCAATGAAAGAACAGAGCCATGCTTTATCTTGGTTTTCAAATATCATGCTCTGATTCTCTAACCATTTTCTTTTATCTAATGAAAACTAATTGATTTGAAAAATAACTCGGACTCTATTTTTTAAAATCATCTGGACTTAACATTTGTCAAAAACATCTATCTCTCAATCAACAACTTATGTCATTGATTGATGGGGAGAATGATTTCAATTAAATCAAAAGGTTATTCGTCATATAATTGTTTTCAAAAGATAATCGTGCATGTTTAATCAATGGATTTTAAAGTCTTAAAATTCGATCCTTATCAGTTAAAACGTTTTTATAATCAAGTCACAATTCTCCTTAAAAGCTTTCAAAATAAATTTAAATCTACAGAGATCACAACTCTCAAATGAGAGAATTTGTGAATCAAATTGGATTTAGACTGATAATTCGGTAAATGGTTTTATAAGAATGTATAAGATCTCCCTCCCACATGTGCCAAACGATTTCAAATTTTCCATGCACATGTTGAGGGGGAGCATCTCTCTTTAACCACAAAGATTTGAAACGTGATCAATCTATTTCAATGTGCAGTCTTTTCCTAATATGTGCACAACCTTTTCAAATATCTATGCACATATTTAGGGGGAGCAACTATTTTGAAAACCACATTTTTATATAACTACTCTTAGATGTAAGCCAACCCCTCAAAGATGAAAGTAATTTCTATTACAAAATGATGCTTGATGCAAATGTTGAGGGGGAGCTCTATTTCTAAAATTATCAAAAACAATTCAGATACAAAATACTTTGATAATATATCACAAGTATCCAAATTGATTTTCAAATGGTTTTCAATTGGTTCAAATGGCAGATGAACAATACCAAATAGACCGACCAAATTTACTTTATGTATGGTGATATAAGGATGATAAGGTTAGGTATTTGTTCCCATGATCTGCCAAAACCGGAGGGATCTACCCAGGGACAATCCACTAGATAGTGTAGAAGTCCTTAGGTATGATGAAAAAAGGAGAAAAATGAGAATATGAGAAGAGTGCGGACTACGACTGAGATAGTATTGGAATAAACCCAACAAGGTTCTAGTAATGAAGTCTTGAAGCATGAAGGGGTTGAAGAATGAAAAAGAAATGAATATGAAAAGGGTGAAAATAAATAGCCCTCTAATAATTCAACCTTAGCGCTAAAACCGGGTTCAATTCATATACTACTGTGGTTACCAAGGTAACATCGGTATTGAAGACAAGACGTCATGGACCCAAAGGACGACTGCACTTCAACTTTCCAAACCACTCAAGTTCCTCTTAAAAGGACTTGTTTCATTCTCACTGGGAACCGACATAATCTATCGACTTTCTCTTAGAGATAGTTGGTATTGAAGAAGGAGACCCTCTCCCTAGTCTCTGGCATAGGAACCAAATATGCACAATTGAGTCTAGAGCCATGAGATCATCAATAAATCTCATTAGGACACTTTCAATGAAGACTCTCTGTTTCACACAATGTGGAAAGAGAAATTATATCTTATGAGTCCTACACATTATCCTTGTGGTATTGCCAGAACATCTGAGTGATATGCATACATATTCACAATGAAGATGGAAAGCCTTCTGGAGCCAACATCAAACAAGCTCCTGGTGGGTGGCATGTGAGATCTATCCAATAGATCAACCATGTGACAACTGAACATAAACAATGGGGCGATTCAATCTTTTGAATCAATCCTGGTTCATGTTATGGATTGACGTACCTTTGAAAAACCGGTCGTTGTGCTTAAAAACTCTTTTCTTTAGCACATCGACTGTGTGCAAATATTTCAAAATAAAAGGAGTTTATGATTGATAATTGATTTTCATTAAAACCGTCGTTGTATTGCAAAAATAATTTCTATTGAGCGATACACGATTGGTTTTCAAATCTCTTTTATCAATCTGAATCTCAATTACGGTTCACTCACCCGTTTGTCTTCTTTGAGACGTTCCGGTTGAGAACAAGTTAGAGTACCGCGAAACCCTGCTAAGGAAATTCTTCTGAATTTTACCCGACAGGAAGACTTGTACTCGATCAACGGGAACCGTGGGCGTGTACCTCAATTCAACAAAAGTGATCAAAGACACTTTCGTGCGCTTTATTGCTAACTGCTTTATGCAGTACACCCCACGCGTTTGAGCTGATCGAATGAAGCGGTCAATCCATAGCCGCATGCTCACACAACACATTCATGTCTAAAGAAATCATGATTAGTGCATCAATGACTCTGATAGTATCACTCCATGCTTCGCCACCGTGCCAATATCATGAATTAACGAAAGCATCCCCTACTCTAATGATAAGAAATCATGATACATAATGTGAGCATGTCGGTCCAAAAGTCACAACATCACATAATACCAACACCACAATGGATGAGTCAAAGATTTATGTTTGCTGATGATCTCAAAGCTGACTCAAAACTCAGTATCACGTGGATCAGTTAAAGACCTCCACTCAGATTATCCAAACATGTAAAAATGAACAATCAAATACTACGAGCTACAGAACAAAAAACATGAACAAGAATCCAAGAACAATCTCAATGTAATATTTTTTTGTATTCTATGTAATTTGAGGTGACCTCGCTTAGGGGGAGATTGTTAGGATTTAGTAAATCCAAGTATTAAAGTGTCGGTCACCTCAAGTATTTGTAATCGTTAGAAAGCTCGTAGTCGTAGTTATTTAATGTCAAGTAGTATTTAGTTAAGTAATACCGTGGAGGACGGACAGGTCTTTACCCACTGTATGCCTGATCCACAGCCTGTTAGGTGGCGTTTTGTGTAAAGGCTATAAATACTCTCTACCTCCCAAGGTAGAGAGTTGGAGCTCATAATAAGATTTTTCTTTCTCTCACTAAAGGTCCCAAACCTCTAACTTTCTCTCTCTAGAAAATCATCTATACGCCTACTTGTGTTTGTGTTATGATGTGTATGTGAAATCCAATATGTAACAATAGTCTTTATCAATGAACATGAAAAACTTCTCTTGTGTAGTCTGCACAACATGTACTTTGCATGGTTGATATAACATCCATTCAACCACTTTATAGTCTTCCCAAAATTTGTCTTCTGGATTGGGTTGACACAAGTTCTTCACAGATGTCCACACAAACCTTGCTAAATTTCCAGTTGGTCCAAACTTACCATATCTAAATTCCATGATCTTCCACAGTTGTTCCAGATCAACTTTAGACATACAAAATAGCAAACATCCAAAATTAAAGTATGTACTTTTCCATCCATCAGCTCTTGTAATTTCAATTATTTCTCTATCATTAGTTGTGATTATCTGCCAATCCATAATTTGATGTATAGCTCTTACTGGTGTAGGATTAATTGGTTCTGGTTTATCACACGCCATAAGATACAGATTCATTCTTTCTTCCTTCTCCATCTCTTCATCCAATTTCTGTTTCTTAGAACTAGACTCCTCCTGAATAGCTACTTTTATCTTTTGTCTGTTCTTTATCCACTCATTTTCTTTCTCAGAATTCATAGGAATGAAGTCATCACATCTTCTTTTACAAGCTTGATAGATCTCCTCAACCTCTTTATATGAGCATTTTCTCAAATTTACACTAATATGCATGTCCATATGTCTGATAAACTTCATCATTTGATTTCTCATTTCTTACTTAGTTGGAGGTTTATTCTTCTTAGCTTGATAATCTTTAACAGCTCTTTCCTTCTTCAATTGTCTCATCTTCTTAGCCAAAACCTTAGACCTTTTATCAATGTCTAATTGTCCCCATTCATGATCAGTCCACTCTGTCTTTATCATTTCAGAAGCTTGAAGTAGTGGTTGTTCATTATTCCATTATTCTATCAGTTTCCTAGAAGCTTCTTCATCTTCTTTACTCTTCTTTTCTAAAGTCAGATCTTCAGCCTTATACATCTCTTGTAACCTCTTAGACATTTCATGATCATGTGGAATCTGCTCCTCCCCTACTATCAAATTCAATTTCTTCTTCTTTAGGTTCTGCAATGCCTTTACCCTTTCCAATATCTGGTTGAACCACTTTAGTCTTTATAGGTTCACCAATCTTCAAACTTCCCAAGGGTTTAGGTCCAGTAGATATAAGTATAATGGGAATAGGTGCAATAATAGATTCAGGGTTTGATGAGGTTTTACTTAAGTTTAACAGTGTACCAGCAACCTCCTTCTCAACTTCCTTAGACTTGGGTGGTGGTGTGACAGTGGTTGTGATTAGGGTAGTAGTGGTTGTAATAGCAATAGGTGTATCTGAAGTAACATTGGATAAAATTACCTCATAGGTTGCAGCAGTGGTTTCTTTTGTACTAGCAGGGGATTCAGCAACAATAGCAGTGGTTGTTGCCTCCACAACTTCTTCCTCTTTATATTCAACTACAACCTTCAAAGTTTCAAGCACTGCTTCTTTTCCTTCCTTGTCAGTCACCATATAATTATCACCATGCTCTCCACTATCCAAATCCAGATCAACATCCAAGTTTAAATCCTCCCCTGAATCCATGCTTTTACTCCTCCCCTGTTTGGATGCATCCTTCAAAATTTGATCCTTTGAGGAGCTAGCTTTCTTATTCAACTTCTTGACTCTCCTATAAGCATCAATCCCTGGTCTCCTTATTCTTTCCAATACAGTTACCCTGTGCTTCAATCTTCTGATAGTTCCAGCTTGAAAGACTGCAAGGTCCTGATTGTATTTTCCATTTTGGTACATTTAGCCGTCAATTCATTTAATAGTTCAATAATATCCTCACCACTTCGACCTGTGTGACCTGGTCTGAGAGATGGATCCTTGGAAATATCATCATGTACATTGTCAGTACCCGTCAATTCATTATTATGTCCCAAACTACCCTCATCACTTCGAGCTGTGTAACCTGCTCCGAGAGGTGAATCCTGGGGTGTAGAAAACATGGCATCAGACCTAGCATGATCATCCATGCACCCTGAGTTAGCCAGTTGGCTAGGGATTCCTCCACCTGTGTTGATCTCAATAGAACTCTCCACATTAGGAGTTGCCAGTGGTTGGGTCTTACTTATGATTTCACTGACATGCCCAGCATCTAAGCCTGAAGCAATAGTGAAAGCCCTTCCACTCATGTCACCTTCACCTCTTATGACAGCCTCATTAACTACACCACTAACACCAGCCTGAGGTAGCTTGGTGTCCTTCCTCCTCCTTATTTGAACTAAGATCCTTTTGGGTTCAGTTGGTAAGGGTAAGGGTTCAGCAATGGGTTCAGGTGGGTTAGCAGTGGGTTCAGATGTTGTAGCAGGGGGTTCAGCAGTGGATGGATTGGAGTGGGGATTCTCCTCTTCTACAATTTCTGGCAAGTTAAGCATGTGAGGGAATAATGGTGTAAGAGTTCCTGAGAAATTTGGATTTTGCTTCCTCATATGTGCAAAGACCTTAGGTAGCATATGAAGTACATCATACTGTCTTTTATGAGGAATGGGTTATGTGATCTGACTTTCCACTATCAATTGAACAAACCTAGTATATAAGTAGTACTTTCCCTTTTCCTTAATGTTTTCCAGAAATCCATCAAAGATCATCCTAGACCAATTAAATACCCTTCCTTGTGATAGACATATTATAGCAGTTGCAATTTTAGAGGGAAATTCATCAAAACCAGTAGTCTTATTACTTACACACATAAGCAAGGTATGGATCAAAAACTTCCATTGGGGTGAATAAATACCTTTATGAAACTTAATCCTATCCCCTCTTTTCTCATAACCCATTCTTTCCAACCCTTCAAAAATTTCCTCATTAGACAAATTGACAACCCCATCAGCATCCTCAAGCTTCAAAACACCTCTAAGCACATCCTCAGTGACCAGAATCTCATTCTCATCAACAACAGACCGAATAACCTCTGATTCATGTCTTTCTTGAATTTCAGCTTTCCACCAAAACTAATGAACATATGACTTAACAATGACAGGTTCTACTGTTAAGGGAAAGTAAATTGGACTGTGTTTGATGAAATCAATCATCTCATGAAAACCTTCGGAATGGTTGTTTTTGACTAAGTAAGCTACCAAGTTTTTGGTTGTGGAATATACAGTTGCCATTGTGTGTGATAGGTGAAAAAGATGTGGGATTTGTGAAAATAGGAGTTGGGAGTGGTTAAGGTTTGTGTAAAGCGCCAATTGTGAGTGTTTGAAAGACCAATTTAATGATAGGCAGTGAATTGGGAATTAAATACTTTATCACCAAGATGTTACAGAACAGCCCCTTGAGTTTCCATTTTCATCAAAACTGCTCTAGCAGTGGGTTGCCCACAACTAGCAGTGGTTAGAAATATACTAGCAGTGGAAACTTTACCAACACTCCAATCCTTTGACTAAGACTTCTGTAGCAAAATATAAGCCAAAGATAGTGATATCATACATTAATTTGAAGGATTACAAAAGATACACATTTTTTTTAATCAGCTACTCCTACAGCTCTAAAAGCTCCAAAAAGGTACAAAAGCTTCCTTCAAACCTGCATATCACAAACATAAACCAAACACTTGAAACTTTGTTAAGGTTAGCAGTGGTAAGTATGATTATAAGTGGTTACATCATATATACTGGCAGTGCTTATACAATGTGCTAAACACCCAGTCAAATAGTCAACTCCAAGTCATTACCCGTCCACCTTAAGTCAAAGACTTCATTTACTCCACAAAAACTCACACCTTCCGCACATTTAACTCACTGATTTCTTTTTAACTCTATTTAAGAACATATCACCCATAAACCACACATATCTCTTGCATTCCCAAAAATCATCTCTCTAGAAATCACTATCTCAGAAACCATTACCAAAACTTTCTTTCTCTAAACCAAAACATCAGCAACATGAGTGATTCGAGCCATCCTATTGAGATCTCATCTGACTCATCAAAAAGTCCATCTTCCAACACTGCATGAGAAAACTATTTTCCCCCAAAGAACACATCATTCACCTATATAAGTACTCACACTGCACCAGTTGGACCTTCTGCTATTCAACCAGTGCCTCAAGAAGCTCTCATGAAAGGAACAAGTTCTGAACTGAGCTCCATGCCAAGCTATGTATCACCTTATGAGGACACAGATGATGAAGCATCCTCAAGAGTGTTGATTGTTCCTCCCCTGGCAGAGATTCCAGCACCTGAACCACTCTCAGCTCCACCTCTTCAAGCACTCCTTGCAGCTCCACCACAGCCAACTGGTCCATCCTTATCAGCACCCCCTAAAAGAGAGCGAGTGATGGGTCTCCCTTCCCCAAAAGTTTAGAATGTGATTGGGGAAGAGGAGGAGGCGACCATGCCAGAGTGGGATTAGGGAAGAGGTCTAGGGAGTAGTTATTGTAGGTGCTTGTTTTGTTGTAGTAGTCTCTTGTTGGTAGTCCTTAGTGGTTGTCTTTTGATGTACTTTGCTGATGATAGTATGAATGGAATGGTTGTACCACTGCATCCTTGGATGCAGTTTAATCTTTAATGAATAATTTCCATGTTTCTTTTAATATCCAGTGCTACAAACTGATTGTGATTTACTTCATCGATCTGCAAAATAGTTAGTGGGAACAAAAATAACAAGCAGTGGATAAAAATAAACTAGCAATACTAAGATCTACCAGTAATAGTACATACATTTTACAAACGTTTACAACACAAATTTGAGATTTAGAGATTTATCATATCAATACTAACTACAAGATACTGAAACCTCCCTACATCAAAAGCTTTAGTGAGAAGATCAGTAACATTGAAGTCAATATGGATCTTAGCCATTTGTATTAACCTTTTCTCATTACAGTCTCTAATAATGTGTTGCCTTATCTTAATATGTTTAGTTCTAGAATGCAAAACTGAATTTTTAATGATGCATATTGTACTGTTATTATCAATGTAAATCTTAGTATGCATAAAATTGTACCCAAAGTCCAACAATTGATTCTGAATCTAAAGTACTTGACCACAAAGAACTTGCAGCAGCCACATACTCAGCTTCAGTGGTGGAATTTGCCACAATAGTCTGCTTCTTACATTGCCGTGAGATTAGCCTGCTTCCCAAAAACTGACACCCTCCAATAGTAGACTTTCTATTCAAACTAGCTCCAAAGATAATCACTGTCTGTATAGGCCACTAAATCAAAAGCTAAATCCTTAGAATACCAAAGGCCCAATTTAGGATGACCCTTAAGGTATCTAAAGATCCTCTTCACAACATTCATGTGTGATGTGTTTGGTGTGACTTGAAATCCTGCACACACACATACTAAGAACATAATATCTGGCCTAGACGCAGTGAGATACATCAAAGATCCAATCATGCATCTATACAGCTTCAAATCAACTTTGGGACTTCCATCATCTGGTAGCAGTGGTTTCTGAGTCTCCATGGGTGTACTTGCACTCTTGACATCCTACAAGCCAAATTTCATCAAAATATCTGCTACATACTTGTCTTGACTAATGAAGATTCCATCAGTCCTTTGTTGAACCTGTAGCCCCAAAAAGAAAGTGAGTTCACCCGTAGAACAAATCTAAAACTTATCATGCATAAGTTTCTCAAAATCCTTGCATAGCTCCTTATTTGTTGAGCCAAAGATGATGTCATCAACATAAACCTGAACCAGAAATATATCATCCTTGTGCTTCTTTATGAATAATTTCTTGTCAATCAGTCCTCTCTTAAATCCATTGTCCAGCAAATAAGTAGAAAGGCAATCATACCATGCCCTTGGAGCTTGATGCAATCCATACATAGCTTTCTTCACCCTATAGACCTTATCAGGATGATAAGGATCTTCAAAACCAGGAGGTTGACAAACATAAACCTCCTCTTACATAGTACCATACAGAAAGGCACTCTTAACATCCATTTGATACACCACAAAATTTTTGAATGAAGCATATGCCAAATACAGTCTTATAGCTTCAATTCTGGCAATAGGTGCAAATACTTCATCATAATCCAATCCTTTAGTTTGCGTGTATCCTTGAGCAACCAACCTTGGTTTATTCCTCACCACAATACCCCTTTCATCCATTTTGTTTCTGAATACCCATTTAGTTCCAATAGCCCTCTTGCCATTAGGTAGATCAACCAATGTCCATACCTCTTGAAGTTTGAATTGCAACAGCTCCTCTTGCATTGATTCAATCCAACCTTCTTCTCCTAATGCTTCTTCAACTCTTTAGGGCTCCTTCTGTGACAAAAAGCAGGCAAACAAACAGTTTTGCAAGTCTTGATGACTGTTCCTTTTGTGAAGTGACCTTGCAAAGAAACCTTGTTCAGGAAAGGTTTTAGTGTTCTGAGTCTTGCTTCTTGTTTGAACTAGAGTATTCAAATTTCCAAGTATTTGTTCCTTGGGATGATTTTTATGAACTCTGGTGGTAGGAATTGGACTCTCTATGATGACTGTTTCCAAATTAGTAAAATCAGCATCTTTGAAATAGTCATCCAAGTTCTCATCATCTGTGGGAGTATCACTTTCTTCCAAGCCAGGCATGTCAGGGTCAGTTGGATACTCCTCTGAATCAACTAGTGGTCTAGCAGTGTTTCCAAAAAAGGACTGCCATCTGAACTTACAGCAGGGGATTCAGTTGAACTAGCAGTGGTAGAATTTGGCTTAGCAGTGCTTTTAGCAATTTTCTTCTGCTTCTCAATTTCTTCTACCGACACTGAGTTATCATGAGACAATTCCTCTTTATCTTGATGATGATCATCTTTGCATCCTGAATCCAAAACATCATCATCTATGGGACTATGCTTTTCAATGATGGGTTTGACAGGACCAGCTTTCCACTTCTCAATCAAATAGAATTCTTTTGGAGGTTCAGCTTCCTTAGAAGTTGTTCCTGCATCAGAATCCTTTTGTGTACATGCATTAACATTAGTGGATGTACCTGCATTGATAGGCTCATAATTCATAGACTTGGTTAGCATATCAATATTAAACAGCCACTCTGGTCCTTTTGTCTCAACACTAGGAGTTTCTTTATTGAACCTAACATGTAGATTCTCTTCAACTATCCTTGTCCTCCTATTGTATACCCTAAAGGCTTTACTACTGAAAGAATAGCCAATAAAGTATCCCTCATCTGCCTTTTCCTCAAACATGCGTAGGTGGTCTATGGTATTCAAGATAGTAACAGGACACCCAAAAGGTTTTAGGAAATCTATCATAGGCTTCCTACCATCTAACAGCTCATAGGGGGTCTTCTTATGAGGCTTTACTACCTTACTTCTATTCTGCACATAACATGCAGTTCCTACAACTTCAACCCAAAAGGTAGGTGGTAACTTAGATTCAGATAACATTGTTCTTGCAGCCTCAATTAGTGTTCTATTTTTCCTTTCAGTTACATCATTTTGTTGAGGTGTCCTAGCAACACTAAATTGTCTTTCAATACCCTTATCCACACAAAACTTATTCATGACATCATTTTTAAACTCAGTTCCATTATCACATCTGATTACTTTGACCTTATGGTTCACTCTATTTTCTATTTTAGTGATGAAACTCTTAAAAATCTCACTAGTTTCACTCTTAGCTGCCAGAAAGTAAACCCAAGAAAATCTGCTATAATCATCAGTGATAACTAGGCAATACTGCTTATGGTTCAAACTTTTAACAAATGTGGGACCAAATAAGTCCATGTGTAACATAAACAGTGGTTGAGTAATGGTGTTCACAGTCTTGGTCATACAAGATGCTCTATATTGTTTACCTTTTTGACATGCCACACAAAGATCTTTACATTCAAAAACCTTAGAAGGTAGACCTCTAACTAAATTCCCCTTCACCAATTTATTTATTGTATTAAAGTTTAGATGACCTAGCCTTCTATGCCATAATTTTGACTCATCAACAGATGCCTTAGCAAACAAACAGGTTAGGGATCTATTAGGAATGACATCTTTCATATCAAAACAATATATGTTATCCTTCCTAGGAACCCTAAGCTGTACATACTTATTATCAGGTATTTTGAAGTCAGGAGATAACACCACACATTTAGTTTCCCCAAAAAGTACCCAATTCCTTTTATCACACATCTGAGAAACACTGAATAGATTGTACTTCAGTCCCTGTACCATATAGACTTTTTCAAAGTCCAACTTTCCTGTTCTGATTGTTCCTCTGCCAAGTATCTTTCCTCCCTTTGGATCATTACTAAATGCCACATAGCCTCCATCATAGGCTTCAAAATCCTCAAGGTTGCTCCCATCCCATGTCATGTGCCAGAGCAACCACTGTAAAAAATTCCTTTGTCTTGTAGCTCATCTTGTAAAGTGCCCTGCACATGAAATTAGAAAAGTTAGTTCCTTTTGGGGACCCAAGTCAACACTGACTTAGGTCTTCCTTGTGCATCAACATAGTCAAATTTGTTTAAGTTCATTGATACACTGTTGACATGTTCTAAGACATTGGTCTTTGGTTTCCATTGCCAACAAGCTGAGGCCTTTACAGAACAGAAATGGCTTCCAACTATTGTGTCAGTTATCACCTTAGGTATTTTTAAAATTTCTTTTGTCTCAGCAGCGGTGAAATTCTACTTAGCAGTGGAATCATTTTGCTTAGCAGTGGTTACATTTTTCTTACCAGTGGTTGGAACCAATTTGGGTGCAGCAGTGGTTATTGATTTAGTTGTGCCATTTTTCATTAACACTGCTCTGGGAACCATATTTTTATTAGGATTAGGGATTGTTTTCTTTGAAAAGTTTTGATGATTTACCCTCCTCCAGTGGTTCCAAACTTGTGGTTGGTTTTTATAACAGTTTCTTTGTAGATGTTCAAAACTACCACATTTATAACAAGCCTTTTTAACACCTTGAAACTCACTTCCTAGTCTGTTTGAAATTATGCCATTGAAGTTTCTTTGATTACTCCTGGGTATGTATCTTTTTATATGTTCCCTAGGTATCTCATTGAATTCAACAACCTTCTTAGAAATCTGAGCTCCAAATCTAGGTATACCAAAATTAGCTTGTTTTGAGTCAACATTTTTAATATTTTCTAACTTATCAGACTGTGTTGACTCAGACCTATCTTCCTCAGAATCTGACTCCCAATCTTCAATAACTAGACCATCAGATAACCTAACAGTTTCTTCCTTAGGTGACTCAGTCTTAACTTTTTCATCTACACGTTTGTTAAAGCTAAGTTCATCACTGAATGACAATTCAATACCAAGTGGTGCATGTTTCATTAGCCTGGGTGGTGGCATATCATTGTATCCTATCCTAGAACCCTTTTTCATTAATTGACATCCTATTGATTTATTTACTAAATCAGAAGCAAATGTTGTTTTTCCACCCTAACTATATGATGATGTACCCTCCGAGTAGCTCCAAGGACACTCCTCCGAGACGTGTCGAAGCCCTTCCATTCAAAGGCCCAAGTTAGGATTCTAAAATATCCACAAGCGTCAAACCATTCGTTATCATGAAGGTTACCTCAGGGGAATTCGCCATTCGAAGCCCTAAGCCCTTCGGGGTATGGCTGATGAAGGAGCATTGGATAAGGGAACCTCCTGACTTGGTCAAACCTACGATCCCTCTCTCTCTTAGCTTCCCTGTCAAGTTTGAGAACGTGGTCCACTAAACCCTAGCAGTTACTCACAAACATGGGACGCTCCCATGTTCTCCGACATTCATGCAAGAGTGCCTCTAACCCTATTTCTTCCACTATAAATAGGTTGGACGGGCAATGGATTATGGTATGCTCGTTTCACACTCATTTCTTTACTTACACACACTTATACAACCATAACTCATATTTACTCTCACGCCGGAGGTGGTTCGCAGGGTCATACCCCTGCATAATCACTTAACGTAGTGTTTCGTATTTCATTCTCGTGAAAGGCAAGTCTTGGCTGGAACAAACACCCCTCATACCTTTGATCATTATCGAAGCCTGGTAGTGCAATCTATTGCACAATCAGTGGCGCCATCCGTGGGACCACTACTATTAGTCCAGTAATCACCCAGTCCTAAAACCCTAACCAACTACACTACATTTCCGGCATGGAACCAGGAAGAGAAGATACACCTCCACCAGGTTTCTCTACCCTAGTCCCTCTCAACACAACTAATACCGATAATCTCGCCCCCATAACAGCCTCAACCTTTACCACATGATATCGTTTACAAACTACTCCCGTACATCACGCCTCAACATCCGCTAACCCTATACCTGATATTAGCCCCGCTTTCGTTGAGGAAAACTTTGAAGCCTTAGATTCTTTACTTAGGGCTCTCAAAAGGCAGGTTCGCAATACTGAAATGCGAAGAGAGTTGGAATACTCCAGCGAGAAGTATGATGAAGAGATTGAAATAGAGGAGAGGCCTCAACTTGTTAGCAGGGGACGCTCGGCCTTATGAAATGGTTCTCCTTCCATAAGAAGGCCAAACAGAAGGACTGTAGGCTTTGAAGAAGGACCCGGAGGAGATCCGGGAAGGAGGGAAAGAATGCATGGTGAAAGAAGGAGCGGGACTTCTAACGGAGGAAGCAACCCGGTAGGGAAAGGAGGAGTAAACCTACCCCTTCTCCTAGCTGCTCATTTAGGAAGAGAAGGGATGGGGGCTCCAATACCCCCTTCATATGTTTCGAGTATCGGAGGCCCTCCTCCATACTCAGGCATGAGTCAGTTACCCCCTCCGGTAGTGAACCCCTACCTACCTG
The DNA here is from genome assembly GCA_910596185.1 of Chrysanthemum makinoi. Lineage (NCBI taxonomy): Eukaryota > Viridiplantae > Streptophyta > Magnoliopsida > Asterales > Asteraceae > Chrysanthemum > Chrysanthemum makinoi. The sequence goes on along the minus strand of OU343221.1, from coordinate 87,749,536 downwards.
CTCAAACCTACAACACTTACCCTCCGAATGGTTCACTCCTAAACAGTTATTACCAGCAAATGCCCTATGGACATGTTCCTACGCAATCGACGTAACCCTTCGTACCAACCTTCTACTGTTTACCCTACCTACACACAACCATTCCCTAACCCGTATAATCCTACACCTGTTTATCCACCTCCATACAACCCTTACTATGCCGAAGCCTCTGGAGCTTTAACACCCTTCATGAAGTGGATCGAAGACTACCCCCTACCTGATGGTGTAAAGATGCCTACTCATATAGGCACCTACGATGGGAAAGGCGATCCTGATAACTTCCTCCATCTATTCGAGGGCGCTATCAAGATGCAAAAGTGGGTCAGGCCCGTAGCGTGCCACATGTTCACTTATACGCTCCGAGACTCCGCGAGAATATGGTGGAATGGGCAGAAGTTGGGAAGCATTGTAAGTCTAGACGAGCTTAAGGCTAAGTTCCGATCACACTTTAGCCAACAGAAGAAGTACACCAAGACCCATCTAGCCGTGCACACCATCAAGCAAAGGAACAACAAAAGTACAAGGGCCTTCGTTACGAGGTACACTGATGAAACTTTGCAAATTCTGGGTTTACACGAAGATCAGAGGATTTCAGGTTTTGTGCATGGCCTCCGGACGCGAAGCTTGGTGGAATTCCTTGGATTGAATCCAAAGAGGTAGCAGCAAATGGATGGAGAAGACTTACACTTGGATTGAATCCAAAGAGGTAGCAGCAAACGGGGCTCTGATAGAGCAAAAGAAAGCTTCTGACAAATTCTCTTGTGGGTCCTCATGGGAAGGATCCAAGAACAAGAAGAAGAACAGTGATCGCTTCACTCCCTACAACAAAGGTTCAAACCACGGACTCTTGGCAAACTTAGTCAAATCTCCCAAGGAGATTCTGGCTACTGAGAAAGTCGCTAAGTCCTTCGATCCACCACCTCGGATGACAGCACGAAGCAAAGCCAGAGACATGTCCAAGTATTTCCATTTCCATGAAGACCATGGACACGACACAAACAACTGCAGAGAGCTAAAGAAGCAGATCGAAGAGGCAGTACGGTCCGGACAGTTAGCGCATCGGGTTAAAGGCATCAAAAAGGGAAAGGACAAGTTCTCCGACACCCAACTAGGTGAATGGAAGGGGAACAAGAAGGAGTCTACGCCCACAGAAGCTCCAATACTAATGGTGCACATGCACGATCCAACCTTGAAAAGGAAGGAAGCAGACGGGGAGCTGGGAAGCGTAGGGGAAATAACATTCCCTCATATCTTGGGGCAGACACCTTCAACTGACCCCGTGGTCATCAAGGTACGAATCTCAAACAGGGAGGTGAATCAAGCATATATGGATTGTGGAAGCTCCTGCGAGATCATTTATGAGCATTGTTTCCTCAAGCTCAAGTCATCCATACGCTCACTAAGGGTGGACTCGAAAACACCACTAGTAGGGTTCTCCGGAGAGCACTCATGGCCTTTGGGAGAAGTACCGTTGGAAATCACCATAGGCGAAGGCCCCTTATCCCGCACGGAAACACTCACCTTCGTTATAGTCAGGTCAGACTCTCCTTATAATTTGTTAATAGGGAGAACAGCTATGCAAAAGATGGGCATCATTCTTTCCACCATACATGCTGCTATTAAGTTCCAGACCCCCTTCGGAGTAGGAACTGTTCATTCTAGTTATGGGGCGGATCAGGGTGTATATGGTGTCAAAAAGATCAAAGAAGAATCGGGTGAGCCTCCGATAGCAATTCTAAGCTGCACAGATGCGGAGGAGCGAGTTGTAGTTAACCCTAGCTATCCTGAACAAACGGTGGTAGTAGGAAAGCAACTCCCGGCGAATTTCAAGGCGAAGCTCGTGGAACTGTTGCTGACTAACCTTGATATTTTTGCTTGGAAATATTCTCATGACAGGTACCGAGAACTTTGCTGATCGACAGCAGTCCTTCGAACGGAGCATAAACTCAATGAGTACAAACACATTGAGCCTATAAAACAGAAAAGGAGGAGTCTAGCCCCGAAAGAAACGCTGCAGCCTCAAAGAAGTGGATCAACTCACCAGGCATACTAAGGGAAGTTAAGTACCAAACCTGGGTGGCCAACCCAGTAATGGTCAAAAAGAGCAACGGAGGGTGGCGCATGTGCGTTGACTTCACTGACATTAACAAAGCATGCCCGAAGGATTGCTTACCCCTACCAGAAATTGACTGGAAGGTAGAATCCTTGGCAGGCTTCCGGTTAAAATGCTTCTTAGACGCCTACAAAGGGTATCATCAGATTCAGATGGCAAAGGAGGACGAAGAAAAGACAGCCTTCTACACAAGCAAAGGTGTCTACTATTACAGAAAGATGCCCTTCGGACTAAAGAACGCAGGGGCCACTTACCAACGACTCGTAGATAAAGCCTTCAACAAACAAATAGGCAAAAATCTCAAAGCATACGTTGATGGCATGGTTATCAAGAGCAAGACGGATGAAGACCTACTCCTCGATGTACAGGAAACCTTTGACCAACTTCGAGCGATCAACATGAAGCTGAACCCTAAGAAATGCTCCTTCGGTGTCGAAGAGGGATAATTCCTAGGGCATTTGATCACTAAGCAGGGGATAAAGGCTAATCCCTCCAAAGTCAAGGCAATCTCGGATCTCCAAGCCCCAAAGTGTCTAAAAGACGTGCAGAGTCTTAATGGAAAGCTGGCAGCTTTAAGCCGGTTTTTGTCAAAGGGGGCTGACAGGTCCCTACCATTCTTCAAAACACTCAAGGGATGCGTGGATAAGAAAACTTTTCAATGGAGTCAGGACGCTGAAGCTGCCTTCTAGAAGATGAAGGAGTTCATCGAAATCCTTCCAACACTTACAGCCCCAATCAAAGGCGAAGTATTGTTCATGTACTTAGCATCCTCAATGGAGAGTATTAGCGTAGTCCTTATGGCAGAATGAGACAAACGGCAGATCCCCATTTACTTTGTCAGCAGGGTCCTACAGGGGGTAGAAATCAACTATCCAACATTGGAGAAGTTGATACTAGCCCTAATCTACGCAGCAAGGAGGCTCCGACGCTATTTCCAAGCCCATCCAATCACAGTCTTAACCGACAAGCCGCTCAAACAGATCCTGTCGAAACCCGAAAAGTCTGGGAGGGTGGGTAAATGGGCTATCGAGTTGAGAGCACGAAATAGAGTTCAAGGGACGAAACTCTATTAAAGGCCAAATTCTCGCAGATTTATTGGCAGAAACACCTTCCGAGCCCGACGTAGAAAAAGAAGAGACCAAAACCAACCTCACTCCAGTACAAGCTGAATGGAAGGTTTACACGGACGGAGAATCCAGCTCCGATGGTTTGGGAGCAGGCTTAATGCTGGTCAGACCTGATGGGAAGGAGCATACATATGCTCTTCGTTTTGAGTTCGAAGCCACAAATAACGAAGCGGAGTATGAAGCATGCTATGCAGGGCCTCGCTAGCAAAGATATGGAGGTCAATGCTCTTGCTGTTTTGGTAGACTCCCAATTGGTCGCAAACCAAGTGACAGGCTCCTTTGAGGCAAGGCAGCCCGTAATCAAACAGTACTTGGAAAAAACAGAGGATATGCTGGAGAACTTCGACTCCTACACCATCTAGCATGTTCGTAGGAATCAGAATAAGAAGGCAGATGCACTTAGCAAGCTAGCTTCAATGGCCTTCGCTCATCTCACTAAAGAAGTACTTGTCGAAGTCCTTCCTGAAAGATCCATTGTTCGCAGAGAAGTTGCCTATGTAATTCACGAATAAGTGGTCTCTGTTAATACAAATAAGCCGTAAAAACGTGTATTTATATTTTACGATCTTCTAATGTTTTGTCGATAACAAAAGTAAAATCATTTTAACGAAACAAATAAAATACGTAAATGGTTTGGACTAATAGTTTTCTAACACACTTACACTTTCACATAAAAACACTAAAACAAGTATAAGTGTTTTTTTAGATACATATGTACAACAACTAGTGTTTACATATATTGTTAAAATATACTTAAACTAAGTATGCTAAAATGGGTAAAAACTAAGTATATACTAAATGGGTGAAATACTAGCAAATGGTTTTGACCCACAACCCATGGTTTTATATATACCACTTAACCAAGTTCATTGTATCTAGAAAGAAAACCATGGATCAACCCATATCCCATGACCCATGACCCATAACCAAAACTACCCATGGGCAAAGAGGAGTGGACCACGGATCCCTAGCTTTGTGCTAGCCGGATCCCTTGTGGTAGGGATCCGTGGGATCCGGGGAACAGTAGAGGTTTTTCCTCTATAAATAGTGAGTCATTTCTTCATTGTTTCTTACCCCCTTTCAATATACTTTTTCCCCTGAGTTACATCTCACTAACCTTAGATCCAAGAGATCTATGTTTGTAGTTTTGTTTTTGTGTGATCTTTTAGGTTCCTCTTAAAGGCAAGATCACCACCTTTGAAGTCGAGCAAGCTCAAGTCCATGAGTTGCCATGCTTCGTCATCATCAAGGCTACAAGTCTTCTTGTTGATGATTCCCTTCTTTCTTCAAAGAAGTGTAGTGTTGAAGACATTAGTGAGAGATGTCTTAAGAGTCAAGACGAAGATATTTAGTGAAGGGTATCTATCGTCTATAGGATAAAGCACTTGTGGTAGGTGCTTAGAAGTCAAGACAAAGAAGCATTAGTGAAAGGTGCTTAGAAGTGAAGACACAAGACATTAGTGAAAGGTGTCTTGTAGATCTAGTCAAAGGCATTAGTGAAAGGTGCCTTAGATGTACATTCGATATGGTGTGTTTCGATGTACAAGATAGACTAGTTTTAGATCCAAGGATATTGATATCCTTGATGATGTTGTAAAGGAGTAGATCTCCTTTGGGATTAGTCGTTGGTGTAGTGTGGTAGTAGTTCCTCCATTGAAATGGAACTAGGTGCTTAGCCTAGTACCTAATAAAGGGTAGGCGACGTTGTGAAGGTGTAGTTCACCTAAGGTGTGAAAGAACTAGGTACTTAGCCTAGTACCTAATAAAGGGTAGGCGACGTTGTGAAGGATTAGTTCTCCTAAGGTGTGAAAGAACTCGGTGGTTAGCCTAGCACCGTATAAAGGGTAGGCGACGTTGTGTTAGGTGTGGTTCGCCTTGGTGTGAAAGAACTCGGTATTTAGCTTTGTACCGGAAAAAGGTTAAGCGACGTTGTGAAGGCTTCTCCGCCATAAGGAGATTGGTGTAGTGATTACGAACTCTCGAGTAGGTGACTCGGGGAGTGGAGTAGGCAAGGAAGGTGACCTTGTAGCCGAACCACTATAAATACTGCGTTGTGGTTTTGTGCTTCTTACTCTTATCTTTTCATTACTTACCTTTACATGCTTGTTTATCAACATCCAACACACACATCCAAATAGATTGACATAAGTCGATCTAAATAGATTAAAAGGAAGTTTTAATTGGTAAAACTATTCAACCCCCTTCTAGTTTTCCACAATTGGCATCAGAGCTTCGTTACCAAGTTTGTTGAAGTATATTGTACTTTAAAAACTTAATACGATCCACGGTTAATTGAAAACTACAAAGAAGGTCTTTCATTAAAACAAACACCATGTCTTTTAAAACTATATGTTTGGATGTTGATTTGATAACAACAATTTTCTTATTTATTTTAATTGCACTAATCTTCTTTGTCATGTTGATTAGTCAAAGCTCATACCCACCAAGCTTTAGGAGTCGCTTGGTAACAAGAATACCTTCCTTAAGAAGGCATCTTAAAGGAGCGGAATCGTCTAAGTGACATTTGTTGTGTCATTTGTAAAGACATTCCTAAGTACGCTAGAGGTATGATTTTCTCTTTACTTTGCTTGATAATTAAGTATACCTATTTAGGTATTTATATGATTATCTTTGTGCATATACATGTTTTACATGAAGCTTCATTAGGAAGCCTTTTTTCACATAATGTGTTTTATTTCTCGTCTAAAATCGTGGTATATAAAACTTATGTTTTGTTTCCTTTAAATCCAATAATAAAACATAACACGAATTTTAAAAATTCCTCCTTCTCTATAAAAACTCCCACCGTCGACCTATCTATCAAATCCTCACCTTTTTAAAATCATCCAATTTCAAAAATTCCCTCTCACTTAAAAAAAAAAACTTCATCTTCCTCCTCATTCCATCTCAACCGAAACCAAGAAGATCTGTCATCAACATGGTTTACATCGCACTCGTGCTCATCGTCATAACACTCATTGCACTTGTGTTCCCTATGATGAAGTTCACATACGGAGACATTTACTTTGTGTTGTTAATCTATACTGGGGTCATATACCCAATCCTTTGTATCATCCTTAGCATTGAAATGCAATATTATTAATGATCTAGATTATCTAGGTTGTTTTTGTTATAGTATGTTTATCATTTCTTTGATTATATGTTTTATTTCTTTTCGATACATTAGAAGTCATGTATGCATGCTAAAGGAAAATGTAGGATAAAACATATTTTCGTGGTATAAAACTGTAAAATCTATGTTTTTATAAAATCTTTCTGTTACTACATCCACGGATCCCGAAGTTATACTAGCCGGATCCCTTTTGAAAAGGAACCGTGGGATCCGTCCTACTGGAAAATAGTTTTTCATGCAAATCAAAAACCTCTTTTCGTCTAAGAATAATACTCCACTTGTATGTCAAAACCATAAGTGAGTTAAGTGTATTTCTTGTTAGAAACCATTGTTAATAAAAATCTAGTAAAAACATTATATTATCATAAGTTGACCACAAACATCTCCTTTATTAACTTGTCATTTCTATAGGTTCAACTATGACGCATGAATATGAGTTTGATTTTTTCACTCACTAGCGTCTACACTCCGAACATATCTCTCGAACCCAACACGCCTGGCAATCATGTCCGTGGGTTCAATAATCTCAAAAGCGTCACTTCCACGAAGGACGTATTGTAGACACCTCTCTACAATTCAAGGTATCACTCCTTCCGAGCCATAGGACTAGAATGTCTTCTTGAAATCAACGAGAAGATATGTCCAAGGTTCATAATGGAATTCTTCCGTCAAGTCGAACTCGTTCGTAATGAGGATCGCTCTCTATCTCTTTGGTTTTATATCTAAAACCAAAAGTTCACTCTAACCCTTGGGCATTTTGCTCACATCCTCCAGATTCCAAATCATGGACAATGTGCCTTCACCGAAGATTGGTCTCTTGATTCTCTCTTCAACTTTCATGAAGAAAATAGTCCATATTGTTCACACATACCCTCTCCGAAAGATTTAAATAGCATAATATGCAAACCTCGACCATATTACTCCGATCCAAACATTATCTTTACAAGGGATATCCGAGAAGAGTACAAGCCTCTTGCACTCATCCTACGTGAAAATGTTTGGAGTCTTAGGGAAATCGAGAAATCCTTCCCGCTTGTTGTGCTCACATGTTGTATTGTTTGCTAATACAACAACCATACAATCTTACTTCTTCGAAGGCGAATTGCAAATCTTCAAGGCTCCAAGAATAAACTCATCCCTTATGGAATGTTCTTGACACGACTCTATCATAATGTTATGCACTTCCATCCTCAATTTCAAAGTCCGTTGTACGTACTTGTGAACAAGATGATGGAACCGCTAAACATATACCTCATGAAGACTTTCTTCATTCTTGACTCCACCAACACTCATCAATCACTTAATGATCCTCCTAGCGAGAACACTCAAGGAAACCAATAGTATTCCAAAATAGGATCAAATCTCTTGTACTCGTGCTTTATCAATGTAATTCAATTTTCTTCATGAAATAAAACATTTTACATTTGATATCTTAGTTTTAGAACTCCTTTAAACTAATCTTGGAATATAATGCATTGTCAAGATCATTGCATACCTTTATTAAAGGTCCTGCTGAGTGATGGGCGATCCAAAAGACACTAGACGGATCCCTACTCTTAGGGAACCGTGGGATCCGTCGAATAGAAAATGCAATTACAAGCATTGTATTTCAAAGACATTCTTAGAACACCTTACACTAAGCTAAACATAGTGTCTTAAGGCAAATTAAGTCCTTATCAAGATAGGTTAATCTTTCCCATTCATACATAACTCACCGAGGTTACACTCTAAAAACGCTTGTAGATCTACCGTTTCGTTTTAATCCATTACTCTTCCGCTCTTAAACTCACACCTTATTCTCTACTTGATCCCTCACATCTAGTCTTAGAAATCTTTCAATTATGGCAAAATTGATCATAAATCATCCTCACCTCCAAATTGATCAAATTTGATCAAAATCTAGTTTTCTCATCTTAAAGCTTCTAGGATATTTTCCAAAACACTATCCTAAGACACAACCTGATCTCTAGGATCATCTAGCTTCAATTGACATTCTAAATCTTTAGTGTCATCATTATTCATCCATTGGTACTCTTGAAAGTTCCAAATCCTTCCACAAAAGACAATCATTAGCTACATCATTCATTACCTTCAAGTACTCAAGCATCCCTTCATTTAAAACACTTAGAAGAACTGAAATAATCAAGATGATATAGGTCTTAGATCTTAGAAACATCATTTCCAATCTTTCATAGCTGCTGAGAGACGGATCCCTAGGATTAGCCTAGACGGATCCCTCTGAGGAGGTAACCGTGGGATCCGTATGACAGTATAGGTCAAATCTTGCTAAAGCAATCATTTCAACTCATCTTCCTAACTTAAACACTCCATCTCATCTTAAATGAGTTCCTAGATCAGTACAACCTCTAAAGTTGACTCTTGTGCATGTCAATCATCACATTCCAATGAATCCTAGTGGCTTGAAGCTTAAATGCACTTGCCAAATCTCTTAGTTTATAAACCACCTTATTAGGACCTCCATAGTCATCACTTTCATCCCAACTTTCAGCTCTTGCAAACTCTTGAAATCATCTCATCATGAGGAAAACCCCAAGTAGTAACTTATCCACCAAAGAACCACCCATGAAAAGAGCTCGTGTTATAAACGAAATTTCCTCAATGAATCATCTCCGTCAAACCGACAAATGATAGAATCCTTCATCATCCAATCAAACCAATTTCTAAAAGGTTAGTACCCACAAAACTACCTTTTCCAAACACCACCATACCTCCTAGGCCAAACAATATCATCTCCACCAAACCATCACCATTGGTTCCTAGAACTATTTCATTTACATCCCCACTATCATCACCACACCTCTACAATTTAGAGGACTTGCCTCCTAGGCCGTCTCATCCGCTTCCGACGACAACATACTCCTCATTAGGAGGAATAATGGTTCAAAATCAAGGTGTTGAGTCAACACTTGCCCGCTTCCTTCTCGGCGTTTCATCATATAATCCCATTTGGATTATGACAAATCATCAAAATCAATCACCCGACCATATGGAAGTTGACACCTCTCTACCACCACCATCATTCTTGGTTGAGTCATTCCTAAATGCACCTCCACCAATCCCTCCATCGTTTGAAGCTCCACAAGCCGCTTCACTTGATCCTTCGAATCAAGCCATTTCATTTCATCCACCACCACTACCTAGCCATGGCAAAGATTGCTATCATTGTCAACATGTTGAAAGTTTGATACATGAAGTACGAGAAGACCAACGTTTCATGTTCTATCATCTCCTCGAATGTTTCGACGAGATTAAACCTAAACAAAACTTGAGCTAGAAGATTATAGTGGTGTCTTAGCTTCAAGCGTTAGGGGATCTTGTTAGGAATTGAAAATTCCCTAAAGTAAAGAGTCGGTCACCCCAAATGTTATCTAGCATAAGTTAGCTCGTAGACTTGTCGTTACTTACGTTACTTAGTAGTTTATTAGTTGGTTTGTAGCGTAACACCGTGGAGGAAGGACGGGTCTTTACCCACTGTATACCTGATCCACAGGCCGTTAGGAGGTCGTGTTTTCTTGTAACCTATAAATACCCTCTACCTTGCAAGGTAGAGGGTTGAATGTTCACTTGGAATCTAACCTTCCATGAGTTTTCTCTTACTAGAACATCTCCCTTTCTCTCTCTAAAACTTATATACTCCAATATTGATTATGATGTTAATGTGAATGTGAAATCCAATATCTTACAATTGGTATCAAGAGCCAGGTTTGATCACTCATCTTTCATGCTCTTGTTTTGTGGATTTCATAAGGTTTTTGGAGTATTAAGGGTTTAGGAGAGTTTGATTCATTTGGACAAATTCTTGTGTTAAAGTTTGAATTTTGCTTGTACTTTTGTGTTTAGGATCATCATATGTGGTTATGTTTTGAATTGGAAGGCTTAAATCATTGTGGTTTGGTTGTTTTGGATTGATAAAGTGGTTATTTGTGAAAAAAGGACTAAGCGAGTTGTGTCTCGGACTTGTGTTTCTTCAAAGCGAGTTGCTTTGTTATTTGATGCGAGTTGGTACATGCGACTTAGCTGTTTAGCGAGTTGATATTTATGCGACTTGGGTTCTAAGCAAGTTGTTTCTTTAAGACTGAGATCTAAAGCGACTTGCTACTTAGCGAGTTGTAACGTTAGCGAGTTAACTTAAGCGACTTAGTGTTCAAGCGAGTTGATTGTGTTGCGAGTTGAGACTAAAGCGAGTTAGCTATTTAGCGATTTGATTAATTGCGAGAGGAGCTGTTGCGAGTTGACTGCTTATGCGAGTTGTGTGTTTAGCGACTTGTTCATTTAGACCTTTTTCTTCTTCGTGTTACATTCTTACGGTTGTTCTTTTGATTTAGTAAAATCCCGTGAAAGAATCAATTTCCCGGTTTAATCAAAGAATAGTAAAATCCCGTAGAGTCCAACATTCATGGCTCACTCTACCGATCCAGTAATCTCTAAAGTACTCAAACTTTATGACATAGCGGACTGCAGACAAAGTATGCACTATTCAGAATGTTTGACTTAAAGATTCGTCATATGATGATCTAAACCCATCACACTTTGAGTTCAACACAAATGAACCCCAGCAGAAATTACTTATTGAATGCAGTATTGAACCCTATTTACTGCTTCATTCCCACATATCACAAGTGTTATCCACATCCATGGATCGGACATGCAGTGCCCTTTTCCGTCAGGATTTGCCTTCATTCAAAGATACATTGTTTGATTACCTTGAACAATTGAAGAATCAACTCACCAATGGGAAGATAATTAAAGATGATTCCATGGACGTACTTCATATGATTCTCAAACAATTTCAAACATTCATCAATGAGGAATATTCAGCAGATTTTGATCAACATGTGACTAAGATCTCCTTCAAGAAACATACCGGGATGGAAATACATGAGTTCTCCAATATATTGATCCAATTAATGGATAATATGAAGACATACATTGAGGAAGCAGCTAAAGCAAGTGAAGCCCAAGATAAATTGAATCAAGAAAGTGAACCTCTGGGGAATGCTTTGATCAGAAAGCTGAACGAATGCAGAACATCATCTGTTGATTATGGCGATGAATTGAAAGAATCAAACAGAGGAGCTGAAACTGTCAGAAAGTTATTAATGCCAATTTCGAGCAATGAGGTTGCAAGTGTCAGACTAATGGATGATCGAAGACATCGATGTGCTTCCCTGCTTGATCAACACAATGCATCTGGTAAACTCTCCAAACCATCGAATTTATTGATACATGAGTCAGATCATATTGAAATGGTTGAGACTGAGTCTGTATGTTTTGAAAAAATTGATGTGATTTCAAAAAAGGCACTTGAGGAACTTTCTTACAAATATTCAATTCTTGAAGAACACTGCATTTCCTTGGAAATTGCACTACAGCAAAAGGAAGAAAATTCTCTTGTTTCAAATGCATGCACAAATCCAGAATTCCCAGAATTCCGTGAGTTTTTTGAAATTAATCAGTTAAAAACTCAGATTCTAGACAAAGACTCAACCATTCGTAACCTGAAAAAACAAATATCAGACACGCAATTGAACATGAATGCAGATATTAATTATGATGCTTGTAATGAAATTAAGTCTAGAAATGAGGAACTAGCCATATGTGTTGCAAAATTGCTAAGTGAAAATGAATCCTTAAAGAAGAATCTTCTGGAGTGTAGGACCAAACAGATTGATAAAATCAACTCCATGACATCTGACATAGATGCCCTCAAAGACCAAGTTCAGGATAAGAGTTTCACTATCGTTGCATTAAGAAATGAGATTAGGAAAATTACAGGAAATAGAGTGAATACTAAGCTCACAAAACCATCAACTTTGGAGAAATCAACTGTTCATAATGCCACTAAACGACCTGTAACTAGGCAACCCAATGCATTTAAGACAGAAAGATTTAAAGCTTCAAAATCTAAGCTTGCCCCCCAGGTTGAAAATAATAAGGTTTTGTCGAATCCAGTCACTTCACAAAGTCATTCCAACCGTAGGAAAGAAAATTTCCAGCAGATGGCTCAGAAATCTAAGATCAGGAATTTAAGGAGTCAAATCACAGACCAATCTACTAAGAAGCAATTTAAATGCAAAAGGACCAATGATCAGAACAGGAACATAACTTCATCTAACTTTGTTAGCAGTTGTTTTAAGTGGGTTCCTACTGGCAGACTCTTTAAGTTTACAGGTACCAAACGGACGTACTCACCCAGAAGTTGCTTCAGATGGATCCCCACAGGAAAAACCTTCATGAATAATGAACTTAAGGAGATGTCCACTAAAGATACTCCAAGACCTGACTGTATTAATTCAAAATTAGAGAATATACCTGTCACTAACCCATCCATTTGCGATAATGCATGTGCTATTAGTGCAAAGTCTCCTCAATCTGTTTCAGGTATTATGCTCAATTCGTTCATGAACATCATGACCTGGTTTCCATCAGAACTGAAGAATGCTCACTCTGGAATGGTATCCTGTCAAAATTAATACACCTCGTACTCTGACTCCTGATCATCTCTTTTCAGGACTCGTACTTATTTGGTTTTTATTATTATTAAAAAAAAAAAAATTCTTTAGTTTACTTTAGTTTTTATTTTATCTTATTATTATTATTTTTTATTCATTATTTCACATTTACTCTTGTTTCTGTCATCGATAACATCTACGATCCTAGAAATGTCATTCAACAATGTCACGGGATTTTAGATGAAGTTCGAACAGATTAGTAATAACTTTTTCTATTATTCTTCACTCATGATTTTACCGTAGTCATCCCATAATACTTAATCAATCAATGATTTCTATTATCCTTGTATCATTGATTGAGGGGGAGGATTGTGCACCTGTAGCTGAATCATTAGTTTATATGCATGCTTTATTTGAGAAAGTTGGCTATTGCATACTATGTGGGGAGGATTGTGTTTGAGTAAGTTAATTTGAGTATGGTGTTATATGTGATGATTGTGATTCCATCCTTTACATTATGCGTGTTGGTATGATATGCGAGTTACTTCACTGTTATATGCGAGTTGCTATGATACATTAAGCGAGTTGCTATGTTGTTTCTGAATGCGAGTTGCATTGACAAGTTGAGGGACCAAAAGTGTTATTTCCTATATCTGTGTACCTTATATGCGAGTTGCATTTACAAAGTAGAGGGACTAATCGTGTCAACTCGCTTAAAGTATTTCATATGTATGTGTGTGTGTGTGGTCAAATCAAAATTAGAAACTTGGTCAAAACACGCATTAACTATTCTCTCTCTCAACTTTCATATAAGCGAGTTAGCTATTGAAGACGGTGTGATTTTGTCCCCTCGAATCTCATCTAAATCGATTGTTTGGACATTAGGTTTGTATGTTTGTGTTTAATTGTTATTGATTGTAGCGTAGATACTCTTATTGAATGATATGTCATACTTAGCCTATGTCTGAAAGAATTCTTGATTATGCGTGTAGAGGATGTGTTATGAGTAGGAATAAGATTTGCAACTCGGTTTGAAAAGAGAATTTAGGATTTCCAATCTTTTTTATGTTTTTGACTATGGTTTAAACATGTGGTTGTGGTCTCGTGAAGTTAAGTGAAGTTACACATGCTAAGTTTTTAATAGCGAGTTAGATAGGTTTCTTAAATGCGAGTTGGCCTGATAATTTGTTAAAGAAATACTTATATGCGTGTTGGTGCTAACTGTGTTTTAAAACGAGTTGCTATATACGAGTTGCAAAGTCATTTATACGTGTTGCCTATTCCCTATGCAATATGTCTAGATTCATTGTATCTTATGCGAGTTACCTAAGCATGTCAACTAAGCGTGTTATCTTTCATCATATGTGAGTTGCCAAATGCGAGGCCAAACATGAGTTGCCATATGCGACTTGCTTCATGTCTGTAATGCAAGTTGGCATATATGTTGACCACCCACTGTTTGACCTAAACGTGTTGACTCATGCGAGTTACCATATGCGACTTGCTTCATACTTTGTAATGTATGCGAGTTAACTATGATAACATCTGTCATCATATGCGAGTTGCCATATGCGACTTGCTTCATGTCTGTAATGCGAGTTGGCATATATGTTGACCACCCATTGTTTGACCTAAGCGAGTTTATTCATGCGAGTTGCCATATGCGACTTGTCTTATATTATATGCGAGTTGACTGTGTTATTGAATGTTGCGAGTTACTTTGTAGCCTATGCGAGATAACTGATGCTAGTTGTCATATGATATGTTCCTCATTCATCATGTAGTATGCATGTTGATAACCTCCTGTCACTTATGTGTAGTGTGTTATGTGAGTTGCTCAAATGATAGTTCCAATGCTAGTTGTAGGTTGTGTATAATTCGCCTTTGGTATTATCTATTTTTGATGCCTTCTCCCAAATGGTATACTACACTCATAAGTTTCTGCATACTAATCATGTTTTGTTTGCTGCATCCTGGTCTCCATATACGCCATAATTGCAACTTACCCTAACAATTTTCCTGGATATGGTCTGTGTTGTCTGTGTAACCTTCAGATCTCAATGGCTGACATCACATCTTCTGATGTTCATACTGCATCTGCACAAAATGTCATTCTGACTGATGAAGAATTAGTTCCTCGTGCTGAATGGGTGCCAATTGCTAAGAGCAACTGCTTCTTAGATGCTGATAGAGGGCAACATAACCCTACCTACCGTCTAGCTGTCGATATCTTGAAGGACACCAACTTCTTTTAATGCAACCAAGCGGTGTTCTATCCCATCCATCTATCTTCAGCAATTCTGGAAAACTGTTACTTGGGATAAGATTTCTGTCATACTGTGTATGCTTGAAGACAAATGGTATAACATCTCGGTTGAAACCCTTAGGGATGCTCTTCAAATCACACCAAGAAACCCTTCAAACAAATTCATCTCCGCACCTTCCATTCATGATATCTTAAACTTTGTCGACGAATTGGTACCCAAAAAAATAACCAAGATCTCATCACTCATCAATGCAGAAATATATCAACCATGGAGGTCAATCGTCACAATCCTCAACCTGTGTCTAACCGGTAAAACTTCAGGGACAGACAAAGTTCGAGCTCCCATTATCAGATACTGTAGAGGAATTGTCAAAAGAAAAAATGTTGACTTCTTTGAACTTATCTGGGAAGAATTCATCTTATCCTTGGACACATTTATCTCTGACAGAATCAACTCTGAGAATAAAGTCAAAGGAAGAAAAAGTTTTGGTAAAAGAGTGATTCCCAGCATCAGGTTCTCAAAACTCATTATCAGTCATTTGCTAAAAACTAACAGAATCAACTCACGTAGCGAGTCTGGCAAGCATGAAACCAGTGATGAATTCGTTCTTGGCAATCTTAAATATAGTGCCAAAGGATATGACAGGGAGATTTTCGGTATGCCAGTTCCTGAAACTTTGCTTAATGATAGAATCAAGAATGAGGATTACTTCAAGAGTTATGTAAAGAAAGCATCCGCTAATGCAACTGACATCCCGAACTCCTCTTCCAAATCTAAGCAATCTCAAGCCTCATACTCAAGCCTTCCTAAGAAAAACAAGAGGCCTGGCAGCTCAGTATCTAATGTCTCTCCATCACAACAGCAAAAGAGAAGAAAAAAGGGCTCTGGTAAGGGAAATGATGAGGGAACTAAGGTTACTGGAAGAGTAACAGAATTGATTGATGAAGACGAAGGTGCATATCAACAAGGAATTCAGCAAAGCCTTGACAGCCTAAACGAGTCTCAAAGACCACATGTAGGAGGAGTCACGATAAGAGAACCTGAGTCAGCACCTCATCAAATCAACCCTGTCACACAAGACAAAGGTAAAGGAGTTGCTGGAGGAGATGCTGAACAAGCCGCACACATGCTACTGAATATCTCGTCACCATCTCCTAAAACAACAACCCGGTTTATTCTTAAGAAAAGAGATGTTGTATCTTCATCTACACAAGTGCAAACTGGGATGGACACTGATGAGGCAGAAAGATCAATTGAATCTCCCACTTCCAGTGATGCACAAGAAGAAAATCAGGAGACTCCTTTTACCACAGAGACCCCAGTTTTTAAGTCAGCAAGTGAGAAAAATGATCCACTGGAAAACGTTGAGCCTGGATCTGAAACACTCAAGCATCTTGAAGAAACAAACGTGTCTCACGGTTCACTTTCCTCACTTAAAAATCTTGATACTGACCCAACATACGGGGACCAATTCTTGAAAGACGGTCCCTCTGACATCGAATCAGATAAGCAAACGAATGAAAAGGAAGAAGTTCAGTCCATGTTCTCTATCACTATACATCAAGATACTTCTTCGATTCCTCCGATGTCTGCACCAAAGGTCTCAACTAATGTGTCATCCGTCCCAATCACACCAACACTCGAACACTGTTATTACAACTGCACTTCCATATCCCAATCCCACTAATGAGTTAATACAAGTTGTCTCAATCAGTGATCCTGTCACCCCTCCTGTCTCACCGCCTCGTGCATCACCAAATCCTACTAGAACAACAGAGGAATTGCTTGAAGAGGCCATGTCACGCATTACAACTATTGAGAAACACTTTCCTATTGCTGTCAACAACCTTGATAGTCGTGTCAAGAAACTGGAGAATCTAAATCTCAATGAAATCGTAACAGAGGCAATAGAAGCAGATATTAAAGATGCGGTTGAATGGGCAATGAAGGCTCCTTTGCTACAACGATTCAAAGATCTGCGATCTTGACATGAGATCAGTTCTCTCTGAGAAAATGTATGAGGAAGGAGAGTACAAGCATAGTATACACAAGAAGTTATATGAGGCACTCGATGAATCTATGAAGTATGATGATTATGAGCGGTTTGTTGCTGATGATCGTGAAAAGAAGGCAAAGAAGAAAAGAAGATCTGTTCCAATGGACTCAAAAGATATGTCGGGAGGTCCCAAGCCACCACCACCACCCCCTACAGGTGGTGCTGGCACATCTGGAGTTGGGGGATCCTCAGGAACAACCAGTTCCCACAATGTAAGCCCACCATCACCACCTCCAACCACTCAGAAACAAACAAGTACCCCAAGTGGTCAAAAACATCATAATATGTCTACCGAAAGAACCACTGTCAATTACCGGTTTACACCTACCATCCCTACCATTCCAGAAGAGCAAATAATAAATGAAGAGTCCTTCGTTGCTCAGGAATCAGAATCTGAAGATGATGAAACTTCTACCAAGCACATCCCCAATGTTGCAGTCGAAGAAGATTGGTTGGATGCTTATCTTGATGGAAAAAGAGTCAAAACATCTAGAGTTACTCCTTCGAAGAATGATATTCAAAGTTGGCATACCCAAGATAAACCTCAAACTCCTGAACCTTCATGGTGTATTCCCGAATCTGATTCAACAAATCCAGCAAACAATTGGGCATCCACTATAGCTTCCTACTACGAAGCACCAGCAGAAGATTCTCTTCTACATTTCACAGGAGATATGGGAAGCTTCATAAAGTGGTTTTGTGAAAAGAAGGAAATTTCATCTATCACTCCTAAAGATCTTGAAGGCCCAGCATATGAAATAGTGAAAGTTTTCCACTCCGATGCTCATCAGCTTCAATATCAGATGGAGGAATGCTGAGAATGCTGAATGATCAAGTTAGTGAGCAAATCAACAGGTTTGATGTGAACAACCCTCTTCCTCTTGGCGGTGAACCTGGATACATAACCATTCAGTCAGAATTCTTCTTCAACCACGATTTGGACCATCTATGTGGCTGCACTTCTGAGAGAAGACCGGCTTTATCTATTTCGAAGATGAAAGCTGCTACTTACAATGATCAAGGTCTCGAACAGATGGTTCCAGATCAATTCTGCGGCACAAAGAGAAACAGTATGACATTGCCGCATCATATGGCATTTCTCATTGGTGGTTCAAGAAGAAACAATTCTACATCGAAAGACATAATGCTAACAAGAGTCGCAGACTGTTCGATCCAGTGCGTATT
The DNA here is from genome assembly GCA_910596185.1 of Chrysanthemum makinoi. Classification (NCBI taxonomy): domain Eukaryota; kingdom Viridiplantae; phylum Streptophyta; class Magnoliopsida; order Asterales; family Asteraceae; genus Chrysanthemum; species Chrysanthemum makinoi. The sequence goes on along the minus strand of OU343221.1, from coordinate 87,731,143 downwards.
CTAAGTGTCATCAGAATAGAAATCTTCCCAATCTACGGGTATGAGTACCTGAAGAAGATTGTCCTTCGAAGAGCAGACTCAAAAGAATACACTATAGAAGAAAACGACTTCAAACATCTGATGCCTAATGACTTTGAAGACCTCTATTTTCTAAATCTTCAAGGACACCTTGACCATCTGCCTGCTCGCGAGAAGAAGGCTCTTTCGGCTGCCGTCAATCTCTGGATTAGAGGCTTGGTCATTCTCCTAAGAGTTGAGGACCTTCAATTGGGAATCGAAAGTTATCAGACTCGAGTCAATCTTACAAGACCACAATGGGAAGCCAAAGGACACGAATTTCGTCATGAATATATTGTGATCGACACTCCTAGAGCCGTCATCTTCACGGACAGATACGGAACTCGAATGTTAATAAGATTGTGTGAGCTATACAAATTCAGTGATGGCACACTCAAGATGGTCGAAGAGGAATTAGACTCTAGAGTGAAAGAAATCAAGATTGATTTAAAGTCACGAAACAAAACGATATATTGGACTGACGAGGATGTGAAGAGGTGTGAAAATTTCATTGCTGCTATCAGACGACGATTGAAGACTAGGATGATCTATCGCAGTCTTGAAAGCTTTGTGGGTGGTAGACTTCGTGCAGGACACTACAAGCTGCTTCAAAGAACTGAATAAAGATATCTGTCGGAAGTAGTTTATGTTCTGTTAATTGATTTGTAATAAGTGGTGTAATTACTATTAAACAACTATAATGTATGTAATAGTGCTACGTTGTGTCTTGTGGTTTCCCTTATTCTAAAAAGGGAACTTCAGTTTTGTCCACTTCAATCTTATAAAACCAGACACATTTTTCTCCAACAAATATTTTGTCTCATACATATTTAAATCACTTGAGATCCAAAATCTCAAAGGATTTGAAATTTTTGATCGGGGAGAAAATGTGATATAAATATGAAAGATGTTAAAAGATGACTATTTTTTTGTGCATACTGCTCTCTAATATGTGCTAAACAATTTTCGAATCTTGAAGCACATATTGAGGGGGAGCAAAATCATGAAAAACTCATCCTTCCCCAAAATGCTTTAGCTACTTGATTCGATTAGGGAAGTGATGTTGATATCTTTTAGAAAATGGTAATAAAAGAAGTTAATTCTTTCTCTTGCCTCTGTGTGCAAAACTATTTCAAATACTTGATGCACATGTTGAGGGGGAGTTCTTCTTCTAAAAGTATCAAAAACAATTCAGGTGCAAAATGCTTTGATAATATATCACAAGCACCTGGATTGATTTTCAAATGGTTTTCAATTGGTTCCAATGGCAGATGAACAATACCAAAAAGTCCGACCAACTTTACTTTATGTATGGTGATATAAGGATGATAAGGTTAGGTATTTGTTCCCATGATCCGCCAGAACCGGAGGGATCTACCCATGGACTATCCACTAGTTAGTGTAGAGTTCTTAGGTATGATGATAAAAGGAGAAAAATGAGATATGGGAAGTGTGCGGACTGAGGCTGAGCTAGTACTGGAATAAACCCAATAAGGTTCTAGCTATGAAGTCTCGGTAAGCACTGAAGGTGTTGAAGAATTAAACAGAATTGAATGAGAAAAGGGTGAAAACAAATAGCCCTCCATTTATTCAACCTTAGGGCAGAAACCGGGTTCAATTCATATGCTACTGATGGTAACATCGGTATTGAAGACAAGACGTCATGGACCCAGTGAGGCACTGCACTTCAACTTTCCAAACCACTCAAGTTCCTCTTAAAAGGACTTGTTTCATTCTCACGGGGAACCGACATTATCTATCGACTTTCTCTTAGAGATTGTTGATATTGAAGGAGGAGACCCTCTCCCTAGTCTCCGATATAGGATCCAAATATGCACAAATTGAGTCTAGAGCCACGAGATCATCAATAAATCTCATTAGGACACTTTCAATGAAGACTCTCTGTTTCACACAATGTGGAAAGAGAGATTATATCTTGAGTCCTACGCATTATCCTTGTGATATTGCCAGAACATCTGAGTGATGTGTTTACATATTCACTGTGAAGATGGAAAGCCTTCTAGAGCCAACATCTAACAAGCTCCTGGTAGGTGGCATGTGAGATCTATTATACAGATCAACCATGTGACAACTGAACAGAAACAATGGGGCGATTCAATCTTTTGAATCAATCCTGGTTCAGGTTATGGATTGACGGATACCTTTGAAAAAACCGGTCTTTGTGCTTTAAAACTCTTTTCATTAGCACGTCGGCCGTGTACTAATTTTTCAAATCAAAAGGTGTTTTATGATTGATAATTGATTTTCATTAAAACCTTCGTTATATTGCAAAAACAATTTCTATTGAGCAATACACGATTGTTTTTTCAAATCTCTTTTCATCAATCAGTGGACGTAAATTTGCTGGTTCACTCACTCGTGTTGTCTTCTTTGAGACGTTCCGGTTTGAGAACAGCTAGAGCAGCTGCGAAACCCTGTCAAGGAAATTCTTCGGAATTATACCTGATCACAGGCAGTACTTGTACTGATCAACGGGGAACCGTGGGCCGTGTACCTCAATTCAACGAAAGTGATCAAAGACACTTTCGTGAGCTTTATTGCTAACTGTTGTATGCAGGTACACCCGACGTTTGCAGTTGATCAGAATGAAGCGGTCAATCCATAGCCGCATGCTCACCTAACACATTCATCTCAAAAGAAATCATGATTAGTGCATCAATGACTCTGATATTTTCACTCCATGCTTCTGCTACGCTGCTGCCTATATCATGAATCAACAAAATCTTCCGCTACTCTGATGAGAAGATTTCATGATCCAGAATGTAAGCATGTCGGTCCAATGTGTCACGTTCTCATATGCTGGCAACACTTCAATGTTTGATGCTGTGCTTACTGTGCTTGATGATCTCAAATAATGCTCAAAGGTTATCATAGTGGATCAGACACTCAACCTCCACAAATTATTCATTTCAGTTGTTCAATGTTATACTCTCCACAGATGCACTTAGTTTGATTACTTTGTTGAAGAGAAGTCTTCGAGCTAAAGAATGAAGATTTATTATAACGCTAGGATTCACAATGTAATTTATGGGGTGACCTCCCTTAGGGGGAGATTGTTAGGAATTGAAAATTCCCTAAAGTAAAGAGTCGGTCACCCCAAATGTTATCTAGCATAAGTTAGCTCGTAGACTTGTCGTTACTTACGTTACTTAGTAGTTTATTAGTTGGTTTGTAGCGTAACACCGTGGAGGAAGGACGGGTCTTTACCCACTGTATACCTGATCCACAGGCCGTTAGGAGGTCGTGTTTTCTTGTAACCTATAAATACCCTCTACCTTGCAAGGTAGAGGGTTGAATGTTCACTTGGAATCTAACCTTCCATGAGTTTTCTCTTACTAGAACATCTCCCTTTCTCTCTCTAAAACTTATATACTCCAATATTGATTATAATGTTAATGTGAATGTGAAATCCAATATCTTACAGATCTAGAAATTCCTAGTCATGTATTGTCTATTGTCTTGTTTTTCGAGTCATGTATATCATAACTCTTGTTTATTAAATGGAATTACATGCTACTTGCTATATTTCTGAGTATGTGAGTATACTATATAATCCATATCTCCTTTCGGTATTAACATTTCTTGTTATACCAATCTCTGCTGACTTTATTCATCAGCCAGACGGATCCCTCAGATTTGCCTAGACGGATCCCTACTAGGAGGGAACCGCGGGATCCGTGAGACAGAAAGCCTTCTTTCTACTAACTTGAATCACATTTGCAGGAAATTGTGAATTATACTTGATTTCTAACCTTTGTTTTGTAGTTATTCAATTTACATATGAAGACTTTGACATCCTAAAGCTAGGGGGAGCTTTATGTCAAAGCAATACATTGCAAAATTACTTGCAATACTAGGTTTACATTTCGTTATATCCCTTTGCAATAATCAAGGGGGAGCACATTCGTCTCGTAGACGATATCTTTTGCAAATTTATTTGCAAACAAACTAGATTAGTATCATTTATTTGACGCCCTTACATAGGGATGGACTCGTCAATGGGGAGTAAAAGACGAGATCCTTTCCCGTTATTTTCTCTCTATTTCTTTTTATTTTTTCTTTCACATGTTTTTCTTAAAACCAATGTGTTGCCTTCCTTCAAACACTTTTTGTTTCGACAAAAGGGGGAGAAGAAAGTAAAAACTACAAATTCAAATTTTACAATTTTAGCTTTTTCCTTAAAATAATTTTATGTTTTGTCATCAACAAAAAGGGGAGATTGTTAATACAAATAAGCCGTAAAACGTTTATTTATATTTTACGATCTTCTAATGTTTTGTCGATAACAAAAGTAAAATCATTTTAATGAAACAAATAAAATACGTAAATGGTTTGGACTAATAGTTTTCTAACACACTTACACTTTCACATAAAACACTAAAACAAGTATAAGTGTTTTTATGATTTAGATAAATATGTACAACAACTAGTGTTTACATATTGGGTTAAACATATACTTAAACTAAGTATGCTAAAATGGGCAAAAACTAAGTATATACTAAATGGGTGAAATACTAGCAAATGGTTTTGACCCACAACCCATGGTTTTATATATACCACTTAACCAAGTTCATTGTATCTAGAAAGAAAACCATGGATCAACCCATAACCCATGACCCATGACCCATAACCAAAAATACCCATGGGCAAAGAGGAGCGGACCACGGATCCCTAGCTTTGTGCTAGCCGGATCCCTTGTGGTAGGGATCCGTGGGATCCGGGGAACAGTAGAGGTTTTTCCTCTATAAATAGTGAGCCATTTCTTCATTGTTTCTTACCCCTTTCAATATACTTTCTCCCTGAGTTAAATCTCACTAACCTTAGATCCAAGAGATCTATGTTTGTAGTTTTGTTTTTGTGTGATCTTTTAGGTTCCTCTTAAAGGCAAGATCACCACCTTTGAAGTCGAGAAAGCTCAAGTCCATGAGTTGCCATGCTTCCTCATCATCAAGGCTACTGAAGTCTTCTTGTTGATGATTCCCTTCTTTCTTCAAAGAAGTGTAGTGTTGAAGACATTAGTGAGAGATATCTTAAGAGTCAAGACGAAGATATTAGTGAAGGGTATCTATCGTCTATAGGATAAAGCACTTGTGGTAGGTGCTTAGAAGTCAAGACAAAGAAGCATTAGTGAAAGGTGCTTAGAAGTGAAGACACAAGACATTAGTGAAAGGTGTCTTGTAGATCTAGTCAAAGGCATTAGTGAAAGGTGCCTTAGATGTACATTCGATATGGTGTGTTTCGATGTACAAGATAGACTAGTTTTAGATCCAAGGATATTGATATCCTTGATGATGTTGTAAAGGAGTAGATCTCCTTTGGGATTAGTCGTTGGTGTAGTGTGGTAGTAGTTCCTCCATTGCAATGGAACTAGGTGCTTAGCCTAGTACCTAATAAAGGGTAGGCGACGTTGTGAAGGTGTAGTTCACCTAAGGTGTGAAAGAACTAGGTACTTAGCCTAGTACCTAATAAAGGGTAGGCAACGTTGTGAAGGATTAGTTCTCCTAAGGTGTGAAAGAACTCGGTGGTTAGCCTAGCACCGTATAAAGGGTAGGCGACGTTGTGTTAGGTGTGGTTCGCCTTGGTGTGAAAGAACTTGGTATTTAGCTTTGTACCGGAAAAAGGTTAAGCGGCGTTGTGAAGGCTTCTCCGCCATAAGGAGATTGGTGTAGTGATTACGAACTCTCGAGTAGGTGACTCGGGGAGTAGAGTAGGGCAAGGAAGGTGACCTTGTAGCCGAACCACTATAAATACTTGCATTGTGGTTTTGTGCTTCTTACTCTTATCTTTTCATTACTTACCTTTACATGCTTGTTTATCAACATCCAACACACACATCCAAATAGATTGACATAAGTCGATCTAAATAGATTAAAAGGAAGTTTTAATTGGTAAAACTATTCAACCCCCCCTTCTAGTTTTCCACAGTCTCCTACCTAAAGATCCCAAGCTAGCAAGAAAGGTTCGGATTAAGTCCCCGCAGTACCGGTTAATAGGGGAAACAATATATAGAAGGTCATTTCTATCACCTTGGTTAAGATGTGTGGGACCCAGGAAAGCAACGAGCATTATCTCTGAAGTCCACGAAGGATCCTGCAGCCTCCATGCAGGACCCCGCTCAGTTGTCTCGAAGATAATGAAATTGGGCTATTATTGGCCTTCGATGCACAGGGACGCAGCAGAAATCATTCTCAAATGTGAAGCTTGTCAGATACACTCAAACGTTTCAAAGATTTCGAAGCAAGACATGACAAGTGTGACATCCGCATGGCCCTTCTCTCAGTGGGGCATCGATATCGTAGGACCTATGCCTATAGCACCCGGAGGAGTCAAATTCTTACTGGTAGCAATCGATTACTTTACTAAGTGGGTGGAAGCTAAACCCTTAGACTCTGTAACAGGGAGACAGATCGAGAAGTTTGTATGGGAGCACATTGTGTGCAGATTCGGAGTGCCCCATATAATCATATCTGACAACGGGAAGCAGTTTGCCGGAGGAGTCTTCTACGACTTCTGTCAAGGGCTTAACATAAAACAGTCCTGGACATCCGTTTATCATCCACAAGGTAACGGAATGGTGGAGGTTACAAACAGAGACATCGTCAAAGGGATCGAGAAAAGGCTAGGACGAACTCACCATGGATGGGTAGATGAACTCCCTCAAGTACTATGGGCTCACAGGACGCACCCTAAGTCAAGCAATGGTGAAACCCCCTTCAGCCTAACATACGGAACAGAAGCGGTCATCCCTTCGGAACTAATTGTACATACGGAGCGTGTGGCAATGTATGATGCCTCCCAAAATGACGAAAGGATCAGGGAAAACCTTGATCTGCTAGAAGAAAGACGAGAAATAGCCTCCATCCGTGAAGCAATACACAAACATAAGATTGAAGGCTACTATAACAAAAGGGTCAGACCTTCCACTTTCAAGCCTGGAGAATATGTGCTACGCCTCAACAGTGCAAGCAAAGCAGAGTACCAGGGAAAGCTGGGACCAACTTGGGAAGGACCCTACATGGTAGCTGAAGCCTACGGCAACGAAGCCTACAAACTGGCCACTCTTCTCAGAGAACCCATCGACAGGACATGGAATGGTACGAACCTTCGAAAGTTCTATGTTTAAGAAGTACTTTTACTTTTTTCTTGTAATTAGAAGCTTCTCAAGGGAAAGCAAACATTATTGGTAGTTGTCTTAGTTTTCATTTCAAGAATGATGTAATCCTCCCTACCAATTCAATGATAAATAAGACATTTCTAACAAATCTCTTGCTTCGTTTCTTAAACAAAAAGATTTGTTCAGCCAAGTCGTTAATGAGTTTCAATGTCGAATAAAGTGGCTCAAGGTGTAATACATGCCTTATCATCCAAGTCAACTTTAACATTCACATTAACTCTCCTAGTAGTTGTTGGCGCTTGTAAAAATATATACAAAGTCATACTACTTAAAGGAATTGAGATAGAGTGGGTCGCGACCCTCTGTCAATGATCAAATTTGGTCATTATATTCTTGGTGTTGCAATTTACACACAATGAGGTTGTTTAACCTTAGGTTGTAAAACTTAAGCGTCGGAAAAATGGCGTACGAGAAGTTAACAAAACAAACATAAATAATAACTAAGTGTGTAGAGGTATTTCCCCTACACCATACCATTCAAAATGAGGGCTAGTGCCCTTGTACCTGCACGAGGAGCCTAAGCCCCAGTTAAATTGTTTGTGACCCATGGCCATACATCAAAAGCATTTAAATTGTTTGGAGAACAAGACAAACATTGTCAAATAAGATAATTGTCTTAAGGGTACATGCCACCCTTTGAAACCAAATTACTGCCGACATGGCAGCCTTCATTCCTACTTTTTTGGAGATGGAGTGGGGGATGGTTGCACTGAGACAGGCTTGGTAGACATAGTCTTCTTGGTGGGAGTGGTAGGCTTCAGCTTCTGAGGTTTCTTGGAAAAGAGGTCTTCGAGGGGTGCCATATGATCTTTGGTAGCCTCAGCAAGGAAGGAGTACTCTGCGGTTGCGAACGCATTTCCTGCCTCATCATACTCAGCCTTCTAAGTGGGACGGTAGCATTCAATCTTGGAAAGGTCTACGGGCTTGCCTGTTTTGGCAGCCTCCTCCAACGCTAAGCACCGTCCATGAAAAATGGCTGATTTGATGACCTACCACATCTGAGCTCCCAATTCATCACTGTGGTAAAGCTCCATATCTATGTAAGGTACCACCTTTGAAACAACCTCCGCACGATCCTTTTGCAGCATTTTATACCTCATATGTAAGCCATCGACTTCCTCCCTCAACTTTACTACTACCTCTCCGAGCCTAGCCTTTTCGCCTTCCAGACTAGCACACTTTGCGTCAAGCACAGCGTTTTGACCAATGATTGTGGCTACCTTACCCTCCTCCACCTTGAGTCTAACAATTTCGGTTGTCAACTCTTCAATTTTTTTATGGAGGTCTTGAACGAGGGGGTTCTTCTCCAGATCCTTCTCTATCTCATCACACTTATCCTCCAATTCAGCATACTCCTTATCCCTATGTTTTTCCCTTTCCAACATCACATCCATCTCCTGTCTAGCCTTGGTCACAGCCCTGAGTAACTCCCTGGTTCTGGTATTCAAGTGATTATCCAATACTGCTTGCCTCGCTACACCATTGTCATGCATATCACAAACCCTTTCAATGGACATATTGTCCAGCAAACCCTTCCATGCAGGGGGTAACATGATTCACAATCTGATGACAGGCTAAAGCATTGGGGAGCTCTTTCATCTCTAGAAGGCCTGCGATCAAAGCAATGTATAGAGATTAAGTTAATTTTGATACTTATCACTTCACATGTTTCATAAGGAAAAACTGCTTACCATGAACCTTAACGGATTCATCTGGTAACTCGAAGGCTGACTTCACAAACTTTCTGCCCTCAGCACTCTTTTACTTCACAACTCTTGATCCTGAGACAGGGAGAGGATTCTTCCTTTTGTTGGTAGACTTAACAGCCTTGGCTGCTGTTCCCTTTCTATTCTTTAATATGTCAGCTATCCCTGTTCACCCTATAACTAGGACATTCTCATCCGCAGGATCGTCTGAGTCAGCAACATTCTCAACCAGTTGGGACGGACCCTCCAACGCAGCTTGGTGGGGCGCCGATGCAATAGGAACAGGATTCTGAGTGTCTACCTCATTGTTGTTCACAGATGTCGAAGGAGAGCCAACACCATAAGACTCTTCGGCCTTCTCCGTAGGCATAAAACTTAAATCTTCATCCAAATCTTGGTACATGAAGTTTCTGAATGAAATCTCTGCAAAATATAAATAAGAAGAAATAAATATCAGTGCTACATTGGTCTTACTTAAATAAAAGTAGATAAACATACTTTGTCCTAGGTATATGATCACAGGCTTCTTGGGAGACCCCTCCCAGCTCTGGGCAATCCCAGCCATGTATAAAATGGCTTCAGGGAACACTTGCACATCCACAGGATATTTGGCCAAACGCTGATAACAGGGATCCCTTCGCACCTCATATGGCAAGGGGTCATTATACCGTTTTGCATCAAACACATTTTCCTTATTCAGCAGCTCTGGATATTTAGGGGGAACAATGGTGTCTTGCACGTAGAAAAAGCTACCTTTCCAACCTGTTATGTTTGTATATACCCTCCCAAACAGGTTTGGAACATCCGATTCAGACCTTTTTGCTAACGTTAACCAATTTCCCCCAGGATACAAGTTCAGAAATCCTCTTAAAACCGTTAATGTTGGTTCATAGCCGTATGCTTTGCACATCACTATGAATGTGGTCAGCTTGGCTAAACAAAAGGGGTTAAACCTAGAGATGTGAACCTTCTAGTATTGCATAAACTCTAATATCAATGGGTGGAGTGTAATCCTAAGGTTTGAAAGGCTAAATGCATGTGCGTACAGCCCTACGAAACCTCGAGGAGCATCAAAGATACCCTGATTAGGTTTGGGTAACATCACTTTGTGTTCTAGTAGGATGGGGTAATTGGCTAAATGATCATGTAAATCTTTTGCAGACAATGTACACTTTTGCTGTTTTATGATAAACTTGGGGTCCATTTTTTATAAAAAAAAAAGCTACCTGTGAGAAGGAAGGATTACCTTTTGATTTCGGAGTGATGGCGATGGCGTTTTACTGCGTGTGAAAATAGACGGAGAGAGTAAAATGAGTTAGGGTTTCATCTACCCCTTTTTATACTCTCTTTTGCATCTATTAAGCACCGCACACGTGTCCCAACAATTACTCTTATCCGGTGTAAATATTTAAATTTTGAAAAAATAAAGACTTTTGGTCTCCGGGTAATATGGGAATAAGTGATCACTGTAGCGGGCAGTCGGATGGTTTAATTAGCATTAAATGGGCTTGGTTAGTTGCATAGTTATCTCCCAACTAGTACAATTAGCAGCAGGATGATATTTTTTCGAAGCATGAAGTCGAAAGCAATGCCTCTTCGCTCATATACATCATTTTCGACTGGGGGGCTTGATGATGTACCCTCCGAGTAGCTCGAAGGACACTCCTCCGAGACGTGTCAAAGCCCTTCCATTCGAAGGCCCAAGTTAGGATTCTAAAATATCCACAGGCGTCAAACCATTCGTTATCATGAAGGTTACCTCAGGGGAATTCGCCATTCGAAGCCCTAAGCCCTTCGGGGTATGGCTGATGAAGGAGCATTGGATAAGGGAACCTCCTGACTTGGTCAAACCCACGATCCATCTCTCTCTTGGCTTCCCTGTCAAGTTTGAGAACGTGGTCCACTAAACCCTAGTGGTTACCCACAAACATGGGACGCCCCCATGTTCTCCGACATTCATGCAAGAGTTCCTCTAACCCTATTTCTTCCACTATAAATAGGTTGGACGGGCAATGGATTATGGTATGCTCGTTTCACACTCATTTCTTTACTTACACACACTTATACAACCATAACTCATACTTACTCTCACGCCGGAGGTGGTTCGCAGGGTCATACCCCTGTGTAATCACTTAACGTAGTGTTACATATTTCTTATTCTCAGGTGAAAGGCAAGTCTTGGCTGGAACATACACCCCTCATACCTTTGATCATTATCGAAGCCTGGTAGTGCAATCTATTGCACAATCACTATATGTTTCTCCTTTTCATCTAGGGCTTCCTGTTTTACAATTTCAGCTTCTTCTAGTTTCTGTTTAAGCACCTTAATCTCTTTATCTTTAATGTCAATCTCTCCACCTAGTATGTTTATCTTTTCCACCTATTCAAACTCACATTTGATACAAAACTTAAGTTTCTCTTCTACATTCTGAAGACCAACTTTATAACCTAGGTTATCTAATGCAATTCGGTCTACTTCTTTCCTAAGACTCTCTATAATGGCTTTCTGACCTTCTAAAGTATCTTGACAAGATTTGTAAGAACAAACAGAACTAGTTGAATTATTTGATACCTCAGTGTCAGAGCTAGAAGATGATGAAGCATAAGCCATAAGTGCAAAGTTGTGCACTTTGGAAGCTTCACTAGCCAGGAAAGCAGCATTTGGTCCTTCCTCAATTTGGTCACTCCAGTCATAGTCTCCAAGTCCATCTTGAGCAACCAAAGCTGAAGAAGGTTGTGTTTCTTCAGTTGCCTTCTTAAAGTTCTCACTCATCCTCTTAGGAGACCTACATTCCCTTGCAAAGTGCCCCTTCTTCTTGCAGTTGAAGCACTCCATCTTGCTCTTGTCAAACCCTACCTTTCTTTGACCATCATACTTGACATGTCTGCCAGTCCTCCTTAGAAATCTCCTAGCTTGCAATGTGAGCATTGCCATTTGCCATTGAAGATTGATTTCTTCAAGATCATCAGGATCAATTTGATCCAAATCTTGGTTTAGCACAGTCACACTGGTTGTCAGATCAGCTAGAAAAGCACATATTGCACCATCACTAATGTTATCACTAATAGTGGTATCATTAGCAATAGCAGTGGAAACTCCATAAGAAGCAGTGGAAGCTTCCTGAGAACTCCTATGGCTTGTCGACACAAAAGCAATGTTCTGTGAAGATGAGGATGTTCCAGCAATGTTCTTTTTAGACTCATAAACCTTCAAGTTGTTGTAGAGATTGTCCAGAGTCATTTTTTTCATAATCATCTTTGTTTCTCCACACAACTGTATGCATAACCCATTCAGGTGAAAAACTTCTGATAAACTTGATATTTACATCTTCTTGAGCAACTTTATAGTCCACCAATTTTAATTGACTTATGAGCTTCTGCAGTCTGTTATAGGTACCATCAAGATTCTCTCCACTGAAAGCAGTAAAGTTTTCAAGTTGATGTTTTAGCATGTTCTTCCTAGATTTTCTGGTAGCATCATTACCAGCAAATCTTGTTTCAATGGCATCCATTAGCTCCTTAGCAGTCTCATACTCTTGAAAGTCCAATGCATACTTATTGGGTATTCCCATACTGAGAATACTATGAGCCTTTATCTCTAACTTTCTTTGAGCCTTGTCACGTTCACTAACAATCCCAACAGGTTTTCCATCAGGACCCTTAGTAGGTAAAGTATTACCCTTCTCAATAACATCCCAGATTTTGTAATCAATCATGCAAATATATTGTCTCATTCACATCTTCCATACTTGATACTCTCCATGCTTCAGCATGGGTACTTTGGAGGCAGTAACCATATGAGTTTCGTCAGACATCTTGAACTTGAGTAAATCTGAGTAAACTTGTTTTCTTCTTGATCACAGCTTCTAGATCACAAGCTCTGATACCACTTATTGATCCCAGTTGAGCAAACGATCCTTTATAGAAGCTGACTTAAAGTAAAACAAACTATTAAACACTACGCGGAATTTAATGTTTAATCTTAAAAGGAATACTTTGATTATCAATCAACGCCTCAATATTTTATTAATACGAATGCTCTGAATAATATTAGGGTTTTAAAACCTTGAAGTGTATTGACTTTAGATATATCTAATACGTATATCTAACTCAAACCTAGGACCTCCTTTTATAGGCTAAGAAGTCCTTTACAATATACAATACGTAACCTACAAGATAAATATCTTTACCATATTTATCTAATACAAAACATTAAACCGACATATCTAACTAGTAGTGCTTTGATTACATTAGCAGTGGATCCATATCACTACTAGCAGTGGTTTGTCTTGTGCAGTGGTTCCAGTCTTTTAGTCGTGGTTACATATGTGCAGGCAGTGGTTCCATACTTAGAATAATTCCTTTCGTTGGAACCTAAAACCCAACAAAAGGTCTAATGCTAATTCTTGCGGTTCTTTTAGCTATTGTTGATTTAGATTGTTGAGGTGAGATTCTAGCATTTGGACTTCTTACGGGTGATGACTCGGTGGATGATATCTCATGGACCATATGAGTATTCTTTTTGGATGAACCTTTGGTTGAAGAGTTCTTGCTAGATGCTTTAGTCATAGTGAAGGAGAGGGTGTAGTAGAGGTCTTTAACGATTGATTTTAGGATTGTGGTAAGAATGGTGACTTAAGCTTTTAAAAGTGTTTGGTTTATAAATGATGAATTTGAGTTAATGAATTAAATTCATGACCACTAAGAGGATTTGGCATGCACCACGGTCAACTATGGTGTTGTTCTACTCTAGGGAATCAATAAATGGTAAGAAAAAGTGTTTAGATTACCAAAGAGGGTTTAAATTTGGAAGAAAAGCTGATCACAAGCTTTCTGTAGACACGGATCCCACGGTTCCCTATCTGTCTGACAAACAAAAAAATAGTGAAGTGATTATGCTCTTTTAAGGCCTAGTACCTATAAATCTTTGAGATTTTGACTTTCCTTAGATGTTTTAAGTGATAGGTGACTTAAATGTCCAACCATAAGGAGTGAGGATACTTAATGATGGTATTTGGTGAGAAAGTGGACTTTTGAGAGTGCAACTAAGTGTTTAAGGATGATACTCATTGATTTGAGAATGACAAATGATGGAAATTGATCCTAGAAATCAGATGGTGGCTTAAGAGAAATTTGAAAATTTCCTAAAAAAAAAATTAGTTTTAAGCTTATTTTAAGGTGAGGATGTCTAAAATCAATTTGCTAAAATTGAGAGAAATATCAAGCTAAATGTTTTGAGATGTGAGGAACAATATGTGAGTATTGGAGCGGAAATATGGTGAGTTTAGGTGAATTGATAAATTAAAAGCATTTTGAATTTGATCCTAAGTTAGCTATGGGTGAGTGTGAGACCTACTGAGCTTGAGGAAGACTTAAGTGGTCTTAAAGAATCATTTTTAGCTAGTATGATGATATCTAGGGGAATGGTTAGATGTGTAAATGTCTACAGCTGCATGTTTGTTTGCCTGGATCCCACGGTTCCCTCATCTGAGGGATCCGACTAGTTATAGCCCAGGGATCCGGCTACTACTGACCAGTAGCTTCTCAGCAAATGTGCAGTTTTTGCACTTTTTAGCAAATGCTCATCCTAATCATTTCTACATTCAGTAAACATATGCAAACAACAAATATAATGCATAGTAAGTGGGGATGACTAAAATGTAAGCAAAAATGAGTGACATCGACTACTTGAATGAGACCAAGTTGTCGTAAAATTCTCATTTTCCTAGTTCCTAAGTTAAAGTGTCTTAGTCTAAATCAAGCCTACTTCTACAAGCTACATCCTAATCTACATAAATATTTTCTAGATTGTTTACAGACCATTGTTTCATAAATTGTTCATAAATTAAGGTTTATGACCTTACCTTCCATCCACTCATCCTCCCACTTCACCTCCATCTTCATCTCCATCTCTATCCCCTTCACTCTTCACCCCTCCATCTCTACTTCTTCTTCTTCATCAAGAAGTTAGAAAAACATTTGAATATGCCCCTAGTTTGTTGCCACTCTTGTGAAGGGCTTGGGATATCCGGCAATTCGTTGATGTATGCTAAGGGGTCGAGATCGGTGTTGCCAAGGGGGTTGCTACTTCCTTCTCCTTCTCTTTGTCTTTCTCTATCATCCGATGAGTCCGTTGGTGGGTGCGATCTCTTGCCATCCACCATGATCCTTGTATTCTTTCCATAGGATAGAGGCACCATGACCTTGTTGCAAAAACTGTGGTCATAGGAATAAGGAGAAGGATCTAGAGCAAAGACGAAGGTTGCTAGACGAGTCAGGAGCATTGCATAAGGGAGTACCATCTTGTCCATCCTTTTTACACATGCCATTATTTTTACCATGTAATAGGCGAGGTTGAAGTGAGTGTCGGTTACAAGGCAATAAATCATGAAGCTTAGGCAAGCATTGGGATGATCTTTGTTTCCTCCCAATCAAAGCACGTTCTCCCTTAGCACGAGTTCCCATTTCTTGTAGAATGGGAACATTTCCGAAAGCTCCATTTGAAATGGATCCTTATAGATTACCTTGGAGTTTCTCATGACTCTTGATAGAGATGCTCTTTCCATGAAGACGGTATCCCTTACCGTGGTTGCTTCTAGGATAACTGTAAAGTATACTTCATGATGATCCACCATATCATGTAGCTCTGCCAACGACCATTCGTTAGAGTACATACACACTCCTTGACATGGGATATGGATTATCCTTGCAAGCTCTACAAGAGTTAAGGTGAACTCGTGTTCATTGATGATGAAGGCTATCAAAATGGTTCCGTCTTCATTCCGAATGATTCTCATTGTCTTGTAAAACTCAAGTACAAACACCAGGCAAATTTGCTCATTAATGTCCAAGAGGCAATCAAAGTTAATTCCACCAAAGACTTGGCGAATGTTGGTGTTGTTGAGGAATGATGGTTCAACAACTCGGCCTTCGTGGAAGAGTCTCTTTTCCAACATCTTGAAGGCTTTTTGATCATCCAGGCTTAGGCCTTCCTTACGATGATACATGGGAATGTAGTGAGCGGTGTCATGGTAATCTTTTTAACGGTTGCTAGGCATGATTGGTCCTAAACATCAAAACCACAATGTGGTGTTAATTATGTAAATAGTAACCTAATGGGATTAATCACAATTTTGCTCAAAACATCTTCATTGAATTCAAAAAATGAGTTTAATTTATATTAACAATGTTGATTCTTTGATTTTGATTATCTTAGAAAATAATGTGGTACCAAATTATGACAAACCCATTTGAGCTCAATTTCTAAAGATGAAAATTGTTATCCTAGGAATCAAGGAATGGAAATAACAATGTAGTGAAGATTATACTTACACAAGAGATTGTTTCCTTGAAGAAGATGATCAATTTGCTCCTATGAACAGTAAATAGGTTTTATGTTCGTGAGTCTTGATAGAGTAAAGTGAGGAGTGGAACTTCCACAGTGATCATTTCTTTCTTATTTTGTCTTCTGTTGTACGGATCCTTTGTATGAGGGATCCGGCTAGTTCAAGCACAGGGATCCGGCATATCAGCAATTTGACAGCTTAAGTGATCCTTGATAAATATGGTTTGGGAGTTCTAATTTTTGCCTAGGGTTAATGTTTATGCTCTAAAACTTATGGTTTGGGGTTTTGACGTGTTATACTAGTCCTATTTGACGAGGTTCCCTTTTTATGAATAAATCATAATTCTTTGGGAAGTTTTCAAAGATTATGATAAAATCCCATTTTATCACAATATGAGAGGTCTCACATGGATACTTATTGACATAGATGAAATGTCAATAATACTTATGTGAGGAGTGATGATCAAGGCTCTCGAATAGCCGAGATATCATTAGCACTAGTTTGTAGTTATGTCTATAGAGATCAACGAAGAATACCATTCTTGATGATGAGTTCAATATAGATAACTACTTTAGTGATTTTTAAGAGAGCGTAATGATACTACTTAAACTTAATCATGATTAAACAAAAAGATGACATTATTGATTCATCTAGAAAATATACAAAAGAGAAAGAAAAATTTATTTGTAATTTATTAAAGATCATACATTTACTAAATATTCTTTTTAAGGAAAGAAGTATTAGAAAGAAATTCTTCATGACCTTCTTAGGATGCCCAAATCCTAGTATGGGAAATTCTCAAAAAAGAAAATATTAGAAAGATCTATCATTATCCAACATTATAAAATATGATGATTTTAAAACGTGACCTTTTGTTTTTAAGGAATTTCCTTCCTTGTAGTTTTCAATTATACATAGATCGTATCAAGTTTTAAAAGTACAATATATTCTTAAGAAACTTGGTAACGAAGCTATGATACCAATTGTGGAAAACTAGAAAGGGGGGTTGAATAGTTTTACCAATTAAAACTTTGTTTTAAAATATTTAGATCGACTTATGTCAATCTATTTAGATGTGTATGTTGGATGTTAATAGATAGATATGTAAATATGTAATGCAAAGGTAAAGAGTAAGAAACACAAAACCGTGACACGAGTGTTTATAGTGGTTAGGCTACAAGGACACCTTCCTTGCGCTACTCTACTCCCCGAGTCACCTACTCGAGAGTTCATTAGCACTACACGACACAACTCCTTATGGCGTAGAAGCCTTCACAACGTCGCCTACTCTTTTTCCGGTACACGGCTACACACCGGGTTCTTCCACAAGGTAGAACCACACCTATCACAACGTCGCCTACACTTTATCTGGTACAAGGCTAGATACCGAGTTCCATTACAAAAGAGGAACTACTACCCAACACTACACAACACCTATCCCAAGGGAGACCCACTCCTTATTACAACATCATCAAGGATATCAATATCCTTGGATACAACTTATCTCTATTTGTACATCGATACACCATATCGATTGTACACCCTTGGCATCTTTCACTAATGCCTTTGACTTGACCCTTTTGGCATCCTTCAATAATTCCTTTGACACGGACGTTCGGCACCTTTCACTAATGCCTTCGTCTTGACTCTTTTAGCATCCTTCACTAATGCCTTTGACACGGACGTTAGGCACCTTTCACTAATGCCTTCGTCTTGACCCTTTTGGCATCCTTCACTAATGCCTTTGACACAAACGTTAGGCACCTTTCATTAATGCCTTCGTCTTGACCCTTTTGGCATCCTTCACTAATTCCTTTGACACAACACTTCTAGAGAGGAAGAAAGAACTATCAACAAGAGAACTCCAGTAGTCTTGATGATGACGAAGCATGGCAACTCATGGACTTGAGCTTGCTCGACTTCAAGAGGTGGTGATCTCGCCTTTAAGAGGAACTTAGAGAATCACACAAAACAAACACAAACTACATAGAAAGATCCTTTGGATCTGAGGTTAGAGAGTTTATAATACTAGGTGAAAGTATGTGTAGGAGTGGCAACCTACAATGAATAAATGGCTCACTATTTATAGACAAAAACATGCTACTGTTCCACGGATCCCACGGATCCCTTACTTGAGGGATCCGTCCAGTGTAAACTTGGGGAACCGTGGAACGCTCCTCTTTGCCCATGGGTTTTGGGTCATGGGTCATGGGTTATGGGTCATGAGTCCTAGACTTTGGACCATGGGTATCCAAGTAGATACAATGTATCTAGTAGATGCAATGCATCTATTCCATGGGTCATGGGTTAGCTCCATGGGTCATTGATAATACCCATTATGACTTATACATGATGTCATGCAATGGGTCAAGGGTTATGGATTATGCTCCATGGGTATGGGTCATGGACTTTAGGTTTTACCCAACTATATTCAATGTGTTAAGTCAATGGGTTAACTACTTAAACTTCTACCTATTCCATTACCCATTATAATATAAAGTGTGTATATATCTACCCAATATGTAAACACTAGTTGTTGTATATATACATTACTAAATCATGAGAGCACTATTAATTGTTTAGTGTTTTATGTGAAAGCGTAAGTGTGTTACTAAACTATTGGCTCAAACTATTTACGTATTTTATTTGTTTCGTTAAAATGATTTTATGTTTGTTATCAACAAAACATTAGAATATCGTAAAATATAAATAAACATTTTAACAGCTTATTTGTATTAACACATTGCCATGGAGTTATATCATAGTGATGAGGTTGGAGCCGTCATGTGGAAGCTGATCAAATCAGCTATATTTCATGGACGATGTCTTGCATTGGAGGAGGTGTCTAAGACTGGCGAGCCTGTGGACCTATCCAAGGTTGAATGTTATTGATTGTACAATAAGATGCACATACCAAGCCGTCAATGGTGATTGACGGAGTTAGGGGTGATGGTGGTGATGCCGAGTGCAAGATAACCTGAAAATAAGAAATACGGAGACACTACGTTAGACAGAGCGCGGGGGGAAGCCCTTGCGAACCACCTCCGGTGTGAGAATCAATCATGGTGATTATGTCATAAAAGTATTAAGGTGGAGAAGATGATATCTCCTGGGTTAAGTTAGGTTACATACCTCTGTGGTGACTTCCTTATTTATAGGCATAATAAGCTGACAGAGCAGTTACAGAGGGTGTGTGGAGGCAGTTACAGAGGTCTTGGCAGTTACAGAGGGTCGTGGCTAAGATCATGGCTAAGATCATGGTTGTTGACCAGTTTTGTTTGACCAGATCTTATTAGACCACCTTGTTTGACCAGCTCGATCATACCCACGTTCATAGGTAGAGAGGCTATGACCTTTAGGCTTCAACCCTTGCTGGAGGAGGATCCGAATAATGCCTCGACATGGCTTCGAACCTTTACAGAGGTTAGGCTTCAAACCATGTTGGAGGGGGCTCCGAACACTATGAGTGCTTTGGGTGTAGGTTGGCGGATTCCCTTGCGGTAGCCATTGTGAATGACTTTATACCAACATTATGTGTAGGACAAAGGCATAGGCTTCATTCTCTAGGAGGGTACATCATACCCTTTGTACAAATGGTAAGCTAAGTACCAGAGTGACGGTAACGCTCGTTAGCAAAGTGGAGGGTACGTCATCAAGCCCCCAATCTAATGTTATGCATGCGAAGAGTGCATGGCTTTAGACTTATCATTGCTTTGTTAAAAAAGACTTGGTAACAATTTCTATTACTTTTGTTTTGTCAAATCAAATATAAAAGTAGCTATACTTGTTTTCAATAGTCCACATTTGACTCTATCATGGTGGATACCTCATTAAGCCCCCCAGTCTAATGTTATGACTTCGTAGGAGGAATGGGATTAAACTTAAGTAGTCCAGAAACCCTTTTTTATATAAGGAGCGTGTGTATTAGGTTTTTCCATATAACTTTCGCTTTAAGTTATGAGCTAGTTTTATCATAACCTATTTGTACATACGATGCGTTGTCAAAAGGTACCAAGGTTTGTGTACAAACTTGGCTTTGTTTTTAATGCATGCCATAATGGCATATTATTGCACATGTTAGGCTCTAGCAGGATCCTGCACCTGATGCGAGGATGATGGGGGTGTCCCATGATTTTAGGTAACCGCTTGGTTAATGTCCCACGATCCCTATCTTACCGGGAAAGCCTTGATAGTGTTGTAAAAGTGGGTTTGACTTGGTCTTATGAAACCTTTGCATTAATATCTTCAAAGACCATACCCTGAAGGGCTTAGGCCTTTGATTGGCGGATTCCCAACTGGTAACGATGTCATAGATGAATGGTTTTACGCCAAAGAAGATTTTTTGGAAGTTTGCCAAGTATTTCGGAATGTAGCTTCGAAGTGAGTATGAAGGGGAGACCTTCAAATTGAATGGAGGGTATATCATCAAGCCCCTCGTTCGAAAGTGATGCGTACACTCTGAATGTAATTCTTTCAGCTTAAAAAAAATACTTCCTTGTGATACATCGAACAAGGATTAATCATTAAGTAATATAGACCTAGAAGGTCGTATACAAAGCTTATGGACTTCATTTAAGCCAAGTAGTAGTCCTTGGACAATTTACTATTCTGCGTGGTATGTGGCTTCAGCCAAAAACAATATTAACTGGGCTTTGGCCTTTTGATGCAGGTACTAGGGCGTAGTCCCTAGTTTTGAATGGAATGAAGTAGGGAGATATCCCTACGCACTTATAAATATACATCTTGTGCACTTCTCGTACGCCATTTTTCCGACGCTTAAATTTAACAACCTAAGGTGTAATAACTACATTGTGTGTAAATTACAACACCAAGAATATTGTGACCAATTTTGATCACTGACATAGGGTCGCGACCCACTCTATCTTTAATCCTTTAAGTTTTACAGCTTTGTTTATGATACTATAAACTATTAGTAGAGTTAATGTGAATGTGTTGATTGGCTTTAGTAATCTTATAAGGCTTCTGTTATACCATATACCATACCTTTTGACATTGAAACTCATAAACGACTTGGCTGAACAAATCTTTGTGTTTTATAAACGAAGCAAGAGATTTGTGGGAAATATATTATATCATAGATTTGGTAGAGAGGATTACATCATTTTGAAATGAACACTAAGACAACTACCAATAATTCTTGCTTTCCCATAAGAAGCTTTCAGTACATTGATTTTAAACAAAATAAAGTAAGTTTTACATCTATGAGGTTATGTAATTATACTTGCAGAGTCAAGGATCTATAATTGTGTCTACATAGACACACATAAATCAGGTGA
Source organism: Chrysanthemum makinoi (assembly GCA_910596185.1). Taxonomy (NCBI): domain Eukaryota; kingdom Viridiplantae; phylum Streptophyta; class Magnoliopsida; order Asterales; family Asteraceae; genus Chrysanthemum; species Chrysanthemum makinoi. The sequence goes on along the minus strand of OU343221.1, from coordinate 87,709,542 downwards.
ACAGAGGCTATGCTCTATAATCGTCAGACGAGACACCTATATATTATGTGCACAGATGTGAAGCTCATGTCGTGTCAAAGGAGACACCTTTGAATCAGAGGATATGCTCTATAGTTGTGTCGACAAAGGCTTATGTCAGCATATGTGATGCTCCGTTGTCATATCGACAGAGACTTATGTCAACATGTGTGATGCTCCATCATCTCAAAATATATGATAATAGTATATAATTTTCATGATAAATTTTGCTAATATATATCTGCAGATGTGAGTCTCTGTCATCTCAATAGAGCTTGTGTGAAATGCCTTGTCAAAAGAGGCTTTGTCGGCAGTGGACTTATCATCACGAGTGACATAATAAAGCTTAGTATAAAATTACTTAAGGCTTATTTACGTACATCACGTATTTAACATGTGTGGATTATGTTTTATGCTAAAAACAACATGAAAGCTCTAACAGAGGTTCTAGGAACATAGGGTATTCTCTGTCAATGTTGTACTATCTCTAATGATCATTGTGTCATAAGCAGAGGCTCAATAAAAGATGGTTTAAAGTGCTCTTAATAAACATCAAAAGTTTCATATGTAGATGATCTGATTTGTAGTGAAACAGAGGCAATATAGCGTATTAGTTTCATAGAAAACATACCAGATTGACAAAGGGTATCCTCTGTTATTAATGTACGGTCTATGTTCACCTTGTGGTAAACATTTTGCGAAGGAAGGTTTTGGCCCTACTTGACTGTACCATTATGTGCCCCAATTTCTTAAATGAATCCGTGTGAAGGTTACAACAGAGGTTGCCATAGAGACTGAAACAGAGGGCTAGTGATTTCAAACCTTCTTCTTAGGAAAACCCATGACGAAGACTGCAACAGAGACTTCTTCTCAAAATGAACCCGAACAGAGGCTCCTACGAAGGTTATTGAACCTTCTCTCCAAAACAGACCATAACAGAGGTTGCTATGGAAACTGAAATGGAGGCTCTTATGAAGGCTATTGACTTTAAACCTTCTTCTCAAAATGAACCCGAACAGAGGCTCCTACGAAGGTTGTTGAGTTTGAACCTTCTTCATAAAATGAACCCAAACAGAGGCTGCTACGGAGTGTGCAACGGAGGCTCTTATGAAGACTATTGACTTTAAACCTTCTTCTCAAAATGAACCCAAACAGAGGCTCCTACAAAGGTTATTGAACCTTTTCTCCAAAACAAACCATAACAGAGGTTGCTACGGAGACTGCAACGGAGGCTCTAACGAAGGCTATTGACTTTGAACCTTATTAAATTGAACCCAAATAGAGGTTTTGACAGAGGCCAAAAATATTTCCACAGAGGTCGCTGACTTTGATCCTTCATCTTAAATGAAGCCAAAAAGAGGCTCCTTCGAACATAACAGAGGCCGTAACAGAGACTGCTCCGTTTAAACCCGACAGAGGCTGTTGAAATGGTAAACGTAAAGTTTGTGGTTGGTGGAAAATCTCGTGATTAGAGATAAAAGTGGAGATTTCAGTGGTGGTACCATGTGGTAATAAGTATGCAGGGAATTACGGTTGAATTCCACCGTTATTTATGGAAAACGGTTATTTGACTCGGAAAACAGGACTTATTGTTGTGGGTCACATGGATGGCGCCACTGATTGTACAATAAGATGCACATACCAGGCCGTCAATGGTGATTGACGGAGTTAGGGGTGATGGTGGTGATGCCGAGTGCAAGATAACCTGAAAATAAGAAATACGGAGACACTACGTTAGATGGAGCGCTAGGGGAAGCCCCGCGAACCGCCTCCGGTGTGAGAATCAGTCATGGTGATTATGTAATGAAAGTATTGAGGTGGAGAAGATGATATCTCCTGGGTTAAGTTAGGTTACATACCTCTGTGATGACTTCCTTATTTATAGGCATAATAAGCTGACAGATCTGTTATAGAGGGTGTGTGGAGGCAGATTCAGAGGGACATGGCTAAGATCATGGTTGTTGACCAGTTCTGTTTGGCCAGATCTTATTTGACCAGTTCGATCATACCCACGTTCATAGGTAGAGAGGCTATGACCTTTAGGCTTTAACCTTTGTCGGAGGAGGCTCCGAATAGGGCTTTGACAGGGCTTCGAACCTTGACAGCGGTCAGGCTTTGAACCATGTCGGAGGGGGCTCCGAACACTATGAGTGCTTTGGGTGTAGGTTGGCGGATTCCCTTGCGGTAGCCATTGTGAATGACTTTATGCCAACATTATGTGTAGGACGAAGGAATAGGCTTTGTCCTTTATGAGGGTACATCATACCCTTTGTACAAATGGTAAGATAAGTACCAGAGTGACGGTAACGCTCGTTAGCAGAGTGGAGGGTACGTCATCAGTTATCGTCCCTCGTCAAAGGCTGAGTATGAAGATGCGGGGAAATGCATTTGCTACTGCAGAGTACCCCTTCTTGCTCGAAGCCACCAAAGATCCCATGGCACCTCTCGAAGATCTGCTCTCCAAGAAGCCTAGCAAGATCAAGCCTACCACTCCTACAAAGAGGACAAACTCCGTCAAGCCTACCTCAGCTCTTCCATTCCCAACTCCATCTCCCCAGAAGAAAGATTGAAGGCTGCCATGTTGGCAGTAATTTGGTTCTAAGGGTGGCATGTAACCTTGTTAAAACAATTTCTTATGATGTTCTGTCTGTCTGTTAAACAATTTGTTATCGTGGTATGTGGCTTTGGCCAAAAACAATATTGAATGGGCTTCGGCCATTTGATGCAGGTACTAGGGTGGAGGCCCTAGTTTTAAATGGAATCAAGTAGGGAAATATCCTACGCACTTTTAAATATTTATCTTATGCACTTTTCGTACGCCATTTTTCAGACGCTTAAATTTTATAACCTAAGGTGTAATAACCTCATTGCGTGTAAATTACAACACCAAGAACATTGTAACCAATTTTGATCACTGACAGAGGGTTGCGACACTCTATCTTTAATCGTTTAAGTCATATAGCTATATTTTTTTATATACTATAAACTATTAGGAGAGTTAATGTAAATGTGATGTTAGGCTTTAGTAAGGCTTTTGTCATACATTATGCCTTTCCTTTCGACATTGATACTTATAGACGACTTGGCTGAACAAATCTTTGTGTTTAAGAAACGAAGCAAGAGATTTGTGGGAAATATATTATATCATTGGATTGCTAGAGAGGATTACATCATTTTTAAATGAACACTAAGACAACTACCAATAATGCTTGCTTTCCCATGAGAAGCTTTTAATACAAGAATGAAAATTAAAAATACTTCTTTAAACTTAGAACTTGCGGAGGTTCGTACCATTCCATGTTGATAACGCTACACGCGTCGTTCGGGGTCAAAGGAACTTCCTTTTCTTCGAGCAAGTTTTATAACACCCTAGGCAGTGAACCTAATCGTTGTAGTGTAGTATTAGGGTAAGCCACGGGTATTGATATCGTTCTCTAGGGGAATAGGAATGCTAGTGAGGAGTTACTACGCTAAGGTTGGGGTTGAGGAAGATTATTTTTTATCTTTTTTATATTTTTAAGAAAAAGAAAGGTACGAATCTCGGGGTTTGGATTTGGGGTTTGGTATTTCTACCAATTAATCTACTTGTCTAATTATCTAATCTAAGGTGTATGTAGTCTATGTCTAATTATTGTGTGCTCGTATGATGGTTTAAAGATGTGTTTACTTAGGTTTTTTACTCCTTAATTATCTCCTATTGATGGTTGAATTGTCACGTCCTTATTATTAATCGCGTTGTGTGTCTAAAGTCGTAGGGTATGCGTTTGTCCCTAACTCTTTGAAACTACCAAAGGGTCTCGTCTACAAAATCTCTAGGAATTATAGACTCTAACTCTAAGGTACTCTTTGGATGGTTTAGCCTACAACTACTCTATGTGTTATAGTCTAAGGTTCACAAAGATTAATCAAGCATTAGCTACACAACGAATGACCTATCGCATTACTAGATCATTAACAATTAAGATAAGAGACAACCAATCAATATTCAATAATTAAGTTTCATATTCCCTAAGCAAACACACAAATAAATTAGCCGGACATGGAGAACATGCAAGCATACACACAAATAATTGAAGACATAATTGAATTAATGAAGTAAAACACTTATCTTGATGTAAGATAGGGTTTGGAACTCTAAAATACTGTACAAGACAGCCTTGGTTTGGTTTAGGTTTTTACTCCAAAGACTACACATTGAAAACTAAAAAATTCGGATTCTATATATAAGATTACAATCGACGGCGCACCTTATGAATTGTGACGTCGTTGGGTCGCCGTCATTAGGGTTTCGTCTTGGCCACGTTAGTCTTGCTACGGCGTCACCTTATGCTTGTGACGCCGTCCCCTTGATCTCGGCGCCGTCTGGATCAAATCTAGGCCGTCGAGTTGCGACGACCTACTCTTTTAAAGCCTGACACCGTCACTTGAAAATAAGCAATTTGGCTACCGAGCCGTCACAAAAGTGATGCGACGGCGTCACAGATAACACGGCGCCGTCCCCTTGTATTTTAGCGGCTTGAGTGTCTCGATTCTTGACTTTGGCCATTTTCTTCGTATATCCGCCTTTTAGGTCCAAATAAGTGCCATTCCAGCAATTTGCCTTCAAGAGACCTAAAAAGTGAAAAGGAACTATATTTTAAAACCTTATCAAATATCCCTACACTTGGTATTTGCTTGTCCTCAAGCAAATGTGTTTTTAGCCAATTAATTTATAAGTTAGGGGTCATGAAGCATTGGTTTAGAACAATCCACAACACATATAAGCCCCGCAAAAGTCATAACAAGCACGGAAATTACATACTTGCACCTCACATGGGGTGTTTGGATACTCACATCTCTCGGGTGTATATGAAATATAACAAGTTGGAAATGGAAGATAAACACTAATTAACCGGTCCTAGTACATAGATTACCATAGGCTTGAGAATAGATCAAACCTCCATCGCTTTGGCGTAAGCACCTAGGAAAGACTATCAAAGAGGTCTTTTAAAAGGGTTGTAATATTAGGCTTATGGTTGGGAAACAAAGGGTTTGGTGGGATAGGCTATTTAGTGGTAGCAAGTCAAAAATCTTTATGTTACAAACATACGAAGAATGGCGTTGCTAAACCAAGACTCGACACTCTAGACTCTAGATAACTGAAATAAACAAACATAAATTTAAAGATAAATGTATGATGGTAGCCCGTATGTTTTTTTTTTTCACTCTATTTTTTTTTCCTTTCTCTTTTTCTATTTTTTTCGATTTTTTTTTAATACACTTTTACTCTACCATCCTCTACGGTAACATTAAAATGATAGGGATTTATAGGCACATCCCTACACTTGAGTTTTTATTACTCTAACACTAATTTGACCCATATTGAAAAGATCAAAACACTTGGAGTATATTATTACGCAAATAAAGGGAATTTGAATTTAACGTTCCCTTCCCATCATTTCATAAACTTTAACTTTTCCCATGAGTCCCAATTGTCCCAAAACTGTGTACAAAGGATATGACTCGACTTAGCAACTTATGCAAGCAACTAGATAATTGAACTAAGGGTTTAGTATGATAACAATAATGCACTAAAAGTGAGTGCATACAAGGTAGGCTAAGGCGATTTGGGTGTACATTTGGGGGTGGGGTGTAAACAATGCTCTTCATTAATATTCCGGAAAACCAAAAAATCAAGAGAACCGCGAAAAAGATAGGCTCAGAGGGGTTAACTAGGGGTATCGTGTACTAAAAGTGAGTACAACGCAAGGGTGTGGGGGAATTACTCAACCGAGGTGGAAGAAGTAATTATATTACGGGTATCAAACAAGGGTTATCATAATGCCTCTTATCATTTAGTTATTCCTAACTACACAAGTGTAGTCTTACTAGCGATCTCGGGATGCATCACAAAACAAGTTCTAGAATCTAACATACTACCGGTTCACACACTAAGCATTAAAGATGAATGCTTTAATTCCTACTAATCTAAGGGTGATCCTCACATTTTGGGTGAAATTTAAGTGGTAAAGGGTTTTTGTGCTAGTCATGTAACTTCCTATCCGTTAGACGCTTTTGTTAAGACTAATGGCCCACTCCTATATACCATGAAAAATTAAAAATTTGGTGCCAAAATTACCCTAACCGACATGTTCTCATGGTTTATTACACAAATACAATTGGACAAAGCAAATAATCAAGGATAAGCATAGTTTCAAAGTTCCCGTTTTATTTTCCCTCCCTACACTTAAACTGAACATTGTCCCCAATGTTCCCCGAAAGTATCAAAGTTATGATAATGGAAGGTAATTAAAAACAAAAGAAACTAATACTCCCCTGATTAGCTCGGTAGCATCCGTGTAAAATGGTGATTAAATCCTTTCCAAGAAGAATGTATGAGTGAAAAGCTCCTTCCAATCTTATGTATCTTCTTCTTAGTAAATTAAACTTGCACACTTGAAGAAAACAAACGAAACCTTCGCGTAAAACCAGCGGTAATAATATATATAAGACTCTACTAAACTAAGATATAATGCTTGTGGAATGGATGTTTACAGAATTTCTGGAAAATTAAGACTGGAAAATTCCAAAAAATTATAAGTAGCTCGAAAAGCGAGAAAAAAAGTAACCTGTTGTTTTAATCCTTCCGGCGCCGTCAGTTCGCGATCTGACGCCGTCAGGTTATCTCGACAAAACCGGTCTGCGATTTTTCTGGAAAAAATTATGGAAAATTTACATCTTTAGAATCTGGAAAAATTTCTGCAAAACATCCATTATGACTCGATACAAGCATTTGACTCGAACAAACACACATATATATCTTTTAATTAATTGCAATTCTCATGTTCACATTTCTTTTGAAAACGTGTGTAATCCTCCCTACACTTATCATTTATGTAAAATACCTTTATATGCAATTAAGACGAGATTAAAAACAAAATAAAGCATTTTTACAAATTTAAACATGAGAATAAGCAATCAATAAATGATATAAGACACAAACAAAATAATCCAACCACACAGGTTATCGATAAACCATCCACATATGCCAAAAATTAAAGTTCACCACATAGTCAAGATTACCTAAACTATTACATGCCCAAATGAAATTGTCTCAACAACCAAGCATACAAATACATAAACAATCCATAAACAAACAAATACATAAGTCACTGGGGAGGAGGTCTATGACGGTAGTCATAGCCGGGGGAAGATGGCCCAAGTACCCGATAGGTGGGTAGTCCTCCTCCCGCCCTGGGAATGGATCGATCTGCAGGTGTGGGTCGAGATGATCACGCATGGACAGATGTTGCATCTGTCTGACGGTGTGATCATAGGTCCAGCTAGCCCTCTGATCCTGCTGTGCCATCCAGGTGTCCATACGACCCATCCATGCTCCTTGGTAGGCTTGACAATCTCCACCGGACATGTGCCGGTAGGCGTCGGCGGAGCTTCCTGCTCTATCTCCCTGCTGCTGTGCTTGCATTTGTGGCTCGTCATCATCGTCATCACCAACCTGAGCATTGGGTTGTGCACAAAACCATGAAAAGCCCCTACCATAGTCCATGATGACTTCTATAGCTTTTAGGGACTTAGCTTTGACGACCCTTGGTGACACCACATTAAGGTATGCGGGTGCCTCCCCTGCTAAAATGCCAAAGGACCGTGCCAATCGGGTGATAAACATGCCCCCATACACCTTATCCTCAAACCTCATCCCACTAGCAGTCCTCAAGTAGCCGGCTAACCAGAATGGGATGTTACAAAGGCACATCCTTGGCCAACATGCAGTAGAAATAGAATAGATCTGGTAAAGTGACACAATGACTCGTGCTCTGGCGCCCTGTGATAGAGAAGGTGAGGCAACGGTGCACGAGCCTAATCCGTGGATCCCGGATCTGAGATGCGAGAGTACTCCCAGTAATGTACTCCCCGTTAGCTATTGTGTTCCAGAACGGAATACCCAACATGTCATCCCTATGGGTAAGCCCGGCTGCCAAGCTAGCCCTAAAAACATCGCTCTCAGCATCCCCAGCAGTATACAACCCCAACCTCCATCCAAACTCAAGTAATGACATAGCCCTCCAGTCTCCACCTAACCTAAATCGGACCCCCTGAAACTCAATGTTATCCCGACATGAATTAATATCCATCGTATAAGATGCGTGGAATACACGTACCAACTCGCCATATACGGGCTCACGCATCCTAAGCAGCCTTTCCCACTGGGGATCAGTGAACTTGTCCCTCCTAAAACTATTTCAGAATTCTCTAGCCATATCATGTTCCTCAAGTAACCCCTAGTCCACAACAGCCCCTGAGTCAATAGTTTGATGAAGCAAATCATTGTAACGAGCTTGGAAATCTTCCTCGACAAATACTCCCCATTCAGCAATTGTGTCAGCTATGTTTTCCTGGGCACTAGAAGACTGTCCCCTAGTTCTCTTCGTTCTTCTGCTCATCTGAAACAGAAAATAAAACAGATGGGGAACAAATGAGTAACCTTCCCGATGCTAAGGACGAAGTCAGAAGAGTCCGACGGCTTCACAACATAAGCCTGACGCCGTCACCCCGATCAACTTTTAAATCCGACATTTGCGAGAGAAAAATCCAGGTTCTAACCATAACCCTTGTCCAAAACATCCTTGTTGCAGCAACAATGGGAAATTGGCCAGGTGGTTTTTAATTTCTAAGCCTTCAAGGCTTCTCGTAAAGTCATCCCCAAATGATAATACTACCATTCGCTTAATCTTAAGCCTAAAAACAAGATTCATGGGCGACATTTAGCGCAAATTAAACCAATTGGGGGTTTTGGATCAAAAAGGGAAAATCAAATTTGAGCATGAAATCGAGCAATTTACTAGACAAATATCAATGTACATTACTTACCTTGTGGAGATTGATATGGCAAAATAGTGAATTTGATGTAGAGAAAACGTGGTGGTGTGATGTGGGGCGGATAAAATATGTAGGGTAAAGAATGAAAGGGATGGGTGATGTATTTATCCGTCTGATCTGGCTTCGCGACGGCATCACTCTTTATATGTGACGGCGTCGCGCCCAAATTTTTTAGGTATATTGTTCCTTGCGATTTCATCACGGATTTTCAGCATGAAGTTGTCAGCTAGGTCTAAGAAAGTGTCATGAGTCTTTCGCATTTGAGCTTCGAGGCGTTTTATTTCCTTTTCTTTCTTGTGGACAAATGTCAACATTATGTCCTCGAATTCATCTTGCCGGGATTTTCTTGGGAGCAAAAATTCCTTGACCGTATTCACATGCTTATCAGCACGGGTGGTTACTTCCATTAACGCATTTACTTGGGCCTCCATACTCATAATAGCCTGTGCTCGGGAAGTTGACCCGTTCTCTTGGACAACTAGAATTTCCCAACCTTCCTCTTCATATTGAGCTAGGTCCTCAATAACCTCCCAGCATGCTTCAGCATTGAGGTTACTTAGCCTTCCACCGGCGGCATAATCAATGGTTCGTTGGAGGGAGAGACTGACATGATCATAGAAGAGTTGGACTTGAAGCCAAAGATCAATGCCGTGATGAGGGACTTTATGAAGTAAGTCCTTGAATCGAGTCCATGCTTCATAAAGAGATTCACCTTGACGTTTTTGGAACATCAAGATGTCATTCGTAAGCTTAGTGGTTCTCCCTGGTGGGAAAAATTGAGCAAGGAAGCGAGAGGTGAGATCATCCCAACTTGAGATGGAGCCGGTGGGAAGTCGCTCAAGCCAATTACTAGCTTGGTCCCGTAGAGAGAATTGGAAGAGACGCAAGCGCGTGGTCTCTCGAGTAGTAGCATCGAGGTCGATGGAATCGACAATTTTAAGGAAATCCTTAAGATGCTGATTAGGATCTTCGGAACGAAGTCCATGGAATGCACATCCGTTTTGCACCAACCGGATGGTGTCGGATCTCAGGGTCGTAGTTTGGGCTTGATCGGGAAGCTCAATGGTGTTCCTATAGCCTAGGTGGCTTGGTCTCGAGTATTCACCAAGAGTACGGGCTCTTGGCGGGTCATTTGGTGGTAGGTTGATGAATGGTGGTTGGTTATCACCTTCCATGATGAAAAGTGATGGGGTTACGAACAAAGGTCACGAAGAAGGGGGATAAACTACGAAGAAGCTAAAAATTGAGAAAAAATTTCACTTGATAGGAATCAAGCAAAGAAACCTAAACGAGGTGGACTATTAACTAGTTATTCTATTCCCGGTGGCCAAAACTTGATAACGCTACACGCGTTGTTCGGGTCAAAGGAACTTCCTTTTCTTCGAGCAAGTTTTATAACACCCTAGGCAGTGAACCTAATCGTTGTAGTGTAGTATTAGGGTAAGCCACGGGTATTGATATCGTTCTCTAGGGGAATAGGAATGCAATTGAGGAGTTACTACGCTAAGGTTGGGGTTGAGGAAGATTATTTTTATCTTTTTTATATTTTTAAGAAAAGGAAAGGTACGAATCTCGGGGTTTGGATTTGGGGGTTGGTATTTCTGCCGATTAATCTACTTGTCTAATTATCTAATCTAAGGTGTATGTAGTCTATGTCTAATTATTGTGTGCTCGTATGATAGTTTAAAGATGTGTTTACTTAGGTTTTATTACTCCTTAATTATCTCCTATTGATGGTTGAATTGTCACGTCCTTATTCTTAATCGCGTTATGTGTCTATAGTCGTAGGGTATGCATTTGTCCCTAACTCTTTGAAACTACCAAAGGGTCTCGTCTACAAAATCTCTAGGAATTATAGACTCTATCTCTAAGGTACTCTTTGGATGGTTTAGCCTACAACTACTCTATGTGTTATAGTCTAAGGTCACCAAAGATTAATCAAGCATTAACTACACAACGAATGACCTATCGCATTACTAGATCATTAACAATTAAGATAAGAGACAACCAATCAATATTCAATAATTAAGTTTCATATTCCCTAAGCAAACACACAAATAAATTAGCCGGACATGGAGAACATGCAAGCATACACACAAATAATTGAAGACATAATTGAATTAATGAAGTAAAACACTTATCTTGATGTAAGATAGGGTTTGGAACCCTAAAATACTGTACAAGACAACCTTGGTTCGGTTTAGGTTTTTATTCCAAAAGACTACACATGCGAAAACTAAAAATTCGGATTCTATATATAAGATTACAATCGCGACGGCGTCACCTTATGAATTGTGACGCCGTTGGGTCGCCGTCATTAGGGTTTCGTCTTGGCCACGTTAGTCTTGCGGCGGCTTCACCTTATGCTTGTGACGCCGTCCCCTTCAGATCTCGACGCCGTCCGGATCAAATCTATGCCTTCGAGTTGCGACGACCTACTCTTTTAAAGCCTGACACCGTCACTTGAAAATAAGCAATTTGGCTATTGAGCCATCACAAAAGTGATGCGACGGTGTCACAGATAACACCGACCGTCCCCTTGTATTTCAGCAACTTGAGTGTCTCGATTCTTGACTTTGGCCATTTTCTTCATATATCCGCGCCTTTTCATCCAAATAAGTGTCATTCCAGCAATTTGCCTTCAAGAGACCTAAAAAGTGAAAAGGAACGATATTAAGTAATAACGGATACAAAAGTGATCAAATAAGGGCTTAAACGACCCCTCAAAAAGGTACATTTTAAAACCTTATCACATGTCCTGTCGATGGGTTCTCTGAGAAGAGTGGCAAGCTTGTATGCACCATTGCCATAGGCTTCAGCTATGACGTAGGGTCCTTTCCAAGTAGGTCCTAGCTTCCCCTGGTATTCTGCCTTGCTTACAGTATTAAGGCGTAGCACGTACTCTCCGGGCTTGAAAGTGGAGGGCTTGACCCTCTTGTTGTAATAGCCTTCTATCTTATGTTTGTGCATGGCTTCTCTGATTGAGGCTATTTCTCTTCTTTCTTCCAACAGATCAAGGTTCTCTCTGATCCCTTCGTCATTGCTAGAGGATTCAAATGTGGCCACACGCTCTGTGTGCACACTTAGCTCCGAAGGGATTAGAGCTTCTATTTCATATGTGAGGCTGAAGGGGGTTTCGCCATGGCTTGACTTGGGTTGGGTCCTATGAGCCCATAACACTTGAGGAAGCTTGTCTACCCACCCATGATGGCTTCATCCCAGCCTTTTTTTGATTCCCTTGACTATGTCCTTGTTGGTTACTTCCACTTGCCCATTGCCTTGTAGATGATAGACGGAAGTGAAAGACTATTTTATCATTAATCCTTTGTAGAAATCATAAAAGACTCCTTCGGCAAATTGCTTGCCATTATCAGATACGATGATGTGGGCACTCCGAATCTGCATATGATGTGCTCGCACATGAATTTCTCTATGTGTCTTCCCGTAATGGAGGCTAAAGGCTTAGCGTCTACCCACTTTATGAAATAGTCAATAGCTACCAACAAGAATTTGACTCCACCAAGAGCCACAGGCATGGGCCCTACGATATCGATTCCCCATTAGGAGAAGAGCCATGCGGATGTAACACTTGTCATGTCTTTTTTCGGAAGCTTGGGAACCTTGGAGTGTATCTGACAAGCTTCGCACTTTTGTATGATTTCCACAGCATCCCAATGCATCGACGGCCAGTAGTAGCCTAACTTCATTATTTTTTAGACAACCGAATGGGGTCCTGTGTGAAGGCTGCAGGACCCTTCATGAACCTCTGCGATTATGCTCGACGCCTGCTTAGGCCCAACACATCTAAGCCAAGGAGACAGGAATGATCTTTTATACAAGTTTTCTACTATCAGCCGATATTGTCGAGATTTGACCCGTACCTTCCTTCCTTGCTTTGGGTCTTCAGGGAGAATGCCACTTATCAAGTATTCCCTGATGGGAGTCATCCACGTGTCTCCTTCTTCATGGACAACATTCGTGACTTCCTTTCGTATAATTGACCTTTCAGGAAAGACTTCTACTAGCACCTCCTTTGTGACATGGGTGAAGGTCATGGAGGCAAGCTTGCTCAATGCATCTGATTTCATGTTCTGATTCCTGCGAACGTGCTGAATGGCGTGGGAGTCGAAGCCATCCAGCATTTCCCTTGTTTTATCCAAGTATTGTTTGATGACGGGCTGCCTGGCTTCACAGGAGCCTTTTACTTGGTTCGCCACCAACTGAGAATCTACATAGATAATGAGAGCCTTGACTTACATATCTCTTACTAGACGGAGGCCTACCAACAAGGCTTCGTATTCTACTTCATTGTTGGTGGCTTCGAATTCAAACCGAAGCGTGTAGGTATGCTCCTTCCCTTTGGGGCTGACCAGCATCAACCCTGCCCCGGAGCCATCGGAGCTTGATGCTCTGTCCGAGTAAAGCTTCCAATCATCTTGTATTTCAAGGAGTTTACCCTTGGGCTCCTCCTTATCTTTTTTTGGTTCGGAAGGTGTTTCCGCTAAGAAGTCTGCAAGAATCTGCCCTTTGACAGAGTTTTGGCCTTTGAACTCTATCTCGTGCTCTCCAAGCTCGATGGCCCATTTTTCCACCTGTCCATACTTTTCAGGTTTCGACAAGATTTGCTTGAGTGGCTTGTCGGTTAAGACTGTGATCGAATGGGCCTGGAAATAACGTCAGAGCCTTCTTGTTGCGTAGATCAGGGCTAATATGAGCTTCTCCAATGTAGGATAGTTAATTTCTGCTCCTTGCAAGACCCTGCTAACAAAGTAAATTGGGATTTGCCTTTTGTCTCTTTCTGCCAGTACGACAGCGCTGATGCTCTCCATTGAGGATGCGATATACATAAACAACACTTCGCCTTTGATTGGGGCTGTAAGTGTTGGAAGTATTTCCATAAACTCCTTCATTTTTTGGAAGGCAGCCTCCGCATCCTGGCTCCATTGGAAAGTCTTTTTGTCGACGCAGCCCTTAAGCGTCTTAAAAAATGGTAAGGATCTGTCTGCCCCCTTCGACAAGAATCGGCTTAGTGCAACCAATTTTCCGTTTAAGCTTTGTACGTCCTTCAAACATTTCGGAGCCTGAAAAAATGGTAATTTTCCGTTTAACCTTCTAAGGGTTAGCTTTGATCCCTTGCTTTGTAATCAGATGCCCCAAGAATTGTCCTTCTTCGACACCAAAAGAGCATTTCTTTGGGTTTAGCTTCATGTTGATTGCTCGGAGTTGGTCGAAGGTCTCTTGGACGTCGAGAAGCACGTCCTCCTCCGTTTTTCTCTTGATAACCATGTCGTCCACATAAGCTTCGAGATTTCTGCCTATCTGCTTGCTGAAGGCTTTGTCTACTAGTCTTTGGTAGGTTGCCCCTGCGTTCTTCAATCCGAATGGCATTTTTCTGTAAGAGTAGACGCCTTTGCTTGTGTAGAAGGTTGTCTTCTCTTCATCCTCCTTGGCCATTTGGATTTGATGATACCCTTTGTAGGCATCTAGGAAACACTTCAGTCGCAAGCCTGCTAAGGACTCTACCTTCCAATCAATCTCTAGCAAGGGGTAGCAGTCCTTTGGGCATGCTTTGTTGATATCAGTGAAGTCAACACACATGCGCCATCCTCCATCACTTTTCTTTACCATTACTGGGTTTGCCACCCAAGTTTGGTATTTGACCTCCCTCAGGATCCCTGCTTGTGTTAGCTCATCTACTTCCTTACAGACAGCGGCGTTCCTTTCAGGGGCTAGGCTTCACTTTTTTTGTTTTATGGGATCAATGTGCTTGTATTCGTTGAGCCTGTGTTCTGTACCGAAGGGCTTTCCATCAATCACTAGCATTCTTGGAACTCCTGTCATGTCAAAATATGTCCATGCAAAAACATCAAGGTTAGTTTGTAATAGCTCCGTAAGCTTTGCCTTGAAGTTTGTTGGAAGCTGCTTTCCTATCATGACTGTTTGTTCGGAGTTGCTTGGGTTTACTACCACTCGCTCTTCTGCGTTTGCACAACTTAGAATGGCCATTGGAAGTTCCTCTGGCCCTTCTTTAACTTTCTTGACACCATACACCTTCCAGTTTGCTCCGTAATTTGAATGAACAGTCTTTACTCCGAAAGGAGTTTGAAACTTGATGGCTGCGTGTATGGTGGAGACTACGATACCCATTTTTTTCATAGCAGTCCTTCCTATCCGCAAATTGTAAAGGGAATCTGACCTGACTATGATGAAGGTGAGAGTTTCCATTCTGAATAAGGACCATTCTCCAATTTTGATTTCCAAGGGTACCTCTCCGAGAGGTCAGGAGTGTTTGCCGGAGAACCCTGCCAAGGGTACCTTTGAGTCTACCCTCTGCGAGCGTATTGATGGCTTGAGCTTTAGGAAGCAGTGCTCGTAGATGATTTCACAGGAGCTTCCACAATCCATGTATGCTCGGTTCACCTCCCTGTTGGAGACCCACACCTTGATGACAATGGGATCAGTTGAAGGTGTCTGTCCTAGAATGGATGGAAACGTTATCTCCCCTACACTTCCTAGCTCTCCATCTGCTTCTTTTCGCTTCAAAGTTGGATCCTGTCTGTGCACCATCAGTATTGGGGCTTCTGTAAGGATGGTTTCTTTCTTGCTTCCTTTCCATTTGCCCAAATAGGTGTCGGAGATTTTGTCCCTTCCTTTCTTGATGCCTTTTACCAGATGTGCCAGCTGCCCAGAACGTACTGGCTCTTCAATTTGCTTCTTCAATTCCCTACAGCTATTAGTGTCGTGCTTGTGGTCCTCGTGAAAGTGGCAGTACTTCGACATGTCCCAGCCTTTGCCTCGTGCTGACATGCGAGGGGGTGGGTCGAAGGACTTGGCAGCTTTCTCGGTAGCAAGTATTTCCCTAGGAGACTTGACCAAGTTTGCCAAGATCCCATGGTTTGAGCCTATTCTTCTTTCTGTTCTTAGGTCCTTCCCAGGAGGACCCTCTAGAGAACTTTTCGGAGGCTTCTCTTTGTTCGACTGGAGCTCCGTTGATTGCGACTTCCTTGGATTCGATCCAAGTGTACGTCTTTTCCATGAGTGCCTTGTAAGTGGTCGGAAGATCGGTGGATAGAAATTCCACCAGACTTCGTGTTCGTAAGCCATGCACGAAACCGAAAATCCTTTGCTCTTCGTGCAACCCCGGAATCTGCAAGGTTTCGTCAGTGTACCGAGTGACGAATGCCCTTGTGCTTTCGCTTTCTCTCTGCTTGATGGTATGCACAGCTAAATGAGTCTTAGTGTACTTCTTCTGTTGGCTGAAGTGCGATCGGAACTTAGCCTTGAGATCATCAAGACTTACGATGCTTCCTACTTTTTGCCCATTCCACCATATTCATGCAGAATCTCGGAGAGTGTAGGTGAACATGTGGCACGCCAATGGCATAGCCCACTTCTGCATCCTGATGGCGCCTTCAAACAAGTGCAAGAAGTTATCCAGATCGCCTTTCCCATCGTAAGTGCCTATGTGAGAAGGCATCTTCAACCCATCAGGCAGAGGGTAGTCTTAGATCCATTTCACGAAAGGTGTGCAGGTCCCAGAAGCTTCCGCATAGAAAGGGTTGTATGGAGGTACATAAGCAGGTGTAGGGTTGAACGGATTGTGATTTGCAGGGATAGGTGGTTGTGAGAACGTGGTATAAGCTGAGGGAGCTTGGTACGAAGGGTTTCCCCCCACTGGGTATGTAGGGTGCATAGGAAAGTGCCCATAAGGCATGTGCTGGTAACTCTGGTTGTGAAGAGACCCATTCGGAGGATAAGCATTATAGGGTTGAGTAGGCATGTAGAGATTCATGCCTTGAGGTGGTAGTTGGTTTATCCCAGCGTACGGAGGAGGTCCTCTGACACTCAAAACGTATGATGGAGGCACCGGAGCCCCCATCCCATCTCTCCCTAGATGAACTGCCAAGAGAGGTGGTAGGTTCATCCCTCCGTTTCCTACTGGGTTGTTGCCTCCGTTGGAGTTCCCACACTTCCTTTCTCCCAGCGTTCTCTCCCTTCTACCAGGATCTCCGCCGAGACCCTCTTCTAAACCTACAGTTCTTCCATTAGGCCTCCTTACGGACGGAGAACCAATTCGTAGGGCCGGGTGCCCCCTGTTTGTTGGTCGAGGCCTTTCTTCTACCTCGATCTCTTCGTCATATTCCTCGCTCGAATATTCCAATTCCCTTCGCATTTCGGTGTTACGAACTTGCCTCTTGTGAGCCCTTAGCAAGGACTCTAATGCTTCGAAGTTTGCCTCTTCTGCGGCTAATCCTTTGACTTAGCTGCAGCGAATGCTTTTGGCGAAGCCTTATGCATTCGTCAAATTCGAAGGCGTCTTACGCGGCTAAGCCTCATAAGACGCCTTCGATAAATCCTTCTAATCTCGCAAACCTAACTTCTAAACTGTTGAAACCTAACTCCTAATTATAACAAAAACTCTATAAACTGTTAAAACCTAACTTCTAGTTGCACATTTCTTCCCAAATATGCATTATACAATGTAAAATTTAACTATCTTCATCATAATCTCTATAAACATTTCAAATCATTATATAATCATAAATAACAGTTCTAGATATTTAAATAGTTGTTTAGAGTCTAAGATTATAACTGAAACCGGTTTTTTGACCGGTTTTTTAGCCTTTTTTTGCTCGGAGTTGCTTTTTTGTCTACTGTTGTAGCGTAACACTGTTACTGTCATTATCTTCCATCTTCTCCGGCGCGTTTTATAGTTTTTGATGATTTTTACGGTGTGTTTTGATCGGTGTATTTGTGTGAGTAGTGTGCGTTTTTAGTGTGTGTTAGGTAGATACGTTGAATGTGAGAAACTATGGGTCTAGAGCGGGTTTTTTGTTTGTTGTAATTTTACTAATATGCCCCTCCGTGTATTTTTTAGTGGATGGTGTGTTTTAATCTCAGCCATTGATTAAATTTGAATCAATGGTTGAGATGTGTCCCTTGGTATGTGAGGATCTTTGGTTTATAAAATAACTTCACTCCACATTTAAAAGTCTATAGATGTAACGAGCATATAGGCATTTACGCGTTGCAGCGAAGCCAAATTATAGTCGATGTTTTTTTTTCAGAATTGTCTTTTTACATGGTTTTTTTTAGTTCCACATTTTATATAAAATTGTACGTAAGTCTAAAGTATTGCAACATTAGACTCATTTTGTTCGTAATTTGAATGCCTTTCGGTATATTTTTTTGTAAAGAAATCGGTAGATATTTGTTAGATATGTGATAATAAAATTTGTTTTTATATAAAAAAACGTAAATAGCTAAAAGCACAGGGAGGTTGTCGTAACCTTTTTTTTTCTTTTATCTTTTTTAAATCTATTTTTAGATAAACTTTAGGGTAGTTTTTAAAATTATTAGGTAGGTTAAGGGTGTGTTTTGAAAGTTTATTATTATTATTTTTTCCAAAAACATCTATTAAACTTTAACATTTTTTTATAAAATCGTACGTCAAAAGCATATTAATATTGGGTTCGTTTTGTTCATAATTCAGACGCATTTTCATCGGTAGATTTTCAATTAAATAAATCGTTAAATATTTGATAAACAAAGTTTTTTATATTAAAAAACCGTAGATAGTAGGAAATTCAGAGTAGTTTTCATAACTTGCTACATAATTTGGGAGACTGTTTTGTAAATGTTTCTTTTATTAAACTAAACAATTCCATGACAATGTTACAAACCCATGACAATGTGTTGATTTTTACTTGTCGGGTCAGGCCAAAACAAACTAATTTTGAAGCGCACATTAAACGAAGATGTTTTATTTGAGTAATCTTTTATATAATAAAATAAAACCCCTAGTGAAAATTTTGCATTTCAAAAAAATCAATTCATTCCTTGTTAGGTAATAATTTTTTTAATTTGTTTTTTTAAAAACTTTTTAAGTTTAAAAAAAACCTTAAATATTTCTATATGTGACAAAAATTTAGAAAAAGTTCGTTTTTTATAGTCAAGCATTAAAAAGGTCAAAAATACACATGGGTTTGAGGGTTATTGTTTTATAATTTCAGGTCAAGAGTGTAAATTTTTTTAAAAACCGGAAGTCCCATTACAAACACACCCACAAATCCTTCCACACAATTACTAAGAGAAAAAACACACACATTAACTGTAACATATTAGATTTCACAAACACACTAGATCATAACCACAAGTAGGCGTACAAGATGATTTTAGAGAGAGAAAGTTAGAGGTTTGGGAACTTTAGTGAGAGAAAGAAAAATCTTATTATGAGCTCCAACTCTCTACCTTGGAAGGTAGAGAGTATTTATAGTACTTACATAAATCGCCACCTACGGGCTGTGGATCAGGCATACAGTGGGTAAAGACCCGTCCGTCCTCCATGGTGTTACTTAACTAAATACTACTTAACTTTTAATAATCTACGACTACGAGCTTTCTAACGATTACATATACTTGAGGTGACCGACTCTTTAATAACTAGATTTACTAAATCCTAACAATCTCCCCCTAAGGGAGGTCACCTCAAACACACATTAAAAATTACATTGAATACAAACAGATATTACATTATAAATTGTTCTTGCATTCTTGATGTAGGACTTTGCTCTAAAGCTCGTAGTCATCGATTCTTCATTATTGCATGTTTGGTTAATCCAAGTGGAGGTCTTTATCCGATCCACGTGATAATGAGTTTTGAGCCAGCTTTGAGATCATCAGCAATCATAAATCTCTGACTCATCTATTGTGGTGTTGGTATTGTGTGATGTTGTGACTTTTGGACCGACATGCTCACATTTTGGATCATGATTTCTTCTCATTAGAGTAGCGGAAGCTTTCGTTGATTCATGATATAGGCAAAGCAGAGTAAGCATGGAGTGAGAATATCGAGTCATTGATGCACTAATCATGATTTCTTTAGAAATGATCAGATTGTGTGAGCATGCGGCTATGGATTTGACCGCATCATTCGATCACGCAAACATCGGCGTACACGCATACAACAAGCCAATAAAACGAACGAAAGTGTCTTTGATCACTTTCGTTGAATTGAGGTACACGGCCCACGGTTCCTCGCTGATCAAGTACAAGTACGCTGAGCAGGAACGTAAAATTGAAGAATTTCCTTGAGGTTTCGCAGTTGCTCTAGATGTTCTCAAACCGAACGCGTCTCAAAGAAGACAACACGGAGTGAGTGAACCAGCGAATTGAGATTCACTGATTGATGAAAGAGATTTGAAAACAATCGGTATCGCTCAATAGAAATTGTTTTTGCAATACAACGAAGGTTTTAATGAAAATTAATTATCAATCATAAACACCTTTTATTTTGAAATATTTGTACACATGTGCTAAAGTAAAGAGTTTTAAGCACAACGACCGGTTTTTCAAAGGTATCCGTCAATCCATAACCTGAACCGGGATTGATTCAAAAGATTGAATCGCCCATTGTTTCTGTTCAGTTGTCACATGGTTGATCTATTGAATAGATCTCACATGCCACCTACCAGGAGCTTGTTTGATGTTGGCTCCAGAAGGCTTTCCATCTTCATTGTGAATTTGTTTGCATATCACTTTCGGATGTTCCGCAATACCACAAGGATAATGCGTAGGACTCATAAGATATAATATCTCTTCCCACATTGCATGAAACAGAGAGTCTTCATTGACAGTGTCCTAAGGAGATTTATTTGATGATCGTGTGGCTCTAGACTCAATAGTGCACATTGGGTTCCTATGCTAGAGACTAGGGAGAGGGACTCCTTCTTCAATATCAACAAACTCTAAGAGAAAGTCGATAGATAATGTCGGTTCCCCGTGAGAATGAAACAAGTCCTTTTAAGAGGAACTTGAGTAGCTTTGGAAGTTGTAGTTCAGTGCGTCACTGGGTCCATGACATCTTGTCTTCAATACCGATGTTACCTTGGTAACCACCAGTAGCATATGAATTGAACCCGGTTTCTGCCCTAAGGTTGAATTATTGGAGGGCTATTTCTTTTCACCCTTTTCACATTTAATTCTTTTTCATTCTTCAACCCCTTCAGTGCTTACCAAAACTTCATTACTAGAACCTTGTTGGGTTTATTCCAGTACTAGCTCGTCTCACCCCGACTCTTCCCATATCTCACTTTTCTCCTTTTTTCATCATACCTAAGGACTCTACACTATCTTAGTGGATTGTCCCCGGTAGATCCTTCGTCTCGGCGGATCATGGGAACTAATACCTAACCTTATCTTCCTTATATCACCATACATAACGTAAAGTTGGTCGGTCTATTTGGTATTGTTCATCCGCCATTGGTACCAATTGAAAACCATTTGAAAATCAATCCAGATACTTGTGATATATTATCAAAACATTTTGTACCTGAATTGTTTTGGATAATTTTAGAAACGAGCTCCCCTCAACATGTGCATCATGCATCATTTTGTAATAGAAATAATTTTCATCTTTGAGGGGTTGGCTTGCATCTAAGAGTAGTTATATGAAGAATGTGGTTTTCAAAATAGTTGCTCCCCCTCAATATGTGCATGAAAATTTGAAAATGTTTTGCACATATTAGGAAAAGACTACACATTGAACTAAATTAATCACGTTTCAAATCTTAGAGGTTTAAGATAGTTGCTCTCCCTCAACATGTGCATGAAAAATTTGAAATCGTTTGGCACATGTGGGAAGGAGAGCTTGTACATCCTTATACAACCATTTACCGATTATCGATTAAATCCAATTTAAATCACAAATTCTCCCCCGATCACAATTATCAAATCATTTGAGATTTGTGATCTCTGTAGATTTAAATTGATTTTGAAAGCTTTTAAGGAGAATTGTGACTTGATTATGAAAACGTTTTAATTGATAAGGATCGGATTTTGAGACTTTAAACTCCATTGATTAAACATGCATGATTATCTTTTTGAAAAATAATTGTATGACAAATAACCTTTTGATTTAATTGAAATCATTCTCCCCCTCAATCAATGACATAAGTTGTTGATTCAGAGATATATATTTTGACAAACTTTAAGTCCAGATGATTTTCAAAAATAGAGTCCGAGTTATTTTTCAAAGCAATTAGTTTTCATAAGATAGTAAGTAATTGTTTATAGAATCAGAGCATGAGATTTGAAAACCAAGATAAAGCATGGCTCTGTTCTTTCTTTGAAAAACGGGTTACTGCCTGAAATGACAATAAACCATAGTTTCACTTTCTCTCAAAAAAAAAATTTTAAGAAACGATCTTATGTACATTCGAAGAACATCTAAAGACCCGTGACATTCTTTGAAAGTCAACACAAAGTCCGTAGATGATATCGAACAAGGAAAAACATGACAAAATAACAATATTTTTGGAATTTTTCAAGATTTTCTAATTTTTATGGGTTTTTGAAAGTTTTGTATTTTTCTCTTTTTTTTTAATAGATATTTACAAGAGATAGATGAAGGAAAATCTTTTACTCCTCTTCTTCCTCTTGAAGACGTTTGAGTGTTTCCGGTTGTAGGCTCTTAAGACCAAGTCGTGGAAGGATAAACTCAAAACGTTCTCTAGGAAGAGCTTTGGTGAAGATGTCTGCTAATTGGTATTCAGTCCTCACAAAATAAAGTTCCACAACACGGTTTTCTATTTGTTCCCTGATGAAATGATGTCGTATGTCGATGTGCTTTGCTCTTGAGTGTTGTACGTTGTTGCATGAGAGAGCAATATTACTTTTATTATCACAAGAGAGGATTTTGTTGAATTCAAAGCCATAGTCAGATAATTTGGGATCTCATCCATAGGATTTGAGCACAACAAGATGACATGGCTATGTATTCACCTCTGTAGAGGAAATAGAAGTACTCATTTACTTCTTTGGAGACCAGCTCACAAGATTATCACCCAAAAACTGAGCACCTCCTGACGTACTACGACGAGTATCTTGACATCCTGCATGATCAGATCTGCATAGGTGTTAGTGACATTCCGGTGTCCTTCGGGTACCAAAGTCCCATATTGATGGTTCCTTGGAGATACCGAAAGACCCGTTTAACCGCTTCAAGGTTCTTTTTGGTAGGCTTAGCATGGTATCTAGCACACATGCAAACAGCGAACAAGATGTCTGGTCTACTAGCTGTGAGGTACATCAGGGATCCAATCATACTACGATATTTCGTTTGGTCTACCATGATCCCTGAGTGGTCCTTATCTAGTTTAGTACGCTCTATTTAGATTGATTTATAAAA
Source organism: Chrysanthemum makinoi (assembly GCA_910596185.1). Classification (NCBI taxonomy): domain Eukaryota; kingdom Viridiplantae; phylum Streptophyta; class Magnoliopsida; order Asterales; family Asteraceae; genus Chrysanthemum; species Chrysanthemum makinoi. The sequence continues at coordinate 87,686,459 of OU343221.1, read as the reverse complement.
ATGCCTCCGGGACTTTGTGAAATTTGTAATCCCAAGAAAAATGACATTTGTCCCATCATTGACATTTGAAATTTAGAACCCATTTCATTAGAAAAACGGTCACACTCATTGGGGTCAGTCGAGGGAAAGATAATATCATCAACATATATTTGAACGTGAATTAAATGTTTGTCTGACTTCCTGGTGAACAATGTCGGATCAACTGCTCCTTTGCTGAATCCATTAGATAGAAGAAACTTTGATAGCGTATCATACCATGCCCTTGGAGCTTGCTTTAAACCGTAAAGAGCCTTCTTCAAACGATAGACGTGAGTAGGATGCTCTGGATTCATAAAGCCTTCAGGTTGGTGCGATACGACTTCTTTAAGATCTCCGTTGAGAAATGCCGTCTTTACATCCATTTGATAGACTACCATGTTCTTACTTGCAGCATTAGCCAAGAAGATTCTGATTGCTTCGATACGAGCAACAAGAGCAAATGATTCTTCAAATTCAATACCCTCCTCTTGACGGTATCCTTTTGCAACCAATCGAGCTTTGTTCTTTAAAACATCACCATGCTCATCAAGTTTTACTTTGAAGATCCACTTTAGAGCAATGATCATGGCACAGTCAGGAGCAGGTACTAACTCCCATACATCTAGTCGATCCAACTCATGAATTTCTTCTTGCATGGCATTGAACCAGCTGTCTTCGTTCATGGCGGTTTTAACATCTTTTGGTTCGATCTTAGAGAGTACGGAGTTGAAGAAGCACCATAAGGCATCGGTTGCAAGTTGTTTCCGAGTGGATACTGGACGAGAGAGGTTTCCAATGATGTTGTCCAATGGATGATCTTGTGTCCATTTTCTGAGGTGTTCATGTGGTCGTTGTTGAGGAACCGATGTAGCAGAGTAGATATCTCCGATGAAGATGGTCTATGATGATTCAGAGCAAATATGTTTTCAAATGGAGCATCTTCTGGAGTAGCAAAGGGATTAACTTCATCATTGATGCCAGAAACAATTCCATGATGTACATTCGATGATTGATGATTTGTTGATGAGACAGAGTGATCAACAGCAGGCGCTTCTTGACTTAATGATATTGAGAATGAAGGGTTGTCTTCATTCACAGGGATAGGAGCAGCCTATGTTGATGGAATTGACATTTCATTAGCATTTGGTTCATAGTGTTCATCAAACATTGGATCAAACAATTTCTTTAAATCATCTTCTGATGGAGGTACATAGGGAGTTGCTGGAGAGGGATTAGAAACAAGAGTAGAACTGATAGGACTACTTGATGAAAGTTGAGATGCGGGTCCAGAATCGGTTTGTCCCGGAGCCATTTGACCGTCACTCATCGAACGTAACGTGAATTGTTTCCATGATATTTCGGGTTCTCTTGTTGTAGATTCGGTAACCCTTCTTGTTTGGTGCATATCCAACAAAAACTCCAATATCTGCCTTTGCTCTTAACTTACCTAAATCTTGACCATCATTTGTTGGATAACACAAAGCACCAAACACACGAAGATAGGATAAATCAGGTTTTCGTTTATGGACAAGTTCATATGGAGTTTTTCCATGAGAGGTATGAATAAGGGAACGATTTTGGGTGTAGCAGGCAGTGGCAATGGCTTCCACCCATAGAAACATTGGAACCTTTGAATAAATTAGCATTGTTCTTGCGGCTTCCACAAGAGTTCGATTTCGTCTTTCAACTACACCGTTCTGTTGAGCAGTTCGTGGAACACTTCTTTGATGACTGATTCCAACACTTTCATAAAACTGAATTAAATCTTTGTTAACGAACTCTGTGCCATTGTCAGTTCGAACAATTTTGACTGTATTGTTGAGTCGAACTTGAAGTTGTTTGATTAGTTTGATGATGACATCAGGAGTTTCATCCTTTGTCCTCAAAAACTTTACCCAAGTGAATCGAGAGTAGTCATCAACAACTACTAGAATGTATTTCTTCCCATTTATTGTTTGCACTCTCATTGGTCCGCACAGATCCATATGAAGGGTATGAAGAACTTCCATTACTGAGTTTGTGGGTTTTGGTTTGTGGGCATATTTCGTGCTTTTACCCAATTGGCAAGCTGAACAAAGATCCTTTCTGGAAAGGTTATTAATGGTGCCGAAGTTCAAGTGATTGAGACGACGATGCCATAACCATGACTTTGTTTTAGAAGCCTTTGACATCAAGCAGATTGGAGAAGACTTCATCGTGTCTTCGATAGAGATGGTGTATAGGTTAGAACCACGATTACCTCTTAATAATTCCACACCATCAAGTTCTCTAACGAAGCAAGTATGTTTTCTAAAGGCCACTTCTAGATCGGAATCACAGAATTGACCAACAGAGAACAAATTATGACCAAGACCTTCCACATAATATACCCTGGAAATTATACTTTTGCCAACTACATAATCACCATAACCCATAATTGCTCTAAAATGGTCATTCCCGAATCTAACAGTCCCGATGAATTTACTCACAAAGTTCATGAGCGACCGTCTCCAGTCATATGCTTGGAACACCGAGTCCAAGTACCACGTAACGATTTGAATGATCTGCAGTTGAACACGCACAAGAATGGATAATGGATAATTGGGATCCCCATGCAAGAATGGGTTCCACTTGGTTAGTAACAGTGATTGGAACACCCACATCGAAGTAGAAACAATGGAATCATTAGAAATAGATGCAGTGCTAGTGTCCATATTTGACCTATTCAAAGTATGTTCATTTCTTAAGGGAATAGTTCTACCAGTAGGCATCTATTTTCTGGTGGGCATTGATTTAGCAACTTTAGGGCAAGGCTCATTAATCTTACGCCGAGGTATCCATTGATAACCTATATTACTAAATTTCCTTCCTGTGGGTTTCCACTGTTTTTCTAACTTTCTTTGCCTTTGCCTTTTAGCCTTCTTAGCTTGAATTTTAACATTAACAGTTTTATCGTATTTGACAAGATTAGACAAATCATTCACACCACATTCAAGATTAGTAACTGAAACCACGCAATCATCATTACATGTTTTGCCAAAAGTAGCAGAATTCGCATTAATTACAGTACGCTTAAAGCTAACACTAGAATCAACACGATTCGTTTTATTCAACTCAAACTTAATATTCCTAGGGTGATCTTCTACTCTCTTCCAATGCACATTCTTAGCTTGCTAGGTCCTATCTTGCTTGGTATTGCCTGGAGGCTTTGACCCGCTTGCTTTAATGTCACCGATTACTCCTGTAGAGGGAATTATGGGAACATTAGTTGATTGGTCTACTTTTGCATTCCTGAACTAGTTGTGCAGGGATCTGAACTACTTGAAGGCACATTAGTGTTCACTTTCTTAAAACTGGGCATAGAATGATTTGAATGCTTGGCACTAGGCATGGAACAAGGAATCACGGCTTTACCTTTTACACCTAAGGATTTAGGACATGTTGCAATTACACATTCTAGCAGCTCTTGAGATCGTTTGACCTGAATGCAAGCAAACCTAATTTCTCTATCAAGAGGTTTGTTAATGTAATCCTCTTCTACAATCTCACGAAGACATTCTAGACTATCCTTAAGGTGAGTACAATAGTCATGAAACACAGGTTCATTATTCCTAAGATGAGAAGGAATGTATTTAACAGTCACAGTGTATTTGCAGTCTGAGAATGACTTTGATGCAACATTCTCATTAAAAACAAGTGGCCGTTTCCCATTTTCCTGACTCCTCAGATTCTCAATTTCCTTTTGTAAAGACGTTATTTTTCGTTGTTTTGGTCACGAGTGACTTTCATTGAATCATATAACTCTTTAAAGTGTCGTTTAACTTTTTCATTTTCTTCTAGAAAACTCTCGTTTTCCTTTTGTAAGGCATTAACTAAGTTTTGAAGATGAAAATTTTGAACATACTGAGAATATAAAGGAGGAGGCATTTGAGATCCATCACATTGTTCTTTTCACCCTTTAATTGAGAGATTTGGGCTTTCAACTTTCTCATCGTGTTACAATGAGCTCGAATCTGTTCATCACGCTTGTTAATTTCAAAAACGCATCAAATTCGGAGCATCCAAGGATGTCTTGATATTTGAGGTTTTAACATTTTCTTTCGGATGTTGATATTTTAATTGCAAAGCAAGATGCTCAACTTCCAATTTAGAAAACTGTTTTACCAGTTATCATGATCATCCTGTTCAACTTTATCATGCAGTTTAGAGTTAGTTTTTCAAGCTCAATGACACGATCATGGGAGACTTTCGAGCAAATGATAATTCATGAAATTGAGAAGCATTAATAGAACAATTTGTAGTATGTAAAACACATCTTGAGCAATACATTCAGAAATAAGATTCTCATTCAAGGTATGCAAGTTCTTCCTCTCAATCTCATTATATTTTAATTCTCGCTCATAGTCACTAACCTCAACAATCATCGCATCAAATTCCTTTTCCATTTCTTTAATATCTAAATACATCCCCTTTTTAAGATTCTCAAATTGACCTTTTAACTGTTTAAAGAAAGGCATGATCTCAGTTAAATAGCATTCTTTAGTTTGCTCAAAACCCCTTTCCCTTCAGTTATCCCAGTGGGTGTGATCCTTTTCTTACAAGGTTTCTCAAAATCAACAAATAATTGAAAGATAACATATTGACTGATTAAGGTCTTGCTTTTAGTGGCAATAGTTCTAGGAACTAAATGCAGTGTATTTGGAGGATACACAGTCGCTGAAGGCATTTTCCTAAGGAGAGGGTTTGTTACAACAAGATTCTCGCTTTTGCTTATCTAAATCCTTTTTCCAGAATACTTGTTCGGGTGTTAACAACGTTTGAGGCTTAAACCTGTTCAAGGAAATCCAATTTTCCATCTTGTAATCATGGGGTTTGATCGTTATGTTATTCTCTTTACATTCAGGATCTTCTAGCTTCTTATTCATTTTCTCCCTAGATGCATCATCTAATTTTCTATCTTCCTCATTGCACTCAACGCAACTAGGTTTCTGTCTAGGTTTAAGAATCTCATTTCCATCATAGATCACATTATTGGCAGCTCTAGCCTTTTTAATGACCTCTGGATTTGGTTCCACAACAAGGGGAATGTTATGCTTATCGCTTAAAACTCTATGCTTAGTGATCAAGTGAGCAGTCTGAATGGTATTCCCTTGTACGTACAACTTATTTTCAAGCTTGTTTTTCAAATTTTTTAGATTGGAAAAATCACTCAAAAGTTTTGATTCCTTAGCATTGAATTCTTGCTTAAACATTTTAACATTTTCTTGAAGTTCCTGTTTTTGCTTAGAAGTTTTAGAAAGCTTTTCTTGTAAGGAGTTTAACTCTTGTTTTAAGACTTCTTCTCTAAAGTTACTTTTTCTAATAACTGTATGCATTTGGTCATCCATTTCCTGCTCACGGGTGGTCAACTCAAACTTAGCACGTTGTTCATAAATAGCAACTTGTTCTTTATAGGCATTCAGTTCAGAGATAACAGAATCATCAGGGGAACATGCAGTGTATACATCAAAGACATAGTCCTCATTGACTTCGGAAGATGCATTACTTGGTACAACCTCACTTTCACTTTGCTTCACATATTGATCATATGGGACAATATTGCTATTGCCCTCATCATCAATATCTGATTCATAAGTTTCAAGATTTTGTACTTTATTATGCATCTTTTGCTCATCAACATCATCATATAGTTTTAATACCTCTGAAATGATTTTGTCTTTGGATGGATTAGCCTGTTGTGGTGGAGAGACCTTTGGAGAGACCATAGGTGAGATGCTAGCCATGAAGATTGTTTGGGCAGTAGGTTCATCATCGACATCAGAGTCAAATGCATCACGGTCAGCTACTTGAAATGCATTTTGATGATTATTACCTATCTCCTGAATTGGCTGTTCATCAACATCGATCATAGGTTCGGCATTTCCTCCAAGGAACAACAACTCCTCTTCATCCAAAGCTGCTCCATTATCCCGAGCTTGCACAAGCGCATCTTGTCTCGAAGTATTCTGCATTCCGTGGACGTTTTGGAGATGTGCAGTTCCTAGCAATATGTCCCTCACCACCACAGTTGTAGCACTTAATTGGCTTTGCTTGACCTTGATTCCCATTCCTTCCCTATTCTGATTTACCCCATATCCTCTACCAACTCCTCCTCTTCCCTGTTCATGCTGCCTTTCTTGAAGTGGTTGTCCAATAATCTTTCCATCTCGACAACAAAGATGATTGTGTAGATTGGATGCGCTTCGATCTCATTATTAGTGTGAATATGTTGGTATGTGGACTGAGGGTCGAGTTTTGCTTAACCATAAGAGCCAATTGATTAATGAAGTGACCCATGATCAGACAGATCGCTTGCTTGAACCTCGGATCGGAATGAGTTTGTGATTACCATTACCCGTGGGTATGACTTGAGATGCTTTGGTAGTAATACCAACATTGGTGTAGAAGGTAGTTGAGTCATTTGACGAACGGTTTCTCCCTCGCTTAGATTTGAACTGCTCAAGAATCCTTTTTTCAAACATTGCATGTCTCTCATTCTGAAGAAGGAAGGTATACGTGTGTCCTTCAATCCTTTGGTTAGCTTCACAGAGGTGACAAACTTGTGCCATTCGGGATTCATGTTGTTCACAAACTTCGAGTTCAACTGAATGTTTGGCATGGTCATTTTGATGTTCCTCATGTCATTTACAAGCTTGTGGAATCTCACATAGTATTCATAGATGCTCTCATGGTTTCATCTTGAAGTGCTCAAACTCATCATACAGTTGTGATTCTCTGTCTTCTTTGGTTAATTCAGAACCCGAGAGAAGCATCTTGACATTATCCCAAATTGCCTTGGCTTCTGTGTTGTGATTGATAAGCTTGTAGATATCTTTTGGAAGACCCTAAAGTATAATGTTAGAAGCCCCGATATCAGCATCGAATCTCTTTTTCTCCTTATCATTGAGCTCATCATACGCCTTTGGTCTATCTATTCCATAGATCATTGTTCCATCTGCAACTGTATCAATTAAGTCTCTTGTAGTCTCAATCTGATAAAGACCTTCATCAATAGACTTGAGAATGTTGACTCCGTTTTCCTTTCCAAGACAGTATAATCTGATTCGTTGTGCCCAAGAGTCGTAGTCAGTTCTGTCAAGCATGGGTGGACGAGTATCTGAACCTGTTGCTTGAACATCCTCTACAGTGGAGATAATTGTAGGTACCTTGGTAGACATGTTTAAAGATTACACGGGATTTTATAACTCAATGATTAAACCGGAAATAGATTCTTTCACGGGATTTTACTAAATCAAGAGAAAACCGTATTACAAACAAAAATTCAACCAAGTCGCTAAGAAGCCTTGAACCAAGTCGCTAAGCACCAAGTTGCTAAGAATTATGAAATCAAGTCGCAATAATGCCAAGTCGCTAAGACACAGTCAAGTTGCTAAAGAACAACTCGCTAAGATCCAAGTCGCTAACACCAAGTCGCTGAGAATTATGACAACAAGTCACTAAGCACCAAGTCGCTAAGTTGTCAAGTCGCTAAATAGCAACTCGTTAAGGTCCAAATCGCTAACACCAAGTCGCTAAGAAACTTAAGTACAAGTCGCTAACAAAATTGAAAGCAAGTCGCTACCTTCACCAAGTCGCTACCCGTAGTGGAGAATCCACTAATTGTACTGCTTGTCGTCTTGTCTCAATAGACAAGTCGCTAGGACCAAGTCGCTACCAAAAAGCACTACAACTCGCTACTTTTTACTGAAGCAAGTCGCTAAGATGAAATTCACTACGAGAACCAAGTCGCTACCAAGAAAAACTTCAAAAACACACTTTTCAATCCAAAACAAGCTCAACCACAGTGATTCAAGCTTACCAAATCAAAACCCAAGCACATACAATGATCCTAAACACAAAAGTCTACGACTACGAGCTTCCTAACGATTACATATACTTGAGGTGACCGACTCTTTAATAACTGGATTTACTAAATCCTAACATTAACGTTATAACCTTATTCAATCTTTTTCTTCAATTCAATCCTTGAATGATCAACCTGTTCTTCAATCTTATTCAGTCTAATAACACACATTAATCTTATTCAATCCTTTTCTTCAATTCCAAATGTTACAACTGATCCATGTGATTAATCAAACCAAAAGCGTGTCCAGATGATTAATTAGAATAGAATATGCACTTAGTAGATATATTTATTAGATATATTATGCACGTGTTTAGATTGATTTATGTGTAAAATTTGCAAATATATTGGGTTTGGGGTTTTAGATTGATGTTTCTTGCAGATATGACGCTAAATGGTTTGATTGTTACTTTTTGCAATAATGAGAAAAAGGGGTTAGAGGGTTAAAAAAATATGTTCAAAAGGTGTGTTCAATTGTGGTGCATATGAAGTAAGTTCAAAATATTGATTCTTGATTTTGTTGGCAAATTTGTTCAATTTTAAAACCGTTTCACATTGATTAACATTATGGTCCATCCCTTTAAAGTGACTGCCATTAACTTTTATGGAACTGAATTGGGAATCTGTTTAGTCTTATTGTAGTTGGAGCCTCTAGAATTATATTATATATATTACTGCATAAATAGATGGAAGATTTCTTATTTCTTCATGTCATCTTTGTTTTTTGTTTATTTCTTATGATCAACCTAAAACTTCTTTATCCATTCCAAAGTTCCCAGTCATCTCTGTTGCCAAATTTAACACCTCCTATTCAATTTATATGGGAATATTAATGGCATATGTAGTCTCTTAATGTTCGAAAGTTGTATGTCGGTCAACATATTGCCGTAACATATAGTTATCAGTTATTCTTTGGATTAGTTACCCAAAACACAAAAGTATATGTGTATTATGGACTTATAAGTTCAAAATCTCATAATTTGGGTGTGTTGTTGTTGGTTGATCTCAGGACTGCAAAAACCCATAGTGTAAAGTAAGTACTTTCTGTTTCTTTAAGTGCCATTGTACCATATAAGAATCAGCAGTAGAACTAACTCAGAACTTTGTTATGAAGATATGTTGAAAACCGGAACAAAGGTCAGTTTACAACAGAAAGGAGCTTCTTCGTTGGACTTGCATCGGTTGTGCACAAGGAACCAGTCACACGAGAATGGACACTTGAAGAAGGGACTCTTGTGCTAGCTCATAAGGGGATATGCCTTATAGATGAATTCAAAAAAATAAATAATCAAGATAGGTAATGTATATGCCTTATTGTTTTCAATAGCTTTATTGGTAGTTAAAAGTTAGTAACATGTCTGATACACTTTTGACATGTACTTGGGTGAGTATTCATGAAGTACTGGAGCAATTGAGCATTAGTATATCTAAAGATGAAATCGTAACTTCTCGTCAACCTCAATGCTCTTTCATTACTGTTGCATATAGGAGGAAGGTGGGAATAAAACTTCAAGTTTATTTAAATACTTATGTGATCTGTTGATTAAATAGATCTCATGTTTCATATCTGTTTTTAATTTTCATTGTCTGCCTTGCATTACACCAATACTCTTAATGCATGATCAAGAATCTGAATATGATAAAACATGACATGTACATGCCTTTATCATATTTAATATTCTCATAAATAATAATAGTTTTGTGTATCATAGAGACCCAATTAGAAGGGGATTTAAATAATTCTAATTTAGTGAATAAAATTTGAATTGTTGTTTCTTTTAATAAATTCTAGAAACTTTATGTATGAACTTGATTATTCAAAGTGCATGCTTGGGGTGAAGCTTCTAGATAAAAAAAAATATCATTTAACAACCTTTCCTTTGCAGCTCGGCAAAGCGAAGGGTGTTAATATACGTTGGTCAGATGGTAGAACCTTTTTGCAATGGCGGCTGAGGTTCTTGGAAATGCAAGCGAGGTGCGTCTAATTTGTTAAGTTACATATCACAAAGTTCTATTAGAGTTGATCATGTTCGAATTAAAATACTTGCTAAAGCAAAGTGTGTCTTATTTATTAGTTTTGTAATTAGCTTTGTTATAGTAATTTATTCGGTATATGTTGGTAGAATATACCCTAGTGCACGTGATATCCAATTTTATGCTAGAATGCAATTATAGTTATTTATAATCTGATATTCGTTTCGTAGTTTAGATACAAGATTATAATGGGTGTATGTTGCTAAGGGATTCAAGTTAAATGGGTATTTTGGTACGGGTTAACACGGAGTGGTTGTGCACAAGGAACTTTGTTATGAAGATATGATTTTTGATCGCTTCCGAACCGTCAAGTTTTATCACACAAGCTAACCACTTGTGAATGGTCAACCGTAATAAACTTCAAACAGCTCAGAAACAATGCAATAAAGATATAGAGGAGTATAGTGTTTAGCCAAAGTTAAGTCCCAACGTAACATTGAATCACCAAACGTGATAGTGATCGGGTGAATTTGAACCGGAAAAGGGTTATGATTGATACTAAATGACAAAGGAAAAATGAAAGAAAATTAAAAAGCTAAATTATATTAAATAAACGCTATCACTATTTTTTAAAATGATGTTTTTGATTTTTCTTTTATAAATTTAAATTAAAACTACGTTTAACGCAGAAAAAAGAAAATGTGAAATTGAGATTTAATTAATCCTAAAAATATAAAAATGAAATTTTACAAAACCTAATGATAAGAGAAAATTTTGAGAAAAGGAAAATTATTTTATGGATTTATCTATTTAATTATTATTTTAGTAAACTATTTTTACCTATTTATATAAGTACCTAAATTTGTTACTTATAAGAAACCGCCCATCGGTTATGTTAGAACCAAACACGGACCAAATTGTATAATACCAAAGTTCCCCACCTGAACTAGGCACTTAGAAGTTGTGACGCTCTAAATTTAAAAACTATTTAAAAGAAGGTTTTGAAATTTACTAAGAAAATTATTATTAATTTTTTGCTTTGATTATATTTATCATGTTTCTTAATGGATATTAAAATTGAAAATAGGAAGTTAGTTTTAGTAGTGAAGTACAGGACTTTTGATTTGCAACTTGTTAAAAGCTTTAAAATGCTAAAAACTGACATTATAAAGAAAAATAGTAAAATGACTTTTGAAATGGAAATTATTTTCAGGAGCAATAAAATAGATATTTAAGTCTATGCAATAGTCGGGTTTAAAACCTATACAGACATGACGACACCTAGTTGCCACAGAAGTGCTTTAATTCAAATATAAGCTAAAAAAATTAAAATTCATTAATATGCTAAATACTTAACATTAAATTCAGCTAAAAGCTTAAACTGAATAATAACAAGGTTAGACGTTCACATAATTATCAACTTAATAATCTAAGTTCAACTTGATTGCCTTTGTTTTCTTGTATGCAAGCATATTTAAGCTTCGAAGAGAGAAAATTAAATCTTGTAACCTTGACTAGACCTAGCAAAGAACCTATGGACCAAAGTCGAGCCACGAGATGAGCTCAAATGAGCTTTTGACAAGCTCTCAAAGTCTAAGAACTGCAGGCAGACTCCGCTATCATCAGTCACCGCCTTGCCTTGCCTGCACTTGACCCAATTGACAAGCTAATTTGAAGCTTTTACAAAATTACTAAAAATCTACAAAAATCATTTTCAACACTAGACCAGTTCAAGTTGTTAAATCCTTAAAATACCAAAATCTCTTAACCAAGGATTAACAAATGATAAATCTACAAAGTTTGGGTGAAACTGTTTTTATGGACTTTTCGACTGAACACGTAAATGATATGTTGACTTTAATGAGATTTGATTCCAAATGACTGACTTAATATGATGTTTTATGGTAAAATAGAAATAGTGCAAGCTAACTAACTACTTTGGAAAAACCAAGGTGCTTAATGTGAGCAAACTCATTCACGTAAATGGAAGTAAAGAGTTTGGAATGTGATTTTGACTTTGGCTATCCTAGGGTGCAAAATGAAGGCTAAACTGGTTATATTACAACTAAATGGGACTATAGCAACAGATCTTACCCACTTTCTAAACCTCTAACTCATTTTGACAGTTTGTACCAATCACTAGTTCAAATGACTTAATGTAGATTTTAACAAAAAAATACTTAACTAATGCAAACCAATGCTCAATCCAACTATAACTAACCTAAATGAATCTAACTGCAATGATTTAAACTATCAATTAACACTAACTCAAATAGAACAATGATATGCAGATTTGAGCTTAAAATGACATAAAGTGAATTAGAAGCTTACAGCAGTCCAGCTTGTAAACCTCTAACTCATTTTGACAGTTTGTACCAATCACTAGTTATATTACATAAAATGACATTAAATGAAGGCTAAACTGGTTATATTACAACTAAATGGGACTATAGCAACAGATCTTACCCACTTTCTAAACCTCTAACTCATTTTGACAGTTTGTACCAATCACTAGTTCAAATGACTTAATGTGGATTTTAACAAAAAAAAATACTTAACTAATGCAAACTAATGCTCAATCCAACTATAACTAACCTAAATGAACCATAACTACACTAACCTAAGCTATTCCAACCCAATCCAAGCTCTGCATCACCCAATTTCCATTCTCATAGTTGCTTAACCAAGATTTCACACAGTTGACTTTGTTGACGTGTACCAAGTCCTGCTTGAACTAGAGTTTTGAGCTTAAGAATATCGAAGAAAAGTAGCTTAGATAAGCTTATTTTAATTATAAATGAGCTAATTTAAGCTTGAATTCAAGAACATGTGAACTGATTTTATGACAGGAAACTCAAAAATATGAAACTTGAATCAAACTTTGAATTGATACTTGAAAGTGAAGTACAATTATTTAACAACTTAGGTTCAATACAAGCTTAAAGTTACGATTTAGAAACTAATTAAGACAATTTAAGTAAAAACCACGATATGTTACTAAAGAATTTGAAACTAAGAACTACTCTACTCTCTTGCTTCTCTTCTCTTATTTATACATCAAAAGGTCTTCTCTCTCCTCGGAGCAAATCCCACTTGCTTTTGGAGCCATTGGATGACTTGAGTCATTTTTGGCCATTGATGATATTTTGGCGCCAAAATGGTTTTAAGCCAGCGGGGGTTGAGTGGAATGGAAGGAGAAGCATTAAATGATTTTGTTGTTTTGGTGGAGGGACATGGAAAGGTGAGGTTAGCTGGAGAGAAAGGTGGCTCAAGAGTTGCAGAAATGTGGGTGGGGTGGGAGGAAAAAGGGAGGAAAGGGTGAGTTGTTTGACTGGATATGGAGTTGACCGGGTTTAATATATTAGATAGGGTTCTTGCAAGGGTCAAGGGTGTTTTTGTTTATTAATATCATAAGGACCAAACTTGCAATTCATCAAACTTGAGGGACCACTCAATTTTCCAAAGTTGTTTGGGTCACTTTTGCCAAGTTTCATTGTAGTACAAGGACCATAATAGCATATTTTAAACTTCCAAGGACTATTTTCGCCAATTTTGAAACTTGAAGGACCAAACTTGTAAATTCTCAAAACTTATGAAATTCTTCACCAAAGGACTAATTATGACAACTTATGATTTCAAAAGGACCTTTGGTGACTTTTCTTTTAAAATAAGTGCTCAGGGACTATTTTTGACAAGATTTGAAAGTCGGAGGACTGAAACTGCCAATTATGCAAACTTAGCTCATTTTTCATCTGATTTTAAACATTTTGCATCTGAAACTTATAAAATGCAATTTTAGATAGTTAGTATTTCGCATTTTGATGCACTAAACTTCATTTTAAGTGTTTTACATAGCTTCAATGACCTAAAATGATGAGTATTTACACACTCATCAATTTTTTTTTATTGATATCGTTAAAGTGAGTTAGCATGGTCAAAGATACTGATACACTATTTTGCATATCATAATGCTTGATCTTTAACCATCATAGTGGATTACCTTGAATAATTTTTAGTTTTCAAAGTTGATTACTTAAATCAAGAAATTTAGAACTTGCATTTTTTATAGCATAAGAAATTTTCATCACACAAAATAGAAAGTTGTCAGCTACTGCTTTGTAAACTCGCAAGTACATTTTGGGAACTACCGCTTAGAGTGCGATATATATGATCAACAAGGTGACTTTGAAAACGCGGAGACATTGCTTATTCAAGTAATGGAAAGACCATATGATAGCAACCGGTATGGAATTAGTATGGTATGATTATAACTTTATAAGTAGTAATTTCAAAAAAAGCTCTATGAAGTTGCTTATTGTAAACTATTTATTTTAAAAATCAATAAGTAGATAAGTGGTTTTAGGTAGTAAGCCCTACACAAAGAGAAAAAGTATTAAATTTGATCATTGATGTTTATGTATTTTTACCAAAATCTATTGGGTTTGTTTTGAAGTATTGATTTCTCATGGTTCTCCTGATCTTAAAGGTTTATTTTCGTGTTTTAGTAAATTAGGGTTTTCATTTTTTATATATTAGTACTAATTTGTTACTTATAAGAAACTTATTCAACTGGTTAGAAACCACGGACACCTTAACACTTACAGATACCAAAGTTCCCCATCGAACTATCCTGCACACTTTAAGTTTAGGGATCTACCGCAGCAATTTGGCCAAACCAAAAGGAAGGTTTTTGAAATTTACTAATTATTATTAAGGCGTGGTTACGGGTTGATTTATTAGTCATGTTTCTTAATGGATACGTGTTACAGATAATGAAAGGTTATAGGAAGTTAGCTTTTGAATAGTATAGTACAGATCAATATTTTTGCTTTCACTGTTAATTTATATGTTTTTGAGTTCGTCGCATTGACATGCTTATTTTTAAAGCAGTTTTGACTTTTGAATGAAACCGTGTACTATTATTTTAGAGCATATAAAACTGGTTGTAGATTTCGCCTTGTTATGCACAGTATTAATTTTTTCGTCAGCCATTTACGCCTTTCTCTCCGACGATCTAATTCGACGACGACTATTAGTTTAGTGGTGACCGAGGATTTTTTTTTTTTTTTTTTAATTCAAATATTTAAAAAAAATAATAAACTTCATTAATTAAAATAGTAACATTACAACAAAATTTAAAACTTAAACTAATTTTCTAAAACGTGAGACGTATAATACTTATTAAAAACGCAACTTAATAATCTTTAACATTCTTTGATTGCACTTTAAGTTGTTCTGCTTGTAGTTGTCATAAACGTGCATATTTAAAATCGAGAGGTGTGTTGTAGAAAATTAAATCTTGTGTCCGGTTTTGTTGAGATGCCAATTGTGTCAACCGACGCTAGAGCTCAAGTTTCTCCCTTTTCAACTCCTCGTTCGCCTTCGCTCTCGCCTCGCAAGATCCATCTCTTCGCTTCAACTATGTACTCCTTCCATATTCTTGTTTTTTTTCCCATTTGAACTTTTGATCTTGAAAAAGTTCTTGGCCATATTAGTAACATATGAAGCGGGTGCCTCGTAGGCTTTGTGTTAAAACTGTGACGACCTTTGGTCGGATTCTCGAAAATCTCTTCTTCTTCATAAACATCCACCTCTTGGGATGAAAAGGACCTTTGTTGACCCGAGGTGGTTTCAAGTCCTGTATTTCTTCCGACTAGTCTTGGTGAAAGTAGGCATCTCAACAGTTTTCCAAGCAGAATGCCCTCTCAAAACTTTCCAACACTCCTTCAATGTAAACTCATGCTTGTGAAGCACACGGTACTCGTTACAAGCCTTTTCGTAGTCGTCTTCGTCATTCTCACCGCTTCCATGATTATCCTTGATATTATCCATAATTGCACAAAAGAAACCAACCCTAGAACGAATCCTACCCTTCCATTTGGTCGTTATGGAGTCGTAGGTTCTTGTTGAACCAGTTTCATTTTCAAAGTACACTATCACCTCATCCCAAAACCCACTCCGATTGATAGAGTTCCCTCTTTCCGAATTTTCTGACACATGTACCCAAGCTTTACAAAGCGCAACCTCTTCCGCCGTTGTCCATGGTTTGACGGGTGCGGTTGCAACATTCTTGCCCTTCCCCTTTGTAGCCCGTTTTGAAACCTTCTTTGATTTGGCGGTGACGCCTCTTCGACATCGCCTTCAATACGAATAAAACCGTGGTATGAACCGTGCCCGAACCTTGTCCCATCGAAGCATCTTGAGTCGGGTATTGTTGAGACGTGTAGCATTGAGCAGGAGGGAACTCCATAAAATGCTCATAATCCATATCAAGATTAACAGCATGAAGCGGTGAAAACGATTGATTAGGTTGGGAAGATTGTGAGAAATCCATGTTAGGATGATATGACGAACCGCTTGGTGCTTGGTTTTGATTGATACTCGGAAGACCCGGTGGGAAATATGGACGATTGACGTAAAATGGGTTTTGATTATGGTTCATTGTGGTAGTCGTGTTTGATAATTAAAACCGGGTGCTTGAAAATGAACATCCCGATTTTGTGGTGGTGTTAAACCGGTTAATTGAAACGGTGGATCCAGTGAGAAATTCAAGTTCGGGGAATTTTGGGGAAGTCGGGATCGTCGGGTTTTGAGTTGGGAGTTTTTCTTTGTGACATGATGATTGTTGAAGAGAAGTTGTTTGAATTGTGTTTGAAATTGTGTGTTTAAAAATGTGTTTGAGGTTGGTATTTATAATGTTGTAAAAGTGGTAAAGTTTTGAAAAAAAAATGGTAAAGTGTGAGTTTATACTCGGTTGTGAGGCCAACCGAGTTGGGGTTTCTTTTCTCCCCAACCGACCACGACCGACACCTCCACAGAGGGCCGACCGACGACAACCGACGGTGGCAACCGATGCCAACCGCCCCCACTGCGCATAGCCTAATAAGTAGTTTTGAGTGTTTGGCTGAAACTGTTTATCTTATTCTTTAGTAGATAAGCACTCTAAATTGAGCAGTTTTGAGAGTATGCTAGATACATGCTTGTCGTTTGATCAGATTAGCAACTATAAAAAAGTCGACACACTCACAAAAAAATTGTTATTAGGATATGAGAGTTTCAAAATGCTGTTTGTTACCTATGTATCGAGTCGAAAAAATTAACCACTTTGATTTGCAATGCTTGAATTGGCTGATAGATATTTGATTAAATACTGTGTTGTTTCAAATTTATAGTATTTCCTGTGTAGAAATGATGTATCAGTGTGTTGTTCATTCTGATGTTCATTATTGTTTCATACTTTGATAGAGAATCGTGATGCAAATGAAGAGGTGCTGAGGTAATTTGACATGAACATGGTGTATGGGCCATGTGTTGGGATGAAAAGAATGGATCGTTGGAACAGAGCTTTGTCTTTGGGGTTGAACCCTCCACAAGACATCCACCGTCTTTTGACATCTGCCGCCAATGAGGTTTCTGCAGAATCCTTGTGGGATGGTCGCGTTTTTGAACTGTAAAAAAATGGTCAGTGTGCGCGCGTAGGCTTTGTTGTTAGAATCAGTGGAACGTCTTTGTTTGTTGCCTTGTGCAGCCTCTAGCTGACTTGGGTTGTTTCATGTTTTATTGTTATTTTGTAAGCTAAGTATTAACGCTTATGAACTTAACTTGGTTTAATGCAATCTGTTTTCTGCTTTATAATGTATGGTTTTTTTTACTAATCTAACAAAGTGATAACTGATAAGGTTCGGTAAATGCCTGATGATGGCTCATTGATGACTCTCGCAACATAAAATGCATAACACTTTGTTTATATTTGAATGTGATTGTTCAACACTCTGTATAAATGACCAATTATCCTTCTAAAGTTTGTTGGTTAAAAATAGTTATCTGAAGATCCTTCTTGTATTATATAAAAGATTTGCCTTGGACGTATTGACCATATGTTATAGTTATCTGAATGTATCTGATTGCCTTTTAAGTTTTACATTTTTTAAATCATTATTAAAATAACCCCTTAATAATTACTGTTGCTATGTCAAGTGAGAGTTAACCATCTATATTAGTACCATAGGGCAGAAGAAAATACCAAAGCAACTATTTTACCTGAATACGTTAGATGATTGATGACTCTTATCCTATATATATATGTTTTAATCCTAATTAATTTAAAAAGACGTACACAAATAGAGATTATGGCCAACCAACTAATCCACAGTTTCATAAATCTTTGGGTGGGGGAAGGTTAAAACCCAAAAGTTTCCTAATTGTCATGGTTTAATAGTTCATCTATCATGATAGAGTTGATATACAAACATTAAAATGCTTGTGAATATAGAAACAAGTTTAGGAGGTCTAGATATTTTTTTCAAGTTATACATATAATTTTTCGAATAAATATACTACAATAGAAGGTAGGGGTAAGCATGGTTAGGTTTGGCTCGGTTTTTGGCTAAAACCGAAACCGAACCGAAAATATTCGGTTTTTGGTTTTTAGAAACCGTTGGTTTCAGTTTATTCTAAGTTCTGTTTTTCGGTTTTAGGTTTATTTTCGGTTTGGTTTATCGGTTTTTATTTAATTTAGCGCGGTTTGGTCTTTCAATGGTCGGATTTCTAATGCAACAAAGAATAACCTTTTCAAGTTTCAAGCACAAAGAAACACAAAATAACAACAATAAGAAACTATTGATCATAAATAAAATTATATAAGTGAGTTGTTGATGCGTCGTTAAGTGACACAATAATGACAATAAAAAACTAACAACCACAAAAATTCAAGATGATAGTTGTTTATGTGTTAAAATGACACATCCAAGAAGTAATTGAAACGCGAGTTTTTAAGATTATATATTTTTTGTCGGTTCGGTTTTTTCGGTTTGATGTTTTTGGTAAAATCAAACCGAACCATAACTTCGGTATTTATAAATTACAAAAACCGAACCATCGGTTTCGATTTTTTGGTTTCCGTTTCTCGGATTTTTTTTTTTTTTTTTTTTTTTTTAAAGTTTGGTTTTTCGGTTTTATGCACACCCCTAGAAGGAAAGATATTATAATCTAATTTTATTCGTTCAAAGTTATAAACCATTTGACCCGTTAATATCCAAATTTACCCGTTCAAAATTAGCTACCATTAACCCTCTCTATTTCCATGATTTTTCTACATTCTTCCTATAATGACGCCTCTTATGTGTTTTAAGTAAGCTTTTCATTTGATTCATATGTTCCTTTGATTGGTAGAATATATCGGAAGATACACAATACGCAATGATATTGAAGGTATAATAGTCTTTTGGGGTGTACTTTAAGTTTGTTTCTCAAGTCTATGGGTAAATCTTATTCTATTTTTGTGTGAAGTTGCTTACACTCTCATTATCGACCAAAAAAGTATGGAAAAGTAATACACACATGCAAGGTGTAAATTCTAAATTAATCCCAAGAAATACACAAACGTTTTAATACTTCATAGTATGTTTTAATACTTTATTATATTATATGTTTTAAATTATATATGCATTATTCAAGTCAGGTGGCATTAAGTTTATTCAATTTTAAGTAAAAAAAAATCTTATCATTCTGGTTTTTTAGTATATAAAAATACATTATTCAAGAATTTTAAAAAAACCACGTGCGTTTACGGGCAATATAACTACACATAGTTGAACTCATATCTTCGTATAATACAAAATAAAAAACCATAAATTAAAAAAAACAAAAATTAAATTATTTATTTTTTAATAAATAAAAATATATTATTCAAAATATTAGAAAAAAACCCGTGCGTGCACGGGCATTATAACTAGTGTATGTATATAGTGATTTGAAACGACGGGTAATGTATGTATATGGTGATTTAGAGCATGGGGTATCATGAGATACCCACTTCTCTTCATTTGGGCCCCACGTGTGTCATCTCACCTCCACATCACTCCAACACACTCACTTAAAAATAACCATCAATCACAACTTACTCACTTCTCTTCATTTGGGCCCCACCCACCCTCATTTTATTTCTTTTCCATATTTTCCAAACACAATTAAATTTATTTCATTCAATTAAAATAAAAATACAACTACAATACGGAAAATAAAAAAAAAAAAACATACGACAAATTTAAAACTTACGGTAATAAAATAAACCATACGAAAAATACATAAATCCTAAATCCTAATCTGAAAACTCCTCATCCGCAGGATCAAACGCGGAAGGTATATAATCCTCGAGGCGAGACAAAGCTTTCCTCGTCAACGGAGATCCCTCACCGGAGACTCCTGAATCATCATCTTTGTTCACCCGATAGCTCCAATTGACTTTGGTGTTGATGTTGTTCGTTATCCGTTGAACACACTTCCACAACTTGTCAATAAGTTCGCCATCTCTCGGGCTTCCTCCTTCATATTTCTCGATAACACCTTTTCGCTCAAGGTCGATGTCGTTGCAAGTCTTGTAGCTGCCTCTCATCCGCAGCCTTCTCATTCCTCCCCTCCTCAAAGAGTTGGATGACGCGTATAATAGCGTCTTTTCTAGCCTCATCATCGTTATTGCATTGATTTTGAACGTACGTTCGCATATCCTCAACGGAATGCGGGAGACGACAAGCTATAATGTGTTTGAGAAATATGAATTTTTATGTTGAATTGTGTTTGAGAAATGTGAATTTTTTTGTATAATAGAGTTGTAAATGGTTTATATTTATAGAGAAGTTAAAATGTTTTTGAATTTGAATTTGAAAGTAAATAACGGATATATTCGAGTGAAAGTAAAATGGTTTTTGTCGTGGTGTGTTTCGTTGGAACGGCGAAACACCAAGTGGCTTGTGGCGAGCCACGAGATGGAACGGCGAGCCTCCACGTCGGAAACGAAATCAAACGAAGAAGCCCATACCCCATGCTCTTAGAAAACAAGCTTGACTCTAGTTAGATCAATATAGCCTCAAACAGTTTTTAAAACAGCATCGAATACTTCGCATTTTGAATGGTTGAACTTATGAATATGAATTAGTATCACGACGCATTTTGAATGGTTGAACTTAGGGGTGAGCGAAAAAATCGAAAAGACCGAATAAAATGAAAATCGAAACCGAACCGAACCGAACTAATAACCGAACCGAATTTGCTAAAACCAAACCGAACCGAACCGAACTACTAATTCGGTTCTCGGTTTAGGTATGGGTTTGGCAGTTTGAACCGAAAACCGAATTCATATAAATATATATATATATATATATATATATATATATATATATATATATATATATATATATATTTATATATTTTTAAGTATATTTATATATAAATAAATACTATTAAAAGTTTATCATAATATAATAAAACACTTTTTATGCTTGAAATATGTTTTTTTGCTAAATATATATGTAATTATTAAAAAAAAATTAAATAGTGAAATTCGGGTTATTCGGGTCAACCCAAAAACCAAACCGAATTAGAATACAACCGAACCAAACCAAAAATTGAATTTGAATTTGGTTCGGTTCGGTTCTCGGGTTGACCTAAAAAAATATTTTAACCGAATTAACCGAACCGAACAACCCGATGACCGAACCGATCAACACCCCTAGTTGAACTTATGAATATGAATAGGTCAAATTGAATAAAGCTCAATTCACATAAAAGATGAGGCCCATCACAAAAAGCCCGATAATAGCTTAGGTGAGTTTGAGTCAATAATCTTTGTTCGAAACTTCTAAAAGAAATACGTCCATATAGATAACTAGAATTTACATATAGATAATTATAATTGTTGTCATGGCAAAAGTTCAATATAAAACCAAAATTTACCATAGATACAATTAACTAATAGTAGCCATTCATTTTTTTATTATGATAAACTTTCACTCTTTTTTAAAAAATTAAATACCTCGCAAACCGTTAATCGTATACGCGATATTATTGCTGAATTAAATTATCTTTCTATGATATGCACTACTATATATTTTAACAACTTTTTTTAAAATTTCGGTCAACAAAAATCATATATGATTTGTGAAAATCATATATGATTCGATTTTACGAATCACATATGATTTTTGAGAATCATATATGATTGTAAAATCATATATGATTCGTAAAAATCGAATCATACATGATTTTTTAAAAATCATATATGATTCGTAAAAATCATATATGATTTTTTCGACGAATTTTGAAAAAATGTTTGTCGAAAATATGTATAAGTGCATATCTATAGAAAGATAATTTAATTCTCGTCACGATGGTGTATTTTTATATTTTGAAGATTTACCGTTTGTAAGATATGTTGTTTTAAAAAAAAAATGTGAAAATGATTTTGTATTAATTTATAAAAAAGTTATGATTTTCATTTGTTTCTATGACAAATAAGTCATATTGATCTCAACTCTTGTTGTCATATGTTTAACTTGTGTTAATGTGTTCTAAGTTTTTTTTTTAAAGAAAGGCTCTAGTTTATGTGCTTCTGTAACTGTTTGGCTTTTATATTTTTTGGGATAATTTCACGTCAAATTTAAACAAACAATTGTTAAAACCCCGTAGCTCATAACGCTATTCACTTATTAACGGGACCCAATATTCAATCCTCGTGGAAATTATATCCCTATCTTTCAAATCAACCATGTTAGTTTGTTTTTAATACTTGAATTAGATAGAACATTAATACTAGCATATACTCCGTATAACATTAATAGCAAAAATGTACATGCCCCAAATTCTGACAAGCATTTCTTATTGGTGTATGGATTTTGTTAACAAGTATCCTGAACGTTAAAGTTTCTACCGAAAGGTTACTAAAGTTCTAAAGTTTCTACATCATCGACGACTTTTCCAAAAAATTGTCCTAAGTTACTATAGTTTCATTTGTTCTTTACGCGAACTTTCGAGCATACACTTCGATAAATTCGTGTTAGTCCGAGTAACTGAACGTATATTTTTGATAAGTTCAAGAACTCGAGTGAAACAACATATTGTCAAAGTTTAGTAACCTGAATGTATAATTTTATAAGTTCAGTAATCTGAGTGAACAAAGCTTCAAAGTTCAGTAACCTGGATGAACAAAATGAAACTATAGTAACTTAGAACAAATTTTTAAAAAACTTTAGTAACTTTTCTGTACCATAACCCTCTTGTTATTGGTGTATATTTTTGTTAACAAGTATCTTATAAGTTGCGGTTAAAGTTATCATAATTAAAAATTAGATAATTAATTAATATAAAACATTTCATGTTTAATAATATTGTATATAATTATAATTATTATATATGCATAAATATGAAAATAATGAGTTTATTAAATATTATTTTTACACAAATGATTAAGCTTAACTACAACCTTATGGATGCTTGTTAATAAACACCCGTTCATGTCAAAGCTCAAGTATTAGGCTAGTCATTAGTATAAATATTGAGTTTCATGTAACCACATGTTATCGATCAATATTATTCGTAACATGGTATTAGAGCTTTAGGTTCAACCCACAAATAGTTGTCTTTCGGTCATCGGCTACTCGTCGATGATATAGAAAGATCCCGATTTATTTACTTTCTTTGGTTTTATATTTTCGTTTTATTAGTATTTTTATCGAATACAAATCAATTTTTTTCATCAACTCTTACGAAAGTAGATTGCAACAGGTTATTTTGTTGGGTTCAACTTAATTGTCGAGTGCCATAAAATATACAAAAACAAAAATCGACCGTCACAAAAGTCGGTTCACTTTTTAATCGCTTGCCACGGTTCACTTTAATCGTCGAATGTCACTAAAATCGGTCCCACCAATTGTCGACTGCCATAAATTATACAAAAACAAAAGTCGATAGTCACGAAAGTCGGTTCACTTTTTAGTTGCTTGCTATAAATCGACTGGTTTTTGTTTTTTCTTTTCTTTTAGTCAACTGTCATAATAGTTGGATGGTGGTTTTTGGTTATGCTTTAATCGACTGTTAGTTCAACTCACTTCAACCCTCGTTCATAATGACGAACGATGCTCCCTCACTAATACCCTTTCACATATCAATAAACTCTATACCGTTAACTCAATTACCAATCAACTCCTCATTAAACTTGATATTGACATAGCTAACTATGTTGCATGTTAGTTTTTAAAAAATTATTATGAAAATTTTGATATGTTAAAACACATCGCGGATCAAGTTCTTCTTCTACTGTAACTAGCTCGGCTCCTCCAATCATGGAATGGATTAAAGCGGATTCCGTAGTTAAATATTGGATCTTTTTAACCCTCTCTAAAACCCAATATGGTAGACTCATTACGGTTAATTCTAGTTTGCTTAAGATGCTTGGGATCTTTTAGAAACTATTTTTCTTGACAATAACATAACGCGTACAATTGCTTTAAAAGGTGAACTTCGTGTCATACAACTTGGTGATCATACTATTGATGCACACTCTCAAAAGATCGAGTCCATAGTTACTTTGCTTAATGATCTTGGCTCGCGGCGTTATCAGTTTGTTGACATATTTAACAATAAGGGTCTTTCATTTGCTTTGTTTTATGAGTTTCGAGACAACTATATACATAAATAGTTTGTTGACATATTTGTTGGTATTCAAAGAACAAAACAAAGAAACAAATTCAACAAACGAAGCGAGAGCTTTACTCAAATTATTAAACCATATACGAAACAAAATTCAAAGATACAACTAGAAAATCTTAATTCAAAAGTTACCAGACACAAATTTTAATTCAAATGTACAAAGTTTTCTAATGTCATTGATCCTTATTTATAAAAAACGAATAACTTAATTGCTAAATTTTAAACCGTTTCAAATTAGAAAACATACCAAAACTAAATACCAAATTTACGAACCCCTAAGAGTTTAAGTTTTATTCTAACAATCTTCACCGTGACTTGAAGTCATCCACCTGTTTCAAATCAAATTCAAAACTCCACACGCTAAAGATACTAGCCTAATTCAAACAAACGACCGATTCTCAAAAACTATCCAAAACAAACGCCGACAACTTCAAAATATGAATTAATAAACTGATGCTTTAAATTAAAAAATCTAAATTATTGCGTAGTTAAAACTTTTCATCCAACTTGCTAATTATGTAATTTGAATTCTCTCACTTGATGTAATTGGAGTGACTAAATTACAATTAAATTGAAAACCAAACAATATACATAATATAATCTAAATTACAATTTTCTTCATTCTATAAACCAAACAACCTACAAAATGTAATCAAATTACAAATACATCATATCAAGTCTTTATAGTGAACCAAACGGTACCTAACGCTTGTATCAATGATGACCTTTTAGCTCTTATTCTGCTACTTTTGCTAGCACTATTTAACGAATTGGCATGTAGAAAATTTGTTTGGTCAAAAAAATTGCTTTTGTTTTAAGGGACCACATCAATTAATCTATTATAAGTCACGCGCGACAACTATTGGACACCTATTTAATTGTTTGCAGTCACATTATTAACCTTTCGTCTCATCAATAAAACCAATGTGAGTGAATGAGTGTTCGTGAGACCGGGACAAATTAGGCCTAGGCTAATTACACATCTGACGTTTTCAATTTAACTAGGTTATTTTAATGGAAAAAACATCTTACCTAAGTTTCTATTTAAGTAACAAGTATCAAGTTCAATGGTCTTACTCTTGTCAAATGTAAAATGTGACAATTTAAGACGGGCGTAATAAGCAAACCAAGACCGAGTCTTCAGACAAGGAGGATGCGTCCTCTTCTCACCATCAACACGTTTTCATCGGATAAAATGCAAGACTCAGTCTTGGGAAAAACCAAGTCATGGACGGTGTGTTTTGGTGCGTGTGTGTGTTTTGTGGGGTATATTTGTGTTTAAATGAGGTATGTTTTGGTGGTGAAGTTAGCTGTCTTAATACAATAAGTTGGTGGTGACGTTGATTGTATAGAAAGAACGTTGATGTGATGTTAAGATGACGATGTTGAAGTTGGTTGTAGGGTGTTCTTTACTACATGTAGCCTAAGTGCTTCACATTCAATTTCTAATCAAAACATATATAAACATGATCTAAACTAGGTTCTAGCATAGTTGGATGTTTTGAAGTCAGACGTTAGTGTTGTAAGTTTAGAATTAGTTTCGTCGATGTTGTCATGTTAGTGTCGAGAAAATCTTGTCGGAAAAGAGATGGTAAACCATGAAACTATTTTGACAACTCTAATTCAAACTCTGAACCTCTTCGTATCTTCGAGAAATCTCATGGCATTAGCTGTTAACTCTATGTATCGAAACATAGTCTGTCTTCGTTTATACTCGAACATTAAAACGACACCATCTTGTATGCCAGCTTACGTATTCATTAATATCGAACATGATCCCTTAAACGACGGAAATACTGTAGTAATACAAAGGGTCATACATAACAAAGCCATGTGCTGATGGCAGAATAGTTGTACAATCTAGAGGAACTGTAGGTTTGTGTTTAAATTTTGTTTGGTGAATTAATTATCTGAATCTGAACTAGTGGGGCAATACTAATTAAATTTCCAGTGTTTTTGTAAGGTACAACTGAGATAGGGCCGATGTAAAGCCCACTGTTGTAAAGAGGAATAATGTCAAGGCACGCCTGAAGAAGGTAAGCAATGCCGAAAACTAGACTGATCGAATGACTCGCAATAGGATCTGTAAATGAGCATAGACTTTGGATTAAACTTTATGGAACCGAAATTCGTGAAAACTTAACCCATTGATGGTAAAAAAAATTTGTTAATTTCGGTTCAATGTGACAAAGTTTTGCACACTCTTGTGCATTTTATTGTGTCTTTTATAACATGTACAAAACGTTACAAACCAGGCAAGTGACGTTCACAAGGTGTTTAACCGCATATTCATCAGCATGGGGTTCATCATTTCTTGGCTTTTGGTTTTGTTACACGTTAACTATAGAAACGAATATTTACAAATTCATCAATCATTTGAAGTCCAGTTCTCTAAGGTTTACGAGTTGGCGAAATTTTGTAAGTAGGATCATCACTGACATGTGAATGAACTAAGAGGTTAGGGTATGGTAACGAGGGTAGCTCGCCAATCCCACGTGGATCCCTCGCCACCCATCGCCGTCTCCCGTCACGACACCATGCCCACTCGCCGGTTGAGTTTTCGCCACTCCAACGACACGGAAGAAGACAAAACGAAATTGAAAAAGTATCCGTTTAAAAGTAACAACAGTTACTTTCTCTTCTTTTTTTTTTCTTTTTTTTTTCAAATTCAAATATTACCCACCCACTCTATAAATAATACTTATATTTACACAAAAAATTCACACTCCTCTTTCAAACACAATTCAACTTCAAAATTCACACTTCTCTTTACACAAGATTATTATAGCTTGCCGTCTCCCGCATCTCGTTGAAGATATGCAGTGCACGTTCAAAATCAATGCAATACGCGCATTTGAGGCTAAATAAAACGCTATTATAAGCGGCATCAATTGCTTGAGAGTGCGAGGGCGGAGAAGCAACAAATATGAGAGAAAACTACAAGAGTTGCAACGACATTACGCCTGAACGAAAAGTTCGGATCGACAAATTCCGCAGGAGGAAGCCACAAAGACGACGGGATTGCGACAAGTTGTGGCGTGGGTTTGGGGTGTGTTCAATGGTATCAAAACATCAGCACCAAATCAATTGGAGCTATCGGGTGAACAAAAACGAGGTGCAGGTGCATCAACTTCGACTGCCAGCTTTGGGGAATCTCCGCTAGACCATGAAGATTGGCACTTACGAGGAATTTGCCTGTTATATATCTCCCTCGCATGATCTCGCATGCGGGAGTATTCGATTAAGATTTAGGATTTATGTATTTCGTATCGTTTTAATTTTTAATATATTGTCATGTTTTTATTTTAATGAATTTTAAATTTGTTGTTTAAAATGTTTGAATTTGTGTTTGAATAATATGGAAAAGAAATAAAATGAGGGGAGCGGGGCCCAAATGAAGAGGTTTGAATTAGTTGTGATTGGGGGTATTTTTAATTGAGTTTGTTGAAGTGATGTGACACATGTGAGGCCCAAATGAAGATGTTTGAGCTAGCCACGATACCCTACCCTCTAAGTTACATGTTTAATGTAAACAGTGGTGGATCCAGAATCTTGGGGTATGTGCAGCACAAAGTGATCGTCACCTTGGAGCTGGAGTTCGAGGCCCGGCCAGTAGCACGACCACAAAGAAACTTTTTTACCCAAACTGTGAACACATTCCGTTTGGTTTTTTTCAGTTCGGTTTGGTTTCGGTTTTCGATTCTTGTGGATATTACCCAAACTGTGAACACCCCTAAAAATACAAGTAACTAATTAATAGTTTGGTTTAGTTTTGGCTAAATCTAAATTAGGCCTACTAATTAGTTACTAAATACACGTGTTGGCGTATGTACCCCAAGTACCAAGCCGAAGGGTCGAAACCATTCGGACAAACACCCAACAAACAAGACCAAGCAGGCTCTGAACGCCAACAGCACATGCCGAAAGATTGGACACAACCCTCCGGCACAACGGCTAGATCGCGTCATCAATCATAAAAGGAAAGGAATCCTGGGTCAGAACCCCTGACCTCAAACAGGCAGAAGCCAAACATTGCAAGTCAACCTCCCACTCGAAAGAGTCACTTTCACCCCACGTGACCCTCAGGTAAGGACAAGACTCCTCATCTATAAAAGGAGAGAAGTTACTGCATTAAAGGTTAACTCTCTCACTACCCACTTTTACACTTAGTAACTGTGACTTATCATATTCTCATTCTCACGCCGTAGCTTGGTCTAGGGATAAAACCCTAGGCGAGGCTAACGCGTGTTGTTCTTGTGTGAACAGGTCCGAAGGGTCCTGATCCGGAGAGCTGTACGAGGAAACAGCCGAAGGATTATTGCTTTTTTAGGTAGAGACATATTTTTACCTCAACACATCGGCGCCATCCGTGGGACCGCTATTCAAACTACCAAGACTAGAAAATGGCAACTCCCTCAACCGAAACACCACCCGCAAACAACCCGCCCAACCTCGAAGAACAAATACTGAGTCACATCACCTCACTGAACGCCATGATTAAAGAACACAATACCAAAGGAACCAGCCCCCTGAAGCCAATACCGATCGACTTCAGAGACGGAGCAAAAGAACCACCCAAAAGGGTAGGGAATGAAAAGGACCCAAAAGGGAAAGGGGTTGACAAAGAAGATCTGCAGAAACCCTATAAGGACGCTCCCAAATGTCCGTTCACCCGGCGGATCATAGAATTCGCTGGAACAAAACACGAGCTACCCAAGAATATAAGGCTTTATGATGGGTCCATAGATCCAGATGATCACGTCATCCATTTCTCAGGGGCAGCTAACCATGGAGGTTGGCAGATGCCAGTGTGATGCTGGATGTTCCAACAGACATTGGACGGGCCGACGAGTGGTTGGTTTGATCGCTTGCCCAACGGTAGCATAAATAGCTGGGAGGAACTTCGGGAGGGTATCCTCAAAAGGTTCGCACTTAGGAGGAAATGTCTCAAGGATCCAATGGTAATCACAAAAATTGTTCGGAAAGCCAATGAAACGTTGCCGGAATGCAAAGAAAGGTGGACAGACAAGGCCAGTTATATCCCGGGGGTACCAGAGATAATGCATATATCTTCCTTCATAAATGGAACTAAGTTCCCGGAATTAGTAAAGCGCTTCTCAGATAAGATACCCAAAACCGTGACGGAAATGATGAGTAGGGTGGACGACTTCGTGCGCTCCGAAGAAGCCTACAACACCACGGAACTTCCCAAAGGAGAACTGAACCGAAGATCATATGTTGTGGCTCACCACCAAGACTGACCCCCCCCCCCGAATTTCAAATTACCCTGACAGAAAAAGAGGAGACCGGAGAATAGAGCACAGACCTCGCAACCAATACACCCCCTACTACCCAACGAGAGCAGATAACCATCGGAACGAGTACAGAAGGAACAATTACAGGAACGACACCCGTCCAATAGACCTGACCCTCTTCACGAAACCACCAAAAGAAATCTTGGCAGCAGAACTCCAGTTGAAATTAACACCCCCCCCCACCTCTGAAAGGGACACCAAGGAGGGAAAACTTGGATAAATTCTATGACTACCATGGCGAGAAGGGTCACCTCACCGATGACTGCTATTACCTCAAAGAACAACTGAAGGCAACCTTGGAAACCGGAAAGCTGGATCACCTTATAAAGGACGTCAGGCAAAGAGGAAGGAACCCCCCCAAGGGACAACCAGCCCGGCAGGGGAAGAGTGATCAACATGGTGTATGGCGGGGGGAAAGAAAGAAAAAGAAAGGCCATCGAACAGGAAGAAGACTGGATGAACGTCCCTATTGCTTTCCCCTCAGTATTGCCCGGAGATGTATCTGAAGAGCCGCTGATAGTCGAAGCAGATGTCGAGGGGTATACGGTAAGAAGGATTTACGTCGACCCAGGAGCAAAATAGAGGTGATGTACGAGCACTGTTTTCAAAACTTGTGCCCGACAAACAAAGCAAAGCTGAGAGAAACGAACACACCATTGGTAGGGTTCTTTGGAGAAGTAATCAAACCTCTAGGAAAAATCGATCTGAATGTTTGCTTCGGAAACGATGGTCTATTTCGCCGAACAATGATGACGTTCACAGTGATAAGATCCCCCTCTCCTTACAACATTACACTCGGATGATCAGGCATCAAACAACTAAGAGCCATCCCCTTCACCATTCATTGCATGATGAAATTCCCAACGCCCAGAGGAATCGCCACCCTCATCACCAGATTGGTCATCATTTCCGAATGCGTAAAAGCTAGAGAAACAGTTCCAGGAGGAAGTGTCTAAAGGAAATGGGCCGGAGTGCGCCACAGAAACAGAGGAGCTCCTCGAGAAGACAGAGGAAGTAATGATCAACCCAGAGTACCCCGGACAACTAGTCACCATCGGATGCAACTTCTCCGCGAAATGTAGGAGACAACTGGTGGAAGCTGAAAACAATAAGAGATGTGTTCGCCCGGGACGACATGATGAGTCCCTCGGCGAATCATCGAACACAAGCTAAATGTCAATGTGCACGACAGGCCAATCACTCAAAATAAAAGAACTTTCTCAGTGGAGAAAAATCAAGCAATCAACACCGAAGTAGAAGAATGGCTAAAGGCTGGGATAGTTCGGCCAGTGAAATACCCCACATGGATTTATAACCCTGTGATGGTAAAAAAGCCGGACGGAACATGGAGAATGTGTATGGATTTTAAAAGTATTCACGCATCTTGCCCAAAGGATTATTACCCCCTCCCATAAATTGACTGTAAGATTGAGTCGGTTATGGGGTATAAATATAAATGTTTCCTCGATGCGTACAAGGGATACCATCAAATGCAGATGGCAAGGGAAGATGAAGAGAAAACGGCTTTCTATATGGAACATGGCACCTATTGTTACACAAAGATGCCTTTTGGCTTAAGGAACGCCGATGCAACATACCAAAGATTGGTGGATACAACGTTTAAAAGGCAAATTGGTAGAAATCTGGAGGTATATGTGGATGAAATGGTGATAAAGAGCAGAAGCGAAAAAGAGCTTTTAGCAGACATGGTAGAGACGTTCGACAACCTCCGAGGAATCAATATGAAACTCAACCCCAAGAAGTGCTCGTTCGGAGTGGAGGAAGGGAAATTCCTCGGATATATGGTAACATCCGAAGGGATAAGAGCGAATCCAAAAAATACCAAGGCTATAGCCGACATGCAATCGCCGAAAACACTGAAAGAAATGCAAAGTTTTAGTGGAAAGTTGGCAGCCATGAACAAATTCCTCTCACGATCAGCTGAAAAAGCCTTACCATTCTTTAGTACCTTAAAAAAATATAACAAAAGAAAACCAGAACGAATACAGGTGGAGTGAGCAAGCCGAAGAGGCTTTTCAAAAAATGAAACGCATCATTATGGAATTACCTCATCTGACCGCCCCGGTGGCAGAAGAGGATTTGTTTGTGTATTTGGCAGCGGCCGAAGAAGCTATCAGCGCCGTTCTAATGGTAGAAAGGGACAGGAGGCAAATGCCGGTGCATTACGTCAGCCAGACATTGCACGAGGCCGAACGAAACTATGCCCCACTGGAAAAACTTTCCTTGGCTCTCCTACACTGCTCCCGAAGACTCAAAAGGTATTTCAAAGCTCACTCAATCAAGGTAATCACATACCAACCTCTCCGGGAGGTATTGAACAAACCGGAATCCTCAGGAAAATTGATGAAGTATGCAGTGGAGCTGGGAGCATACAAAATCACTTACACCTCAAGACATTCTATTAAAGGACAAGTTCTGGCAGATTTCATAAATGAAATACCGGTGGACCAGGAAAACAATCGCCGAGGGATAGGTAAAGAAATTTACGACATCTCCTCGGGAAAAGAAGAGTGGACATTGTACACCGATGGGGCATCCAACAAAAAGGGAGCAGGATCAGGGTTAGTGTTGATCAGCCCAGTCCAGACAGAATATACCTATGCTCTCCGGCTAAACTTCCCAAGTACCAACAAGGAAGCAGAATACGAAGCATTACTGGTCGGCCTTAGAATTGCCAAAGATATGAAAATCCAAGTCTTGAATGCTAAAGTAGACTCGAACCTTGTATCAAGCCAAATCAACGGCCTTAGAAGTGTGAGTCTTGCCAGATACACGCTCCGGTACCCAAGTTGCCAAAAACCCTCATGACCTCCATCATGTCACCATGGCCTTTTTTCCAATGGGGAATGGATATGTTGGGCCCCCTCCCAGAGGCACCCGGAAAAGTAAAGTATGTCATTGTAGCCATCAACTACTTTACAAAATGGATGGAAGCCAAACCTGGCAAGGACCACTTGGAAGGAGGTCAAAAATTTCGTTTGGGAAAACATAGTGTGTAAACTGACTTGCCACACATCATGCGTGACGAACAATGGTAGCAACTTCATCCATGATCCTTTCAAGAGTTGGTGCGAAAGGTTAAACATAAAGCAAATAAACACTTGGTAGCCACGATCTAATGATGCGGTGAAAGAGCGAATAAAAATCGATGTGCGGGGTTTAAGGCAAGATTAGGAAGAAGCAAAAGCTGGATGGGTGGGCGAACTACCTAATGTACTATGGGCTCATCGGACATCCCAAAACAAGCAATGGAGAGACGCCACCACCTATGGAGTGAAGTAGTAATCCTGCGGGAGATAGGAATGCCAACTTTCCGAACAATGATGGTAAAAGAATAAGGGAGCGAAGAGGAAATCCGCTTGAATTTAGATTTGTTACAAGAAAAAAGGTGGCAGCAGTGGAAGAGTCCAGATACAAGAAGAAAGTCGAACAATACTACAACCGAAGAGTAAGGGCTGAAAGTTTCAGAGTGGGAGATTTTGTTTATCAAAAAAGCGAAGCTTCGGGAAAACTATACAAGCTGGGAAGGCCGTACGATCGAAGCATATCAGAATGGATCATACAAGCTACAAACTGCGGAAGTGAAAGAGGTGCCCCGCACTGAACGCAAATAATGAGATGTTTCTTGTAGTTTTAAAAAAAAAAGAACATTGTAAACCTAAGCCTAAGGGCCACTTGTTATCTCAAGTTATTATTATTAATGACAAGTATAGCTCCCCGGATGACGGGAGAGAATTTTTCTCTATTGTTTGTTGAACATAACTATCAAGTGACTTGTTAGGTCACAAGGTTTACCACACAAGCTTATATGAGAGATAGAGAGGAGATTGAACAAGAACCAAACACACACACACACGATAATAAAGGCGGTTAGTAGAGTGTATGTGAAAGAAAAACTTGAACAACCAACCTTCAAATGAAGGTTTACATAAGGTATTTATAGGAGGGAAGCTAGGGCAACACTCCTAGTTCCTTCCTTTCTCCTATGGGCTTGGGCCTAAGCTCATGGGCCTTCTACATAAGCTTAAGGCTAATAACAAACATAAAGGCCATAATAAGCTAACTATTACATATGAGTAACTAACACTTGAATAAGGTTTAGGAGTGATTCCAACAATCTCCCCTCAAGTGTTATTACATATGAGTAACAAACACTCAAGTGTTGGTGATGAAAAGCGGTGAAGGCGTTGATGTAATAGTAGCTTTGGCGTCTTCGACATTCTTCTTTCTTGTGAGAAGAATTGCCTTGATTTGAACAATCTCCCGGTGTAGAGATAGTTTACTTTGAACGGTTATGCTTTGGCGTCATCTTTAACTTTGTTCTTTGATCATTGTTCTTTGTGATGAAAGTGATAGTATGTTGTTATGCGCATCAAATGCGCCTCAGTGCCCATTTTGCTCGGTGTCTCCACGTCATTCTTCAACATGCTCACACGCTCTTTTGGCGTTGGAATTGATCTTGATGGAGTTCTTTAAGTCTTTAACTTTGTAGATTCTTTGTATTGTGAAGAATCATTACATTTGTTGTGTTGCTTTTGGATAGAACTTCCATTAGTGATGATGTTGGCGTGAGCATGAGAAGAATCTGCACGATCATTCCGCTCCAGAGCTTCCATAAGAAGAAAACATTTAAGCGGTTAGTAATAAGCGGATTCCGGCACTTACAAGTTTGAACTTCGAGAGTGTTAACGGCATAGTGTGAAAACACAACTCTAATTCTTACAAAGGCCGGTTCTGAATCGGAGTCCCACAAGTGAGATAACACGATGTACCGAAGTACACCTACGATTGAGATGAGTGAGGTACACGAAGCATCACCTCACGTAGACCGTTTGAGACCACTAAGCGCAATCCACGGGGAGTTGCGAAGCGACCTTTGTCGGTGTTTGATGTTGACCACGGCGGGAGTTTCCATTCAATCGCGAGGATCACAAATGTGAACCTCTCATAAATGTTCTCGACAGATTGCTAAGATCCGTGAAGGACTCGATAATGTACCACTGAAATTCTTATTGTTGAATATCAAGTGATGAAATGTCAAGTGTACCTAAGAGATCTTTTGATGAATCTCGTGGCTCTAGACTCAATAGTGCGTTTTGGTTTTCTGGAGCGGAGACTAGGGAGAGGGTCTCCTTCTTCAATACCAGCAATCTCTAAGAAAGCCGATAGTTTACGTAGGGTTCCCTGTGAGAATGAAACAAGCTTATGTTGAGAGAAACTTGAGTGGATAAGAAGGTTTAGTGCATGCGTCCTTTGGGTCCATGGCGACTTTTAATCTTCAATACGGCGTCACTAAGTGACAACCCGGTAGCATATGAATTGAACCGATTATGCGCCTAAGTTGAATAATCGGAGGGCTATTTCTTTTCACCCTTTTCTTTGCATTTCTTTTTAATTCTTCAACTCCTTCTTTCTCCGATTCTCATTTTCTCCTTTTTACAATCATACCTAAGGACTTCTAAATACTAACTATTTGTGGTGTCCTTGGGTAGATCCATCCGACTCTGGCGGATCATAGGACGGTTATTCCTAACCTTAGTCACCTTATAACTCCATGACTAACCTATGTTGCCATTAAAACCATTGATGTGAAAAATCTCTCACAGTGTTTATGAATGAAAAACATTTTAGTACCATTGTTGAGATAAGATTTTGCATAAATACTCCCCCTCCACATGTGCTTAAGAGTTTTAGCGGTTAAAATGCAGTGAGGAAAAAGCGCACATTTTGAATTGATTCACTCAAGATAGACATTCCCCGAGACGGTTCGTGGCATAGTTAAAGAGTTGCATTGTCAACTTTTAGGTGACAACTAGCTCTAATAACTACCTTGAAGGTGTAGACAATCCTCGATAGGTTGTCAAACCCGTCGAGTTCATGTCTACCAAGAGTTTCTCGAATGGTACATTCTACTCAGACAAGTCCTTTGCGAGACACGTTTACATCACTAGCGAACTAGCTTGAAATTATTACCCGTCCGGACAAGTCTTTTCGAGTTACTAACGGTTAAGATCTCGTCAATTCATGGGTTAAGTCTATAGCACAAAGATTCATTTGCATTTACACAACATATTTCTTATCACGTATTTTCTCCCCTCAAAAATGGCATATGTGATGTTATTTTTGAAAAGTTGAGAATAAATATGACCATTTAGAGTGTTGCGGGAAGAATGACCACTTGTGAACAATTTTTGAACAAAGTTTTAATTCAAGTACTCCCCCTCAACGAGTGATATAAGCGGTTGAGGTTTTGAAAATCATAAGGGAAAGTACTTGTTCTTTTGAGCAAAACCTTGAAAAATGAAAGGTTTGATAGGTTTTACTCAAAAGTAAGAAGCTTTCGCTCCTTTTATAAGGATTGTGGCACTGAGGCGTACCACGGGGTCCTTTATTTACAAGTACGGGTTGTACATTGTAATGTGTGCACAAGCCATAAACATAATCAATCAAACATCCAAAATTATATGAAGGAAGCAATTCAAGGGGTACCAGGAAGTGCGGTGATGTTCGAGTGTGCGAGGCGTTGAAAGCGGTTATGTTAATCACTGGGTGCGACCACCGACATAACTCTCCAATCGTGCGGCGATCCCTTGAAACAACCGTTCATCAATCATTGTGATGATCCGTCTCACATCCCTCCTTTCACGAGAATTCCGTAGCTTAGGAGACCCAATTTTGGCGTATATCCTTCAACACGTATGCCATTCCATCCCTAACCGGCTTCAAAGTATGATCCCGAACTTGTGGAGTTAAGCTACGCCATTAAGCGGTTTCTTTGAAGTTCACTCGGTAAACAACGCCGAAAGGTTTCTTGATGAGTGTATATTGAGATATCTGGTTGATATCGGGAAGATCAAGCTTTGGAGGAGTGAAGTTGACAGCGTCGATAAGATTCAACGGCCGGTGGAGATCTTCTACGTTCCTTGATGACAATGCGTCTTATGAAGATGAGAAGTGACTTGATAAATTCGCGTTGTACTTCGGTTGAGAATTGTCTCATGCGACCCTGTACTTTGGCAAGGTACATGTCTTGATGTCATTGAGAGACAAATTCTCAAAGTCGACCGAGAGAAAGCATAGTCCGTTCATCTTGTCGTTTGACTACGATCTTCTTTAGGAATGTGTAGTCCCACTTAGACGAAAGGTCAGCGTGTATGATGGCAACGATATCCTTAGAACTATACGGCATGTTGAGACTTACGAACGGCGGCTTACGTAGTAGATTCGTGGCGTTACGGCGGTGATGAATCCCATACAATGCATCTCGGTCGTATGCTTCCACTGTGTTGGAGAACAAGTGATTGGCACGTTCCTCAATGGCTATGCGGTTTGAGTAGGCATTGCTGGGAATGGAAGTGTCAACGATGTAGCGTATTTTCTTGAATCATCGCCACCGTGTAGAAGAAAATCTAAGTCTTTGTTGAAGAAATATCGGAAGGGAATCCTTGGTTCATTTGGTTGGCCAATTGTTGGTAGAGGTTTGGTCCAATCGGTGTAGTATGGAGGGTTGTCCCTTTGTGTGAAGTCAATGTTTGCTTTCGGGTTGAGCCAATCCATGTTGTTAGACATAGCTCGAGCAATGTTTTCAAGGTGATATTCGACCTCGAGGGCACTTTCCGAGCTGTCTTTTAGAAGTTGAAACGCTTCATTCTTGATTCGCTTCAACTCCGATTTCGTCATTTTCTTCACATGGAACTTTTCTTGCAGAATTTTAGCATGCTCCAATGTAGAACCGTCTACCAAATTCTGACCTTCTTTAGGGTAGGGAGTGTTGTTAACAAGAGTAGCAAACCATTCAAATTCCTCTGTTTTTTCGTCATCTAGCCATGATCTGACGTCGGTCTGAGGCGTCTTCTTCTTCTTCTTTTTGAAGGCCTAGATGATGATTACGGTTTCGAACTTGTTTGGGAGAGGTGGGTTGTTGTAGGGGCTCAAGGACCTCTTCATCGTCACCACCCGTATACTCAAAGTGATCATCGGTTTTATGAGTCGGGGGTGGTAACTTCGGAATCGTCACGAGGTTTTTGATAGAAGAGCGAGGAGGAGATTTTTGTTGAGCGAGGAGGCGTTGTGGAGGAGGTTGCATCAAAGAAGATTCACGGGCTTACGGCGTTTAGGTGCGAGTCTTTATCCTTATCCTTGTCTTCATCGTCTCTAGGGCGTTTAGACTTTTCGACTTGAATCTACAAGCTTCTTGAAGTTGGTAGTCGGCAATGCTTGAAACAATTTTCCTTCATCAGTAAATGTCCCGATCGTGCGACATTTGTGTACAAGCTTGGCCACCAATTCATTATCAGAAAACTACGGATCGGTTGGATTGATTGTGGCGGTTAAGGCGTTGATCGAATAGTTTGCTTGGCGATCTGCATAAGATTTGGATAAAGTTGTTTGGTGAACAACTCCTTTGTGACTTTAGGAGCGTACTCGAAGGTACTTTTAGTGTATCCTTGATCATTTCGTTCAGTTCCTCTTGACGGTGATTTTTCATGAATTTCTGAACAAACTTCCTTTCTCCTTGCATCTTTTCATTCTCGTCATACAGATCTTTGTATGTGATCGACAAAGAAATTCAACTTTTGTTGAGCACGTCTTTCTTTCGACTTGTTTGGCGGCTTTCACAATTCTTTTATGAGCTTGAGAAATCCAAGATCGAGGTGGCTTCTTCACGATTTGGATGATGATTTGGTTGATCTTTTTGATGGTGGTGGTGAAGAGTGAGAAGGCGAATCTGATGATGAAGAGATATGAGGAGACTCGGATCCTTGGAGGTTGAGAGGTTTCTTCCTTTGATCGTGCAGGACTATCTAGGAGAAACGTATCATAATCTACATCTTTATCTTTTTGGACTTCTCGGTTTCGGTTCCTCAAACTCATATTTGATAGTATCCTCCACAAGCTTTTGTTGTTGCACAAGAGTGGTGGCACCAGCTCCCTTATCGGGTTGATTAACCGCATCGGGAGATGGTTGAGTGAAGCGACACCACTTGATCCTCGGGACCACCCATTTGGTCTTTAGCAAATTCTTGACTTTGTGTTGGTGTCTAAGGAATTTGATCTGCTTCTTGTAAACATTTTCCGGTGGCTCTTTATCACTCTCTGAGCTTTCATCATAAGGTACAAATGCAGAGTCTTCCCTTTTTCTTTATCGGCTTGAGGACTTGGAGGTTTTGATGCTTGAAGGATTGTCATCCTTTGCGGTTTGAGTAGGTAATCTCTTCATCGTATGTCGGTACCTTGAGCTTTCGTCCACAAGCTTTCTTTGCGGTTGAGTGTGGGAATAGGTTGCTTCCTTTCGGGAACAATCCTTTTACGAGGAGGATTCCTTTTGGGAAGCTTCCTATAAATAGCTGTACTTGTGACACTTCGGCACTTGCCTCTTACGGTCCTCGAGTAGGTGTACGAGAAGATTTTTCATCAAGATGACCAACTTTGCCTTCTTTTACGGCTAACCGATACCTTTTGTATGTGTCAAGCTTTTTGATTTGGTAGTAGAAGGTGATCGGGTAATACCGTACCTGTTTCTTTGTTGGCGATTCTTTGATTACGAGATAATATGGGTTCGATCAATATGTCGTGATTATCTGGGTCATTGAGCCTCATGGGGATATCGGGATGAAGTCCAAGTGCTCTCTGGATCAACGGTTTGGTGTATCGACATAGGGAATCTTGGAGCCAAGCTTCTTGTGAAATAGCATCATGTCCTCCCATATCGATTGCCGATTTCAATGTCCTTCTTGTTGATCAACGACTAGAAAATTTGCAGTTCCATGACCTTGGGATGCTCATAGCCCTTTATCCGCGACCGAGAGACCGATTTGGTGATGATCATGTAGAGTGTTCTCCATGGTTGAGGAATATTCTTGAGCTCCACGTGAGAGTGCTTAGTAATGATTCCTGAAGCTTCATCATAACCAATATCTATCAAGAATTTCGGAATTGTCTCTTGATAGGGGTAGCAAAGAAGTCGGTTGGGCGATGTCGGGAATGATGAGAACGGCCGTAAGTCGGGAGTGATAGTGACTTGTTTGTGATTAAGTGTCACATTCACGCACTTTGACCGATGATCCTCTGCATAGAATCGGAATTGTTGAATGTAGACCTCTGGGCTGTGGCGAGTGTGAGAGCATGTTACGGTAGGGATGATTCACGAGAATATCCCTGCAATGAGACAAGAAGATTCCGAGCATGTGAGGGTGTCAAAGTCAACCCTAAGGTTGTTCTTTCCAATCTTTCTCGGATAACCCTTTGGAAAGATATCGGCAATTGTAAGAACTTCTGATGCATCCACATTCATTTGTTGACCATGTCGTGATGCGAAATAACATTAGCCAAAAGAACCAACATATCGAAAGACATAGTGTTAGTCAACTGAAGGTCTTATTGACTAGTTATTGAATGTAGTGTCAATGATTGTTCTGAGTCCTAAGTCACT
The DNA here is from genome assembly GCA_910596185.1 of Chrysanthemum makinoi. Taxonomy (NCBI): domain Eukaryota; kingdom Viridiplantae; phylum Streptophyta; class Magnoliopsida; order Asterales; family Asteraceae; genus Chrysanthemum; species Chrysanthemum makinoi. Next base: position 87,646,336 of record OU343221.1, on the reverse strand, counting down.
TGTTTGTTCAATAGTCCAATGACGTCGTGAAATGTTTAGTGAGTTAGTTAACTTTAAGTTTTAAAGTTTATGTTATCACTTATTGTTCACAACATATCAAGCGTTTAAGTTTATTAGTGACATTATTGGATTCGTGACGTTATGATAAGTTTATTAACAAGTTTGTACGCGTAACAATTCATAATGAAGGTCAATCAAGGCTTAGGCGTAGATTTGGCAAAGTTAAGCGTGCTTGATGATGACATACTGGCGTGAGCGAAAGCTTATGCGTGGGATCTTAACTACGGCGTAAGAAATGTTGCAGCGTAGGAAAAGGGGACCTTATGCGTGGAGCTTACGCGTGGCGTATTTATACCTTACGCGTAAGGCTTACTCGTAAGAGTAGACCTTATCGCGTAGAGGTCCTTTGTTTACGCATATCCTTCACGGGATCTGGCGTAGTCCCATTGTAGAACCTTACGCGTAATAGTTATGCGTAGGATTTTATTCTTACGCATAACGACTACTGGCGTAGGGTAATCCTTATCGTAGAGATTCAAATGACCTTGATTACGAATATTAAGCGTAGCAAAGCACGAAATAAATTCATCAAATCATCAATATTAACACAAACGTTCATTTTAATAACAAATCATGGCATGAAACTCATTAAACATTTATGCGTAGAAAGTCATACGCGTAGGTCAAAACCCTAAGGGTTATGAATTACGCGTAAGATTTCTAACCATAGGATTTGCACCAAACTTATTATGGTAGTTCTAAGATGTTGTGAGAGTTTATAAACCAAGTTATAACATCTAAATCGTGGTGAATCAAAAATACCCAAACTTAAGAACATTAAACCCTAATTCCTAATTCTGATTAAATTAGTGTTTACGGGTGGTTATAGGGCATGGAAATCATCAATTCAACATCATATGAACATAACACAACAATCTTTTTGACCAAAACACTTCACATTTGAAAACACCCAATTCGACTCATAAACCCTAATTTTCAAAAATCATCAATTAGTGTTTACGGGTGGATTTTGATGGTTAAAATAGTATCATTGATGTATTAAAAAACGTTTTGACACTATCTTTTAACCAAAACACACACACAATGATTGTGTGTTCATACGCTTATGCGTAGAACACATAATCACGCATAACAAAAGTTTTAGCCGTAGGATTTGCTTGAAATTCAAAACCTTAGCTTGTATTATAGTTAAGATCATGAAAACACTTACAAGATGATGATCTAAACACGGATTTCTTGAGCGATTTTGGTTAGTAGGATTATTTAGGTTAGGAGTAATAAATGTGAAGAGAATGTTAGGTGGAGGTGTTTTTATTAAAATAACTTTAACATTTTGACAATTTTGGTCCCTCCACCTTTTCCTTTTTCATACAAAGCCATTTAACTTCCATTTTGGTTACCAAACAAAGATTTTAAGAAAGAAACTTTGACGACACTCCCCCTCGACTTAATAAATAATGAAAGGTTATAAATTTTAGTCCGAGGAGTGTCATTGAACTAGAAAAATTTACCACCATTGATAAAAGAAACAACCGGGATATGATAACATGCAAGTACACAGATGTTTTGAAGCAGTTAAGTATTAATTTTCTCCCCCTCAACACTTGATCGAAAAAATCTTGAATTTTGAAAGATTAGAGTGTTGTGAAAAAACGTACTTGCCATGTTGAAAGAAAATTAGATTAGAAGAATATTTTTGTTGTTTTATCAGGTTTTATATTTTTGTATTTTGTTTTTGAAAAAAATTATTTACAAAAGAGATTTTGGTGTTTGGAGGTTTTAAAAGGCTGTTTTAGGAGTTCATCAATTCCTCTTGAGTCAAACACCTCATACCAATCCGGTGGACCAACTCATTAAACCTAGCGGGAGGCAAGGCTTTGGTGAGAAATTCTGCCAATTGGTATTACGTACCCACAAAATATAATTCAACAGTACCTGTTCCACGTGATCCTTGATGAAATGATATCGAAGATCGATGTGCTTTGATTTGAGTCTTTGGCCGAGTTGCGAGATGCAATGGCACTCCGATTGTCGCGATACATCGGGATTACGTCAAATACGTAACCATAGTCTTTGAGTTGTGTTCTCATCCGGATGACTTGAGCACAACACGCCGACATGGCTACATATTACGCCGGTTGAGGACGGCGATGTACAATCCTGCTTCTTCGATTGCCATGACACCAGTTTATCACCAAGAAATTGTAAAGCTCCCGAAGTACTTTTCCGTGAGTCTAAGCATCCTGCATGGTCAGCGTATGAAAAAACGATTAGTTCAAAACCGGAATCGCCGGATACGGATCCCCAAGTTAATGGTTCCCTTTATGTATCGGAGGATTCTTTTAGCCTCGAGAGAGGTGGGTTTGGTTGGTCGCGGCCGATAGCGAGAGCAAAGATATACGGCAAAGACAATATCAGTCGCTGGTTGTTAGATACATGAGAGACCCAATAATACTACGGTATTTTGTAGGGTCCACCAATTTCCCATGTAAATCAGCGTCTAGCTTCTTGGTATGAGCCATTGGTGTGGCATAGGTGTCCCAGGTTTTCATTCCAAATTTGTTTAACAATTCAAGGGCATATTGGACTGACTCAAGAAAATACCACGGGGTGATTGATGAACTTGCGGTCCAGAAAGAGCGTGAGTTCACCCATCATGGACATTTCAAAATTTTTCTTCATTAGTTTTGCAAAAGCGATTGAAAACTTTTTATGTGTAGACCCAAAATGATGTCATCCACGTAAATTTGAACAATTAAGATATGTGCCCGTGATATTGTATAAAAAGAGTTGGGTCAAACGAACCTTTGGTGAAATTATTAGCAATGAGGAAGGATGATAGCTTATCGTACCATGCCGAGGAGCTTGTTTGAGACCATCTGAGCTTTGTTCGGTTTGTAGGCGTGATTGAACTTCGGGATCAAGCGAATCCATCGGTTGGTGACATAAACCGTTTCTTTAAGTTGTCCATTGAGAAGCGCAGTTTTGACATCCATCTGATAGACCGTCATATTCATATGAGCATGAGCGCTAGAAATATCGAACGACCTCAAGGCGAGCAGCGGAGCAAAAGATTCTTCAAAGTCAATACCCTCTTCACGGCGATAACCCTTAGCCACGGGCGTGACTTATTTCGATAACATTTCCTTGACATCAATTTGTTTTCCAAATCCATTTGAGACCAATGGCGTAGACCCTGTTGGTCTTTCAACCCGTTCCCATACTTCAAGACGTTTGAATTGGTTGAGTTCTTCTTGCATGGATTCAATCCGGTTGTCTTTTGTCATTGCGTCTTTGATGTTTTAGGTTGATTGGCGGACGGTGAGTGCATAAATGCAATGTTCACCATCGAGTGAAGGCGTTGTCTTGTAACGGCCGGTTGATTCGGGTTGCCAATAATGTTTTCCGGAGGATGGTCTTTCGTCCATCTATGTGTGGAGGGTTGATGTTGGTATACATTGTGCGGATTCTGAGGATTCAAATGGTTTGTTGAAGATTCGCGACATCAGTGCGGCGATCTCATTAGCAAGCGGGTTAAAGAACGCATTTGGATCAAAATCTGCAGGTGGGGGTACTTCATTGAGAACATCATCGGCCGATTCATCATTGTTGGGCGGTTTGTTCAAGCTGTTGTGTTGGAGTCAAGCGGGTGGTGCATCTTCAATTAGTTGTTGTAGCGGTGTATCGGTATAAGAGTATTATCGGGTTGGCGTGAGCTTGGCGGATACACGGAGCACGTTCATCAATATCGTCAGCGAGCAGTGAGCAAATAACCTTTCCATTTGTTGGCGAGTAAGGGGGGCTTTGTTCGGTGATGATGGGGTTTGGGGAAGTTTAGCGGTTGTGTCCGGGTTCCAAGCTGGTATACTCCGAAGCCATTTCCGTAAGTTCATCAAAATGAGCATGAATCGTTTCCATCACCTGTTTTGTGCGGCGATTCGGTTCGGAAACCTTTTGAATTATCACGATATCAGATAAAGACTCCAATGTCGACTTTGGCTTTGAGCTTTCCAAAGTCATCACGATCATTATTAGGATAGCAAAGAGATCCAAATACATGAAAGTGTTTGAGATTCGGTTTTTTGTTGTGGACAAGCTCGAAAGGTGTTTTGTTGTGGCGTTTTGTAATCATAGAATGGTTTTGAGTATAGCATGCGATGAATCGACTTACGCCCATAAGTAATCTGGAAGTTTAGCATTGATTAACATTGTTCTTGCGGCTTCCACTAGCGTTGGTTTAGATCTTTCGACAACTCCGTTTTGTTACGGTATGCGTGCAATAGATGTCGATCTTTGAATTCCCACTTTCTCATAGAATTCACGAAGAGTTTGATTAACAAATTGATTGCCTCTATACGTTACGATTAGTCGAGCGGTGTTTAGTAGGTGAACTTGTATTTTCGTGAGAAAGGTGATGATCATTGTGGAGCTTGATCTTTGCTTGAAGAAAGTAGACCCAAGTCCAGCGTGAATAGTCATCAACAATTACTAAGATGTAGCGTTTTTCATTGATCGTTTGCAGCGCGCCGGGCCACACAAATCCATGTGAAGAAGATGAAGCACATCTTTGAGAGCGTGTTCCACCTTTGAAGGAAAATGAGCACGAGTGCTTTTGCCTTGTTCACAAGCTGAGCAAAGGTGATCTTTAGAATAACGAAACCGTGGGAGTCCTTCAACTAGTTTGTGTCGAGCAAGGTTGGTGATGGTTTGAAAGTTTAGATGTGAGAGGCGGCGGTGCCATAGCCAGGATTTTGTTGATGTTGCCTTTGAAAGTAAGCAGATGGGAGATGAAGCAACCATGTCTTTCATAGAGATAGTGTAGAGACTAGAATTACGCGATCGAGACATAAGGTCATTTCCTTGTAGATCACGAATGAAACAAGTTTTCTCCGGAAAGCAACCTCCAAATCTCCATCACAAAAGCTGACCTCGAAAGCAGTTATGACCGAGGCCTTCCACATAGTAAAACCTGCTGATTTCGATGTTCCCATTGACATAGTCTCCGTAGCCCATGATAGTTGCGAAGTGATCATTCGAACGGCGGTGCCAATGAACTTTGCAATAAAGTTTGATAACAGTTTAAGATTGCTGTCATGTGTCGGGAACATCCGCTATCAACAATCGAGAGAATGATCGTATCACTGCATTACACCAGGCGACACGGATGGAATAGAAGTAGATGTGGAACCGAAATGTTAGAGGGTTCCGTAGCCGGTATAGTAGATATACACACATCAATAGCTTTAGGTATCCACTTAAATCCTAGTGTGTTATATATCCATTTCCGCCATCTCCAACTAGTGTTTGCTTTAGTCTTAGTGAATGCACTAGGTGGTACTACTTTCCTAGGAGGTGAAAGCTGGAGCTCTGAGGGACAACAATGCGTTTCTTAGAATCTAAAGAGGCGGTCTACCAAGCCAGACTTAGAAAGATTAGTGGGCCTAGAGGTATTCCGGTTCTTAGGATTCCTTAAGCGAGAGATGATAGCTTTAGCAACACATTTATCATGACAATCAGAATTCATACTTTTACGACAAATAACACAAGGTGCATCGGACTGAATATCAAAAGTACTTAGCGGTTTAGCATTAGTTACATCACTATTTCTATTACATTTGCGGGCCAATATCTATAGTGGAGCAGCGTGAGTCTTATTCATAGTCCTAGGGTGTTCTTCTACTTTAGCATTCTTGATTGATCTTTTCTTAGGTCGCGACTTCCTATTCTTGATTTAGTGCTCTAGGAACGTGAAGTGCGGACATTTGGAAAAGATGCAACTATTCTGTTTGATAGAAGGAGGCACGTTAGCAACTTGTGATTTGGCAGTAGGGATTCTAGGTTCATGAGTACTAAGTGTTATTGGGGCTAATCTCTTAATGATGGTTGGCGGAAGTTGTTCATACTTTCCTAACATTTCTCTTAACTTGAAGATAGTGTGAATCAGATCTTGATTTTCGGACCGAACATTTCGGACAAAATGCATAACTTCTTTAGTGTGTGCAAGATAATGATCAAGTTCATTTGATGCTTCATCACGAGTCTTTTGAGTAAATCAAATATGACACCATATTCCTTTTTAACTTTTACAAGTTCTTGTTCATATTTTGAGATTTGACACTTAAAAGACACGTTTTGATCATCCAGTCGCTCAATTTTAGGATCGAGAAGATTTTGCATGGCTGGGCGATTTTGTGTTGAAAAGCAAGTTGTTGATCGTGAATATCTTTTTGACACCAATTAAGACGACGAATTGCATTTGAAAGTTAGTTTGACAATCGTTTGTTTTCAACTTTTAAGGACTCGATCTGAAGCACATTATCGGTGTTCTCAACATTTACCACAGAATCAACGATATTAGCGAGAGATATAATCAAATGCATATGACAAAGAATTCAATAGCACAACATTATGGACATCGGCACGAGATGACATCTTCCAAGAGTCGATCAACATCTTTTCTCAACAGTTTCTTTTTACGTTTAGTAATAGAAATAGATGTTTTGTTTTCTCAGCGACCTTCATTAATCAAGTTCCTTATGAAAGTCCTTTCCCAAGACAATGCACAACTTTTCAAATTTTTAACATTTGGTAAAAGATTTTTATGAAAAATGTCTCTTTGTTCTCGCGCTAGAAGCGATTGAAAGTGTTGAACTTTGATTTCAGAATGATATTCTATCTCATGTTGTAAAGTTTTGAGGTCGGCCATGAAAAGGTCAAAATATCGAAGAATTTTGCGATTTTCAGGTTTGAGTTTACTTCAGCGATGGAAGGTAAAGGACCATAAGTTTGTGCATAATCGGTTGGGGATTAACATTAGAAGACTTCGGTGTTTTATGATTACCCTTGGTGTGTTAGAAGAATCCGTTGGTGTGACGAAAGTGACGCTTTTGAATAGTTAAAAGGTTTGTTGTAAACAACTTTTTCTAATTTTGATCGACTCTCGTCTTCTGCATCTAATTCCTCTTGGCGATGATATTCAACAACACTCATAACAGAATTATCAACTTTATATTACGCCTTTGGAAACTTCGAGGATTTGGTTTGAATGCTTTGGTTGAAAGCTTAGGTTTTATGTCGGCAAGATTAGGTCCATATCCATTTGGGTTGGGTTTTAAAGTAAACTTTTCAATGGTGTGACCGACTCGCCATGTTTGTAAACAACAGTTTTAAACTCTTTAAGTTTGTTTTGCAAGCCGATGATTTCTTCAAGATGATCATCTATTAGTTTCGTTGAATGCTTTTTGTATGCAGAGAACTGTTTTTGACAAGTTAACAACTTCGGCCTTAGCTTTTTGATTTTCCAAGGTGAGGCGTTAATTTGCTTTTTATGTTCATGTTTGATTGTTCTATTTGGACAACAAAGCATTCTTGAAGCGGCTAGATCGCATCTGTCTTTCTAAATATTTTTCGTTTTGATAAGATTTGGCAAAGGCCGCTTCAAAACCGTTTTCACGTTTTTCTTGAGTTTTGAAAAAGTTGAGTTGCTTTTGTAAACATTCAAAATCCTTGGTTAACAGTGCATTTGCATTTCAAGTCTGATTAATGGCATGACATTTTTCCACTATGGTTTGTTGGTCTTGTATTAAGCGAGCAAAATCTGGATGAGGCAAAAGTTAGCGTGTTCAGCGTGAGTCTCAACATGATCATTCCTGAGATCCTCAAGTATAACCACGGAGTCAATTTGATTATCAAGGGAAAACGGTTGGTCATCTTGATCGTCAAATATAACTACGGGGTCTAGTTGAAAATCGTCAGAATGAGATGTGGGCGACTCATTTTGAACATTCGAGCCTTGCGGATTCGGATGTTGGCGGAGATATGAGATCGAGAGATAAATATGGTTTGTTGGTACGAGACAAGCCATCGGTGTCATACTTGGGCTGTGTCACTCATGTGTAACTCATGCATATTAGCCATCAACATAACATTTGCATTGGCACGCAAGTCCTCCATATCATCATCGAGTCGGCATTTGCCATAAAGCTCTGTTCTTTGTGCGTGAGAGTTCCACCGGCTTCATCCTTAAGAGCCAAAGAAGAGCCTCTTTGAAATAAGCCGCCCCTAGTCCTTGGCTTTGGGCATGCATTAGCAGTGTCCCTTCTCATTGCGGTTGTAGCATCGAAGACCATTCAACCCATTACGAGCATTTCCTGTTCCACCACGGAGCTCGATTGTTATTCCTACCCACGGCATTAAACCCTTGACCACCGCCCATCGGCGACCATAACCACGATTACGAACTTCAACTTCGTCCATTGTTCTACACGGCTTGATTCCTTGTATTAGATGAGGAGCGAATACGGTTGTTGGATTTGTTGGTATAACGGCTAAAGGCATTAGCAATCATAGCAAATCCTTGTTGCGATGCTTGAGCGGATCGATTCCTCATTAGCCGGCTTGAGCATTGTTGTTGTTGTATGGAACCAATTGAGTTTGAGATGGAGGTTGTGAAGGATTATGTGGTGTGATTGTAGCGATTGGTTGAGTTCTTTGGTTGAGGAGAATAAGCTGTTTTGAGCATATAAGGCAAGTTGTTGATTTTTCGGATGTGTCGGTGGAGCAATTTGAGCACGGAGAATCCTTTCCTATCAACTTCCTTTTCATGAGGCTTCAAGTAATCGTACAATAATCCATATGTAAACTGATGCATGTTTTTAAAGCTTGGCGGAGAAAAATGACATACTTCTCCCATTCGGGACCAAGACTACTCGGGAACTTAGTATTCCGCAATTCTTGGCATGATGATGTTGTGTTTATCAAATCATTGATGATGTCGAAAATCGGTGATGATAGGACTCTAGTGTCTCTCGGGTTCAATCATGAAGTGTTCATAAGCCAAGTAAATTTTGGATTCCAAATCTTCACGATTGAGTCTGAGATCCTTCCATAAGAAGACGAATATGATCCCACATTTTCTTTGCGGTCTTTTGAGCATCAACACTACGAAGAATTGGGTTTGGTAATCCTAAGAGGATATATTCCATTGCAAGCTCATCTGCTTCATAGTGTAGAAGTACTTGAGGATTCAAGTGCACCTTGATAGCAATGTTAGTTTGTTCATCTCTTGGTGGAATGGCATTTGGATCTCCGGGTACAATGACGGTAGGCATCTCAAATGGACCTTTCAAGATAACCTTCTTTAAGAACTTTCCATGTGGCTTCTTTAGATCACAAAACCTAAAGAACCTTATCACCCATTGATCATAGTTTCTGGAGTGAGCATTGGAGGTCTATCAAGTGATCCGACCTCATGAATTGATTGTTGGCTGCTTAAAGCTTCAAACATCTTTGCAAACCAAGTGGGTTCCTTCATAGTGGTCCTTGATGGATGTTGATTGAAGTCATTTGTGTACGGTTGAACTTGAAGACTTGGTGGTGGTTGAACCATTTGAGGTTGTGGATTTGCAACAAGTTGTGGAGTATGTTGTTGGTTAAATTGTTGTTGATAAATTGCTTGTTGTTGATTCCATTGTTGATGTTGTGGAGTTAGTTGTTGTTGGCGTTGAGGATGAGGATAAGTGTAAGGGAAATAGTTAGAGTATGGTGGTTGTGACATGTTGATAAACTTGTGTTGGTAAAATGGATCTTTGTAGTCGAATGAACCTTTGTTGATGAAGTATCCTTAGGCGTAGAAATCACAATAGCCAAGTAGCACTTATGCGTAAAAACACCAAATTTACGCGTAACAATTAGAGAGTTCTGCGTAGAATTTAGCTTGGCGTAAGTAAGGAAAAAGCACTAAAGTTATGCGTAGACAAAAGTTAGGCGTAGAAAGTTAGGCGTAGGATTATCTTATGCGTAAGACTAGGCTTAGGCGTAAGAAAAATCTTATGCGTAGGATTTCTGCGCGTAAGCTTATGCTTATGCGTAATTTTAGGGTTTTATCCCAAGTGATCTTTTACACTTCACATTGCAAAAGATATCCAAAGTCGACGTATTTTCGGACTTATCCAAGTAAGAAAACACGGAATAAACCACGAAAATGAAGATCAAACCAAGGAGATACTTAAGCGTAGTTTTAGGGTTTTACTACGCGTAGATCTACTCGTAAATTGGATATTGCTCAAAGATGTTTCTAAACTAGTTTTTGTGTGATGAAATAGCTTCAATATCACCAAATAACACAAAATGTGAAACTTGATGAACCAAACCTTCTAAAAGCGATTCGCGTAGAACTATACCCACGAACAAAAACAAGCTTAAAATCTTAGATCCACACGTAAAGTTTGAAACTTTTTGCCAAAAACAAGTATTTTAACACCTTAAAGCGTTGAAAGTACAAGAATCTTGGATTCAAAAGTGTAAAAAATATGTTTTTAAGCGAACCAAAGTATCACCCACTTTTCAGCGTAAGACCAAGAACAAAAATCTTCAAAAAACAAAATGTTTCACCCAACTATTTGGCGATTGATACCCTTTGTTAGGTCACAAGGTTTACCACACAAGCTTATAAGAGAGATAGAAGCGATTGAACAAGTTAAACACACACACACGATATGAGTAAAGGCGGTTATGCGTAGAGTGTATGTGAAAGAAAAACTTGAACAACCAACCTTCAAATGAAGGTTTACATAAGGTATTTATAGGAGGGAAGCTAGGGCAACACTCCTAGTTCCTTCCTTTCTCCTATGGGCTTGGGCCTAAGCTCATGGGCCTTCTACATAAGCTTAAGGCTAATAACAAACATAAAGGCCATAATAAGCTAACTATTACATATGAGTAACTAACATTTGAATAAGGTTTAGGAGTGATTCCAACATGACCCCCCTGACAGGCTCGCAACCTTCAGGGAAAAATGGTCAATGTTCAAAGGCGGTTCATACCCAAAAAGGGTTGCCGTAAGTAAAAACCGAACGGTTCATACCCAAAAAGGGTTGCCGTAAGTAAAAACCGAACGGTTCATACCCAAAAAGGGTATACGAGACAAAAACCAAGTGGCTCATACCCTAAAAAGGGTTGCCGAGGCATTAAAACCAATCGGTTCATACCCAAAAAAGGGTTGTCGAGGCATTAAAACCAAACGGTTCATACACAAAAAGGGTTGCCATGGTATAAAAACAAGAGGGTTCATACCCAAAAAAGGGTTGCCAAGGAATAAAACTAAGCGGTTCATACACTAAAACAACGCAGAAGAAGGGACAAGATAACAACAAATTAACATACTTACAAAGGGGACATAGCATAAACAAAGAAAGCAAAGTGAAAAACAAACAATACAAGGATATACTAAGAAATAATTCATTAAGCACAAACATGAGCAGACCGCCCAATAGTAAACCCCCCCCACCCTTACTTGATTACAAAATATCCATTAACAAATATTTAGCATCAGTACAATTCAGTCAGAAAAAATCAAGCTTAAACAACGGGAGGAGCACTCCCCCCCACCAGCCGCGTGGTCATTTTTA
>OU343221.1:87552232-87634807 GCA_910596185.1 Chrysanthemum makinoi | reverse complement strand
GATCTTTTCACTTAGTAGAAATGAGGTGTATGTGTTGTATAAGAGTATAATACATTATACTAGAGAAGATATTTGGCAAATATAAATAACTCACCCCCCCTTGTGTCGACAAGGGGGTATTAGTCATCACTTTAATACTTTTTTTTTTAATTATGTATAAGTATAATTAAATGTAAGTTAATTGAAGACATGTGGTAACTTGAATACACATTTGAGTATTTAGGATAGCGTTAGCTAAAAATAACTTTTAACGGGTCAAGATAAAATATATTGAGGTCATAAAAATCATAAAAATACATTTCTTGCAAAATTTGAGTGAAATAATGATTATCGTGTAGTATTTAAGAAAACCGTCGTAATTATATAAATATAACAATTTATATACAAAATAAATTTAAAACACTGGGTAAACTCATAATATTATTTTATAATCTTAATATAAGTGTAAAAATATATCGGGAAAAATTTTGGAAGTAACGGATCAATTGTTCAAAATAATTATCTACGCGATAGCGTTTATTTAATATGAAATTATACGTTTAATGTAATATGCAAAAACCATGCATGAACTAATATGATGATAATGATGCCAATGATATGTAGACTAAACCTAGTCTATATGGAATGTCCTTGATGATTGTTCATGAATTCACAGCTAAACCATTAAGGTTACGCTAATTTGATACTGTGAAACCTAGTTTAAGATAAACGATAAATGGTGAAGCATGAGTAATGTTTTGAAAAATGACCTGAAAATACGAGTTGTCACATTCACCATCCAAAAGGAATTCAGTCCCTTAATTCAGTCCTTGTTGGGTCCTACGGTGTTGTCGGTGAAAAGATGAGGATATTTGAGGCGATCCGTCTTCCCCGTTCCCAAGTAAACTCAGGACCTCTTCGAGAATTCTAGCGAACCTTCATGATAGGAATACGACTTTGTTTCAACTGCTTGACTCGCGTCCATGATTTCTACAGGTTCCTCCACGAAATTTAGTTTATCGTCGAATTGAATTTCTTCCAATGGAATAACGAGTGATTCGTCTGAAAGACATTTCTTCAAGTTTGAAACGCGAAACGCCTTGTGCATGGACTAAGTTCTGCGGAAGATCAAGTCGAAGCTACAGGCCGACTCGCCAAAATTTTGAATGGCCCTATATACCTCGGTTCAGCTTCCCGCGCTTCCAATCGCATTCACGCTTTCCAAGGCGATACTTTCAACATCACTTTGTCGCCAACTTGAAATTCTAATGGTTTGCGCTAACATCTGCGTAACTTTTCTCGTCGCTTCTGCGCTTCCGAGTCTATCTCGATTTGGACTATCTTTTCTGTTGTTTCCTCGTATTCGCGACCAAAGGAGTTGTGCGTCTCCAACCTCGGCCCAACAAACAGGTGATCGGCACTTTTGACCATAGAGTGCCTCAAATGGTGCCGCTTTTATACTAGTGTGATAACTATTGTTGTACGAGAATTCGATCAATGGCAAATGGTTAGCCCAACCATTTCCAAAATCAATCACACATGCTCTAAGCATATCTTCTAATGTTTGAATGGTCCTTTCACTTTGACCATCGGTTTGTGGATGATATGCTGCGCTCATCTCTAATTTGGTTCCAAATGAATCTTGTAATGATTTCCAGAAGTTTGAAGTGAATCGACTATCTCTCCGAAATGATGGAAATTGGTGCTCCGTGCCTTGAGACTATTTCCTTGACATAAAGTCTAGTGAGTTGTTCCATGGAATAAGTCTCTAATTGGTATGAAATGGGCTGATTTGTAAGACGATCGACGACACCCATATAGCATCGTAACCTCCCGATGTCTTAGGAAGTTTCGTGACGAAGTCCATCGTAATGCGCTCCCATTTCCATTAGGGAATTTCTGGTTGTTGGAGTAACCTGAAGGTTTCGATATTCGACTTTTACCTTAGAGCAAGTAAGGCATTCTGCTAACGTACGTGGCAATCTCCTCGCCATGTCCGCCACCAATAAAGTTTCGAGATCCGATACATCTTATCGATCCTCGGGTGAATAGAATACTTTGACTTATGCGACTCATGCATAATCAATTCTCGTATCCCACCATAAAATGGTACCCACATTCTATCCTTGAAGCATAATACTCCATCTTCTCTCTTTACAAAACCATTTGCATTTTCAGGCATACCATAAAGCTTTTCACTTGGTCGGTTTTCCTCCTAATGCCTCGGATTTGTGCCTCAAGTATTTTGATGGTAAAGGTGAACTGATCGTCATTCCTAATGATCGAACCTGCTGTTTGGGTCTTCTTTCCGGCTAAGAGCATCAGCCACAACATTGGCTTTTTCCCGGATGATACTTGATTTCACAATCATAATCGCTGAGTAATTCCAACCAACGACGTTGTCTCATGTTAAGTTCCTTCTGATCAAGAACATATTGCAAACTCTTGTGGTCCGTAAACACTGTGCACTTTGTACCATAAAGGTAGTGTCTCCAAATCTTAAGTGCAAAAACTACGGCCCCCAACTCAAGATCATGTGTGGTGTAATTCTTCTCATGAACCTTAAGTTGTCGAGAAGCATAAGCTATCACCTTCTCGCTTTTATGCTAATACAAAAGCTCCAAGCCCTTTATGTGAAGCATCGCAAAGATACAACGGTTCTCAATTCCTTCGTAGTGCCAAAATCGCATGATCAAAGCTTTGTGTTTCAACAACTGAAAAGCAAAATTTCTGTTTCCATTCGTTCCTCTTGTTTTTCTGTGTCAACTTGGTCAAAGCTTTAGCTATCTTTGAAAAACCTTCGATGAATCTTTGGTAATACCCGGCAAGTCCTAGAAATTGTTGGATTTCCGTAGGATTTGGTCGAGTAGCCCAATCTTTTACGCTTCAATCTTTGATCAACTTGTAGTCCTTGACTATCAATGACATGACCAAGAAATTGTACTTTGCAATTCCAAAAATCACACTTCGAAAATTTGGCATACAACTTCTCATTCTTGAGTAGTCCTAAAATCGTTCTCAAATGCCCTTCGTGCTCTTCTTTGCTCTTTGAGTAAATCAATATGTCGACAAAACACTATAAACAAACTTGTCCAAATATGGTTTGCATACCCTATTCATGATCCATGAATACCGCAGTGCATTAGTTAATCCAACGGCATTACTTTGAAACTCATAATGTCCATAACGTTCTAAACGCTGTTTTCGGAATATCCTCCTCCCGCCCTAAGTTGATGATAACCCATCTTAGGTCAATCTTTGAATAGATACTAGAGCCTTGCAACTGATCGAACAAGTCGTCGATTCTGAGCGGTACGATTCTTCACCGTTAACTTGTTCAGCTCTCTATAATCTATACACATTCTCAAGGATCCATCTTTCTTCTTCACAAACAAGACCGGTGCTCCCCAAGGCGAGGAACTTGGCCTAATGAATCCTTTGTCTAAAAGTTCTGCAACCGATTAGACAACTCTGTGATCTCCGATGGTGCTAATCGGTAAGGTGCTCGCACAATTGGTGCAGCTCCCGCACTAAGTCAATATGAAATTCTACTTGACGTGCCGGTGGGAGTCCTGGCAAGTCTTCGAAAGACTTAAGGAAATTCTCGAGCAATCGTACATCCTCAAGTCGCTCCTCCCACTTTCTCTGTTATATGTGCTAAGAAAGCAAAACAACCTTTCTTTATGTACTTCTCCGTCTTGATGCATGATATAATACTCAGTCTAGTTCCACTTCGCTCCCACCTAATGATCAAAGTTTCACCGTTATAAGGAAGATGAACAACTTTTTCATCACAAATGATTCTTGTACGATGTTTGGACAACCAATCCATACCAATGATGACGTCGAAACTACCTAGTCCTATCGCATAAGGTCTATATTGAAGGGATGATTTAGAAAATTGTGTGTACAACCACGGACAATGGTGTCGGTGCTAATTGAGTTACCATTAGCTAATTCAATGTTGTATGATGTGTCTAATGTGGTTGGTTTGATATTGAGTAAAGGTGAAAATATAGTGGACACAAAAACTCTTATCGGCCCCCGAATCAAATAAAACTCGATGCATAATGATTATTGATAGGAACGTACTGTACCCACATTCTCGTCCTCCCTAGCTTCTCCACCTCCTATGACATAGGCTCTCTCCTTGTGCCATTCCACCTTTGATTCCCTGGTTCTTCCTTTGGACACTCACTCTTGTAGTGTCCCCTTTCTCCACAACCAAAACATGTCACCGGTGGTTTCTCGATTTCCCTCGTAGCTGCATCTTGCATTCTCTAGTTTGATGTCCCACTTTCTTACAATTCCAGATGGTTCAGACAACGTCCCGCTTGTGATGACTAGAACACATCTCACACTTAGGCAAAATTCCCGTGTACCCCTTTTTCTCCTTTGACCTCGCAATATAGGCCTTTGCACCTCTTTTCTCTTAGGTGGTTGTTGAGCACACTTCCACCTCTCTTGTTGTCCCATTCGTTTGTTGTTGTTATTGTTGTTATAGTTGGTGTAATTGTTTCGCTATTGTTGAAATTGAGCGCTTGTTGGTATTGCTGTTTCGGTTAGTGTTGGCGATGTTGCTTCTCTTCACTACTTGTTATGAGCTTTTGAGTCACTCGAATGGATTCCCTCAATCGCTTGCGGATCAAAAGAAATCACGCCTCCTTGAACAACCTGGGAAGTCCCCAAATGAAAGCCTCCAGAGTTTTCATTATCCAAACCATAGATGGGCATAACGCCAATTCTTGGAACCTTCAATGTAAGTATCAATATCATACCCATAGTTACCAATTCATAGAATTCGGTCTCCACCCTTCTTCACCCCGTACGCGGACACTACCTCGTTAGCAACCTTTTGAATTGCTCCCAAGTGAGCTTGTACGCATTTTCCATTCCCATTGGCTGAGCATACGAATTCCACCACGACATTGCCCCATCAAGTAGTGTACTTGTAGCAAACTTAACCTTGCTATCCTCCCGGCAATTACATAACAGAAACATGAATTCCATTTTCTCGAACCATCTAACCATGGCAGTTGCCCCTTCAGCACCTTTGAACTTTAGTAGATCTCCACTTTTAAAATCCTTTATATACAACTCTAACTCCGACCCTCCCTGCATGCCCGGCAGCAGCAGCATGTCTAGCGGCTTCGGTAGTTGCAGCAGCCTCACAGCAGCACCGCCACCGATGCTCTCTCCTCTAATGCATGGCTATGCTATCGTTCACATACTCGCATAGCAAATTGTGTCAATTCAGTGTGGCTTTGGCGCCATTGCTATTCAAAACCATAAGATGAAACAATTATGAGAACTCGTAAGTAGAAACAAACATCACACATATATATCCACAACCACAACATGCATAATATAAATGAAATCACAACGAACAAACCACGAAATATCACAAATATAATCACAAACACATGGATAATATACATGAAAATTTCAGCCTTCATGGACCGATATCATAGATAGTAAAACCATTCCTACATAGTAGAGTCAATACTTGATATTTTGTTTGTACAACAACCAAAAGACAACAAGTTCTTTAAACTATGTCACATACCTTGTGACTAGGATAATAGTAAATAAAAACTATACATGATAAAAGTCTACACTAGGCACCTCCCCTGGTGCTCCGCCGATCCTGTAGATCTCGAATCTGTGTAACCAAACTAGCAACCAAACCCCTCAACTCGCTAATCGACCCTGCATTTGTAACCATGCTCTCGTGCTAATGCCAACTCCTGAGCCGACGCTGAAGTTCGCCCCTGTGCCATCTCGGCTCAATATATAACTCAGGCATTTCCCCTCAACTCAACAATATGCCCCCTGCTTCTAACTGTCTAGACTATAAACCCTGGTGAGCCATATCAATCGAAACCCTACCTATCACGAGGCCTTCAACCTCCTCCTCAATGGTCTCCACTCGATCCAAAGATAGTTCCTCCAACCGTCCCCATCCTATCTATCTCAACCTGCTGGCTATCAATACGCGCTCCCTAATGCTCAGTGGAAGGTCGCCTACGGCAAAGAAATTTGAGCTCTCACCTATCTCAACCTAGCTGGTGGTTCTGCTCGAGGGTGATGCAGGATGTCAAAACGCACGCTTTGAGCGGCAAGTCCAAAGTAGGTATAGGCTCCCTAAGATAGTATGATGAAGATGATGATGATAATAGTGGTAATGGTGGATGAATCGGCCATGTGTAGGCTACCGTGGTAGGTGCCACTCTCCTCAAAGGTTCGGGTCTCGTCGGCCACTATAAGTGTAAGTCCGGCAGAGCCAATAGAAGATAAAACTACGGGTGTTATAATAAGGCATCGCTCATGTTGGTTTCCAATGGATGAGACATCCTCCATGTTCGTGTCGATGATATAGGATAGTATCGAATCAAGACATCTCTGTGACAACCGATGTAAAATAAAAGTAAATAACTCGATTAAAATGTATATGAATCCGCATGTAAAGTGAACATGCACTTATGATGAAATGATGAGATGCTATGATGATGTAGTTATAGTCTAGGGTCAATGATGCAACCTAGTTCTCTAATAATCTAAGCTCGATGCCAATCTGCCACACCCCCAAATTACTGTTTGCAATGAATGGAATTCCGGGATTGACTGTCATAGCATCACAATCACAGCTTATATTGAACGACCTAAAGTGTCGTTTTAGAAACACATCGTTAGATATTTATATAAAACATACAGAGTTACAAGATAGGTCCCAAAAGTTGATAAAGTTTGCGGAAAATAAGTTTATTACAAGTCCAAACGATGTTTTGAAAATTCCATAATGTACAATGATAAGTGTCGACGCCGCGGCACTATGAGGGTTCCTTATTCGTGCCATGATGCGAATGTCTAGTTACCTGAAAATACATTGCTAAAACGGTCAACAATAATGTTGGTGAGAAATCATAGGTTTATGAAAAATAATTTATACAACCACACAAGTATAGACCATATATGACAAACATGCCACATAAAAATGTTACAATTGCTATAAGTCCATGACAACCAAACTAGACATCATGATGTTCGCCTCAACAGAGTGTTTGCCAAACAACTCAAATAATGATATTAAATGAAATGCATCCGCTTAACCAGTTGGAATCCACCAACCCGGATGGAGGAGTCACCCTCGATAGATCTATCCACTCACCGTCGCTTCTATGAAATTAACGGTTCATGTTATATAATGGGGACATTCAATTGGCATGAGGTAACTTAAGCAATGTAATGAATTTGATATACTTGGTATCGTAATAAAATGATGTGCAATGTATTCTCCCCGTAGGTTTGAAAATAAGTATAAACGTATACAACGGGGCTATGAAAACTCACTTGATGAATTGATGCGATGACAAAAGTGTGTACACCGAAATGTAGCGTGAATCTCAAAACTTGACCTATTATGAATGATATGATACATAATAAGTTATGATGTAATGTTATGCATGCAATTCGAATGATATCTATACCACTTATGAATTTTTGAAAATAATACTTTTCGTTTAAAAAAATAATCTTTTAACGTCTTGACCGTTTTTAAATTACTCCACATGTATTTACGTTGAAATGATATTCGGCGATAATCATTTAGTGATTTATTAAGAAATTATAACTTTTCGTCGTAAAATAATGTCGTTTGAAATATTCATAAAAGTGACAAAACGGCCTCTAAAAACTAGTCGTAAAATGGTGCACATCGAGTATTAGGAAACGTACTCAATGGTTTTGGGAAGCTTGTATCATTATCTAAAAGTTTTAGTACATGAGTTTTCATCCTAGAGGTCTCGAACATAAAGAAAAATATAGGTTAAGTATCGTACTTTTGTCCCAAAAATATAGTTTAAGAGTGGTTTTCGGCAAAGTTTAAGTAACCGTAATTAATTCATTACAACTCCGCTAGTCAAACGGTCGGACATTTTGGAAAATATACTTGGCGAACTTACTTTTACTAGAAGACATCACTTTGTAAAAAGTTCTATATCAATGTTAAAAACAACCTTCAACATGGTCACTTTGTTTGCCGTAAAACTAGTCTATTAGAAATTTAATAGTTTTCCTTATATAATAAAGTTACGACAACTTTTTATAAACGTGTATAATTTAATCGTTACAAACCGCTTACGCTTTATATGTCCTTAGATTCGTATTAAAGTATACTAATATATTTTTGATAAGTCGACATAATTTATAACGCCTAAGTTTCATTTTTGACTCGTACAAAATAAACATAACATGCTGAAATTTCCAGAAAATTATAGTTTTCGTCGCCAACTTGAAAAATTCATAACTTCTTCGTTATAGTCTCGCTTTTAACTGCTCAAGCCGCCACGCTGCTTTTAAAGTGTATTTTCTAATTATCTAGGCCAAAAATTTTTACTTACTGTCAAATTTTCCAGATTTTAAAAATATGGACAGACCCTTTAGAAAACTTGTCAAAATGAGTTTTTCTCGCGCCAAACCTATTCTAACCCATTCAAAACAACTCCGAAGCTATTCTAATCCTACCATACACCTTCTTAGGGTGTCATGGGTTCCTAGACATCACTAAGAGTGATTTATAACAAGGAGTAATTATAGGATGACATAATATATATATAACTCTTAAAATCAATGAAAAAGTGGTATAAACCTCATGAGACTTGCATGTTTTCTCAAATAAAATGAAATGACCATAAAAATAAATATGAGATATGATGATGAATATGGATGCTTACTAGTAACTTGATGAGGTTATGAGAACAATGGATTTTTCCTAATCACCCTAGGTTTTTATTGCAAAACCTTAATAAAGAGTGAGACTAGAGTGTTAAATCCTTGTCTAGAAAATTTTATGATGATTCCTTCCTTGGTCCTTGTGGTTGCCGGTTCTAGAGAGAAGAGAGGAAGGACATATGGTTTTCACCTTGAGATATGTTGAGTGTATGTGTTACTAAGTGTAATATGATATTTAAGTTAGGATATTTTGGAAATACACACATGAATCACCCCTTGAGTCGACAAGGGGTGTTAGTCACCTCTTTGATATCTTTTTTAAACATGTATAAGTATAATTAGATGTAAGTTACTTTGAAGATTGTGGTAAGTTGTGTACACATTTGAGTATTTAGGGTAGCGTTAGATAAAAATAACTTGTAACGGTTCAAGATAAAATATATTGAGGTCATAAAAATTATAAAAATACATTTCTTGCAAAATCTGAGTGAAATAATAATTATCGTGTAGTTTTTAAGAAAAAGTCGTGAATTATATATAAATATAACAATTTATATACAAAATAAATTTAAAACACTGGGTAAACTAATAATAGTATTTTTATAAACTTAATATGAGTATAAAAATATATTGGGATGATTTTTGAAAGTAACGGATCAATTGTTCCAATAATTAATTACGATAGCGTTTATTTTAATAGGAAATTATACGTTTAATGAAAAATGCAAAACCATGCATGAACTAATATGATGATAATGATGCTAATGATATGTAGACCAAACTTAGTCTATATGGAATGTCCTTTATGATTATTCATGAATTCACAGCTAAACCATTACGGTTACGTGAATTTGATACTCGTAAACCTATTTTACGATAATTGATAAATGATGAAGCATGAGTATAGTTTTGAAATATGACCTGAAAATACGAGTTGTCACAGAAATACAAGGGGACGGCGTCAGGTGTTATCTGTGACGCCGTCGCATCACTTTTGTGATGGCTCAGTAGCCAAATTGCTTATTTTCGTGACGTGTCGCTTTAAAAGAGTAGATCGTCGCAACTCGAAAGCCTAGATTTGATCCGCACGGCGCAGAGATCGGGGACGGCGCCACAAGCATAAGGTGACGCCGCCGCAAGACTAACGCCAAGATGAAATCCTAATGACGGCGACAATGGCCACAAACCAAAAGGTGACGCCGTCGCGATTGTAATCTTATATATAGAATCCGAATTTTTTAGTTAGTTTTCAAGTAGTCTTTGGAGTAAAACCTAAACCAAACCAAGGTGCTTGTACAAGATTTTAGGTTCTAAACCCTATCTTACACCAAGATAAGTGTTTTACTTTATTAATTCAATTATTTCTTCAATTACTTGTGTGTATGTTTGCATGTTTTCCATGTCCGGCTAATTTAATTGTGTGTTTGCTTAGGGAATATGAAACTTAATTATTGAATATTGATTGATTGTCTCTTATCTTAATTGTTAATGATCTAGTAATGCGATAGGTCATTCGTTGTGTAGTTAATGCTTGACTAATCTTTGTGAACCTTAGACTATAACACCTAGAGTAGTTGTAGGCTAAACCATCCAAAGAGTACCTTAGAGTTAGAGTTTATAATTCCTAGAGATTTTGTAGACGAGACCCTTTGGTAGTTTCAAAGAGTTAGGGATAAACGCATACCCTACTAATTTTAGACACACAACGCGATTAAGAATAAGGACATGACAATTCAACCATCAATAGAGATAATTAAGGAGTAATAAAACCTAAGTGAACACATCTTTAAACCATCATACGAGCACAAAATAATTAGACATAGACTACATACACCTAGATTAGATAATTAGATAAGTAGAGTAATCAGAGAAATAGCAACCCCCAAATCCAAACCCCAGATTCACCTTTCTTTAAAATATAAAAAAGATAAAAAATAATCTTCCTCAACCCCAACCTTAGCGTAGTGACTTCTCACTAGCATTCCTATTCCCTAGAGAATATATCAATACCCTCGCTACCCTAATACTACACTACAACGATTAGGTTCACACGCCTAGGTGTTATAAAACTTGCTCGAAGAAAAGAAAGTTCCTTTGACCCGAACCATGCGTAGCGTTATCGTTTTTGATACCGCTGCCGGGAATAGAATAGCTCGTTAGGAGTCCACCTCGTTTAGGTTTCTTTGCTTGATTCCTATCAAGTAAAAATTTTTCTCAATTTTTAGCTTCCTCGTAGTCTATCCCCCTTCTTCATGACCTTTGTTCGTAACCCCATCACTTTTCATCATGGAAGGTGATAACCACCACCATTCATCAACCTACCACCAAATGACCACAAGAGCCCGGACTTTTGGTGAATACCGAGACCGCCACCTAGGCTATAGAACACCATTGAGCTTCTAATTAAGCCCAAACTACGCCCCTGCGATCCCACACCATCGTTGGTGCAAAACGGATGTGCATTCCATGGAATTCATTCCCAAGATCCTAATCAAGATCTTAAGGATTTCCTTAAAATTGTCGATTCCATCGACCTTGATGATACTACGGGAGACCACTGCCTCGCTGCCTCTTCCAATTCTCTACTGACCAAGGTAATTGGCTTGAGCGACTTCCCCACGCCCATCTCAAGTTATGATCTCACCTCTCGCTTCCTTGCTCAATTTTTCCCACAGAGGAGAACCACTAAGCTTAGGAATGATATCTTGATGTTCCAACAACGCCAAGGTGAATCTCTACAAAGCATGGACTCGATCTGGACTTACTATAAAGTCCCTCATCACGGCATTGATCTTGGCTTCAAGTCCAACTCTTCTAGTATGATCATGTCAGCCCTCCAACGAACCATTGATTATGCCGTGGAAGGCTAAGTAACCTCATGCTAAAGCATGTCGGGAGGTTATTGAGACCTAGCTCAATATGAAGAGGAAGGTTGGGAAATTCCAGTTGTCCAAGAGAACGGGTAAACTTCCCAGTACAAGCTTATTATAGTATGGAGGCCTGTGAATGCTAATGAAAGTAACCAATCGTGCTGATAAGCATGTGAATACCTGTCAAGGAATTTTTGCTAACAATAAAATCCCGGCAAGATGAATTCGGGGACATAATGTTGAAATTTGTCCACAAGCAAGAAAAGGAAATAAAACGCCTCGAAGCTCAAATGCGAAAGACTCATGACACTTTCTTAGGCCTAGCTGACAACTTCATGCTTAAAATCCGTGATGAAATCGCAAGGAACAATATACCTAAAAAAGTAGAAAAGGTATATGTGATACCGGAAGACGTTGGGATGACACCCAGACCCTATCCAACTTCAGTAAGCAGGACAAAAACCCCCAAGGAATCACATCCTTGTCTAAATTCCTATCTCAACACTCCCCGCTTGTTCCCTAAGAACATATTTGTTGGAAATGTGCACATGTCACTTCCGAACTTTCCCAATGTTAGGAAGAGCTCTATCTGTTTTAAACCAGGGTGAGAGAACCCTCAACCCCACTCCGGAGTTTCTAAGATCATGATTGAAAGAAAATTTGACATATGCATTACTTACTATCGTGGATATTATTGGTGGATTGACAAAATTGATCCTAAAATCTTTGTCAAAAATAGTAATCAGATTTTCGATCCGGGCGGATTGACACATTCTTTACCCTACATATTTTATCCGCCCTACACCACACCACCACGTTTTCTCTACATCAAATTCACTATTTTGCCATATCAATCTCCACAAGGTAAGTAATGTACATTGATATTTGTCTAGTCAATTGCTCGATTTCATGCTCAATTTTGATTTTCCCCTTTTTGATCCAAAACCCCCAATTGGTTTAATTTGCGCTAAATGTCGCCCATGAATCTTGTTTTTAGGCTTAATATTAGGCGAATGGTAGTATTATCATTTGGGGATGACTTTGCGAGAAGCCTTGACGGCTTAGAAATTAAAACCACCTGGCCAATTTCCCATTGTTGCTGCAACAAGGATGTTTGGGACAAGGGTTATGGTTAAAACCTGGATTTTTCCCTCGCAAATGTCGGATTTAAAAGTTGATCGGGGTGAATAGTTTATATGTGACGCCGTCGGACCCTTCTGACGTCGTCCTTAGCATCAGGAAGGTTACTCATTTGTTCCCCATCTGTTTTATTTTATGTTTCAGATGAGCAAAAGAACGAAGAGAACTAGGGGACAGTCTTCTAGTGCCCAGGAAAACATAGCTGACACAATTGCTGAATGGGGAGTATTTGTAGAGGAGGATTATCCACCCTATGGGTATTTAGGCCCTCTTCCCCCTGGCTATGACTACCGTTATGGACCCCCTCCCCAGTGACTCATGTATTTGTTTATGGATTGTTTATGGCTTGGTTGGTTGATTGGAACAGTCTTTATTTGGGCATGTAATAATTTAGGATATCTTAACTTTTGTTGAACTTTGAACGATTCGATGTGTATGTGAATTTGCATGTGGTGTGGTTCCTCTATAACCTTTGTGATTGGATTATCTTATTAGTGTCATATATCTTTTATTGATTGCTTATTCTCATGTTTAAATTTCTAAAAATGCTTTATTTTGTTTTTAACCTCGTCTTAATTGCATATAAAGGTATTTTACATAAAGGATAAGTGTATGGAGGATTACACACGTTTTCAAAAGAAACGTGAACATGAGAATTGCAATTAATTAAAAGATATATATGTGTGTTTGTTCGAGTCAAATGCTTGTATCGAGTCATAATGGATGTTTTGCAGAAAGTTTTCCAGATTCTAAAGATGTAAATTTTCCGTAATTTTTCCTAAAAATCGCAGCAAGCTTTTGTCAGATAATCGACGGCGCAGATCGTGAACCGACGGAGTCAAGAAGGAGTAAAACAACACATTACTTTTTTTTTCTCGCTTTTCTCGAGCTACTTATAAATTTTGAATTTTTCAGTCTTAATTTTCCGAACCTCAGAAACATCCATTCCACAAGAATTATATCCTAGTTGAATAGAGTCTTATATATATTATTACCATTTTACGGTTTCGTTTGTTTTCTTCAAGTGTGCAGGTTTAATTTACTAAGAGGAAGATACATAAGATTTGAAGGAGCTTTTCACGCATACATTCTTCTTGGAAAGGATTTAACCACTATTTTACACGGATCCTACCGAAAGCCAATCCTTTTAATTACCTTCTATTATCATTACTTTGATATTTTCGGGAAACATTGGGGACAATGTTCAGCTTTAGTGTAGGGAGGGAAAATAAAACGGAACTTTGAAACTATGCTTATCCTTGATTATTTGCTTTGTCCAATTGCATTTGTGTAATAAACCATGAGAAAATGCCTGTTAGGGTAATTTTGGCACCAAATTTTTAATTTTTCATGACATATAGGAGTGGGCCATTAGTCTTAACAAAAGCGTCTCATGGATAGGAAGTTACATGACTAGCACAAAAACCCTTTACCACCTAAACTCCACCCAAAATATGAGGATCGCCCTTAGATTAGTAGGAATTAAAGCATTCATCTTTAATGCTTAGAGTGTGAACCGGTAGTATATTAGATTCTAGAACTTGTTTTGTGATGCATCCTGAGATCGCTAGTAAGACTACACTTGTGTAGTTAGGAATAACTAAATGATAAAAGGCATTAGGATAACCCTTGTTTGATACCCGTAATATAATTACTTCTTCCACATCTGTTGAGTATTCCCCACACCCTTGCGTTGTACTCATCTTTAGTACACGACAATTCCCTAGTTAACCCCTTAGAGCCTATCCTTTTTCGTTCTCGTGACGTTTCGTTTTCCGAATATCAATGAAGAGCATTGTTTACACCCCACCCCAAATGTACACCCAAATCGCCTTAGCCTACCTTGTATGCACTCACTTTTAGTGCATTATTGTCATCACCCTAAAACCCTTAGTTCAATTATCTAGTTGCTTGCATAAGTTGCTAAGTCGAGTCATATCCTTTGTATACAGTTTTGGGACGATTGGGACTCATGGGAAAAGTTAAAGTTTATGAAGGTGACGGAAGGGAACGTTAAATTCAAATTCCCTTTATTTGCGTAATAATGTACTCCAAGAGTTTTGATCTTTTCAATTCGGGTCAAATTAGTGTTAGAGTAATAAAAACTCAAGTGTAGGGATGTGCCTATAAATCCCTATCATTTTGATGTTACCGTAGAGGATGGTAGAGTAAAAGTGTATGAAAAATCGAAAAAAAAAGAAAAAGAGAAAAAAATAGAGTGTTCAAAAAAATATAAAAAATACGGGCTACCATCCTACATCTATCTTTAAATTTATGTTTGTTTGTTTCAGTTATCTAGAGTTTAGAGTATTGAGTCTTGGCTTAGCAACGCCATTCTTCGTATGCTTGTAACATAAAGATTTTTTACTAGCCACCACTAAATAGCCTATCCCACCAAACCCTTTGTTTCCCTACCGTAAGCCTAACATTACAACCCTTTAAAAGACCTCTTTGATAGTCTTTCCTAAGTACTTACGCCAAAGCGATGGAGGTTTGATCTATTCTCAAGCCTATGGTAATCTATGTACTAGGACCGGTTAATGAGTGTTTATCTTCCATATCCAACTTGATATATTTCATATACACCCGAGAGATGTGAGTACCCAAACACCCCATGTGAGGTGCTAGTATGTAATTTCCGTGCTTGTTATTACTTTTGCGGGGCTTATATGTGTTGTGGATTGTTTTAAACCGATGCTTCATGACCCCTAACTTATAAATTAATTGGCTAAAAGCACATTTGCTTGAGGACAAGCAAATACCAAGTGTAGGGATATTTGATAAGGTTTTAAAATGTACATTTTTGAGGGGTCATTTAAGCCCTTATTTGATCACTTTTGTATCCGTTATTACTTAATATCGTTCCTTTTCACTTTTTAGGTCTCTTGAAGGCAAATTGCTGGAATGACACTTATTTGGACGAAAAGGCGCTGATATACGAAGAAAATGGCCAAAGTCAAGAATCGAGACACTCAAGCTGCTGAAATACAAGGGACGGCGTCAGGTGTTATCTGTGACGCCGTCGCATCACTTTTGTGACGGCTCAGTAGCCAAATTGCTTATTTTCAAGTGACGGTGTCGGGCTTTAAAAGAGTAGGTCGTCGCAACTCAGACGGCCTAGATTTGATCCAGACGGTGCGTGATGAAGGAAGGGGCTCCGTCACAAGCATAAGGTGACGCCGTCCGCAAGAATAACGTGGCCAAGACCGAAACCCTAATGACGTCGACGGCGGCGTAAAAACCAAAAGGTGACGCCGTCGCGATTGTAATCTTATATATAGAATCTGAATTTTTTAGTTTTCAGTGTGTAGTCTTTTGGAGTAAAAACCTAAACCGAACCAAGGTTGTCTTGTACAGTATTTTAGGGTTCTAAACCCTATCTTACACCAAGATAAGTGTTTTACTTCATTAATTCAATTATGTCTTCAATTATTTGTGTGTATGCTTGCATGTTCTTCATGTCCGGCTAATTTACTTGTGTGTTTGCTTAGGGAATATGAAACCTAATTATTGAATATTGATTGGTTGTCTCTTATCTTAATTGTTAATGATCTAGTAATGCGATAGGTCATTCGTTGTGTAGTTAATGCTTGATTAATCTTTGTGAACCTTAGACTATAACACCTAGAGTAGTTGTAGGCTAAACCATCCAAAGAGTACCTTAGAGTTAGAATTTATAATTCCTAGAGATTTTGTAGACGAGACCCATTGGTAGTTTCAAAGAGTTAGGGACAAACGCATACCCTACGACTTTAGACACACAACGCGATTAAGAATAAGGACGTGGCAATTCAACCATCAATAGGAGATAATTAAGGAGTAATAAAACCTAAGTAAACACATCTTTAAACCATCATACGAGCACACAATAATTAGACATAGACTACGTACACCTTAGATTAGATAATTAGATAAGTAGAGTAATCGGTAGAAATACTAACCCGCAAATCCAAACCCCGAGATTCGTACCTTTCCTTTTCTTAAAAATATAAAAAGATAAAAAATAATCTTCCTCAACCCCAACCTTAGCGTAGTAACTTCTCACTAGCATTCCTATTCCCCTAGAGAACGATATCAATACCCGTGGCTTACCCTAATACTACACTACAACGATTAGGTTCACTGCCTAGGGTGTTATAAAACTTGCTCGAAGAAAAGGAAGTTCCTTTGACCCCGAACGACGCGTGTAGCGTTATCACGCATGTAACAACAACAATTGTTGAAGAAGCACCTCCAATAGATTCTACAACAACCGCCGAACAAACTGTATCAAATGACGCTGAACCATCTAATGATCTTCTGAATCAAGATGTACCTACACCCGCAGATTATGATCCAAATGCATTCTTTAACCCTTTCACTAATGAAACTGCCACTTCAGATGTTGCGGAATCATCTACAAGCCATTTGAATCCACCTAATCTGCATAATGTATATCAACATCAACCCTCCATACATCGTTGGACGAAAGACCATCCTCTTGTGAACATTATTAGAAACCCGAATCAACCAGTCGTAACTAGACAATGCCTTCAGACTGACGGTGAACATTGTATTTATGCACTTACCATCTACCAATCTGAACCCAAAAACATTAAAGAAGCAATGACTTATGACGACTGGATTGAATCCATGCAAGAAGAACTTAATGAGTTTAAATGTCTTGAAGTATGAGAATTGGTTGAAAAACCAATAGGGGTCTATGTTATTGGTCTTAAATGGATTTGGAAAAACAAGTTGGATGCTGAAGGTACGGTTATCAGAAATAAGTCACGTCTGGTGGCTAAGGGTAATAGACAAGAAGAGGGGATTGACTTCGAGGAATCATTCGCACCGGTTGCTAGACTTGAGGTACATGCAGACAGATTTTTATGGCATTCGCGGCTCACATGAACATCACGGTCTATCAGATGGATGTCAAAACCGCTTTTCTGAATGGTAAACTGAAGGAAACGGTATATGTTAGTCAGCCAGAAGGATTTGTTGATCCAGAGTTCCCTAATCACATCTACAAACTAAACAAGGCTCTCTACGGTCTCAAACAAGCCCCTCGGGCGTGGTATGATGAGTTATCATCCTTTCTTCTATCCCATAATTTTGTCAAAGGATCGGTCGACCCAACACTATTTATACAATATCACGGGGCACACATTTTAATCGTTCAAATTTTTGTGGATGACATCATTTTTGGGTCAACCCATAAAAAGTACTCAAACGCTTTTTCAAAACTTATGAAAACAAATTTTGAAATGTCCATGATGGGTGAACTTACGTTCTTCTTAGGACTATAAGTTCATCAATCCCCCAGTGGTATTTTCCTCAGTCAGTCCAAATATGCTCTTGAAATTTTAAACAAACATGGAATGCAAAGTTGTGATACCTATGCCACACCAATGGCACATACCAAAAAACTGGACACTGATTTGCATGGGAAATTGGTTGACCCTACCAAATACCTAAGTATAATTGGGTCTCTCATGTATCTAACAGCCAGTAGACCTGACATTGTATTTTATGTATATCTTTGCTCCCATTATCAGTCGCGACCAACTGAGACACACCTCTCTAAGGCTAAAAGAATCCTCCAATACATCAAGGGAACCATTAATTTGGGGATCTGGTATCCTAAGGATTCTGGTTTCGAACTAATAGCTTTTTCAGATGCTGATCACGCAGGTTGCTTAGATTCTTGGAAAAGTACTTCAGGTGGTTTGCAATTCCTTGGTGATAACTTAGTGTCATGGCAATCAAAGAAGCAATACTGTACACCGCTGTCCTCAACTAAAGCAGAATATGTAGCCATGTCTGCGTGTTGTGCTCAAGTCATCTGGATGAGAACACAAGTCAAAGATTATGGTTACCTATTTGACAGAATCCCGGTGTACTGTGACAATCGAAGTGCTATTGCGATCTCGTGCAACATTGTTCAACATTCGAAGTCCAAGCACATCGATCTTCGATATCATTTCATCAAAGAGCATGTAGAAAAGGGTACCGTTGAGTTATATTTTGTGGGTACTGAACACCAACTGGTGGATCTTCTCACCAAAGCCTTAGCGCCTGCTAGGTTTACTGATTTGATTCACCGGATTGGCATGATGTGTTTGACTCAAGAGGAACTGTGTTAGGAATTAGAAAATTCCATGTTAAAGTGTCGGTCACCCCAATTATAGTCTAGCATATGTTAGCTCGTTGACTTGTAGTTATTTACGTTACTTAGTAGTTAATTAGTTAGTCAGTAGCGTAGAATAGTTTAGTGTAACACCGTGGAGGAAGGACGGGTCTTTACCCACTGTATGCCTGATCCACAGTCCGATAGGAGGACGTATGGTTTGTAAGTATAAATACCCCTTCCATCCTTGGAAGGGGTGTGGCTTGGAATCTAACCTTTTACATTTTATTGAACCAACTCTCTACCAAGAACACCATCTCTCTACTTTATCTCTCTAAAATGTCTAACATGTATTTCCATCATCCAAGACCACCCGAATCATCATAACACAATAATATTACGATCCTACAATTGGTACCAGAGCCAATGTTACTGTGTTGTGTTGATTTGTTGGGGTTTTGAATCATGTTAAAACTGTTTTTTGTTCACTGGTATAGTTGGAATTAGTTTTTCCTACTTTTTCTAAAAAACAGTTTTTATACAAATTTTTTATATCCTGCTTTGGTACAAAACGTCATTTGGTCATTCATATATAAACATCTGGTCTTGTGTCATTGTTTTGTCCAGGTCAGTTTTTGTCATTCATTCACATGTCTTTTTGTACCATTATCTGTGAATATAACTTGTAGTCATATAGTCATATTTATGGTCAAACAAGGCAAAAAGTTGATTTTTTTAGTTTTTTTTTGGGTTTGGTATAGATGATGGTCGGAAAAATCGCCGGAATAATTAAAATGGTCAAGATTTCTTGTTAGCGATTTGTCAATATTTTTTCTTGATTAGCGAGTTGTCAAAAGATCTCTATGTAGTGAGTTCAGTCTAATCTGTCTAGCGACTTGTATTTACAAGTCGTAGCAACTTGAGCTAGCGACTTGAGCTAGCGATTTGAGCTAGCGACTTGAGCTAGCGACTTGAGCTAGCGATTTGAGCTAGCGACGAGACTTTAAGCAACTTAACAGAAAGGAAGAAGAAGAATCAACTATTGACCACGACCACATTAACCTTATACCTAAAATACAAAACATGACTCGTGACTTCAGGAATACCAAACCATCATCAGTCCATCAACTTAAAATGAAAGAAAGAAAATCGAGTTGCCAAGAAAAAAAAAAAAACAAACAGATCCCAATCCATCTCCAACCACAAATCCAACATCTATCCTAATCCCCTCACATTCTCAAATAGTTACATCAAATTAATCTCAGAATCGTTCAACAATCTTTTATAGATTTTTTTGAACAATAATCATCATTGATATTGTTGAAGCTTAGCTTCTTTTATATCCGAATACAAAGAACGATTTATAATCTTGTTATAATCGTTTCTTTAAATCGTTCATTGACCAAAAGGATAAAAACACAACAAAGAAAACTAAAGCCTACCTGTGATGAATACTAAAGCCGAGCCTTTAGGTCTGTTTCTTGTTCAGAATAAACAAAGGATTCATCTCGTGAGACTTTTGATCTAGATTCATATTTCAAAAAGGAAATCAAAGAAATAGTATACGTTGGTGTTGAGATGTAAACAAAGAAATAGATGGCTACGTTCTTAATTCGTTATTGATCTGCGTTTAGTTAGTGATTCTAATGAAGTGAGATCTCAAAAATATTTTGGTGGCTGAGTTTTTTTTTGTGTGGAAAGTGATTAGGGTTTGTGTATTAAGGAGTATTTTTAGGGTTATGAAGAGTTATGTCACACTTATAACCGGTTAAGAGATGGACATGGATCGGGTTTGTTTTTTTTGTTGGACATGGGCTTCTCGTTTGATGATTGGGCTGTATCCAGTTATGGGGATAATATGCTAGGCTATCAAATATTGGATTTGGGCTGCGAACATATAACATTGGATTCTGGCTAATTTGAAATGAGGTGTGGGCTGCAATGAACTATCAAAAAATATTTATCCGAATTTAATTAATTGGATACAATTTTTGATAATTTTTGATGAGTGGTATTTTTTTGGTATTATAATTTTCACAGAGAGATACATAATTCACGGCTTGAGCTTAAAAGAAAAAAAATTGACTACAGGGTTTTTGCACGGTATTATTAACGAGAAATTGAAGTGACGTTTCACGGGTGAACTTCTTTATCTTTGAGACGTTGGTTGGTTGGATGCATGTCTCAAGATAACTTGTTAGGACATAACTATCACTTTAAGTGATTATGAATTGACAATTTGGTTATAACTGATGTAAGGAGTTACGTCGTCGTGCTCACAGTGTATAACTATCACCTTAAGGAAATTGTAGTACTTAGTATCACACGGCGTTGTGGATTGTTCAAAAATTTAGAACAAGCAGTAAGTCACTAAGTTGGGATGTCTCCTTTCTTTTCAAGTTAGTCGTATCGGGTTATCTCCATATGTGGTCATTACTATTAGCCGATGAATCAATGGAGGTTTAATTTCAGCAATTCCCATGAGATATTCGACGCCAGATAATGTTAATGATACTTCACAGTCTAAGCAAAATCTTTCAAGAATCTTCAGCGTCATTTATGATTTTTCAAGATGTTTGCTTATGACAAGAAATTCTCATGCAAATGGTCGTACACGTTATGATGCTTCCGAAAGTTCGAAACCATCATGGGGGAGAAATGTGTACTCTGATGTTTTACGGTTAACCTCCAGGGAAAAGGAGTTTAATACTACTTGACTTAGTATGGTTTGTGAAGTTGTCTACATATGGGTATAGAATTGTTGATGATGGAGAATGAACCGTTGACGAACCGCTGCATGTTCCCCTAAAACAGATATTCACCAAAACCAAAGTTGTCATAACACATTCAAGATGACATTGTTTACGGTTCAGTCTTGATTTTGTAAAATCCCGCGAAAGAAATTATTTCTCGGTTTAAATCATAGACTTGTAAAATCCCGTAACAATGGAAACATCTTGGTATTAGTAAAGTGCATTTCCGGATCTATCTTGCGGTTTATTTTTAGTTTTGTAAAATCCCGCGAAAGAAACTATTTCTCGGTTTAAACCATAGAATTGTAAAATCCCGTGATGATAAATCCATCCTGGAGAAAGAGAAAGTGTAATTCTGGATTACTTGATGCTGGTGCTACGGTTTCTGTTTCGAAGAAGAGATAAAAGGGTGTACTTCATGAATTGGATGTGTGTTTGGATATTCGTCATGACAGTTTGGTTATTACAAGGTTTTACGGGGTTATGTGCATTTAACCATGGTCGGGATGAAAACCATTATCATAGTTCACTCAAAACGTCAAAAGAGGCTAGATTTGAGCTTTTAACCAGAAGAAGTGACAACGGAGTTAATTCACTATTATTTATTTGAGGTTGAAGTGAATTATCACGGGCGAGTGTACTTAGTATCTGAAGGTATCGGGGATGGATGGATGAAGATGCTTCAAGATCCTTGTTCAAGCTTATTATCAAAAACGAAGACTTGGGAATCTAGTTATTGTTGGGTGACTTTTTCCTTTTTCTTTTTTCCACTTGGGGGAATTGGTATCTTACCACCACAAAATAACTATCACTTTAAGGAGTTACATTGTAGTGCTCAGTGTCACATTCAATTGTGGATTTTCAAGAGGTGATGTGCGTCTTATACTTGATGGTTGGTTGGATGAAGAGTATAGAGTACTTAGAGATTCAATGGAGGATGAAGTGTCGGCACCGCTCTTTGTTACATATGTGCAAGTTTAAGTCACGAGTTCGGGTTGGTTTACTTCAGTTTCAAATTCATCATATTGGGTTTTCTCCATCAGCTGTCACGACAAAGAGTCTAATGAATGATAATGGGGTTGATTACATGTTTTGCCAAGAGAGCTGAAAAGAGAGAGATTTATGACGTCTGTTCACATCAGTTCAGGCCTTGTATTTCAACATTATGACGTTTGAACACAACAGTTCATGCCTCGTACTCTAAAGAAAAGACATGTGTACGTTTCAGTGCGCATTATCTTCGGAAGAAGAGAAATCTTCTCATTAATGACCATTCTCATCAACATGCTTCATGCTTTTTCCATGCGCTTTCAAATATCAAGTGAACCGGACTACTATTGATTATTTTCTTATTCCACTTGCTCAACTATAATGACGATGGCGAAATCATGAGCTAATTTTGCGGGGGTGAAGTGTGAATAGACTACATTTGGATGATTTCACTTATTCAATCAAGAATGGCATCTCCGTATGCAATTCTTGAGGGGGAGAAGAAGTATGATAATTCTGCATGGTTGATTGTTATTAGAGAATAAATGGTCAAACGGCTCCAAACTCATGTAAGAACCGAGCTTCTTCTTATCAGGTCATCTTCACATGTAGTTTCTTCTAAGAGCCATTGGTTGACATCTTCACATGGGCTGATATGATTAAATGACAAAGTGCTTCTAGTTGCTGGGCTGATTTCTTTGATGAACATCTTTCTGTTCTTGTTTGATTAGGAGGGATTTTAGTTAAGGAGATTTTGCTACATATAAGGTAATTGGAACGCATTTGGTGAGATGAAGATGTTAACTTTCTAATCCCCAACTGGACAATCTTGAAGAAGGTCGAGTTTACAGTCGGTTCTACATTCTCTGCTATATGCTAGAAGACTAAAAGACGAGTTGCATTTGATTATCAAAAGACTTCTTCTTATTCTGGGCATTTATTAAAAGATTGTCGGTTTAGGGGAGAGCACTAATTGGGGGAGGGTGAAATTTCTGATTTAATCCCCAATTAGACTTGCTCACATTCTTTAGCAAGTTGATTCTCAAAAGAGTTCAAGTGTTCTTCTCACAAGAGACACGTATCTAAACGCGAGTAATCTTGATGAGCTTAATACTTTTAAGTGATTGAAGATATCCCGGGAAGACTACTGTCATTACCGCAGAGAAACTCAATGTTTGACTCATGGCGTTTAGTGTTATTATTCCAACTATGTGGGGGAAGAGATAGAAGAGTTAGTTTCTGAAGATGAAAGAGGTACACAAGTGTGTGATGATTTTGATTTTATCACAATCATCAGGGGAGAGAGATTGTGTACATTGGGGATGCTCAGCTGTTTTACTTGAGGGCTTAATCAGTGATTCAGAGATATAATCACTTATTCCGGTGTCGACATCCGGATAGATTGTCACCCACAGAGATAATCAGTGATTCGGCATGCCTCTTCAATGTTATCGGTTATTCTCTCTTTGGGCATTCGGGTACTTCTGGTTCTTGAGCTTCATACACTTTCTTCAGGGGAGAGAAAAGTTTACATCGGGGTTATTCTTTGGCTATTGGACTTAATCTGCTACTTCGATGGTATAAGTTTCTCTGTCTTCGGGTATATGTGTATTCGGGTTCGTGAGCTCTAGTCTAAGAGATTGACTGCATCAATTCAACTACGTGGGGGAAGTGGTCTCTTGACACCTTTTCGAATGGATTGCGTCAGACTTCAGTGGTTATGAAATGTGAGAAGATTATTTATGAGTGGGATGATACGTTGTTGTTCTTCTATTGGATGATATAACCCCGAACGATGAATCACGATGATTATTCTTAAAAGGAGCAGCAAGTTCGATGATAATGGTGTGCTTCTTCGTACACCTGGCTAAGGGAAGCTTGAAAGAAAGCTTTGAATCTGCTCAGCTAAAGGATTTTCGGTTTGGGGGGAAGCTGCCAAAGTCTCACTTTCAGATGGTTCAATTTCTTTCTTCGATTCAAGAGCCCTGGAAGCTTTGGTGGTGAATGTTTAAGAGTTGATGACTTCTATCTTCTACAAAGGGGCTGCTCGATATCCTTATCTCGGTACTCGTATCATCATCTTCTTAAATTATATCATCTAATCTATCTTTGTAAATATTTATTAGAAAAACAAAATAGAAAAATATAAAACCAACAAAAACCCATAAAAATCAGAAAATTTGAAAAAGTCAAAAAAATATTGTTTTTCAAAGACATGTCTTCTGGTATCGATAACATCTACGGTCTTAGAAATGTCATTCAATAATGGCACGGGACCATAGATGAAGTTCGAGCAGAAGGTGTAAATATTCTTTTCCAAAACATGTCTTAAACCATGGCTTGCAGTTACTTCTGACTGTAACCCGTGCTTAAACAATGGTTTGCTATTATTTCAGACAGCAACCCGCTCTTTAAAGAAAGGAAAGTGCTGTGCTAAACTGATTTTCAAAAATTTCGTGCACTTATCCTAAACCATATTGAGGAAAGTATGTCGAAGGACTGCTGTTCCTACACAAATATTTTTCCGTCTAAAATTCTTCAGAAAAATATTTGTTGTATTTCAAAATGGGGGAAAATGAGTTGCTTAAAAATCAATCAGAACCAGATTTTTTATAAAATTGAAAACTCAATCAATGATTTCTGCGCTTTTAAACTTTTCAGTAAAATGAGTCATTGATTGAGGGGGAGAATGTTTTCAAATCTATATCATCTAACGGACTTTCTTAACTATCCTACGTGCTTAATTAAAAATGATGTTAACCTAAGTTGAAGGACTTGGTGCCCAGGATATGATTGTTAGGATTAGATGATTAGAGTTTGATGAACACATTATTCCCATAACTTATATGATCTGATTAATATGTTGAATTGACTTTTATTAGTCGATTGCTGTTTGGGTGATGTCGACCACCATATATCTGTATGTGTGTACACTAACATATGCAGGTATCATGGTTTAAAAGAATGTTCCCCGATCCGGATCCCACAAATGAAGATGATTGGATGCCAAAAGGAAAGGGTAACTATATCTTGGGTTGACAAATGAAGAAACGGAGTTTAATTGGACTTCTATGGAGAGTTGGCATGGAAAAATGCAACGTAAGAGGTCTCACTGCATCAGCAGATGGTTTTCTTCATCAGCAAATGAAGAAATGGAGCTTAATTTGACCTCAGTTGGCACTAAAATGCAACGTAAGAAGTCTTATCTTGCATCGTGACGGTTTTTCTTCCACGCCCTACAGCAACAACATAAGCTTCTCAACCACCGAACGTATCTTTGTGCAGGATACCATTTTTAAACAATTTTAAAAAAATTTGATTAAATTGTTTTGAAAATGGAAAATATTGTTTTGATTATAAATCGGATTCAATGTTTTGAAATCAACCGGACTTTATTTTGTCAAATCTTCAGTGATTTCAAATTAAATATTTTCAAACCATATTTCATCAAAAAGTCCGTTTGTACGTATTAATGTGGTGATTTAAAGATTTAATGTTATGTCATGGTATGATTTTTCTTTAGAATCAAGATCTTTCAAAATGAAATTTTTTCTGTTCTTGTTTGATTGTGAAATTGTTTTGTTTTACTTAAAAGATCTCTTAAAAACTATCATACCTGACACTAACAATCTTTAATGTCTATAATTGGTCCTCTATCAGTCATTTTTCAAAATTAAATCTTGCCACGTCTTTCTCCAAACTTTTCTAAATGATTTAAATTAGATGGGATCACAAATCTCAAATGGTTTGATATTTTTGATCAGGGGAGAGATCGTGATTTAAATCTCAAATCTGTTTAAATGGAATTGGTTTTAGTCCTTTAAATGCACTCCTGTCTCCATGTGCCAAATGACTTCAAATATACAATGCACATGTTGAGGAGGAGGATTTATCCAAAAACAAGATGAGTTTTAAACCAAGCACATTTTCTCCCATGTTTTTCAAAACCTTATTAAATCACTTGGGATCCAAAATCTCAAAGGGTTTGATATTTTTGATCGGGGGAGAATTTGTGATTTAATAATGAAATTTGATAAATGATGATCGACTTGATTCAAAATTTCATGTTGCTCTCCCATATGTGCTAAACACTTTCGAATCTCGAAGCATATATTGAGGGGGAGCATTTCAAAAGAAAATTAACTATCAAGGAACAAAGATTTTTATGTTTCATCATAAAGTACCTTTATTGATTTTCTAAATGGTTTCTTAATGGATTTTGTGATCGTGGATGTACTTCAAATGACCTCTTGCCTCTATGTGATAAAATGATTTCAAATATCCAATGCACATATTGAGGGGGAGAATTTACAAAAGAAATTCAAATGGCTTTTTCTAAGGAAATTGTGATCAAGAAATTATTTCAAAGAACTCTTGCCTCCATGTGCCAAACAATTTTAATATCATATGCACATGTTGAGGGGGAGCATTTCTAAAATGATCAAAACTATTAAGGTACAAAATGCTTTGATCTCGTATCACAAGTACCTTGATTGTTTTTCCAAATGATTTTTTGATTGGTTTCATGAAGGAAAGAACAATACCAAAACACCGACCAATTTACTTTATGCATGGTGTTATAAGGATTGTTAGGTTAGGTATTCGTTCCGATGATCCACCAGAACCGGAGGGATCTCCCAGGGACAATCCACTAGATAGTGTAGAGTCCTTAGGTATGATGAAAAAAGGAGAAAAATGAGAATACGGAAAGAGTGCGGATTGAGACAGAGCTAGTACTGGAATAAACCCAACAAGGTTCTAGTTATGAAGTCTCGGTAAGCACTGAAGGGGTTGAAGAATGAAAAAGAATGAATATGAAAAGGGTGAAAAGAAATAGCTCTCCAATAATTCAACCATAGGGAAGAAACCGGGTTCAATACATATGCTACTGGTGTTTACTAAGGTAACACTGGTATTGAAGACAAGACGTCATGGACCTAGTGACGCACTACACCTAACTTCCCAAGCTACTCAAGTTCCTCTTAAAAGGGCTTGTTTCATTCTCACAGGGAACCGACATAATCTATCGACTTTCTCTTAGAGATTGTTGATATTGAAGAAAGAGACTCTCTCCCTAGTCTCCAGCATAGGAACCTAATGTGCACTATTGAGTCGAGAGCCAAGAGATCATCCAAAATATCTCATTAGGACACTAAATTCTTGAAGACATGTTGTTTCACACAATGTGGAAAGTAAGAATATATTAAGAGTCCTACGCATTATCCTTATGGTATTGCCAGAACATCCGAGTGATATGAAAATATTCACGATGAAGATGGAAATCCTTCTAGAGCCAACATCAAACAAGCTCTTGGTGGGTGACATGTGAGATCTTTTCTAAAGATCAAGCTTGTGACAACTGGCTAGAAACGATGGGGCGATTCACTCTTGAATCAACCTTGGTCCAGGATTGGAATTGACGAATACTTTTGGAAAAACCGTTCGATGTGCAAACCTTCTTTTCTCTAGCACGTCGAATGTGTATTCATTTTCAAACACAAAAAGTATCTCTGATTGAAAAATACTTTTGGAAAAACCGTTCGATGTGAAAATCTCTTCTTTTCTCTAGCACATCGAATGTGTACTCATTTTCTAATACAAAAGGTATTTTGTTTGAAAATTGATCTTTCTCATAAAACCTTCGTCGTATTGCAAAACTCTTTCTTCATGCAATACGCGATTGTTTTCAAATCAATTTTTCATCAATCGGTGAATCTCAATTCACTGGTTCACTCACTCCGTGTTGTCTTCTTTGAGACGTTCCGGTTTGAGAACGGCTAGAACAACTGCGAAACCCTGTCAAGGAGATTCTTAGGAATCCTACGATCACAGAGCAGTACTTGTCTGATCAACGGGGAACTGTGGGCCGTGTACCTCAATTAAACGAAAGTGATCAAAGACACTTTCGTGTGTTTTATTGCTAATTGTTGTTTGCAGGTACATTTGGACGGTTTAGCAGTGATTAGAATTGAGGAGTCAATCCAAAGTCGCATGCTCACAGCATCCACACTTAATTGAAGAAATCATGACTGGTGCATATCTACAGAACCTGGCTCGATATTTTTATACTATGCTTCCTTCTGCTGCTGCAAATATCATGAACCAGTAAAGCTTCCGTTACTCTGATGGAAAGATGTCATGATCCAAAAGTGTGAGCATGTCGGTCCAAAAGTCACAACTTCACATGATGGCAACACAATAAAGGGTGATCCAGAGATTTACTGTGGCTGATGATCTCAATGAAAGCTCGAAGATCCTCAAAGATGTGGATCAGTTAAAAGGCCTCCACTAAAAGTACAAATCAATGCGGACTTTGAAGAATCGCTACTAAAGCACAAAGATTGCGGAACTTTGAAGAATTGAAGTCTACGAGCTCAGAACAGAAGACAGAATAGAATGCTAGGATTCGAAATGTAAAACATAGGGTGACCTCCCTTAGGGGGAGATTGTTAGGAATTAGAAAATTCCATGTTAAAGTGTCGGTCACCCCAATTATAGTCTAGCATATGTTAGCTCGTAGACTTGTAGTTATTTACGTTACTTAGTAGTTAATTAGTTAGTCAGTAGCGTAGAATAGTTTAGTGTAACACCGTGGAGGAAGGACGGGTCTTTACCCACTGTATGCCTGATCCACAGTCCGATAGGAGGACGTATGGTTTGTAAGTATAAATACCCCTTCCATCCTTGGAAGGGGTGTGGCATGGAATCTAACCTTTTACATTTTATTGAACCAACTCTCTACCAAGAACACCATCTCTCTACTTTATCTCTCTAAAATGTCTAACATGTATTTCCATCATCCAAGACCACCCGAATCATCATAACACAATAATATTACGATCCTACAAACTGGACGAACTTTAAACAAATTCTTAAAACCAGTCAAACACCAAAACCTCTTTTGTAAATAAATTTTTCAAAAAAAAAATATGATAAAATTCAAAAATATTCTTCTATCTTAATTCTCTCAAACATTGCATGTACAATTCTTCCGTCAACACTTTGTTCTATCAAAACTTTCATTATTTTCCCGTACAAGTGTTGAGGGGGAGAATGTAAATATTTTTCAGTCTCATAAAACTTTATACTTGCATGTTACCTTTAATTGGTTGTATCTTTGATAATGGTGGATACATTTCTTGTTTCACACTCTCCTCGGACACAAACTTGTAAAATTTTATGATTACTAAAGTCGGGGGGAGTGTCGTCAAGTTCCTTTCCAAACATTCACGTCTTTGCTTAAACAAAGTGGGAGTTACGGGTTGTGACAACTGACAATCTAGGGAGTCTATTTTAGGTAACCGCATTACGTTAAACTAAACCGAGCCTTGCCTTTATCACTTTTTTTATAAACCATGACTTGATTTTATATCGTCTATTGGTTTTTACGGATTATTTCACTATTAAATGAGTTATCGTATGAGTTTTAACTCTATTTGGTAGGCACTATTCGATTCGGCACTAGAAAAGCCTAAAACGAGAATTATTGTAACTTTTAGACCGTAACTCAAAAATTGACAAATAAATAGTCAAAACTCGTGGAAAAACGTAAATAACGATGTTAGAAAGTTGAATGAACGTTGTGGGACACTCGGGGGACATTATGTGAGCTCGGAAATGGGTAAACGAGATAGTTTATGAAAAATTACGGGTTTGCCCTCCTATTTCTACCTAGCCGGCCAACCTCCTCCTCCCCTTTCTTTTATTTTTAAGTCCCTACTCCCTAGCTATATATACCCTTACCTCACCTCACTTCCACTCTTTATTTATGTCTCTAAAACACACACCTTAGCACTTTCTCTCTCCCCCTTCTCTCTCTAAAAACCCTAGCCACCATCACCTTGGCCGCCGGCCACCACCGCCACACGATGGCGCGTCACACCCCACCTCCACCACCAAATCAAAGATCTTTTCATCCTCTTTCCATCCATATATAATACTCATACTAAAACCTTCATTAACACCCTCAAATTTAAAGATTAAGATTCGGATTTTTAGGGTTTCAAGTGGGTTTTGCAATCGGTGCTTGAATAAGGTAAATGGAACAAGATTAGAGCTTGTTTGAGCTATAATAAGCCACGAATGACATTCTAGGGTTTCGACCCTATGATGAAATTTGAGGCTTTTGGGTGGAACATGAAATTAAGTCTAATTAGTGTCTAAATAAACAAGTAATTAGTGTTTGGTAAGTGTGTGGTGTATCAATTTGATGGGTTTATGCATTTTAGGTTTAGTTTCATCTTTTTGGTTAGAATAGATGATGGGTTTTGTGTTTGGTTAATGATTGGAGCTTGAATGATTGGATTTGGATGTTCTGGAATTGATTTGGGTGATGTTTGATTGGATTGGCATGGTGTACGAGCCACATGAGGCACGTACGTGGCCTTTGGGTTGCGTACGTGACCCACTTGGGCCACGGGTCCGGGTCGGGTCGTTTTGGTAGCTTGTTGGTTGATGTAGTTGAGGTTTGGATGAGACGCGTGGAGCCGAAAAGCTTCTAGAGCTTGTTTGGTTCACGTGGTCTTAACCGCGACCGTCTCATGACCATTAGGGTCATA
Organism: Chrysanthemum makinoi; assembly: GCA_910596185.1. NCBI lineage: Eukaryota > Viridiplantae > Streptophyta > Magnoliopsida > Asterales > Asteraceae > Chrysanthemum > Chrysanthemum makinoi. Next base: position 87,603,675 of record OU343221.1, on the reverse strand, counting down.
ACATTGGTTTCGGGTATATTTGGTTGATTGATTGGTTGGCGAGATTATTTTGAGTTAGTTTGGGATTGAATTGCGCTATTATAACTTTTAAATTTAGACTTGATATATATATTGTTGACTTTGAGCTACGTCGGTGTTACTTTGACTTTTTAGTCAATAGTTGACTCCGACAAAGCCGTAACATGGACTTTAGTATAATTTGGACTATTGATTGATTAAAAGCCGAGAAGTTATGACTCGTGCTTGTGGACTCGAAATGAATAACGATATGAGATTAATATTGGAATTTGACGAAATATATATATAAATATGAAAATGCTAGTAAACTATGAAATATAAATAATAAATGGGCTTTTGGACCAAAAATGCTGATAACAAGATTTCTCTTGTTATTTACTATTTTTAAATGGAAACTAACGACTAAATTGGAAATGTTTTGTAATAAATAAGTAATTAATGTTTCGAGTAGACGTTTATCAACAAATGTCAATTGTGGACATTTAATACTAGTTTAAGTATTTATTTACTTACGTTGTGTGCATGGGTTACGGATAACCTAACGTTAATAGTGTTGATCCACGTGGGTAGCGGACTTATTAGGTTGACGCATCTAATAAGAGCCCGCTAGGTACGTTGGGTAACCTTGTTAATGGGTGAATTATCCTTATGACTCTTTAGGATGCGATTGATTTATGGGATAATAAGCGACGCGAGTAAATAAATGAGTTTATCGAGTTGACGAATTCGATAAGGTCTACTATTTATTCCGAAACTTATTGGACTATGGAGTTTATCATTTAGAGGTCTCATTGTGTCGCATTGAGTTATATACTGGTTGTTTGAGTGCATTCATAGCATCATATTGAGTCGATACACCCACATGAGGAATACAAAACACTAGGATTAAACGGTGAAACGAGACATTTTTAGAAATAACGAAATGGAATACATTGGGGTAGATAACGTTGATTTCAAGGAATATATATATTAAGTTTGGTATACATTAATAGGTTGTGCCGAGTCGATAGTTGTTGTGCCGTGATTACCGTTATCTCCTGCTATTGTTTATTTGTGCGTTGATTGCTTGAGGTGGGTTTCATAGCCCCACTTTTATCTACGTTTTTAACTATATTGATTGCTTGAGGTGGGTTTCATAGCCCCACTTTTATCTACGTTTTTATCTACGTTTTTGGACCGTGAAAACTATTTGGATTTGCTTATATGCTTGACTGTTTAGATAGATGTGCGGTAGTTGTTGCCTTAGACTAGGGTAGCAATCCTAATTGCTATAACTGTTGCCTAGCTAAGAATAGACTTCTACCTCGACCTAGTCCGGGGTTGGCAATTGTTCTAGATTTTGCCATGACAGTGCTGGACTAGAGTCTCTGGGCCCGAGTATCCCTGGATGCGGGACATGTTTTTGGTTGGTGATCCGGGGAGGATCGGTATTTATCTATCTTAGGTCTTGCATAGCAAATCAACTCCTATTGGTCCACTATGATTTTGTTGAACTTAAACCTATGAACTCACCAGCGTAAGCTGACCTTTTAGCATGATTTCTCAGGTATTTGAAAGATGTTTGGAATACGTGGTTTGGGGAAGCTTGGCAAGAAGGCGGGATTCAAGGATCATTTCTGACTCTGATAAACTTTGGGGACCTATTTTATTAAATCGTGTTGTGGGCCTAATATTTACACTTTTGGATTAAATGTTTTGAATAAATAAATTTGGGATTGGTTTTGAATGTTAAATGACTATCTTTTGGCTATACTTGTGTGCGATACCAATCCAATAGTAACGCCCCGAAAACTTGATTAAGTCTTCCTCTGTACCGAGATTTGGGGGTGTTACAGATTGGTATCGAGCTCAAGGTTATAGAGAATTAGGTATTTTATAAACCCTAAACTATAACCACTTTTAAGAAAAATTGATCCTCGACCGACGCACACCCGCTTGCCAAGCCGAAGCTTCTTATTTGAATATGGTATGAACTGTGATTAGAATTATGAGATGATCTGTTAAGGGATATTGTGAACTGATTATGGAAACGTTATGATTTTGAGATATGATTATTGATTTTGGGAAATGAGATGTGATTATCGAGATATTACGGAATTTGATTTGAGGAAACGATATATTGTGATTTTGGAGTTTTGAACTCGATTGAATTGATATGGGATTATGTGATGGAACGGAACTTATGTGTTTTATTTAAAGGCATATTTTGAGTAATGCGGTACCTACACTTTTAAAAGCTTTCATGATGTGATATATGTTTTGGTTAAGTTGATGCGCTTATTAAAACTAGTTATTTTGAACACTTATACCTACCCTATGCCGTTGTCACAGACTATGCCTTCACTAGCTTTTGATGTGTCTGAGGAGGTCCTTGCTGTTGGTAGTTCGCCAGCATTGACTCTCATGACGGTTGCACAGGGTGATCCTTATGAGATTGCCCGTCACACTAGTTCATCATCATCAGATCGTCCTAGCTCATCTAGGCAGCTTACTTTACATCAGGTCTTAGCGCGAGCACAGACTCCTAGGCTCGCTTATAGCACTGCCCGCATGTCCATGAGACCGCCATCATCACCTATCCGTTTAGCAACATCACCATGTCTTAGGAGGCCTAGATCTCCTAGTGTACCACCTCAGGATTTACCTGCACAGAGACTCCGACTCATGGACTCTCCCCTATGGATGAGGGCGAGGAGGAGCTTGAGGTCGAGGAGGAGCATGAGATTGAGGAGCAATATGTAGATGAGGATGAGGATCCTCAGGAGGAGGATGATAAGGATATCCCGAAGGGGTACTCCTCCATTCAGAGTCCTGCACATTCTCCTGACCAGTTCTCCCTTGCATGAGCCTGAGTCCTGGACAAAATTTTTAGACATCGACTCACCACCTTACTTACCTTATATAGGTAGCCCGTTAGGATCGGAGATACCATCGGAGATTGTTTCGAGCCGAGGAGTATGGTGAGACGGGATGATGGGAGAGGATTACATCACAGGTACTAGGCTTGGTCGGTTGACGAATCGTTTGGTTGGAGTATCGAGGGCTAGTATAGAGGATTTGAGAGCTGATATGGGTACTGTAGTCAGGAGGACTAGGATTTTGCATGATGGTATGTCGGAGCTCCAGGAGAAGGTTGGGGACCTGCTGAGAGGGTTCGCGACAGCTCGAGATGCTGATAGAGCGATTTGGCGTAGGATTGGTGAGTTGGAGAGAGAGGTCGCCGAACTTAAGAGTGATCGGGACTCTCGACATGTTGAGTTAGCCTCTTTGTGGAAAGAGGTTGACAATGTTAGGAGATCAGTTAGTGGTATTCGTAGACGTGGCTAGATAGCATTAGATTCATGGTTTTGTACCATCTTGAAACTAAGTAGTACTTGGTTCGAGATTTAGGATTATCCTAGTTGTCTTACTAGTATCGTTGTTAGGATCGTTTTTGATTTCTTTGTATCCTTCCATGTATTTCCACTTTTGAAACCTATGAGTTATGGTTATTGGAACGTGCATCCTTAGTTATGATTCAATATTTGTGTTGGGATTTGGTAAATCCATTTATTAAAGTGTCGGTCACCTCAAGTATATGTAATCTTTAGAAAGCTCGTAGTCGTAGTTATTTAATGTTAAGTAGTATTTAGTTGTATAACACCGTGGAGGACGGATGGGTCTTTACCCACTGTATGCCTGATTCACAGCCCGTTGGTGGCGTTTTATGTAAGACTATAAATACCCTCTACCTCCCAAGGTAGAGGGTTGGAGCTCATAATAATACTTTCACTTTCTCTCACTAAGTTCCCAAACCTCTAACTCTTTCTCTCTCTAAAACCTTATAGTATACGCCCATTTGATCATGGTTTGATGTGTTTGTGAAGTCCAATATGTTACAAATCGTATCAAGAGCCATGGTTTGATCATCTCTCTTACATGTTCTTGGATTTCTAGTGGTTTTATATGGTTTTTGGGTTTGAAAACGTTTAGTGGTATTTGCATCATTTGGACCATTTTTTGTATTAAAGTTTGGATTTTGATTGTACTTTTGTGTTTAGGATCATCATAAGTGCTTAGGTTTTGATTTGGAAGGCTTGAATCACTTTGGTTGGATTGTTTTTGGAATTTAAAGTGGCGTTTTATGTGTTTTGCATGTTAGCGATTTGAGTCTCGGTAAAATATTTCAGTTGAGCGATTTTTCCTAATTTGGAAGCGATTTGTGTCAATAACAAATAACTTATTTAAGCGATTTGTCCGGATAGTGGCTGTACTTGCGCGATTTGTTCGGAGAAGCGATTTGTCACTTTTTCAGCAACTTGCTTATTTAAGCGAGTTGACAGTATTAAGCGATTTGTCTTATTTGTGCGAGTTGTATCGTCAAGCGATTTGTCAGCTTAAGAGGTTTGTTGGAATATGCGACTTGCTTATTGAAGCGAGTTGTAAGATTAAGCGACTTGTCTTGGTTAAGCGATTTGTCTTGATCAAGCGACTTGTCTTGGTTTAAGCGATTTGGTAGTGGATGCGACTTGTCACTTTTGAGCGATTTGTGGTCTGTGCGATTTGTATTGTTGAGCGATTTGTCTCTTGTGACTTAGTGCTTTTCTTCTTGATTACATTCTACGGTTTTCTCTTGATTTAGTAAAATCCCGTGAAAGAATCTATTTCCCGGTTTAATCCAAGAGTTTTAAAATCCCGTGAAATCTGTAATCATGTCTACCAACATACCTACAATCATCCCTTCTTTGAGGACGTTCAAGCAGCTGGATCAGATACTGCCCACCTATGTTTGATAGAACTGACTATGACTCATGGGCTCAACGAATTAGGTCGTACTGTTTGGGAAAAGAAAATGGAGTCAACATTCTCAAGTCAATTGATGAAGGACCGTATCAAGTTGAGAAAACCAGAGACATACTGATCTGCTGATGGCACGATGATTTTAGGACTGGACAGACCTAAAATGTATGATGAACTGACTGATAAAGAGAAGAAGAGATACGATGCAGACATCAGGGCTTCTAACATCATACTTCAGGGCTTACCTAAGGACATTTACAAGCTGATCAATCACAACACTAAAGCTAAGGCGCTTTGGGACAATGTCAAGATGCTTCTCTCGGGTTCTAAATTAACCAAGGAAGACAGAGAATCACAACTGTATGATGAATTTGAGCACTTTAAGATGAAACCGGAAGAAAGTATCTATGAATACTACGTGAGATTCCACAAGCTTGTAAATGACATGAGGAACATCAAAATGACCATGCCAAATATTCAGCGGAACTCAAAGTTTGTGAACAACATGAATCCCGAATGGCACAAATTTGTCACCTCGGTGAAGCTAACCAAAGGATTGAAGAACACCAACTATGAGCAACTCAGATGCCTTCCTTCTTCGAATGAGAGACATGCTATGTTTGAACGAATAATTCTTGAACAGTTCAAATCTAAACAAGGAGAAACAAGTTCGTCAAATGATTCAACAGCCTTTTACACCAATGTTGGAATTACCGCCAAAGCTTCTCAAGTCATACCCACGGGTAATGGTAATTACAAGCTCATTCTGATCCAAAGATATAAGCCTCCGACTCAAACACACTCATGGAAAACTTCATCAATCAGCTGTCTCTCATGGTTAGTCAAAATATGAATTCCACTCCATACACCAACAATAACCTCAGAACAGCATCCGATCCACACAATCAAGCTACTGTCAGAGATGGTAAGGTAGTGGTGCAAAATGTGCAAGGAAGACGGTATGAACAAGGGATGATTGGAGCAGGTTATGGTAATACTGGAGTAGGTGGAGGATATGTGGCTAATCAGAATCGTGGAAGGAATGCCAATCAAGTACAAGAAAACCCAATCAAGTGCTACAACTGTGGTGGTGATGGACACATTGCAAGGAACTGCACATTGGTATGTGCTAAAACACATACTTTTTCCTTTATCAAAATAGACCCAAAATAACCAAGAAAGGCCGTTTATTGCTAATATTTGTGGTTTTCTTGAGTTTATGCATGTGCAGGTACGGATATTTAAAAACACACAAAAAGGAGCCAAAACCGGAGAAAAACCGAGCACGAGAGAGAGAAGAGAGCCGAAGCCGATGCCGGGATGCTATTTATTGGATTTGAAGCTCAAAAGTGCATTTTACGGAGTTCTAGATTAAGATTGGGAGATTTCACGTTAAACCCGTCATTATACCACTTTTTCACTTTCACCCCTCATTTACCCCACTTAAATGACTTCTAGAAGATCTCTGACAACGTGTCAGAGGTGTGTCAGCATTGGAATGCCAGCGTGTACAAACTAAAGCATCTCATTGGATGAAACACATCACAAGGGTGATCCAAAGGCCAAGAATAGACTTGATGATGCAATGATGAATCAAAGGCTCAGATTAGAAGTCCCAGAACCTTCTGAATGGAATCCCAAGCCCTCCAAGCAGGCTATAAATCCCACTTCATCTTCACAGATCACCTTGTCCAGTTTTTCATGCATTAGAAGGCTGTTACCACTTTTAAATTTTCTGTCAATTTATTGTTTTCAATTAGTTAAGTTGTATTTTAATTGTAGGTTCATAATTCAGTATTGTATTTGTCTTTTCATTCAATTGTTATAAAAGTCAACGTTGGGTCAAACTGCTTATTAGCTGCTTTTCTATAATTTTAGTTGCTTAAATTACTTATTAGTCACATTTTATTGCTTATTGATGCTTTTCAAACCCTTGTTCATTTACATTGCTCATTTCTTCCGAAAAACCAAAAATAAGCTCTTTTAGCAATAAGCTGTTAGACAGCTTATTGAGCTTCCAACAAACAAGTTTTATCTGTCATTAACTGTTTTGAATTGCCTAAAGTTCTTATCTCTCAGTTTTCAAGTTTAAATTTGTGATTTCTAGTTTAAACACCCCGTTAAAGGAGTGTTTGGTTCAGTTAATTTCTTGGTCAAAAAAGGGTTTTAGTCTTTCAATTCGAGCTTGTTTAGTGTTACTTGTTGGTAGTTTAGCTCTTGCAAGTAAATTTCTTAAAGGTTGTACATGTTAGCTTGCTTTGAATAGCTCTTCTTGGTCTGTCCTGAATTTCGCTATCTGTCCCAACAGATAAGTACTCCTTTGCCTACATTCTTAATATGATCTCATTAGCACTAGTTATTTAGTTTTTATAATGGCTTGTTAGATGAATCTCATTTGTTTAGAGCTTATTTAAAGCTTAGCTAGGATTAGGCTGCAATTCCATTTCTGTCCACCTGTTGCTGCACTTTTCTTTCAAAGCTGATTTTCAGTTTTTGTTGTAGTTAATTTGTTAGCTTATGGAATTCATTAGATAGTTAGTAGTATAGGTATTGTAGGAATCTCCTTTAGAAGCTTATAGGTTAGCTTTCTTAGCCTACAAATACCACCTTAGGAGCTTATACAGAAGCTATTTTAGCCTGTTCTGTCATAATTGTTTTACTGCATCAGCAGTCCTCTGTCACATGCAGCCCTTTTGTTTGATCCATATCTTTTTCATTACTAGTCCAAATTAGCTGAAATTTTGAGCATATGATCTCTGGTTGGTGGGCTTTAGAACCACATTTCTAGTTTTCTCTTTAGCTTATTGGATAAGCAGTTGCAAGTGCTTAAACATAGGACCAGTTTTCAGTTTTGCTTATTGAGCAGTTAGTCTAAATTCTTGGTAGATCACTGTTTAGTTGTTAGGATTAGCTTGCATAAGTTGCTTTAGAGTAGATTTAGTGTTAACTAGCTTCTGTAATGGGTTGGTGCTATTTAGAGCTTATTTGCTTAATCTTTAGTGCTTATTTGGTATTCAGTTTCATTGCAGCCCTTATATCCCTCACATAAGCCCTTTTTTTTATATTTTTATTAGCTTTAGAATAATATTTTAGTATTTTCCTGAAGTTTTCATAATTTTTAGTTTCTGTTCACTATTTTTCTTAATTAAATTCAGTTTTTAATCACTTTTAATTAGCTTTAATTGCATTTAATTCAGAAAAAGTTCAAAAAAATAATTTTTCAATTTTCTCAGTTTAAGATAAATATAAAAAACATAAAATAAGATTTTTCCTTATTTTTCCACTTTTATTTGGTATTTTTCAAAAATTAAATTAGATTAAAATAGTTTTAAATTCATAGAAAATAGAATATTAATCTGAAAAATACAAAAAATAGTTTTGAAAAGTCTTTTATGTTATTTTAGATTTTTGAAAAGTGATCTCACAATTTTCCCTTTCTTTTTCATAATTTTTAGATAATTAGTTTTAATTTTAAAAGTTAATAATTAGTTTTTAATTTTAATAAATTCAAGAAAAATCCTAAAAAATAGTTTTAATTCATAAATAGTTTTCTAATATCATTTTTAGCATAAAAGTAATTTTAGGTTCTTTTTAGGATTTAGATTAGTCGTTCTTGCTTTTTATTCGCGTTTCGTTTAATTCCGTTTTTTGCGTTTTAGTGTAGAATTGCGTTGTTTGCCTTAGTTTTTAGGATTTCCCGTAGATTATATGTTCCATTTACTTTCCTTATCCCGTAGTTTAGATAATATCCTCTTATGCCCCTTATATTATTCGAATCCCGATTATTGAGACGTGAGTTGGAAATTCCATTCAACCCTCGTTCGGAACGATCTCGGTGCTCAAACCTAACACGTTTGAGTTACCCGTGTACTACATACTTCTATTATTGATCAGTGTCCGAGCCGTTTTAAGCTTCTTATGGTTAGTCATTCACAAGTGGCTAGCTTGTGTGAGTCGAGTTTGACGTTGCTTTGGAAACTGCGAATCACACATCTCCAAAACGCCCTCAGAATGCAGAGTACTTCAGGGACAAGATGCTGTTAGTGCAAGCTCAGGACAATGGAGCGGTTTTGGATGAGGAAGAGTTGTTGTTTCTTGCTGAGGGAAATGCCAAGACATATGATGCTGATGTGGATGAATAGCCAGTGCAGGGCATGGGACAGAATCATCCAAATGCATTTCAAGTAGCTGATTGTGATGCATATGACTCAGATGTTGATGATGAACCTACTGCCCAGACAATCTTCATGGCTAGCATCTCACCTATGGTCTCTCCAAGGATCTCATCACCACAACAGGCTGGTTCATCCAAAGAATCAATCATCTCAAAGGTATTAAAATTATATGACGAGGTGGATGAGCAAAAGATACATAACAAATTACAAACTCTTGAAACTTATGAATCAGATATTGATAATGTAGGTAATAGTAACATTGTCCCATATGATCAATATGTGACACAAAGTGAAAGTGAGATTGTACCAAGTGATGTATCTTCTGCAGTCAATGATGACTATGTTTTTGATGAATACACTGCATGTGCCCCTGATGATTCTGTTATCTCTGAACTGAATGCCTATAAAGAACAAGTTGCTATCTATGAACAACGTGCTAAGTTTGAGTTAACTACCCGTGAGCAGGAAATGGATGACCAAATGCGTACAATTATTAGAAAAAGTAATTTTAGAGAAGAAGTGTTAAAACAAGAGTTAAACCCGTTACAAGAAAAGCTTTCTAAAGCTATTAAGCAAAAGCAGGAGCTTCAAGATAATGTTAAAGTGCTTAAACAAGAATTTAATGCTAAGGAATCAAAACTTTTGAATGACTTTTCTAATCTAAAAACTATGAAAAACAAGCTTGAAAATAAGTTGTACGTACAACGGAATACCATTCAGACTACTCACATGATCACTAAGCATAGAGTCTTAAGTGATAAGCATAGTATTCCCCTTGTTGATGAACCAAATCCCGAGGTTGGTAAAAAGGCTAGAGCTGCCCACAAGGTACTATATGATGGAAACTAGATTCTTAAGCCTAGGAAAACACCATCATGTGTTGGAAGCACGAGAGAGGATAGAAAATTAGATGATGCCTCTAGGGAGAAAATGGATAAGAAGCTAAAAGATCCTGAGTGTAAAAAGAATAACATAACGATCAAACCCCATGATTACACAAAAGAAAATTGGATCTCCTTGAACAGATTTAAGCCTCAAACTCAATTAACCCCAGAACAATTTTTTTGGAAGAAAGATATGGATAAGCAAAAAGTTAAAGAACTTGTTGAAACAAACACTCCCCTTAGGAAAGTGCCTGCACCAACTGTGTATCCTTCGAATACACCAATGCATTTAGTTCCTAGAACTATTGCCACTAATAGCAAGACCTTAATCAGCCTATATGTTGTTTATCAACTATTCGTTGATTTGGAAAACACATGTAAGAAGAGAATCACACCTACAGGGATAACTGAAGGGGAAAGGGGTTTTGAGCAAACTAAAGAATGCTATTTAACTGAGGTCATGCCTTTCTTTAAACAATTAAAAGGTCAATTTGAAAGTCTTCAAAAGGGGATAAACTCGGATATTAAAGAAATGGAAAAGGAATTTGATGCAATGATTGTTGAAGTCAATGATTATGAAAGGGAACTCTAATATAATGAAATTGAAAGGTAGAACTTGCATATCCTAAATGAGAACTTAGTATTAAGTTGTGTGGCTCAAGATGTGTTTTATACTGTTACTAAGCATTCTATTACTGCTTCTCAATTTCATGAATTAACTGTTGCTTTGAAAGTCTCCCATGATCGTGTCATTGAGCTTGAAAACAAAAACTCATAACTAAATGAGAAAATTGATCAGGGTGATCACGATAATTTGGTAAAACACTTTTCAAAGCTAGAAGTTGAACATTTTATTTGCAACTAAAATATCAACATCTCAAGGAAAATGTGAAAACCTCAAACGTCAAGACATCCTCAGATGTTCCAGAGTTTGATGCACTTTTTGAAATAAAAAAACGTGACGAACAGATTCAAGCTCATTGTAACACGATCAGAAAGTTGAAAGCCCAAATATCACAATTAAAGGGTGAAAAGAACAACATGACAGGCTCCCAAATGCCTCCTCCTTTAGATTGTCAGTGTTCTCAAACTTTTCATCTTCAAAACTTGGTTAATGTTTTACAAAAGGAAAACGAGAGTTTTCTAGAAGAAAATGAAAAGGTTAAATGACACTTTAAAGAGTTATATGATTCAATGAAAGTCACTCGTGACAAAAACAATGAAAAAATAACATCTTTACAAAAGGAAATTGAGAATCTGAAGAGTCAGGAAAAAGGGAAAATGCCACTTGTCTTTAATGAGAATATTGCATCAAAGTCATCTGCAGACTGCAAATATACTGTGACTGTTAAATACATTGTAGGATATTGGATTTCACATACACATCAAACCATAACACAATGTGGGCGTATAAAGGTGAGTTCTAGAGAGAGAAAGTTAGAGGTTTAGGGAACTTAGTGAGAGAAAGAAAAAATATTATTATGAGCTCCAACTCTCTACCTTGGGAGGTAGAGAGTATTTATAGTCTTACATAAAATGCCACACAACGGGCTGTGGATCAGGCATACAGTGGGTAAAGACCCGTCCGTCCTCCACGGTGTTACTTAACAAAATACTACTTAACTAAATATAACTATGACTACGAGCATTCTAACGATTACATATACTTGAGGTGACCGACTCTTTAATACCGGAATTTCTAATTCCTAACAATCTCCCCTAAGGGAGGTCACCTCAAACATATACTAAAATGACATTGAATACAATCGGATATTACATTAACAATTGATCTTGCATTCTTGATGTAGTACTTTGCTCAAAAGCTCGTAGTCATTGATTCCACTCATTGCATGTTTGGTTAATCCAAGTGGAGGTCTTTTCGATCCACATGATAATAATGTTGAGCCAGCTTTTGAGATCATCAGCTAATAGAAAATCTCGATACATCCATTGTGGTGTTGGTATTATGTGATGATGTGACTTTCAGACCGACATGCTCACATTCTGGATCATGATATCTTCTCATCGGAGTAGCGGAAGCATTCGTTGATTCATGATATTGGCAGCAGCGTAGCAGAAGCATGGAGTTAGAATATCGGAGTCATTGATGCACCAATCATGATATCTTTTGATATGAATGTGTTGTGTGAGCATGCGACTATGGATTGACCGCTCCATTCTGATCACAAGCGTCGGGTGTACCTACATAAAACAGTTAGCAATAAAGCGCACGAAAGTGTCTTTGATCACTTTCGTTGAATTGAGGTACACGCCCACGGTTCCCTCGTTGATCGATACAAGTACCGCCTGTGATCGTGAATAATTCGAAGAATTTCCTTGACAGGTTTTCGCAGCTGCTCTAGCCGTTCTCAAACCGAACGTCTCAAAGAAGACAACACGGAGTGAGTGAACCAGCGAATTTAAGTCCACTGATTGGTGAAAAGAGATTTGAAAAAAAACAATCGTGTATTGCTCAAAAGAAATTGTTTTTGCAATACAACGAAGGTTTTAATGAAAATCAATTATCAATCATAAAACACCTTTTGATTTGAAAATTAGTACACGGTCGACGTGCTTAATGAAAAGAGTTTTAAAGCACAAAGACCGGTTTTTCAAAGGTATCCGTCAATCCATAACCTGAACCAGTATTGATTCAAAAGAATGAATCGCCCCATTGTTTCTGTCCGGTTGTCACATGGTTGATCTGTATAATAGATCTCACATGCCACCTACCAGGAGCTTGTTAGATGTTGGCTCCGGAAGGCTTTCCATCTTCATTGTGAGTATGTTTGCATATCACTCAGATGTTCTGCAAATACCACAAGGATAATGCGTAGGACTCAAGATATAATCTCTCTTTCCACATTGTGTGAAACAGATAGTCTTCATTGAAAGTGTCCTAATGAGATTTATTGATGATCTCGTGGCACTAGACTCAATTTGTGCATATTTGGATCCTATATCGGAGACTAGGGAGAGGGTCTCCTCCTTCAATATCAACAATCTCTAAGAGAGAGTCGATAGATAATGTCGGTTCCCGTGAGAATGAAACAAGTCCTTTTAAGAGGAACTTGAGTGGTTTGGAAAGTTGAAGTGCAGTGCGTCACTGGGTCCATGACGTCTTGTCTTCAATACCGATGTTACCATCAGTAGCATATGAATTGAACCCGGTTTCTGCCCTAAGGTTGAATATATGGAGGGCTATTTGTTTTCACCATTTTCTCATTCAATTCTTTTTCATTCTTCAACCCCTTCAGTGCTTACCGAGACTTCATAGCAAGAACCTTGTTGGGTTTATTCGAGTACTAGCTCAGTCTTAGTCCGCACTCTTCCCATATCTCATTTTTCTCCTTTTATCATCATACCTAAGAACTCTACACTAACTAGTGGATAGTCCCTGGTAGATCCCTCCGGTTCTGGCGGATCATGGGAACACATACCTAACCTTATCGTCCTTATATCACCATACATAATGTAAAGTTGGTCGGTCTTTTGGTATTGTTCATCTGCCATAGGAACCAATTGAAAACCATTTGAAAATCAATCCGTATACTTATGATATTTTATCAAAGCATTTTGTACCTGAATTGTTTTTGATAATTTTTGAAGAAGAACTCCCCCTCAACATGTGAATCAAGTATTTGAAATAGTTTTCCACACGGAGGCAAGAGAAAGAATTAACTTCTTTGATTACCATTTACAAAAAAATATCAACATCACTTCCCTAATCGAATCAAGTAGATAAAGCATTTTGGGGAAGGATGAGGTTTTCATGATTTTGCTCCCCTCAATATGTGCCTCGAGATTTGAAAAGAGTTTTGCACATACTAGAGGGAACCTGCACCTTGAGATAAGTTATCACGTTTCAAATCATAGGTTTAAGATAGATGCTCCCCTCAACATGTGCATGGAAAATTTGAAATCGTTTGTCACATGTGGGAAGGAGAGCTTGTACATCCTTATAAAACCATTTACCAAATTATCAGTTTAAATCCAATTTAAATCACACATTCTCCCCGATCACAATTATCAAATCATTTGAGATTTGTGATCTCTTATAGATTTAAATTGATTTTGAAAGCTTTTAAGGAGAATTGTGACTTGATTATGAAAGCGTTTTAACTGATAATGATCGGATTTTAAGACTTTAAACTCCATTGATAAAACATGCTTGAATATCTTTTGAAAACAATTGAATGCCAAATAACTTTTTAATTTAATTGAAATCATTCTCCCCTCAATCAATGACATAGGTTGTTGATTGAGAGATTGATATTTTGACAAATAAGTCCGGATGATTATCAAAAATAGAGACTGAGTTATTTTTCAAAGCAGTTAGTTTTCAGCAGATAAATGTTTAAAGAATCAGAGCATGGAATTTTGAAAACATGATAAAGTATGGCTCGTTCTTTCTTTGAAAAAGCGGTTACTCACCGAAATGACAATAAACCATTTTTTCTCTTTCTCCCAAAAATAATTTTTGATTTTTGATTTTTATAAAAATTCGAGCAACATCTAAAGTCCCGTGTCATTCTTTGAATGACAACATCAAGACCGTAGATATTATCGAATCAAGAGAAACATGACAAAAAGACAATATTTTTTTGAAGATTTTTCTAATTTTTCAAATTTTTATGGATTTTGAAGGTTTTATATTTTTCTATTTGATTTTTGAAGGTTTTATAATTTTGTATTTTGTTTTTCGAATAAATATTTACAAGAGATAAATTAGTTTAAGAGAATGATGAAATGAGTACCGAGATAAAGATATCGTTCAAGACGCTTGTAGAAGAAAGGAAGCAACATCTCTTAAACTTTCGCCACCAAAGCATTCGAGGCTTCTAAGAAAATCGTCTGGACATGAGCCTTCTCAATTTGAATCTTTGGTAGCTTCCCCCCAAACCGAAAAACATCGAATAAAGACCATTTCCCTAAGAAGTAGAGTTGAATACAAAGCGGTCTCATTGATTGAAGCTCAGCACCTTGAAGAACACGAGAACACCGAAGTAACAAGTTGAAACATTGATCGTTAGTGGTTATCAAATCCGGATTAACTGATTACGACCGATCACATGAACCTGCTTTGCATCCCCGATGTACACCTTACTCTTCGAGATTGACCAGTTGTCTATTTAGGGGAACAATATATCAACATCTTCATTTTACCAAGTGCATTCCAGTTATATAACATATAACCAATCAGCACATAATGTACACATGTACCCAACAAGAGTAGAGACGATGACATCCATGTAACATGTTGAGTCACTAATCATCTCTGTGGATGTCAACTCAGAAATAACTGAATTAGCTCGATCAAGTGAACATGTTGTGCATATAACCGGAAGCACTTTATCATTATCCGTATATAAGATGTCGATAGGCAGTATCATCTCACGTTCCAAATATTCTTCTCACATTTCTTCCAACTCAACACTGAAGTAACATAAACCAAAGGTCTCCAGAGACCACTTCCCCAAATAGTTGGAATAATATATCCTTCCCCCAAATGGTTTTGATACCTCGGAATCAGCAAAACATAATATATCCATAAACTTGAAATCTTGTGAGAAGAACTCAAATAGCCCAAATGAATCATGTGAGAATCAACTGCTACATAAACTCTCTCTGACTATCTTTATCAACCCATATGTAGACAATTTGAAGTGACCACTGTTGATGAAAAACCCAATATACCAAACTTGAAACTGAAGTCGAATTCCCCGCATTTGTGTCTTAAGCTTGCACTTAAAGATGGAAGAACGGTGTCGAGAATCTATGCTTCAAGCAAATCTCTAAGTACTCACACTCAAACAAGGTATGAGACATTAACACCTCTTGCGATTATCCACAACGTAATATACGCGTGACACTGAGTAAAACAAAGTAACTCCTAATAGTGATAGTTAACCAGGTCTTCAACCATCCACCTCGACTGCTGGTAACTAGATAACCCAAGACTTCAACTCTAATTCTTAAGCTCGAGCAAGTTATCAAATAAGAACACGCCTTTGTGAACGTCAACTTCAACCTCAAATAAGTGATAAAAGAGTAACTTCGAAGTAATCAACTTGTGTCAAATGCCCAACATGTGAATAAACATACAACCGGATGTACATTCACCCACTGAATGAACCGGAACAAATGATGCCTCAACATCAATGTATTCTTCCTAAAAGTATTCATGTAGAGATCGATATGGAGGATACAACAAATAACTTCGAGCGGATGAGGTAGACATTTTCCTTGAAGTTCATGTGGTTGATTTATAGCATGCACGATGAGAGGAATAATAATCCATGAAGATTTGGCAAAGGAATACCAAAGAGTGGATCATTATTCATGAACAATAATCCGTGAAGATTTGGCAAAGGAATACCAAAGAGCGGATCATTATTCATGAGTGCAACTGCAATATTATGATAATCATTATCAACGCCTTGAGGAATAACCGGAGATTGGGCTTTTTGAGTAGTCTGAGTTGTACTTCTTTGATGATCATCAAACATATCTTGAACTTATGAATCACATATTCTTTGATGATCATCAAATATTCGCTAGCGGTTGTAAATACTCATCAAACATATCTTGAACCAATGAATCCCAAACAATAAATCCCATTTATCCTTAGTGAGTGAAACATTAGGCGTTGGAGGAGAGTCATCAAACTTTAAGTCGTATAACCATTATTCAAACATCCATCATCATTTAGTATATTCACTCTTCTCCCCTCAAAAATTGCATCCGAAGTTGCCATTTTGATTTAGCAAGTGAATAAGAATATACATTAATGAATGTAGATCCACTTGATGACCGAATGAGCATGGGAGAAACATGAAGCTTGTTGATGAAGAATGTCGATGAGAATGGTCATAAACATGAAGATTTCTCTTCTTCTGAAGATAAAGCGCACTGAAGCATACACTTTTCTTTTCTTTGAGGAACAGGGCCTGAAGTGTTATCTGCAGACGCCATAATGATGAAGTACAAGGCCTGAACTGATGTGAACAGACGTTATTGTTAAGAGCCCAGTTATATGTTTAGAGCCGCCCGAATCCAAATACCAAGGGACGACTTGTACGACCTGCTTTGGACAAAAGACGAAGACAGAGAATTGGAAACATTGGATCCCCACGTGCTCATGGGGTCCTTTTGGTTAGCACAAACAATCTTTGAATCGGCAGAAACCCTAGGTGCAATGTCATTGTCACTAGGAGCTGAACTAGTAGAAGCATCAGACTTAGTCGAGGGACATTTTGTGCTTAATGGGATTATTCTACCAGTTGGCTTCCAAACCTTAACAGGCACTACTCTAGGCATAGTGGATCTAGTTAAGGGGCAAGGTTTGCCATTCGTGAATATTCGACCTGTTGGCTTCCAATGAAATCCTACATTGGTAAAAACCTTCCCTGTAGGTTTCCAGGATTGCTTAATCTGTTTTGCTCTCCAAACTTTCTTAACTGGGTTATGAATCTTAGACCTCGGAAATAACACATCACATTTATCATGATTACCAGAAATTAAACATTTTTGCATGTTTTGCAGACAGCATAAGGCCTCGAATTAATTTTAGTAAGCTTAGAGCTAATACTAGAACTAACACGATTCTTTTGTTCAAATCAAACTTCTTGTCCCTATGGTGTTCTTTCACTTCCTTATCATGATCACTTTTAGTTTGCGTAATCCTATCCTTCTTTGCATAGCTTCTAGGTTTTGACCCGCTAACTTTAGTGTCAATCTTAACATCTGTAGAAGTAACGATGGGAACATTACATGGCTTCACTACTTTCTGCATTCCTGGTCTAGAAGTGCTGGGATCTGAAATTCTAGGAGGCACATCACAGTTGCTTGCTTGAATTTCGACATGGAACAAGGCATATCAAGGGTCACATGCTTGGCTTTAGGCATAGAACAAGGCATCACAGCCTTGCCTTTTGCACCTAAGGATAAGGATTTAGGACATGTTGCAATTACACATTCTAGCAGCTCTTGAGATCGTTTGGCCCGGAGGCAAGCAAACCTAATTTCACTATCAAGAGGTTTGTTAATGAAATCCTCTTCGACAATCTCACGGAGACATTCTAGACTATCCTTAAGGTAAGCACAGTAGTCATGAAAAGCATGTTCATTATTCCTAAGATGAGGAGGAATATATTTAACCGTCACAGTGTATTTGCAATCTAAGGGTGACTTTGAGACAACATTCTTATTGAAAACAAGTGGCGGTTTCCCATTTCCCTGACTTCTCAGATTCTCAATTTCCTTTTGTAAAGACGTTATTTTTTCGTTGTTTTGGTCATGGGTGACTTTCATTGAATCATATAACTCTTTAAAGTGTCGTTTAACTTTTTCATTTTCTTCGAGAAAACTCTCGTTTTCCTTTTGTAATGCATTGACTAAGTTTTGAAGATGAAAAGTTTGAGAGTACCGAGAATCTAAAGGAGGAGGCATTTGGGATCCAGTCACTTCCTTCTTTTCACCTTTCAGTTGTGAGACTTGGGTTTTCAATCTTCTGATCGTGTTACAATGAGCTCGAATTTGTTCATCACGTTTGCTAATTTCAAAAACGCATCAAATTCGGAGCATCCAAGGAAGTATTGATATTTGAGGTTTTAACATTTTCTTTTAGATGTTGATATTTTAATTGCAAAGCAAGATGCTCAACTTCCAATTTAGAAAACTGTTTCACCAGTTTATCATGATCATCCTGTTCAATTTTCTCATGCAATTTAGAATTAGTTTTTTCAAGCTCAATGACACGATCATGGGAGACTTTCAGAGCAAAGATAATTCATGAAATTAAGAAGCATTAATGGAACAATTCATAGCAGTGTAAAACACATCTTGAGTAATACATTCAGAAATAAGATTCTCATTCAAGGTATGCAAGTTCTTCCTCTCAATCTCATTATATTTTAATTCTCGCCCATAGTCACTAACCTCAACTATCATTGCATCAAATTCCTTTTCCATTTCTTTAATATATGATTTTATCCCTTTTTTAAGACTCTCAAAATGATCTTTTAGTTGTTTAAAGAAAGGCATGACCTCGGTTAGATAGCATTCTTTTGTTTGCTCAAAACCCTTTCCCCTTCAGTTATCCCAGTGGGTGTGATCCTTTTCTTACAAGTTTTCTCAAAATCGACAAATAGTTGAAGAATAACATATTGACTGATTAAGGTCTTGCTCTTAGTGGCAATAGTTCTAGGAACTAAATGCATTGGTGTATTTGGAGGATACACACGCTTTAGGAATTTCCTACAAGGGGATTCTTTTCAACAAGATTTTCACTTTTGCAAGTCCATATCCTTTTTCCAGAACACTTGTTCAGGAGTCAATAGAGTCTGAGGCTTAAACATGTTTAAGGATATCCAATTTTCCTTAGTGTAATCATGGGGTTTTATCGTTATCTTGTTCTTTTTACACTCGGGATCTTCTAGCTTCTTATTCATTTTCTCCCTAGTGACTTCATCTGATTTCTTATCTTCCTCTGCACTCAGCAAGCAACTAGGTTTTTGCCTAGGCTTAAGGATCTCATTACCATCATACAGTACCTTATGAGCTTCTCTAGCCTTTTTACAAGCCTCGGGGTTTGGTTCATCAACTAAGGCAACACTATGTTTGTCACTTAGAACTCTATGCTTAGTGATCATGTGAGCAGTCGAATGGTATTTCCTTATACGTACAACTTATTTTCAAGCTTGTTTTTCAAAGTTTTTAGATTAGAAAAATCATTCAAAAGTTTTGATTCCTTAGCACTAAATTCTTGCTTAAGCATTTTAACATTTTCTTGAAGTTCTTGTTTTTGCTTAGCAGCTTTTGAAAGTTTTTCTTGTAAGGAGTTTAACTCTTGTTTTAATACTTCTTCTCTAAAATTACTTTTTCTAATAATTGTACGAATTTGGTTATCCAACTCCTGCTCACGAGTAGTTAACTCAAACTTAGCACGCTGTTCATAGATGGCAACCTGATCCTTATATATGTTAAGCTCGTGGTAAGGAATCATCAGTGCACAAATGCACGTACTCATGCAGTTAATAATCATCATTTTGAGTAGAAGATGCACAACTAGGTACAGCAGAAACTTCCATGCAACTTACCTCAAGCATTGACATGCACAGCCGTGACAGGTGCATCTCTATCTTGGGTACATCCGAAGCTTCCATGGAGTGTTCCTTTGCATTAACTTGCACAGTTGTGTCCGTGCACCTCTCTCTTTTATGAATTTGAGCACGAAGATTCCATTTTTGCATTATCCGACTCATCAATTTTGTTGTCACGACATTCTCGCATTCAGCAACACCTGATATTTCAACAGAAACATTACCCAACTTATCACAACAATCTTTCAACTGCACCTGACACTCATTCACGCCTTCATTCTTTTGAGCAGATTCTTCAATGTACTTTTTCACATTATCCATGAGTTGGATAAATGTCTCAATGAATTCTCAATTTCCATTCCAGATGTTTTTAAAGGAAATTCCAGTCAAATGTTGATCGTAATCTGCTGAATATTCCCACGATGAATGGTGAAATTGTTTGTAGATTACTTGAAGAGCTGCACCGGAACCATCCTTTTGAACCTCTTCATTGGTAAGTTGCAGCTTTAAATGTTCTAAGTTCAACAGCAGGCTTCTTGTCAATGTAGGTAAGTCCTGGCGGAAAAGAGCACTACATGTTCGATCCCCAGCTATGGATGATAGCCGTATGAGGTGCAGATGAAGTAGCCGATAGGCTCAATGCTGCATTCCATTTGCATGGCATTCTGAAAGGTGCAATTCATTCGCATTGTACTCAGAACATGAAGATCTCACATCCTCATTGTTTAATTCAAACATCTTTAATCGTTCGGTGTAGCAATCATTAACATTATTGTCCACAGCATCATACAATTTAAGCACTTCGAAATCACCGGGTCAAGAGAGTAAGACATGATGTAGTGGAATGCACAGGATTTTACAAGTCTATGATTTAAACCGAGAAATAGAATCTTTCGCGGGATTTTACTAAAATCAAGACCAAACCGTTAAGCAATGACCAATGGAATGTGTTAAGATGATTGATGGATCGACACAATGATAGACAATTGTGTGTTAGGTCTTATGATTGTTTGTGGGATAAGCAGAGATGTTGTTTGGTTGTGATTTGGGTTGGTTGTTGCACGATTTTATGGAGAAATTTAGATCTAAAATCTTAAAAGCTCAATCACTTCCTTTCGGAGAGGATTTGGGCTTCGAAAAATTCGTTTCACGACATCGTGGTGAAACTTCACAATATTCGGCTGTTCCGTCGTTTTGACAGTATTTCACGAAAACGGAGTTACGGATAAAAAGTTATGGCCGTTTGAAGTTTTGACGTAAAAAGTCAACTTTGGTCAAACCTCTTCTTCGTAAAAATCAACCAAGTCGCTAAGCACCAAGTCGCTAAGTAGCAACTCGCTAAATCACCAAATCGCTAAGCACCAAGTCGCTACACAGTCAAGTCGCTAAAGAGCAACTCGCTAAATCACCAAATCGCTAAGCACCAAGTCGCTACACAGTCAAGTCGCTAAAGTCCCAAGTCGCTAGACAAATGCAAGTCACTAAGTAGTAACTCGCTAAGCCTCAAGTCGCTAGCAAAATTTTGGCAGCAATTCGCTACTCAAGTCGCTAAAACTTCAAGTCGCTAAAGAGCAACTCGCTACAGACAAAGTCGCTACCCGTAGTGGAGAGTCCACTACTTGTACTGTTAATCGCTAGGTCTAAGTCGCTAGCTCCAAAACTGTAACTCACTACAAAATTGTGAAGCAAGTCGCTACGAAGAAAGAGATCCGTATATCAAGTCGCTAGCAAGAAAACCACATAAACATCACTTTTCAATCCAAAAACAACCCAACCAAGATGATTCAAGCTTACCAAATGAAAACCTAAACACATGTGATGATTCTAAACATAAAAGTACTAACAAAATCCAAGCTTTAACACAAGAAATCAACCAAATGATGCACAAACCACTAAACTTTTTCAACCTCAAAAACCACCTAAAACCCACTAGAAATCCAAAGATGTGCAAGATATGATCTAACCATGGCTCTTGATACCAATTGTAGGATATTGGATTTCACATACACATCAAACCATAACACAAAGTGGCGTATAAAGGTGAGTTCTAGAGAGAGAAAGTTAGAGGTTTAGGGAACTTAGTGAGAGAAAGAAAAATATTATTATGAGCTCCAACTCTCTACCATGGAAGGTAGAGAGTATTTATAGTCTTACAATAAAACGCCACACAACAGGCTGTGGATCAGGCATACAGTGGGTAAAGACCCGTCCGTCCTCCACGGTGTTACTTAACAAAATACTACTTAACTAAATATAACTACGACTACGAGCTTTCTAACGATTACATATACTTGAGGTGACCGACTCTTTAATACCGGGAATTTCTAATTCCTAACATACATTCCTCCTCATCTTAGAAATAACGAACTTGTGTTTCATAACTATTTCGCTCACCTTAAGGATAGTCTAGAATGTCTCCGTGAGATTGTAGAAGAGGATTTAATAAATAAGCCACTTGATAGAGAAATTAGGTTTGCTTGCATTCAGGCCAAACGATCTCAGGAGCTGTTAGAATGTTTAATAGCAACATGTCCTAAATCCTTAGGTGCAAAAGATTAAGCTGTGATGCCTTATTCTATGCCTAGTTCCAAGTATGCAACCCATTCTATGCCCAGTATTAAGAAAGTGAACTCTAAAGTGCCTTCAAGTAGTTCAGATCCCTGCACGTCTAGTTCAGGAATGCAAAAAGTAGCTCAACCAACTAATTTTCCCATAATTCCCTCTATAGGAGTAATCAATGACACAAAAGCAAGCGGGTCAAAGCCTCCAGGAAATACAAAGCAAGATAGGACCTCGCAAGCTAAGAATGTGCATTGGAAGAGAGTAGGAGACCACCCTAGGAACATTAAGTTTGAGTTGAATAAAACGAATCGTGTTGATTCTAGTATTAGCTATAAGCATACTGTAATTAATTCGAATTCTGCTACTATCTGCAAACCATGTAATGATGACTGCTTGATTTCTGTTACTAATCATGAATGTGGTGTGAATGATTTGCTTAATGCTGTTAAATGCCCAGTTAAAATTGTTAATGTCAAAAATCAAGCTAAGAAGGCAAAAAGGCAAAGGCGAAAGAAAGTTAGAAAACATTAGAAACCCACAGGAAGAAAATTTAGTAATATTGGTTATCAATGGATACCTACTGGTCGTAAGTTTAATCTTAATGAGTTTTGCCCTAAATTTGCTAAGTCAATGCCCATTAGAAAATGGATGCCTACTAGTAGAACTATTCCTTAAAGAAGTGAACATACTTTGAATAGGTCAAATACGGAAACTAGCACTGCATCTATTCCTTATGATTCCATTGTTTCTACTTCCGATGTGGGTGTTCCAATCACTGTTACTAACAAAATGGAACCCATTCTTACATGGGGATCCTAATTATCCAGTTATCCATTCTTGTCTGTGTTCAACTGCAGATCGTTCAAATCGTTCTGGTACCTGGACTCAGTGCTATTCCAAGCATATGACTGGAGATCGCCATGGGCTCATGAACTTCGTGAGTAAATTCATTGGGACTGTTAGATTCAGGAACGACCATTTTGGAGCAATTATGGGTTATGGAGAGTATGTTGTTGGCAATAGTGTAATCTCCAGGGTATATTATGTTGAAGGTCTTGGTCATAACTTGTTTTCTGTTGGTCAATTCTGTGATTCCGATCTAGAAGTGGCATTTAGAAAACATACTGGTTTCGTTAGAGAACTTGATGGTGTGGAACTGTTAAAAGGAACTCGTGATTCAAATCTATACACCATCTCTATCGAAGAAATGATGAAGTCTTCTCCAATTTGCTTGTTGTCAAAGGCTTCGAAAATAAAATCATGGTTACGGCATCGTCGTCTCAATCACTTAAACTTCGGCACCATTAATAATCTTTCCAGAAAGGATCTTGTAAGAGGCTTACCCAGATTAAAGTATGAAAAAGATCATCTCTGTTCAGCATGCCAATTGGGAAAAAGCAAGAAATATGCCCATAAACCCAAACCCACAAACTCTGTAATGGAAGTTCTGCATGCCCTTCATATGGATTTGTGCGGACCAATGAGAGTGCAAACGATTAATGGGAAGAAATATATTTTAGTCGTTGTTGATGACTACTCTCGATTTACTTGGGTAAATTTTTTGAGGACAAAGGATGAAACTCCTGATGTCATCATCAAACTTATCAAGCACCAGTTCAACTTAACAATACGGTTAGAATTGTTCGAATGCACAATGGCACAGAGTTCGTTAACAAAGACTTAAGTCAATTTTATGAAAGTGTTGGAATAAGTCATCAAAGAAGTGTTCCACAAACTCCTCAACAGAACGATGTAGTTGAAAGACGAAATCGAACTCTTGTAGAAGCCACAAGAACAATGCTAATTTATTCAAAGGTTCCAATGTTTCTCTGGGCTGAAGCCATTGCCACTGCTTGCTACACCCAAAATTGTTCCCTCATACACACATCTCATGGAAAAACTCCATACGAACTTGTCCATAAACGAAAACCTGATCCCTCCTACCTTTATGTGTTTATTGCGTTGTGCTATCCAACGAATGAAGGTCAAGATTTAGGTAAATTAAGAGCTAAGGCGGACATTGGAGTTTTTGTAGGTTATGCATCAAACAAGAAGGGTTACCGAATGTTGGATCGATATACTTTAATCAAACTATCTTAACTAGCTTGTTAAGGTTTAATAACCTCGGATAAATCCTAAGTTATTAACAAAGAAACACTGAGCAATCTTTATTAAGTACGCGGAATTTACTTAACAAAGCTAAGAAGAATAACCTTTTATTATAAAATCTAAATCTGCTTATTATGCAGATACTCTAATACAACTCTAAGATAATCGAACTTTTCTCTAAAACACTAATTCGTAAACTCTAAAACTCTTTTTTCTGAAATCGTACCTCTAATGCCAATCTAGGAGTCCTTTTATAGACTCAAGGATATCCTAGTCGGTTTACAATTGATAACCTTGTACGACAAGTAATCTAAACATAGAATACAATTCTTTCCATAAACAAATATACAGTTCTTTGTTCTTGCAAGACTTTGACTTCATATTGAGTTTCTTGACTTTGTCTTTAACATTACTTTGAGTCTTTGACTTCTTCCAAACTTTGCAGCTTACAGTATTTTCATATCTTCAGTACTTTGATATCTTCAGCACTTTCATATCCCAACAATCCTCCCCTAACTTGAATTCTACTTGCTTGACTTCAAGTTCCTTTGTAAATGTATCTTTAACAGCTTCATCTTTTAAAAACGGATTGTTTCTTAGTCTTTAAGCTTTTATCTCTGTAACATCTGTGCTTGTCAAAGTATCTCTTAGAATTGTTCTCTTTACAGCAAGATCCAACAAGCTCCATCTTTACAGCAACACAGCAACATATGACAATTTGTACATTTAATTCAGTTTAAGTTGCATACTATTCTCATCACTTTCAAGTGAATCATTGAAAATTAATGGATTTAGAACTCTTTACCAAAGCCATTATCTCTGGAGTAGCCAAATGTTTTAGTGTGTAAGACCATGGTACATTGATAACCATATGATTTTTAGCAAACCACCAGCTATCAACTGATTTGTTTTGTCTTTACCAAAAGCTGTACCCTTCTGGATTAGTTAGTTCTTCTATCTAATGGTGAACTAATTACCAATAATGGTTTTTCCACAGCCTTTACCACGAGCCATTTTCTTGTGGGCTAGCCAACTCTTCACATTACTGATATGGTGAGTTGAATACCATCCAACTTATTAGCAAGTTGTCAACTAAAAACGGATTTGATATATCTTTACCGGAGCCGTTTGCTCATGGATTAGTCAATCCTTTTGTAACCATGGTGGATTGATAACCTATTGATGTTATCATCACAAAAACCATTTATTCAACCTTTAGTTCAAAATATTTATTACTTAGCAAAAGAGGTTTCTTCTAAAATTTATTTAACTGTTTAGTTCAAATAGAACAGTACTTTGATGAAAGTACTGATGATCAGAAGTACTTTGAATAAAAGTATCTGATATATCAAAAGTATTTATTCAAGTAAAATTCATACCGTTATTGATCATTCTCAAGAATGGTAGTCCGGTTTATAAACAAGTTGATAACCATGCAAGCAGTTTCATTATCCTCTTCTACTTCCAATCCATGCTCTAGCATTCTTCTCATGAGCTCAACTGTGAGAGGGTATCTTCTTTCGGCAAACATGTGTATCATTGTTCCATTTTCCAGTTCCAAAACATGAACTCCAGATTCTTCAAAGAATCTCCAGCAAAACTATTTCCCAGCCTTTCTTGATTCTTCCAGATATCATCAGTGCTCTCATCTTCAGTTTCCCATATAGTTATGAGATCACCATGTAAAACCAAACCAATCCCTTCCAATGGATTATTTTCAAAGTAAGCCTTCACAACATGATATAAGTAGAATAGGTCTACTCTATCTATAATATGCAAGAAATCCCATAGCCTTTTAAAAACTTTGAAGCTTTCATCTTCTTTATGAAAAATCATGTAATCTCCATTCTTGGATTTCACAACTTTAAAAACACCGATCTTTGATCTGTTCATCTTCATGTCATCATCTTCCTTTGTATAATCAAAATCTACCACTCTGAGATAATTCTTCAATTCATCTCTAGTCTCAGATCTTAATTCAACCTTTTTTTTCTTTGAAAACTGAACATCTGTAACTCTCAGCTTTTTCTTTTAAGTTCTTCTTCCTTTCAGTTTCAATGAGCTTCTTCTCTAAAGTCTTTAATATCAGCAACACTCTTCTTATAAGCTTCGCTTCAAGCATCATAGAGTCTTTTCATATCAACATAGTTTAACTTCTGTAAACCCTTATATCCTCGACCTTTTAAATAAGCCATCATAGCATTCCTGTCCTTAGCTAAATTAGGTCTTCTTGGCATATATCTAACAGGTGTAGGGGACTGTAAAGGTTCAGTAGCTTCAGCATCTAATTCATTGTTAGGTCACCATATTATCACAACAATATGTATTTCTAGAGAGAGAAAGTTATAGAGAGAGAAAGTGGAAGGAACTAATGAATGATTAGTGAAAATGATAATTGCAATTAGAACCAACAACCCTCTCCCTTCTAGGGAGGGGGTATTTATAGTCTTTACATAAGTAGGGGAGTTTCCCTTTGGTTCTAGAAGAACCTTCTATCACAGCTCATGGGCTTACTACATGAGCTGTGAAACTAAATACAAACATTTATAAACCATAATTATTAACGACCTATTACAAATGAAATGACCTACACTTGATAATAAAACATGTTCCTAACAATCTCCCTCTAAGGGTTGGTCATCATTTGTTGTCTTGCTTAGGTCGTTTGACGTCTTGAACTTCTTTGGCGTTCATAGCTTGTGACGTCTTTGATTCTTTGAATCTTTGTTCTTTGTTCTTGTTGTTGTGATCGGTTGTGAAATCTGCCTTTTATCAACATCTTTGTTGTTAGTGATGAAAGTCATTTCCAGCATGCTCATACTTCTGATGAAGTTTGTGATTCATATATTTGAAGCTCTCATTCTTTAACTTTGATCTTTATCTCATAACTTTGCAGATTCTTTAACTTTGATGTAGAATCTTTCTGAAATTTTCTTTGCCTTTTGAGAGAACTTCAATTTGTGTTGATGTTGGTATGAGCATGTGAAGTGTCTGCACGATCTTTTCCACCCGTGAGCATCCATAAGAAGAAAACATAAAACATGGGTTAGAAATAATCCAGCTTTCAAGTTTGAACTTCGAGAGTGTTAACAAGATAGTGTGAAAGCACATCTCTAATTCTCACAAAGGCTGTTCCTGAACTGGAGTCCCACAAGTGAGATAACGCGATGTACCGAAATACACCTATAGTTTAGTTGAGTCGCTGAGGTATACCGAAGCATCACCCCACGACTGTAGACCGTTTGAGACACACTAAGCGTAACCCACAAGGAGTTACCGAAATGACCTGCTGTCAGGGCTGTTTGATGTTGATCCCGGCAGAATTTCCATTCAATCACTGAGGATCACAATTGTGAATACCCTCATAAATGTTCTGGCAGATTGCTAAGATCTGCGTAGGACTCTGGAAAAGTGTCACTTATGTTCTTATTGTTTGAACAACAAGTGATGAAATATTTAAGTGTTCCTAAGAGATCTTTTGATGAATCTCATGGCTCTAGACTCGATTAGTGCACTTTGATTTTCCTAAGCAGAGACTAGGGAGAGGGTCTCCTTCTTCAATACCAACAATCTCTAAGAGAGAGTCGATAGATTACGTAGGGTTCCCTGTGAGAATGAAACAAGCTCTTTTAAGAGAACTTGAGTGGCTTAGAAGGTTTAGTGCATTGCGTCACTGGGTCCATGATGACTTTGTCTTCAATACCAGTGTCATCTTGTGACAACCAGTAGCATATGAATTGAACCCGGTGTCTGCCCTAAGTTGAATAATTTGGAGGGCTATTTCTTTTCACCCTTTTCTTTAACTTTTCTTTTTAATTCTTCAACTCCTTCTTTCTCCGATTCTCATTTTCTCCTTTTTCAATCATACCTAAGGACTTCTAGATACTAACTATTTGTGATGTCCTTGGGTAGATCCATCCGGCTCTGGCGGATCATAGGACGTTTATTCCTAAACTTAGTCACCTTTTAACCCCATGACTATCCTATGTTACCACAAAAAACCTTTTCTTTGAAAAATCTCTCAAGATGTTTATAATGAAAAACATGTTTTGGTAACACCTTGAGAGTTTTTGGTTTTTCAGAAATACTCCCCCTCCACATGTGCTTATGAGTTTTGACTGAAATCTGCATAGAGAGGGTAGAGTTCGCACTTTTGAATTGATCGACTCTTGATAGACAATTCCCCGCGAGACACGGTTACGTTGTATAGTTAAAGAGTTCCATTATCAGCTTTTAGGTGACAACTAGCTCTAATAACTACCTTGAAGATGTAAACTCTCCTTGAAAAGGAGGTTACATGTCAATCAAGAGTGTCTCGGATTGGTACATTCTACTAAGATAAGTCTTGGAAGACAAATCTTTTCGATTTCTGACATTCAAAGATCGTCAATTCATTGGTGATATCTGAGTCGAGCATGTTATGAGATTCCATAACTTCCTGATCAACAATTTTAATCACATTTCTCCCCCTCAAAAATAGCATATGAATGTTGTTTTTGAAAAACATGTTGATTAAAATATGCTTTTTGAGGCATTGGAAATTCATTTGGAAAGAAATGGATTTCAAGAACATTTGATTTAGAACAAAGATTTTGCAAATAATCCCCCTCAACAAGTGATACTAACTTTTGAAGTTTTGAAAACATAAGGGGAAGTACTTGTTCTGTTGAACAAAACTTTGAAAAATGAAAGTTTTGATAAGTTTTAATCAACAGTAAGAAGCTTTCGCTCCTTTTATAGGATTGTGGCACTGATGCGTACCACAGGGTCCTTTCTTGACAAGAACGGGTTGTACACTGTAATGTGTGCACAAGCCATGGACAGATAATCAAACAAGCAAAATCACAATCAAGAGAATACCCAATGATTACAGACGATCAGCTACTTTCTGAGGACGTTGGAGAGTCAGAATCGGAAAGTTTGGTCATCCTGCCACATAGCTCTCCAACCGTTGCATCTGATCCCAATGAATCCAACATTCATCAATCATAGTGATAAATCAACGAACATCCTTGCGATCCTTTGAATTCCATCTCTTCGTCTGAATTATACCCAACTCAATGTCCTTCAATCGATATGCCAATCCATCTCGAACCATCTCCAGGGTGGCGTCATAGAACTTAGTGAGTTTCATCGAAAGCCATGAAGCAAGTATGATGATTTTCACATTAGTAGACAAACCCAAACTTTTGTTTATTAACGATTTTGTACTGAGCTTCTTGATTGATTCCGATGAAGTGTAGAATTTAGGTAAGATTCGACCCCGAGGAGGAGAACTTCAACACGCTCTTTGATTTGAAGCGTATGAAAACAAGGAGTGCAGTAATGTACTTGATCTAAATTTCGGTTGAGGTTCTGGTTGGGGCTCGGGTATGTCGTGATCCTCACCACCAGTGTATGTAAAGTGATCAACGGTTTTCTCCATTGGTGGTGTGGATTCTGAATCCCTTGGTTGATCAGATGGTGGAGGCTGTGTAGTTTGTTGTGTATTGGTGATAACCCGCTTAACCATTTATCGAATCATTGGATGGAGTTGTTGACATAGGTGTTTCTTATGATGATGGAGGTGATGATTGAGATTTTTTTTTTTTTTTTTTTTTTTTTTTTTTTTTTTTTGTGGAGGACTACTGCTTGACCCTCCTGCCCCACTGGGTTGATTAACAGAAAAGGTTGAAGCATGGTATTCCATCCTTTTCTGCTTTAATGACTTACGAAATTGTATTTCCTCATCCATTGAATCTTACTCATCATCAGGATGACTTTGTGAGCATGAATTTGAATGGATGAAGCGAAGGATGTCCACAGAATTCAAAGCAAGATGATTATGAGCATATGAAGTTGTTGAAGATGACACGGAGATTGTTCTTGCCAAATGTTTTGTCGTATCCAGCTGGGAATGTGTTTGCCATCAAGAGCTCTGCTGGGGCATTGATGATTGCTTGATTTGCAGCCATTTTGTGATCTGAAAGACATTAGACAAAAGGACAGACATATGGAAACACAATGTGTTTGATTTAGTCTGATTTATTATCTAATTCCTTGTTTGATGGTAACATGTTTATGCTAGTTACAAGTCCAAAGTCACATTTAACCAATTGATGAAGTTGATGTGATAAGTTACGTGAACGTGTTGAGATTTCAAAGTCCAATTTTTCACTTAACACACAACATATTAACTTTTGAAAGCTTATGCGTAACTTAACAAGTAACATATACGTAACGGGCAAAAATGTAGTGAACAGTGGATTATGTGTAATGGGATCCTTATGCGTAAGAAAGGAGCTTATGCGTAGGGGTATGCTAAAGCGTAAGACCAAGCTTATGCGAAAGAGTTTCTTACGCGTAAGACAAATTCAAAGGCTTTAGGCATACGCCGAGAAATAAGCTAGATGTTACGCGTAAAGTTTGCTCGTAAGAGTAAAGCTTATGCGTAGCAAGCGTTGTTTACGAATATCTTTCCAAGATACACGTACTCCACTGTAGACATCTTATGCGTAACATTATAAACATAAGCATGAAAACTTGATTGCAGTTAATTCCAAACATCTCTTAGATCACAAAATAAGCATAAGAACATATCGATACACACGAAAGAGTTAGGCGTAAAATTACTTAAACCCTAAACCCTTAATCTAAGCATACGAGATATAGCTACACAAATCAAACAAGAATGTTTCTGGAGTGTCCTAGATGTCATATGGGTGCTATGGAATAAGATATAACACATTTCCACCACAGAATCGTGAAGATTCATGGGATATGAACCCTAATAACCTAAAACTTAAATTCTTACAGTTTAGATGTTTCTAGGCTAATTTAAAGGTTCAAAGCATGCATATATACTTATTCTAACACTTTCTTGACCACCTAATAACATATCACGAATAGAAAAAAAACCTTAGATGAGCGCAAGAACCCTAGAATTCAAATTAATGAAATTTAAGATTCAGGATGGTTTTGGACGATTGAAACAAGTTTAATAGAAACTAAGAAAGGTTTTAATATAACTCATTTCAATCCAACCACTTTAATGCATAAAACACCCAGTTCGTTCGAGTGAACAGTTTTCCAAAATCAGTTTAAAGAGTTTTAACCGTTGGATTTGAAAGATTTGTGAAATCCTTGATTAGAATCTTGATCAAAACAATTTAGAACTTTCGTGATTATGAACAGCTTGAACGGATTTGAAGATTTGATTTGGGCCGTTTGATCTTGGTAATTTAGGAGTAAATGATTATTAATTTACCAAGTTGACACATTCAGTCCCTTAACCTCAAATAGGTTCCAACCAAGATCCTTTAACTTCCGTTTAGGTTAGACAAAACACTTGTAAGGCAAGAAACTTAGCGATACTCCCCATTGACTTTTGAAATAATGAATTTTGAAAAACATTTGAGTCCGAGGAGAGTATTTGACAAGAGACGTATCCACCATTTTAGAAGAAACAACATATTATTGGAAACATGCAAGTACAAGGTTTTATGAAACCGAAAATATTTACTTTCTCCCCCTCAACACTTGTTCAGGGAAAAAAAATGAAAGATTTGATAGAACAAAGTGTTGACTGAAGATTTGTACTTGCGATATTTGAAAGAATATATATATATATATATATATATATATATATATATATATATATATATATATATATATTTTTTTTTTTTTTTTTTTTGAGATTTTCTTATTTTATAATTTTGTATTTTGTTTTTGAAAATATTTACAAAAGAGGTTTTGGTGTTTGACAGGTTTTTAAGACTGTTTTAGGAGGTCATCCAATTCCTCTTGAGTCAAACACCTCATACCAATCCGGTGGACCAACTCATTAAACCTAGCGGGAGGCAAGGCTTTGGTGAGAAGATTGCCAAATGGTATTCTGTACCCACTAAGTATAATACAATGCATACCCTGCTCCACGTGGTCCTTGATGAAATGATATCGAAGATCGATGTGCTTTGATTTCGAGTGCTGAACTGAGTTGCACGAGATCGCAATGGCACTCCGATTGTCGCAGTACATCGATTCACAAATACGTAACCATAATCTTTGAGTTGTGTTCTCATCCAAATGACTTGAGCACAACACGCGGACATGGCTACATATTCTGCTTCGGTTGATGACAGCGATGTACAATCCTCGCTTCTTTGATTGCCAAGACACCAGTTTATCACCAAGAAATTGTAGTGCTCCTGAAGTACTTTTCCTTGAGTCTAAGCATCCTGCGTGGTCAGCGTCAGAAAAAGCGATTAGTTCAAACCGAATCCTTCGGATACCAGATCCCCAAGTTAATGGTTCCCTTGATGTATCGGAGGATTTTTTTAGCCTCAGAGAGGTGGGTTTCAGTTGGACGCGATGATAATGGGAGCATAGTTAAACGGCAAAGACAATATCAGGTCTGCTAGCTGTTAGATACATGAGAGACCCAAAAATACTACGGTATTTGGTAGGGTCTACTAATTTCCCATGTAAATCAGCATCTAGCTTCTTGGTATGTGCCATTGGTGTGGCATAAGTGTCACAGGTTTTCATTCCAAATTAGTTTAACAATTCAAGGGCATATTTGGACTGACTCAAGAAAATACCACGAGGTGATTGATGAACTTGCAGTCCTAGAAAGAACGTAAGTTCACCCATCATGGACATTTCAAAATTTTTCTTCATTAGTTTTGCAAAAGCGATTGAAAACTTTTTATGTGTAGACCCACAAATGATGTCATCCACGTAAATTTGAACAATTAAGATATGTGCCCCGTGATATTGTATAAAAGAGTTGGGTCAACCGAACCTTTGGTGAAATTATTTGCAATGAAGAAAGATGATAGCTTATCGTACCATGCCCGAGGAGCTTGTTTGAGACCATGCAGAGCTTTGTTGAGTTTGTAGACGTGGTTCGGAAACTCGTGGTCAACGAATCCATCTGGTTGGCTGACATAAACCGTTTCTTTAAGTTGTCCATTGAGAAACACAGTTTTAACATCCATCTGATAGACCGTCATATTCATATGAGCCGCGAACGCTAGAAATATCCAAACGGCCTCAAGACGAGCAACCGGAGCAAAAGATTCTTCAAAGTCTATTCCTCTTTCCTGACGATAACCCTTAGCAACTAGCCGTGACTTGTTTCAGATAACATTTCCTTCAGCATCCAATTTGTTTTTCCAAATCCATTTGAGACCAATGACGTAGACCCCTGTTGGTCTTTCAACCAGTTTCCATACTTCAAGACGTTTGAATTGGTTGAGTTCTTCTTGCATGGATTCAATCCAGTTGTCTTTTGTCATTGCGTCTTTGATGTTTTTAGGTTCAGATTGGCACGGTGAGTGTATGCAATGTTCACCATCTGAGTGAAGACGTTGTCTCGTAACGACCGGTTGATTCGGGTTGCCAATAATGTTTTCCAGAGGATGGTCTTTTGTCCATCTATGTGTGGAGGGTTGATGTTGGTATACATTGTGCGATTCTGAGGATTCAAATGGTTTGTTGAAGATTCCGCGACATCCGGTGCAGCAGTCTCATTAGCAAACGGGTTGAAGAACGCATTTGGATCAAAATCTGCAGTTGGGGGTACTTCATTCAATATCATCACCTGGTTCATCATTGTTGGAAGCGGTTTGTTCTACATATGATGCTTTAACTGTATTATGATGCCTCGCACATGATCATTTTATCATATGTAGGTAACTTCACACAAAATAACCTAGTGAAAGTTGAAACGATAACATCAAGTAAGATGTTTGAACCACGATCGTCTCATTTCTTCCTCTGATTGTAGAAACTCGTTAAGGGAAAGAGTTTTCGCAAAGAGGGCAAAGAAAGCACATGACATATACTCTCTATTCCCCCCGATGTTTTCGATGAATCGAAACATACACCACGTATGTTGATGATGAAATCGGAGACATCGTAACCATGTACGTTCAATTAATCAAAGAGGTATGAAGTACCATAAATATCTTGTGAGAATCAATTGCTGATAAAACTTCTGAACTTGTTCATTAAATATCTTATGTTGATCATCAGTTGTGTCATTGTTGTTGGAAACAATTTGATCTATGTATCGAGATTCGATTGAAGGTGCATCTCGAACAATGGTTGTTGTTGTAGATTCAGGGTGTATCTAGAATTAGAATATGATCAGGTTGTGCAGCGGAAACATTAGATACATCCAAGCACGACTTTCTAAAGAATCTCTAAACAAAGGGAGCAAACAAAATTTCCAATTCTTGACGATTGAGTACAATGGTGATGCAGCTCATGGATCATTATGTTTAAGACAAAGAGAGACGGGTCCTAAGTTTGTACTTAGAAGCCATAGCTGAAGTGCGGTCCCAAACTGAATTATTCCGAAGCCATTTTTGTTGTACCTGTATAGAAAGTAAGAGGGGGCAAGATAGAGAAAACATGGATCCCCAAGTGTAACTGGGTTCCAAATGTTAGAAGCATAAAGATGTAGTGTCAATTATCTTCTTGACACCTGAACAGACTATTTTGATGATTTCCTTTCTTGCCTCGTGGATGGATGTAGAGGGTTTCACACTTGTTATGGTGTAACTACTTAGTATCTTGCCTGTAGGAATCCACCTAAGACCAACAGTGTTGAAAACTCTACCCGTTGGAATCCATCTAAGGTTAGATCTAGGGATGTTGAAACTTCTTTTGGGAAGAGTCTGCGTCCTATATTGATCCACCTATTAGGTTTCTGAAATTTTACGTTTAGATCAACGGGTTTATTTCTAACCGTTTGTTGATTAAACTTAGGTTTTGGTTTTCTACTACAAGCAGTGTTATGCAACACACTAGAAAGCATCACACTAGGTTGTGAACCTAAGATTCCATCTTTTTGGAGTAGTGCCCTTTTCCTAGCCTTTTCTAGATCATAGTTCTTGTACGCATCATGTGAATCATATGAATTTTTAATGTTAATGCTCGGTTTAGACACTGTTCTCGAACTAATCCTAGAAGAGCCAGGTGCAGCTATTTGTTGAGGTTTAAAAAGAGACAGAAGTACATTTCCTTAGGCCAAGAATGTTGAGTGACTGGATTTGACAAATGATTATTCTCAACAACTTGGGAGGCAAACCGTGGTTTTGAAGATTTTGATCGCTCGATTTAAAAGCAGTTGGTTGTCTAACTACTGATTGATTTATGATTGGTTGTGGTGACGATTTCCCCAAGATTGTTGGTTTTGTAAACTTAGTATCCACACTCTTGCCGGTTAATCTTCTCAATTTTTTTTGTAAAGCAACATGCGCAAGCCCCTTTGCTTGAATTTGAGCCTTTAAATGCTCATTTTCTTTTACTAATGTATCCACACGATTACGTTGCATTTTAAGTTCAAGAGATTTGCAATGTGCCTCTAGTTTTGAAAAATCTTTTTGAAATTGAGCAATGGTCTTTTTGAGAAAAATGTTTTCAGATTCAAGAATTTGATTTGACGATTCAGTTGTATTGTTTGCAACTAAGGGCTCAGACATGAGACAGTTTTCTGGACATTATGCAACACACTGGTCAACCTCTCCTTCATTTCTGAATTCAGGTTGCTCAGTTTGTTTCACATTTGCAATATGAACAAATGTAGATTGTACCTCAACCATTTGTTCTTTGTCAAAGATAGGCTCTGTGTCATAGGTGGGAACGATATCTTCCTCAACCATTTGTTCTTCATCAAAGTTGGGATCGGTGTTATAGTTGGGTATGATATCTTCCCCAGATCTGCTGATGTCATCCTGCTTTTCCAATGCTACAACCTCATTGTCCGTATTACTGACATTTGTAGTATTCTCATCATTCTTGACAAGCCTTTGAGCATTCCTTCCTTGTACATCAACTCTTTCACCTTGCACTACTGCTTGATTTCGGGGATCAGATGAAGTCTGACTCTTTGAATTCTTAAATTGTGAGAACATCTTAGTCAGTAACATCATTTCTTTGTTTAATTTCACAAATGGATCTTCGTAATCATTAGTAGCAAGGTTTGGTGAAGAAGGTTTTAAGCAGTAGATGGAAGGTGAGGAGATTTGTGAAAGCATTAGAGACATTGATGTAGTGAATTTTAATTTTCCTCCAAAATGATTATGAAAAATCCCCCAAAATTTGAAATTCACTATAAAATGCAATTCTAAAGTTGTAAGAAAAATTTGAGATTTGAAAATTTTGACGCAAAATTTGACCTGAAAAATTCGAATTTGGGCCCAAAAATTTGAAATTTTGACCAAAAATTTCACAGTTGAACCAAAATTTGAATTTCGCGTAAAAATTGAACGTTTAGTCTCCCCTAAAAATTAAATTTTACTCAAATTTTCCCGCCAATTTTTTTTTTTTTTTTTTTTTTGATGATGTGTTATGGATCTTTAAAGGATAGATGTTGTTTAGGTTTATGTAGATTAGTAGCAGAAATCCAAACTTG
Source organism: Chrysanthemum makinoi (assembly GCA_910596185.1). NCBI lineage: Eukaryota > Viridiplantae > Streptophyta > Magnoliopsida > Asterales > Asteraceae > Chrysanthemum > Chrysanthemum makinoi. The sequence goes on along the minus strand of OU343221.1, from coordinate 87,566,642 downwards.
CAGAAGAAACTTGCAGAAGAAACTCGCAGAAGAAACTCGCAAGAACCAAACTCGCAGAGACCAAACTCGCAAGAACCAAACTCGCAAGAACCAAACTCGCAGAGAAGAAACTCGCAAGAACCAAACTCGCAGAGAAGAAACTCGCAAGAACCAAACTCGCCGAGAAGAAACTTGCAAGAACCAAACTCGCAAGAACCAAACTCGCAGGAAGAAACTCGCCAAACTGCAAACTCGCAGAAATTCAGACAGAAACTCGCCAACTCTGCAAACTCGCAGAATTCGGGACAGAAACTCGCCAACTCGCAAACTCGAAAATGCAAGACAGAAACTCGCCAACTCTGCAAACTCTGAAATTCGACAGAAACTCGCCAAAACTTATGAGAAACTCTAGAATTCAAAGAAACTCGCTAATCTTCATGGCTAACTCACCAAACTCGCCAAAACTCATGAGAAACTCGCAGAAACTCAAAGAAACTCGCTAATCTTCATGGCTAACTCGCCAAACTCGCCAAAACTCATGAGAAACTCAGAAACTCAAAGAAACTCGCCAAAACTCATGGCTAACTCGCCAAACTCGCCAAAACTCATGAGAAACTCACAGAAATTCAAAGAAACTCGCAGAAACTCATGGCTAACTCGCCAAACTCGCCAAAACTCATGAGAAACTCGCAGAAACTCAAAGAAACTCGCTAATCTTCATGGCTAACTCGCCAAACTCGCCAAAACTCATGAGAAACTCGCAGAAACTCGCAGAAACACGTATTCAGTCCAAAAAGTTCATAAATTTCAATCTAAAACACGTTTTTAAGTCCGGATTTCTATTAAATCTAATCAATATTAACCTAAATTATCCCTTGGCTCTTGATACCACTTGTTAGGTCACCATCTTATCACAACAATATGTATTTCTAGAGAGAGAAAGTTATAGAGAGAGAAAGTGGAAGGAACTAATGAATGATTAGTGAAAACGATAATTGCAATTAGAACCAACAACCCTCTCCCTTCTAGGGAGGGGGTATTTATAGTCTTTACATAAGTAGGGGAGTTTCCCCTTGGTTCTAGAAGAACCTTCTATCACAGCTCATGGGCTTACTACATGAGCTGTGAAACTAAATACAAACATTTATAAACCATAATTATTAACGACCTATTACAAATGAAATGACCTACACTTGATAATAAAACATGTTCCTAACATTCATCTTGCACCTTTTGAGCTTCTTCTCTATTCAGAGCTTCTTGAGCTTCCTGTTCTTCTCTATCTTTAGCATCTAACTCTTCTTGAACTTTTCTAGCTTCAGCTTCATTCCTAGCAACTTCAATTGCTCTAAGTTCTGCCAAAGTGAGTTTCTTTTTCTTTGTTTCAACCAGAATACCTTTCCCTTTATCTTTTGGATCAATTTCAGGTTGAGATGTTCTTGGTTGTTCTTCTTCTTGTACATCTCTAATAGTAACTCCTCCTCTTGGTTGTGACAAATCTAATATTGTAGAAATTAATTCATCATCACTTGCAGAATGAATAGGTTTGAATGTAGCTTCCTCCTCTTCTTCTATAACAATTGTAAGGACCAGATCTTCTTCAAAATTCAATACCCTTGGTGTTATCACTTCTTGCCTAGATGTATCATGAGAAACATTACTTTGATGTTCAGACCTTGATCATCCATTCTTGAACTTGCACTTCTTCCTCGAATCTGAATAATCTTTTCTCAGCAGACTCAGCATTCTTTCTTCTTCATAACATCTTCTTTCAAATTTTCCTTTTCTAAATTCCTCCCCAAGTTGACAGAAAATGATTTAGGAACCTTCTTTCGTTTTAATTCCTTTCGAAGTTGTTTACGACGTTTGTTTTCCTCTTTAACCCATAAGTTGAAACCTTGAATATATGGTTTAATAAAATTCCTCAACAGATATACTTACGCATCAATTTCCTAAGCGTTTTAGCTTGAAACTCAACAGTCTTGTTCAACCTAACGAGCTCCCTTGTCAAAGCATAATTATCCAAAGTCAAACCTCACGAGGTATAGTATGATTGTCACCTTGAAGATGTGAATGTTCCTCCAAACAGAACGAACGTTGTGGAGATGTAGTAGGTGTTCTTTCAATCTCTGCTGAACCTCGGGCTTGGAGAAACAATACTCAAAGATGCAGTACCTTCAATAGAAGCATTTCCAGATGCGTACCTTGTGAGGCAGACTTTGTGAAGCGATCTTAGAGAAACGAACTTTGAGAGGCAGCACTTGTGAAGCAAGCATTCATGTAGAATCAGACCTTCACTTTCGTCATCCCTCCCAGCTTCATTACGCATACCAACAACTTCCATCATTGTAGGAGTTAATGGAATATCTCCACCTCTGAACAAATCACTTCGCCTAGCCATAAATGTAAAGATTTTGGCTTGTTGCACAATGACAAGTAACAAAGCAGCAGGTTTTGGAACATCAGCCAATTGCTTGTTTAAGAAAAACCTGCAAAACCTTGGGTACATCAGCCATTTTGACCCAGAGGATATATGTGATAGCATCCCATCCAAAATAAGCTTTGAAAAATTAAACACTGTCAAGTAGCTAGTCTAACCATCAGATGCTATATTTGACCCAAACTGCTCCCAAGAAGTACTTTTAGAACTTATGCAATGAAGCAAGACATGAATCAAGAACTTCCATTGAGGACAGAATAATGCTTTCTTGAATGTTTGTTCAGTTAAAGATCCTTCATAACCAAGATTCCTAAAAGTATCCCAAATCAGTTGCTTGTCAAATCGAATAGCCCCATCTTCATCTCCAAATAATAAATCTTCTAGAATAGAGGCTTCTGTAATCTTGATAGTCCTTCAAGCAACTGTAGATCTAATATAATATTCATCCTCCTCCATGTTATCTCTAGCATTAGCCCAAAATTCTTGAATCCATGGTTCAATAATATCCGGTTCAACTAAAAGAGCATAACTAATAGGCGACCCAATAAGATAATCAACAATATCATAAAAAGCCATATTCGCGTCAGTCTTGTCCAAATTAGCCACCATATTGTGCTTTGAAATAGTTAAACGATTCGCCATTGTTGAATAAGTGAGCACAATAAAGATTTTATCAAAGAATAAAGAGATGGTGATTGGGAGATAAGTATGGAAAAGATGTAAAGTAATAATATGAGAGGGAAAATCGGAAAGTAGTTATTTATAGGTAGGATTTGAAAAATCACGCCTATAATAACAAAGTTACAAGTATTATTAATTACCCATCAATATTACCGTTGGAACAATACTTAATACGACAAACAAGTACTTTCCACATAAGTGCTTTCCCAAGCAAGTACTTTCCAAGCAAGTACTTTCTAAAAACAGTACTTTGCCAAATTCTACAAGCATCCTCTCCCTCGCAGCACACGGGACTATACTAACACCTTATAGTCCTCTCCTCAAACATAGCTTAGTAGCTAAATATACTCCAAAACACCCTGACAAAACTCCTTGTCTCCTGTCATGCTCACAAAACAACCACTATCAAAAATGATCTTTAAGCTCCTCTTCTGGGTTGCCCTGTCTAATAAGATGAAAAAGTTAGGCTTGGAGGAACCCAAGCCATTACTGACTTGTGTTCCCCTTGTGGAGTGACATACTCACATTCTTTGAGTACATAATCTCTACTGTTTTCTAAAGCATGATCCAGTATTATCTTGTTATTCAAAACATGTGGATTTTCAAAACTTTCTGGTTTTCAACACAAATCTCTTTTTCTTGTAGCACAAAACATCAGATTCACTTTTGGTTGAAAGCACACCGTCTCCTCCTCTGCAGACTTTCCCTTAACCCATTCTGTTTTAACACTTGGTTCCTGCGATCTAAATCTCCTATGTGAATTGTAATACCTTCTAGGTTGATAGTGAGATTTCCTAGAATTTCTATACCAAGTATTGTGATCAGACCTTGTTTGTCTGAGCGGTACTTTGAGAAAGTATGGGCAGAGTTAACGACTTTGGAAAGTACTGTGAGATACTGAAGGTTTTGAAAAAGGTTTTCGTTGGTGTGGGTATTTATGATCTGGTGAGAAATTTCTGTGATTGACCCTATTTGAATTATTCCAAATGGTTTGTACTCTCTAGGTTTCTGGTTGGCAGTCCTGTTCTTTGGAAATTTTTAAGGTATTTTGAGTGATGTTCACAATCCTTAATTAGATGAGTAGGACTGAAACACACAAAACACGCCGACCCATACACAAAGTGACATCTTCGATGTCTATGCCCAAAATTATTGTGCCTTCTTGGTGAGTGATTAAACCTGTTGACGAAAATTATCCCAAAAAGGTTTAGCAGTACTGTTTTGAAAAGGTTTTGAAGAAGGTACTGCTTGTGGAGCAGTACTTTGATTTAAAGGTACTACTTGATTTTGAACACCGTTTTCAACTGATTCTTTAGGTTTTTCAGACCTAGATTTAGCAACTAGCTTTTTCCTAAACTCTAGAATGTCTACTCCAAAACGAGAAACATCAGGCCTAAGGGGTTGATGAATGCCGTAGGATGTGGAACAGCATGATAATCATTAGCTTTCTTATATGCAAGAGGTGAGTCACTTATTGAACCATCATTACTAGATGTATCTACATAATTAATGAGTTCTTCATCACTAGTGGTTATATCCTCATACTCACCTTCATCCCGATTACTAGATTGGTTTTCTTCTATCTTACTAAAATCCATACCAAAACCTAATCCAGTTTTAAGATAGGCTCTTTGTTGTTTTTGAACATAAGAAACATGTGACAGACCAGCTTCACCCCAAGCAGAAAACTTAGCTAACAAATCATCTCTTTCCTTAGTTAATTTCTCAATTTCAACAATTTTACAGTTTAATTTCCATTCACTAAGCTTTAACTGGTAATCCTGTTGTGCATATTTTTCACCCCAAGCTACTTCATTAGTTTCATGTGCTAAAATTTTGGCTTTCATAGATTCTAAGGTTATTTGATAACCTGCTACCTCAGCCCTAGCCTTAACACAATTATCTCTCTCAATCACATAACTGAGAAGTAATTTATGATAAAAATCATGACACTTAGAACATACCTGCGGATAGAGTTGATGCAAGTCGACATCTTGAATATTGTTGTAGTAGGGTTTCTTCCTAGTCAGAGTTTCCACACAAGCTCAGATACCACTTGTTGGATCGATATACTTTAATCAAACTATCTTAACTAGCTTGTTAAGGTTTAATAACCTCGGATAAATCCTAAGTTATTAACAAAGAAACACTGAGCAATCTTTATTAAGTACGCGGAATTTACTTAACAAAGCTAAGAAGAATAACCTTTTATTATAAACTCTAAATCGCTTATTATGCGAGATACTCTAATAACTCTAAGATAATCGAACTTTTCTCTAAAACACTAATTCGTAAACTCTAAAAATCTTTTTCTGAAATCGTACCTCTAATGCCAATCTAGGAGTCCTTTTATAGACTCAAGGATATCCTTGTCGAGTTACAATTGATAACCTTGTACGACAAGTAATCTAAACATAGAATACAATTCTTTCCATAAACAAATATAACAGTTCTTTTGTTCTTGCAGATTTTGACTTCATATTGCAAGTACTTTGACTCTTTTCTTTAACAGTATTTGAGTCTTTGACTTCTTCCAAGATTAAACTACAGATTTCATATCTTCAGTACTTTGATATCTTCAGCACTTTCATATCCCAACACCGAATCTACAACAAAAGAACTCGAGATATCATGGAAACTATTCACGTCACGTTCGATGAGCTGTCCGGGAAAATGGCTCTAGGACAATCCAGTTCTGGGTCCCATCAGTTCTACTCTTGTACTAAGTCCCTCACCAGCAACTCCTTATGTACCTCCTTCGGAAGATGATTTAAAGAAATTGTTTGATCCATTGTTTGATGAACACTATGAGCCAATTGCTAATGATCTGTCAATTCCATCAACAAAGGCTGCTCCTATCCATGTCAACATAGATAACCCTTCAGTTTCTATGTCATTGAGTCAAGAAGCGCCTACTGCTGATCATCAATCATCAAGTGTACATCATGGAATTATTTCTGGAACTTATAATGAAGATAATCCCTTTGCTACACCCGAAGATGCTCCTTTTGAGAACATATTTGCTCCTGAACCATCATCAAAACCATCTTCTTTAGGAGAAAACGACTCTGCTACATCAGTTCCCCAACAACAACCCCACTAACACCTTAGAAAATGGACACATGACCATCCATTGGATAACATCATTGGAAATCTTTCGCCCAAGATCCACTCAAAACAACTTGCAACCGATGCCTTATGGTTCTTCTTCAACTGCACTATCAAAGATCGAACCAAAAGACGTAAAACCGCATGAATGAAGACATACCGTTCAATGCCATGCAAGAAATTCATGAGTTTGATCGACTAGATGTATGGGAATTAGTACCGCCCTGACTTGCTATGATCATTGTTCTTAAGTGGATCTTCAAAGTAAAACTTGATGAGCATGGTGATGTATTAAAGAACAAGGCTCGATTGGTTGCAAAAGGATACCATCAAGAGGAGGGTATTGAATTTGAAGAATCATTTACTCTAGTTGCTTGTATCGAGGCAATCAGAATCTTCTTGGCTAATGCTGCAAGTATGAACATGGTAGTCTATCAGATGGATGTAAAGACGGCTTTTCTTAACGGAGATCTTAAAGAAGTCGATACGTCACCAACCCGGGTTTGTGAATCCAGAGCATCCTACTCATGTCTATCGCTTGAAGGAGGCTCTTTACGGGTTGAAGCAAGCTCCAAGGGCATGGTATGATACGCTATCAAAGTTTCTTCTATCTATCGGATTCAAAGAAAGGAGCATTGATCCGACATTGTTCACCAGAAAGTCGTGCAAACATCTAATTCACGCTCAAATTTATGTTAATGATATTATTTTTGCCTCGACTGACCCCAATGAATGTGACCGTTTTTATAAGGAGATGGGCTCCAAATTTCAAATGTCAATGATGGGACAAATGTCATTTTTCTTGGGATTACAAATTTCACAAAGTCCCTGAGGCATTTTTATAAATCAATCTAAATATGCAAATGAGATTTTAAAGAAATTGGATTTGATTCTTGTGACCCTGTTGACACTCCCATGATAGAGCGTATTAAACTGGATGAGGACCACTCAGGGATCATGGTAGATCAAACGAAATATCGAGTATGATTGGATCCCCGATGTACCTCACAACCAGTAGACCAGATATTCGTTCGCTATATGCATGTGTGCTAGATACCGTGCTGCCTACCAAAAGCACCTTGGCTGTTAAACGGTTCTTTCAGTATCTCCAAGGAACCATCAATATGGGACTTTGGTACCCGAAGGACATCGGTGTGTCACTAACAGCCTATGCGCATTGATCATGCAGATGTCAAGATACACGCCGGCACGCCAGGAGGTGCCTTTGGGTGATAAGCTTGTGAGCTGGTCTTGAAAGAAACAAATGAGTACTTCTATATCCTCTACAGAGGCCGAATACATAGCCATGTCATCTTGTTGTGCTCAAATCCTATGGATGAGATCCCATTATCTGACTATGGCTTTGAATTCAACAAAATCCTCTCAGATTGTGATAACAAAAGTGCCATTGCTCTCTCATGCAACAACGCACAACACTCAAGAGCAAAGCACATCGACATTCGACATCATTTCATCAGGGAGCAAGTGGAAAACGTGTGGTGGAACTGTATTTTGTGAGGACTGAATACCGTTAGCGACATCTTCACCAAAGCTCTTCCTAGAGAACGCTTTGAGTTTATCCCACCATTTGGTCTAAAGAGTCTTCAGCCGGAAACACTTAAACGTCTTCAAGAGGAAGAAGAGGAGTAAATGGTTTTTCTTCATCCATCTCTTGTATATTGTTATTCAAAAATCAGAATACAAAATTACAAAACCAACAAAAAGCAAATAGAAAAATATAAAACTTTTAAAAAATTTCAAAAATATTGTCATTTTGTCATGTTTTTTTTCTTGATTCGATAATATCTACGGTCTTTGTGCTGTCATTCAAAGAGTGACACGGGTCTTTAGATGTTGTTCGAATGTACATATATATATATATATATAAAAAAAATTTTTGAGAAAGTGAAACAAAGGCTTATAGTCATTTCAGTCTATAACCCGTTTTTAAAGAAAGAACAGTGCCATGCTTTATCTTATTTTTCACATCTCATGCTCTGATTCTAAAAACAAATGTTTGTCACTAAAAAGACAAATGTTTCCATAAGAAATATTTCTCCTTTTAATGATTCTTCTGAAAAATATTTGTTATCTTAATGAAAACTAATAAAAATAACTCGGTCTCAATTTTTTGAAAATCATATGGACTTGAAATTTGTCAAAATCTCTTTCTATCAATCAACAAATTACGTCATTGATTGAGGGGGAGAATGATTTCATTTAAAGGTTATTTGTCATACAACTGGTTCAGACCAAGGTTTATGTCATGTTTTCAAAAGATACTCAAGCATGTTTTTGGAGTTTAAAGTCTCACCTTTGATCCTTATCGGTTAAATGTTTTCATAAGCAAGTCACAATTCTTCTGAAAAGCTTTCAAGATCAATTTAAATCTACAAAGATCACAAATCTCAAATGATTTGAAAATTGTGATCGGGGGAGAATTTGTGATTTAAAATGGATTTAAACTGATAATTCGATAAACGGTTTTATAATGATTTAGAAGCTTTCCTCCCCACATGTGCCAAACGATTTCAAATTTAACATGCACATGTTGAGGGGGAGCATCTACTTCAAACCAAAAAGGATTGAAACGTGATTGATTTCTTTCAATGTGCAAGTTTTCCCTATTATGTGCAAAACACTTTCAAATCTCTATGCACATATTGAGGGGGAGCAAATTTTTGAAAACCACATCCTTTCCATAAATACCCTTAACAAAGTATGAAAAATACTAATTTTGATCAGAAAGTGATGATATCTTTTAGAAAATGGAAAAAAGAAGTGAATCCTTCCTCTTGCCTCGCCAAAACGATTTCAAATATAGGATGCACATGTTGAGGGGGAAAAATATCAAAACAATTCAGTGCACAAAATGCTTGATAATATATCACAAGTATCTGGATTGATTTTCAAATGGAATTGGAAATGAATGGAATGAACAATACCAAATAGACTGACCAACGTATGGAGGTATGGATATGGACCCACGATCCCACCAAAGGGAGGGCCAGGGACAGATAGTAGAGTCCTTAGGTATGATGAAAAGGAGAAAGTGAGATATGGGAAGAAGGACCGGAATGGAAACCCAACAAGGTTCTAGTTATGAAGTCTCAGCACCTCGGGTTGAAGAATGAAAAAGAATTGAATGAGAAACGGTTAAACAAATAGCCCTCCAATTATTCAACCTTAGGTTTTGAAACCACTCAATATGCTATCTGGTTGTTACTAAGGTAACACCGGTATTGAAGACAAGACGTCATGGACCCAGTGACGACTGCACTACAACTTCCCAAGCTACTCAAGTTCCTCTTAAAAGGGCTTGTTTCATTCTCACGGGGAACCTACATAATCTATCGACTTTCTCTTAGAGATTGTTGATATTGAAGAAGGAGACCCTCTCCCTAGTCTCTGGCATTGGAACCAAATGTGCACAATTGAGTCTAGAGCTACGAGATCATCAAATAAATCTCTTTAGGACACTGTCAATGAAGACTCTCTGTTTCACACAATATGGAAAGAGAGATTATGTCTTATGAGTCCTACGCATTATCCTTGTGGTATTTCCAGAACATCTGAGTGATATGCAAACATATTCACAATGAAGATGGAAAGCCTTCTAGAGCCAACATCAAAAAAGCTCTTGGTAATGGCATGTGAGATCTATCCAATAGATCAACCATGTGACAACTGAACAAAAACAATGGGGGGATTCAAAACTATGAATCAATCCTGGTTCAGGTTAAGGATTGACGGATGCCTTTGAAAAACCGGTCGTTGTGCTCTAAATAGTTTTCACTAGCACATCGACTTTGTATCATTTTTATTTCAAAAATTTAAAAGGTATTTATGATTGATAATCGATTTTCCATAAAACCTTCGTTGTATTGCAAAACCCTTTATATTAAGCTATACACAATTGTGTTTCAAATCATTTTTCATCAATCAGTGAATCTTAATTCGCTGGTTCACTCACTCCGTGTTGTCTTCTTTGAGAAGTTCCGGTTTGAGAACGGCTAGAACAGCTGCGAAACCCTGTCAAGGAGATTCTTCTGAATTATACCTGATCACAAGGCAATACGTTATTGATCAATGGGAAACCGTGGGCCATGTACCTCAATTCAACGAAAGTGATCAAAGACACTTTCGTGCGCTTTTATTGCTAACGTTGTATGCAGTACACCACTTTTGCAATGACGAATGGAGAGGTCAATCCGTAGCCGCATGCTCACACAACACATTCATTTCTAAAGAAATCATGATGAAGTGCATCAACGACTCTGATATTTTCACTCCATGCTTCACGCTACGCCTTGCAAATATCATGAATCAACTAAAGCTTCCGCTACTGATGAAAGATTTCATGATCCAATGTGAGCATGTCTGGTCCAAAAGTCACAACTTCACATAATGTCAAACACCACAATGGAAGAGTCAGAGATTTATGTCAGCTGATGATCTCAAAGCTGGCTCAAACTCATTATCACGTGGATCAGTTAAAGACCTCCACTTGGATTATCTAAACATGCAAAAATGAAGAATAAAAAACTATGGGCTACAGAGCAAGGAACGTTAACAAGAATCCAAGAACAATCTTAATGTAATATCTGTCTGTATTCAATGTATTTTGAGGTAACCTCCCTTAGGGGGAGATTGTTAGGATTTCGTAAATCCAGTTATTAAAGTGTCGGTCACCTCAAGTATATGTAATCATTAGAAAGCTCATAGTCGTAGTTATTTAATGTTAAGTAGTATTTAGTTATGTAACACCGTGGAGGACTGGGGGTCTTTACCCATTGTATGCTCCTCGATCCAATACCGTTGGTGGCGTTTATGTAAGACTATAAATACCCTCTACCTCCCGCAGGGTTGGAGCTCATAATAATACTTTCAGTTTCTCTCACTAAGTTCCCAAACCTCTAACTCTTTCTCTCTTTAAAACCTTATAGTATACGCCCATTTGATCATGGTTTGATATGTTTGTGAAATCCAATATGTTACAATTTGATTGTTTCGCTTTGATATAGCGTTATCCCTGTTGGCCTTGATTACGTATTCAGGTATTATTGGGTGGTCCTTGGAACCCAACTCTATCTTTAGAGCGTGAATTATGAACTTATGAAACTGTTCTTCTTGCCTTTAGAATGATGGCAACAAGACGAAACCCGCTTAGGAACAACCGAAAGTACCGCCGCCGTGTTGCCCCTCGTCCGCCGAGGTCGTCATCCGCCCCACCACTCAATCTGAGAACCCGAAACCGATAACCCGCTTGTAGAGAACTGTAATGTGAACCACCGTATGAGAATGGTCCTGCTCCACAAAACTTCCACCTGGAACCCAACCCATGTTGACCAGTTAGTGGTACGCTGTCACGAATCGTAATGAGACTAATCTCTAACACCTCTAGTGGAACCCCAATGTTGAATCGAACTCTCAGGTTGTACCTACAAAGAGTTCCATTCTGTGGTCCCATTGAGTTCGGAGGAACTCTGAGTAGGTTTTACCTAACTAGGTGGTTGGATAAAACTGAATCGTGTTTTGTTAGTAATTGAAAGGAGGATTGTAAGGTTAAGTATGCAACATATACCTTGAAGGATCAAGCTTTAACCGGTGGAACAATTATCATCAGATCAAGAGGGATTGATGTAGCTTATAGTATGACTTGGACTCAATTTAAGACTCTCCGATCAAGACTTCTATCGCCCTAGGAATGAAGTTAAGAAGTTAGAGAGTGAGTTCTGGAACCATAAGGTTAGGGTACGACATGGCAACTTATACTGTCGTTTCCAAGAGTTATCATTGCTTTGCCCCTGATATGGTTCTTACCAGAACTTAGGATTGAGAGGTATAATCGATGGATTGCCTATAGCTACTCGAAATGATGTCATCAATGCGAAGCCGCCGCTTAATTTGCATGAGGCAATTATCGTGGCTCATCGCTTGACTCTTATGTACTAGAAGTAGGAGACAAGGGTAAGAATGATAGGAGTGATAAGAGGAAGAGGAACGAAGTTGCCAAGGAATGGCAACAAACGGCATGAGACGCCTGCGGTGTTCACCATAGGAAATGGAGGAAGGAAATATTATGAGGGTAGTAAGCCCGTGGTGGTCGCTGTAACCGACACCACCATGGACTATGCCCCGAATGTGTGTAGGAAGTGCTCTAAGGTAGGACATTTGGCCAAAGACTCAGAGGTCCCACTTGCTCAGCTCAAACTGCACAAGGAGAGGACCGAAAGGCCATGTCACTGCTTTTGGATGTGGAAAGAAGGGACACTTTAAGAATGAGTGCCGAGAGCCGTGGATGGTGAGGAAACCCCTAATGAGGATTTGCTAACCGAGGTGTAGGAAATAATGGCTTGAACCCCGCGGAAGCGTGAGGTTGTGGAAAACCAGGGAAACAATGGTGTTAGGATTTAGCAGAGAGACATGGGAACAGGCTGCTTACTTATTGGGAAGGAAGTCGGTGAGGACGCTAACGTAGTTACGCAGTGCCTTTCTCAATAATCGCTATGCTTCCATACTGCTTCGATATTGCAATGACATGAGTTTCAGATCCACCAATTTTATGACATTACTAGGAATCTCCCAAACACCTCTAGGGTTTAGTTACAATGTGGAGTTAGCGAATGGGAATAGAGAGAAGATAGACACCGTAGTCCGAGGTTGAACCTTAAGTTTCCTAGACCACCCGCTAGTATAGACTTATTGCGGTTACCTTAGGCCGTTTTGACGCCATTATCGGAATGGATTGGTTGTAAGAATGGTGCACACATCATCCGTGATGAGAAGATTGTGCGACAGTGAGATGGCGGAAAGTTCGAGCATACAAGGAGATCGGCGAATGTGGAAGTCCTTCCTGTTGAGCATCATCTCTTGTATTAAGGCTCGGAAGTACATCGATAGAGGAGGTTGTCTTTTCTTGGCTCGAATTTCTGAAAAGAAAAGTGAGGAGAAGAGTGAAAGACACCTTAATGATGTACCCATTGTTAGAGAATTTCCGAATGTGTTTCCCGATGATATGCCAGGGATTCCACCTGTCCGACAAGTGGAATTCCAAAGAGTTGATATTCTATATGCACCCGTAGTCCGGAACCTTATCGACTTGCTCCAAGAGAATGGAGGAACTGTCTAAACAGCTTGAAGTTGTCGAGAAGTGGATTCATTCAAGTTCATCACCGGGAGCACCAAGATTGTTTGAAGAAGAAGGATGGATCGTTTTGGATGTGTATTGATTATAGGAATTGAACAAGTTGATGCTGAAGAACCCATATCCATACCTAGAATAGATGACCTATTCGACCAACTCCAAGGAGCTAGCATCTTTTCTAAGATCGACTTACGATGCGGTTATCACCGACTTAGAGTTCGAGAGGAGGATATCCCCAAGACGGGTTAAGAACTCGTTATGGACACTATGAATTCCAAGTGATGTCGTTTTGGTTTTGACCAGCGGTCAACGGTTTTCATGGATCTCATGAACCGAAAGTGTGCTTCATACCCGATAATTTTGTGATAGTATTCATAGGACGATATCTTGATATACTCTAAGAGTAGTGAACACATAGAAAGCATTCGAGGCTCATTTTAGGATTGTTGAGAGGAGAAGTCTGTAGCCAAATTCTCTTAGTGTGAATTTTGGATTACGTCCGCAATTCTTAGGTCACGTGATAGATAGTCGAGGTGTTCATGTTGACCCGGCTAAGATTAAGGCCATTAAGGAATGGCAACTCCTAAGAACCCATCGAAATCCGACAGTTTCTAGGTTTAGCGGCTATTATAGGAGATTCATTAAGGATTTTCCAGATAGCTAAGTCACACCAAACTAACACAAAAGGATGTTAAGTATGAATGGGGAGAAAAAGGAAGAAGAGCATCCAACTTCTGAAGGAGAAGTTGTAAGCATGCCATCCTAGCTTTACTGCGGAGCGAAGATTTTGTCGAGTAGCGCGACGCATGATAAAGGCTTAGGTGTTGTTTTGATGCAACGGGAGAAGGTGATTGCTTATGCATCCCGAAAACTTAAGAAGCATGAGAAAAACTATACCACCCATGACCCGGAGTTAGGTGCCTGTATTTTGCTCTTAGAATCTAGAGACATTATCCGTATGGAACCAAGTGTGGTATTTACCGACCATAAGAGTTTGAAGCATATCTTAGATCGTATGAATGAACATGAGACAACGCTGCTGGTTGGAATTTCTT
>OU343221.1:87215146-87552132 GCA_910596185.1 Chrysanthemum makinoi | reverse complement strand
ATGTAATTTACAAGTTCTATTAGTAATCTAGTTAGGGTTTTGAAATAAAAACCTCAAGATTATTACGTATACTTTGCTCAAAAACTCTTCAATCACTCAAGTAAGCTTCTAATAATTTTTCCTAATCTTTCATACTCTTACTTGATGTATTTTTATGATTCTATTAGAAAAACATGCAAATATACTATGATTTATACCACTTTTAAGTGTTTTTATTACTTATTATGAGTTTTATTCATCCTACAATTAATCCCTTGAAACATATCATGGTTGATGTAACACCCCCAAATCTCGGTACAGCGGAAGACTTAATCAAGTTTTCGGGGCGTTACTATTGGATTGGTATCGCACACAAGTATAGCAAGAAGATAGTCATTTAACATTCAAAATCAAGTTGGAATCACTCCTAAACAGTATTTCAAGTATTTATATTTCATATGTAATAGGTAGCTTTATCATGGCCTTTATGTTTGTTTAAGGTCAAGCTTATGTAGAAGGCCCATAAGCTTGACCCAAGCCCATTAAGGATAGGAAGGGAACTAGGAGTGTTGCCCTAGCTTCCCTCCTATAAATACCTCTTGTAAAACTTCATTTGAAGGTTGGTTGTTCAAGTTTTTCTCTCATTCACTCTCTTTGCATAACCGGTTACACTTATACGTGAGTGTGTGTGTGATACTTGTTCAATCGCTTCATCTCCTTTCTTATAAGCTTGTGTTGTAAAACTAGTGACCTAACAAAGGTATCAATCGCCAAATAGTGGGTGTACTCGCTTGTTTTTGAAGTTTTGATTTTGGGTCTTACGCCAGTAAAGATAACGATCTTTGGTTATCTTAAAAACTCGCTTTTTACACTTTTTAATCCAAGATTCTTGTACTTTCAATGTTTTGAGGTGTTAAAATACTTGTTTTTGGCAAAAGTTTCAAACTTTACGCTGCGGATTTACGCTTTTAAGCTTGTTTTTGTTCGTGGGTGTCGCTCTACGCAGAACCCGCTTAGCAGCTTTGGTACATCAAAATTCACACTTTTGTGTTCTTTTGGTACTATTGAAGCTATTCCATAACAAAAAACTGGTTTAGAAACACATTTGGGCAAAATCAAAGTTACGAGTAATCCTACGCGTATCAAAACCCTAAAATTACGCTGCGAAGATTTTCCTTGGTTTGATCTTTCATTTTCGGTTTATTCCGTTTTCTTACTGGATAAGTCCGAAAATATCGACTTGGATATCTTTTGCACCGTGAAGTGTAAAAGATCATTTGGATAAAACCCTAAAATTACGCGATAAGTTAACTTACGCCAGAGAAATCCTACGCATAAGATTTTCTACGCCTAAGCCTTGTCTACGATAAGGTAATCCACGCCTAACTTTCTATGCCTAACTTTGTTGTTCACGATAACTTTAGCTTTTTTCTCCTACGCCAGAAGCTAAAACCTACGCAGAACTCCTCATTGTTACGCCGCGAACTTTTGGTGTTTTACGCATAAGTGCTACTTGGTTCTTCTTTTCTACCTAAGGACACTTCATCAACAAAGGTTCATTCGACTACAAAGATCCATTTTACCACACAAGTTTATCAACATGTCACAACCACCATACTCTAACTATTTCCCTTACACTTATCCTCAACAACAACAACAACTAAGTCCACAACATCAAGAATGGAATCAACAACAAGCAATTTATCAACAACAATTTAATCAACAACATACTCCACAACTTGCGGCAAATCCACAACCTCAAATGGTTCAACCACCACCAAGTCTTCAAGTTCAACCATACACAAATGAATTCAATCAACATCCATCAAGGAACACTATGAAGGAACCCACTTGGTTTGCAAAGATGTGTGAAGCTTTAAGCACCCAACAATCAATTCATGAGGCTGGATCACTTGATAGACCTCCAATGCTCACTCCAGAAACTATGATCAATGGGTGATAAGGTTCTTTAGGTTTTGTGATCTAAAGAAGCCACATGGAAAGTTCTTAAAGAAGGTTATCTTAGAAGGTCCATTTGAGATGCCTACTATCATTGTACCCTGAGATCCAAATGCCATTCCACCAAGAGATGAACAAACCAACATTGCATATCAAGCATTTAAATCCTCACGTAACTTCTACACTATGAAGCTGATGAACTTGCAATGGAATACATCCTCTTAGGATTACCAAACCCAATTCTTCAGTGTTGATGCTCAAAAGACTCGCACAAAAATGGGATCATATTCGCCTTCTTATGGAAGGATCTCAGACTAATCGAGGATTTGGAATCCAAAATTTACTTGGCTTATGAACACTTCATGATTGAACCTGAGAGACACTAGAGTCCTATCATCATAGATTTTCGTGACATCATCAATGATTTGATAAACACAACATCATCATGCCAAGAATTGCAAAGGAATACTAAGTTCCTCGAGTAGTCTTGGTCCCTAATGGGAGAAGTATGTCATTTTTCTCCGCTGCTAAGAACATGCATCATTTTACCTACGGATTGTTGTACGATTACTTGAAACCTCATGAAAAGGAAGTTGATCGAAAGGATTCTCCGCGGCTCAAATTGCTCCACCAACACATCCGAAAATCAACAACTTGCCTTATATGCTCAACGTAATTATCCCCTCAACCAAAGAACTCAACCAATGCTTCAAACACACCTTCACAACAACAACCTCAACCTCAACAAAATCAATTGGTTCCATACAACAACAATGCTCAAGCATATGTCGCTGAAGTTTAATCGAGGAATCCGATCCGATCGAAGCATTGCAACAAGGATTTGCTATGATTGCTAATGCCTTTAGCCGCTATACCAACAAATCCAACAATCGTGATTCGCTCCTCATCTAACACACGACTCAAGCCGCTAGAACAATGGACGGTTGAAGTTCGTAATCGGATTATGGTCGCCGATGGGCGCGTGGTCAAGGGTTTAATGCCGGGTAGGAATAACAACAGAGCTCAAGTGGTGGAACAGGAAATGCTCAAAGATGGTTGAATGGTCTTCGATGCTACAACCGCAATGAGAAGGGACACTGCTAATGCATGCCCAAAGCCAAGGACTAAGGGCGCTTTATTTCAAAGAGGCTCTTCTTTGGCTCTTAAGGATGAAGTCGGTGGAACTCTCACGCATAAAGAACAGAGCTTTATGGCAAATGCCGACTCGTGATGATGATATGGAGGACTTGCAGCCAATGTACCAAGTATGTTGATGGCTAATATGCAAAAGCATACACATGAGTGACACAGCCCGCATGACACCGATGGCTTGTCTCGTATCCAACAAACCATATTTATCTCTCGATCTCATATCTCCGCCAACATCTCAGATCCGCAAGGCTCTAATGTTCAAAATGAGTCATCCACATCTCATTCGACGATTTTCAACTAGACCTCGTGAGTTATATTTGACGCATCAAGATGACCAACCGTTTCCTTGATAATCAAATTGACTCCGTGGTCATACTTGAGGATCTAAATAATGATCATGTTGTGACTCACGCTGAACAAGATGAACTTTTGCCCCATCCGCATCTTGTTCTGCTACTTCAAGACCAACAATCCCAAATTGCCGCATGTGTTGCATTAAATCAGACTTGAAAAGTAAAATGCATCAACAAAGGATTTTGAATGCTTACAAAAGCAACTCAACTTTTTCAAAACTCAAGAAAAACGTGAAAACGGTTTTGAAGCAAATTTTGCCAAATCTTATCAAAACTAAAAATATTTAGAACCATTGATTTGATCTAGCCGCCAAGAATGCTTTGTTGTTCTAAATAGAACAACCAAACATGAACATAAAAAGCAAATTAACGCCTCACCTTGAAAATCAAAAGCTAAGGCCGAAGTTGTTAACTTGTCAAAAACAGCTTCTCAGATACAAAAGCATTCAACTAAACTAATAGATGATCATCTTGAAGAAATCATCGCTTGCAAAACAAACTTAAAGAGTTTAAAACCGTTGTTTACAAACATGGCGAGTCGGTCACAACCATTGAAAAGTTTACTTTAAAACCAAATCCAAATGGATATGGACCTAATCCCCGACAAACCTAAGCTTTCAACCAAAACATTCAAACCAAATCCTCAAGTTTCCAAAGGCGTAATATAAAATTGATAATTTCGTTATGAATGTTGTTGAATATCATCGCCAAGAGGAATTAGATGCGTAAGACGAGAGTCGCATCAAAATTAAAAAACCTTTTAATTATTCTAAACCGGTCACTTTCGCCACACCAACGGATTCTTCCAACACACCAAGAGTTATCATCGTAACACCCGAAGTCTTCTATTGTTAATCCCAAAACAGACTTTGCACAAACTTATGGTCCTTACCTTCCATTAGTGAAGTAAACTCACAACCCTAAAATCTAAAAATTCTTAGATATTTTGACATTTTCATGGCTGACCTCAAAATTTTACAACATGAGATAGAATATCGACCTGAAATCAAAGTTGAACATTTTCAATCACTCGGCGCGAGAACAAAGAGACATTTTTCGTAAAAATCTTTACCTAATGTTAAAAACTTGAAAAGTTGTGCAATTGCTCGAAAAGGATTTTCATAAGGAACTTGGGGTCATGAAAACGCTGAGAAAACGTAAACATCTATTTCAAACACTAAACGAAAAAGAAAATGTTAAGAAAAGATGTTGATCGACTCTGGAAGATGTTATCTGTATGGGATGTTCAAAATGTTGTGTTATTGAATTCGCTTGTCATATGCATTTGATAATATCTCTCGCCGACATCATTGCTGGTGTGGTAAATGTTGAGAACACCGATAATGTGCTTCGACGAGTCCTTAATCTTGAAAACAAACGATTGTCAAACTAACTTTCAAATGCAATACGCCGCCTTAATTGGTGTCAAAAGATATTCACGATCAACAAATTGTTTTTCAAAACAAAATCAACCAGCCAGGCAAAACCTTCTCGATTCTAAAATTGAGCAACTGGATGATCAAAACGCGTCTTTCAAGTGTCAAATCTCAAAATATGAACAAGAACTTGTAAAAGTTAAAAAGGAATATGGTGTCATATTTGATTTACTTAAAAAGACTCGTGATGAAGCATCAAATGAACTTGATCATTATCTTGCACACACTAAAGAAGTTATGCATTTTGTCGAAATGTTCGGTCTGCAAATCAAGATCTGATTCACACTATCATCAAGTTAAGAGGAATGTTAGGAAAGTATGAACAACTTCCGCCAACAATCATTAAGAGATTAGCCCCCGTAACACTTAGTACTCATGCACCTAGAATCTCTAATGCCAAATCACAAGTAGCTAACGCGGCTTCCTTCTCATCAAAACAGAATAGTTGAGCCTTTTCCAAACGCCCCAGACTTCACGTCCCTAAGAGCACTCAATCGAAGAATAGGAAGTTGCTAACTAAGAAAAGATCAATCAAGAATGCTAAAGTAGAAGAACACCCTAGGACTCGAATAAGACACACGCTGCTCCACTATAGATATTAAGGCCCGCAAATGTAATAGAAATAGTGATGTAAACTAATGCTAAACCGCTAAGTACTTTTGATATTCACCGATGCACCTTGTGTTATTTGTGGTAAAAGTATGAATTCCGATTGCCATGATAAATGTGTTGCTAAAGCTATAATCTCGCTTAAGGAATCCTAAGAACCGAATACCTCTAGGCCAACTAATCTTTCTAAGTCTCAGGCTAGACCGCCATCTTTAGATTCTAAGAAACGATTGCCCCTCAGAGCTCCAGCCACCTCCTAGAATGTAGTACCACCTAGTGAATTCACTAAGACTAAAGCAAAGAGTAGTTATAGATGGCGGAAATGGATATATAACACACTAGGATTTAAGTGGATACCTAAAGCTATTGATGTGTGTATATCTACTAAACCGCTATGGAACCTCTAACATTTCGGTTCCACATCTACTTCTATTCCATCTCGTGTCGCCCAGGTGTAATGCGTGTGATACGATCATTCTCCGATTGTTGATAGCGGATGTTCCCACATGACAGTAATCTTAAATCATATCAAACTTTATTGCAAAGTTCATTGGCACCGCCAGTTCGAATGATCACTTCGCAGCCTATCATGGGCTACTTGAGATTATGTCAATGGGAACATCGAAATTAGCAGTGGTTTACTATGTGGAAGGCCCGTCACAACTGCTTTCAAGAGGTCAATTTTGTGATGGAGATTTGGAGGTTGCTTTCGTGGAGAAAACTTGTTTCATTCGGTGATCTACAAGGAAATGACCTTATGTCCGCTCGTAATTCTAGTCTCTTCACTATCTCTATGCAAGACATGGTTGCTTCCTCTCCCATTTGCTTACTTTCTAAGGCAACATCAACAAAATCCTCGCTATGGCAACCGCCGCCTCTCACATCTAAACTTTCAAACCATCACCAACCTTGCTCGACACAAACTAGTCAAGGACTCCACGATTCCCGATTCAAAAGATCACCTATGCTCAGCTTGTGAACAAGAGAAAAGCACTCGTGCTCATTTTCCTTCAAAGGTGGAACACGTCTCAAAGATGTGCTTCATCTTCTTCACATGGATTTGTGTGGCCCGACGCGCTGCGTAAACGATCAATGGCAAACGCTACATCTTAGTAATTGTTGATGACTAATCTCGATGGACTTGGGTCTACTTTCTTCGTAGCAAAGACCAAGCTCCACAAATGATCATCACCTTTCACAAAAATACGTGTTCACCGCAACACCGCCGTAATCATCGTAATGCATAAAGGAACTCAATTTGTTAACAAAACCCTTCGTGAATTCTATGAGAAAGTGGGAATTCAGATCAAACATCTATTGCACGTACACCCTCGAACAAAACGGAGTTGTTGAAAGATCTAAACCTAACGCGTGGAAGCCGCAAGAACAATGTTAATTAAATGCTAAACTTCCAGATTACTTATGGGCGTAGTCGTATTCATCGCGATGCTATACTCAAAACCGCTCTATGATCACCAAAACGCCACAACAAAACACCTTCGAGCTTGTCCATAACAGAAAACCGAATCTAAAACACTTTCATGTATTTGGATCTCTTTGCTATCCAAATAATGATCGTGATGATTTTGGAAAGCTCAAAGCCAAAGCTGACATTGGAGTCTTTATCGGATACGGTGATAATTCCAAAGGTTTCCGAACTGAATCGCCGCATACAAAAGGTGATGGAAACGATTCATGCTCATTTCGATGAACTTACCAAATGGCTTCGAAAGTATAACAAATAGAACCCGGTCACAACCGCTTAAACTTCCTCAAACCCCATCATCACCAAGAAAGCCCTCGCCTACTCAAGCCAACCAAATGGAAAGGTTATTTGCTCCTTGCTCAGGACGATATTGATGAACGTTCCGTGTGTATCCGCGCTTCGCACGACAACCCGATAATATTCCTATACCCGATACACTCATACAACAACTACCGCTGAAGATGCACCTACACCAGCTTGACTCCAACACAACATTGAACACACCGCCTAACAATGATGAACCACCGATGATATTCTCAATGAAGTACCCCACCCGCAGATTTTGATCCAAATGCGTTCTTCAACCCGCTTGCTAATGAGATCGCCGCACTGTGATGTCGCGAATCTTCAACAAACCATTTGAATCCTCGACCGCACAATGTATACCAACATCAACCTCCACACATAGATGGACGAAAGACCATCCTTCGAAAACATTATTGGCAACCCGATCAACCGGCCGTTACGAGACAACGTCTTCACTCGACGGTGAACATTGCATTTATGCACTCACCGCCTTGCCAATCCAACCTAAAACATCAAAGACGCAATGACAAAAGACACATGGATTGAATCCATGCAAGAAGAACTCAACCAATTCAAACGTCTTGAAGTATGGGAACGGTTGAAAGACCAACAGAGTCTACGCCATTGGTCTAAAATGGATTTGGAAAACAAATTGATGTCAAGGGAACGCCATCCGAAACAAGTCACGCCCTGCTAAGGGTTATCGCCGAAGAGGGATTAGACTTTGAAGAATCTTTTGCTCCGGCTCGCCTTGAGGTCGTTCGATATTTCTAGCATTCGCAGCTCATATGAATATGGTCTATCGATGGATGTCAAAACCGCTTCTCAATGGACAACTTAAAGAAACGGTTTATGTCACCAACCGTGATGGATTCGCGATCCCGAAGTTCGAATCATGTCTACAAACCTAACAAAGCTCTTTAGATGGTCTCAAACAAGCTCCTCGGGCATGGTACCATAAGCTATCATCTTTCCTCATTGCTAATAATTTCACCAAAGGTTCGGTTGACCCAACTCTTTTTATACAATATCACGGGAACATATCTTAATTGTTCAAATTTACGTGGATGACATCATTTTGGGTCTACACATAAAAAGTTTTCAATCGCTTTTGCAAAACTAATGAAGAAAAATTTTGAAATGTCCATGATGGGTGAACTTACATTCTTTCTCGGACTGCAAGTTCATCAATCACCCCGTGGTATTTTCTTGAGTCACTCCAAATATGCCCTTGAATTGTTAAACAAATTTGGAATGAAAACCCATGACACCTATGCCACACCAATGGCTCATACCAAGAAGTTAGACGCTGATTT
Source organism: Chrysanthemum makinoi (assembly GCA_910596185.1). Classification (NCBI taxonomy): domain Eukaryota; kingdom Viridiplantae; phylum Streptophyta; class Magnoliopsida; order Asterales; family Asteraceae; genus Chrysanthemum; species Chrysanthemum makinoi. Next base: position 87,543,536 of record OU343221.1, on the reverse strand, counting down.
ACATGGGAAATTGGTGGACCCTACAAAATACCGTAGTATTATTGGGTCTCTCATGTATCTAACAAACCCAGCGTGACTGATATTGTCTTTGCCGCTTATCTATGCTCCCGCTATCGGCCGCGACCAACTGAAACCCACCTCTCTCGAGGCTAAAAGAATCCTCCGACATAAAGGGAACCATTAACTTGGGGATCCGTATCCGAAGGATTCTCGGTTTTGAACTAATCGCCAGATAACCACGCAGGATGCTTAGACTCACGGAAAAGTACCTCAGTAGCTTTACAATTTCTTGGTGATAAACCGTGTCTTGGCAATCAAGAAGCAGGATTGTACATCACCGCCATCAACCGAAGCAGAAAATGTAGCCATGTCCGCATGTTGTGCTCAAGTCATATGGATGAGAACACAACTCAAAGACTATGGTTACGTATTTGACGTAATCCCGATGTATGACAATCGGAGTGCTATTGCAATCTCGCAACTCGGCCAAAGACTCAAATCAAAGCACATCGATCTTCGATATCATTTCATCAAGGATCACGCGGAAAGTAGGTGTCACCGTTGAATTATATTTTGTGGGTATTGAATACCAATTGGCAGATCTTCTCACCAAAGCCTTGCCTCCCGCTAGGTTTAATGAGTTGGTCCACCGGATAGGTATGAGGTGTTTGACTCAAGAGGAATTGGATGACCTCCTAAAACAGCCTCTTAAAACCTCACAAACACCAAAACCTATTTTGTAAATATTTTTCAAAAACAAAATACAAAATTATAAAATCAGATAAAAACAACAAAAATATTCTTCTATCTATTTTTTTTCTTTCAACATTGCAAGTATATTTCTTCCGTCAACACTATAATCTTTCAAAATTCAATATTTTTCCGATCAAGTGTTGAGGGGGAGAAAATAAACTTTAACCGCTTCAAAACACCTGTACTTGCATGTTATCATATCTCGTTGATTCTTTTACAAATGGTGGTACATTTTCTCGTTCAAAGACACCCTCTAACTTTAATTAATAACCTTTCATTATTTCTCAAGTCGAGGGGAGTGTCGCCAAGTTTCTTTCTAAAATCTTCATTTGGTAACAAAAATGGAAGTTAAAAGGCTTTGGATGAAAATGGAAAAGGTGGAGGGACCAAACTGTCAAAACCTTAAAGTATTTTTAATAAAACACCCTCCACCTAACTTTCACTTCTCATTTATTACAAAAACCTAAACCATCCTACGATAGAATTATTCACTCAAGAAATCCGTTTTGATCATCATTTTGTAAGTGATTTTAATGCTACAACATGTTTTTAAACTATGGTTTTGAATCTTTCAAAAATCCAACAGTTAAAACTTTGTATAATCTGATTTGTGTTCTACGATAAGATATATGAACACATGATTCAGAGTTGGGTGTTTATGGTTAAAAGAATAGTGTCAAAACGTTTAATACATCAATGATACCAATTTTAATCATCAAAATCACCTTAAACACTAATTGATGATTTTGAAAATTAGGGTTTATGAGTCTAATTGGGTATTTTCAATGTGAAGTGTTTTGGTCAAAAAGATTGTTGTGTTATGCTTATGTGATGATGAATTGATGATATCCATGCCTTATAACCACCCGTAAACCTCAATTGATTCAATTTGGAATTAGGGTTTAATGTTCTAAAATTGGGTATTTTGATTCACCTGAAATTAAGTGTTAAAACTTGGTCAATATGATCTCACAACATCTAAGATATACCATAAAAACTTTGGTGCATAATCCATGGCTAGATTTCATACGCAGAATTTAGGGTTTAGACTACGCCAGGCGATTTCACGCATAACCGTCGCTAATCCGTCCAAATGTGTTATGATCCATTGATAAAATGAATGTTATGTGTTAACATTGATGATATGATGCTTTATTTCGTGCTTGCAACACGTAATATTCGTAATCAAGGTTGTTGTTAATTCACGATAAGGATCACCTTACGCCGTAGCTTGTTATGCTTAAGATTTGTCTTCTACGCAGAAGCGCTACGCATAAGGTTCTACATATGGGACTACGCCAGATCCTGTGAAGGATATGCGAACAAAGGACCTCTACGATAAGGTCAACTCTACGAGTAGCCTTACGCTAAGGTTAATATATGCCTACGCATAAGCTTTACGATAAGGTCATTTTTTCCTACGCTGCAACACTTCTTACGCCAGTTAAGACCCTACGCTAAGTTTACGCCACGCATATATCATTCCTCGCTCACGCATAACTTTACCAATCCTACGATAAGCCGCGGATCATACCTTCAGTATGAATTGTTACGTGTACAAACTTGTAAATAAACTAATCATATCATCACTAATCCTAAAATGTCACTAATAAACTGAAATCGCTTGATATGTTGTGAACAATAAGTGATAAAATAAACTTTAAAACTTAAAGTTAACTAACTCACTAAACATTTCACGACGTCATTGGACTATTGAATATACAAGTGACTTAGGACTCGTAACAATCATTGACACCGTACATTCAATAACTAGACAATAAGACCTTCTGTTGACTAACATTATGTCTTTCGATATGTTGGTTCTTTTGGCTAATGTTATTTGATCACATGGTCAACAAATGAATATGGATGCACCTCAAGTTCTCCATTGCCGATATCTATCCTCATGGCTATCCAATGAAGATAGGAAAGAATAATCTCCGTTTTGACTTTGACAACCTCACTTGCTCTGAATCTTCGTGTTTAATTGCTATTGACATTCGAGGACTCATCCAGACGTAACATGCTTTCACACTCTAATCGCTCCTCGAGATCTACATCCAACAGCTCGAACACTATGGAAAGGGTCAAGGACAAACCGCCGTGACGGTGACTCAATCACAAACAAGTCACCATTACACCTCGCAGACTTAAGGGTCGTTCTCCTAATTCCCTGATGTCGATCCAACCAAACTATATGCCACACTCCGGCCAAGAGCTCACTCTCCAATTCTTAATCAATATCGTTATGACGAGGCTACAGAATAATCACCAAGCACTCGCTCAATGAGCTTAAGAGTATTCCTCAACCCCGAGAACTCTCTACATGATCATCACCAAGTTCTGCTGTCGCGATGTACGCTATGAGCACCCTAAGCTCATGGAACTGCAAATATTCTAGGCATTGGTCAACAAGAAACACATCGCTATCGAAGCTCTGATTTGGGATGACATGATGTCATTTCTCAACAAACTTGGCTCAAAGATTCCCTACATCGGATATACTAAATTGTTGATCCGAGAGCACTTGACTTCATCCCGACATTCCCAAGAGGCTCAATGACCCCAACAATCACGACATGTTGACGGAACCCATTCTATCTGTTAGAATCAAGGAAACGCCTACAAAGAAACAAGGTGTCGTGCTACCGCATTTCTTCTAATCAAGATGTCGAAAAAGCTCAAACGCATAAAAGGTATCCGGAAGCAAGACAAGGCAAAGTTGGTCATCTCGAAAAAATCTTCGGAACACCTGTAAGGAGAACCAAAAGAGGAAGTGCAGAAGTACGGCAAGTATCGTGGAGTCAAAGGAAGTTCCCCAAGAGGAACCCTCCTTCAAAGAGGATTGTTCCATCTAAGGAAGTTGCTCCCATCCCAATTCCCAAACCCGAACCGCAAAGAAAGCTTGTGGACGAAAGCTCAAGGTAATACACGACACGATGAAGAGATTACCTTCTCTCACCGCAACCGATCCCTCCTCCGCAGCCTAAACCTACAAGTCCAATAGCCTAACATGGAAAAGGAAAGACTCGCATTGAGTCTCATGATGAAAGCTCAAGAAGAAGAAGAGCAATCGGATCAATCCTACAGGAAGAAGTTTAAATTAGTTAGACAAATTCAAAAAGCTAAAGAATTTGCAAAAGATCAAATGGGTGGCCCCGAGGATCAAGTGGTGTCGCCCACTCTTCACCGTGTCCCGAGCGCGTTAATCAACCCGATAAGGATCCGTGCCACCACTCTTGTGCAACAACAAACGCTTGTGAAGGAGTCTACTAATCTTAACATTGAGGAACCGAAAAGAATAAGATCGAGAAAGAGAAACATGAAGAAGCTAAGGAACAGACGGAAGAAAAGGCTAAACGACATGATGACAAGAAGATTATGATGACTTTCTTCTCGCAAGCCCAACTCGTTCCAAGGAGGATACTTCGCACCTCCAAAGGACCCCAATCTCCTCATGTCCCTCCTCATCGATTCTTCATCTAACTCATCACCACCACCATCAAAAAGATCAACAAAATCATCATCCAAATCAGTGAAGAAACCACCTCGATCTTGGATTTCTCAAGCTCATAAACGGATTCACAAAGCCGCCAAACAAGTCGAAAGAAAAACGTGCTCTCAAAAGCTAAATTTCTTTTTTATCACATACAAAGATATGTATGACGAAAGCATGACAAGATGGAGAAAGAAAGGGAATTTGTTCAGAAGTTCATGAAGAGTCATCGTAAAGAGGAACCGAACGAAATGATCGGTTGTTACACTAACAAGTACCTTCGTGATATCGCTCCTAAAGTCCTAAAGGAACTGGAACAAACAGCAAGAGATCATACTCACAAGTTTCTTCTTGACACCGCCCCTGTGTGACTAGAGAAATATTTTCCGCATAACTCACCCTAACATCGTAGCATTGGTTAAAAATACAATGGCCAAAGAAGTCGATCTCTCTGAAGTTAATCGCTAAACTTGTGATACAAATGTCAAAGCGATCCGAACGCTTACTCGATGAAGCTAAATTTTTCAAAATCTACTTGATTTTCAACTCAGATCATCATGCAAGGAGTCAGCCGATCAACCCAAACGACCAAGAGATGACGATGATAAGGATAAGGATTCTCGACCTAAACGCCGTAAGCAACCGTAAATCTACCTCTATGCCACCTCCTCCACCACTAACTTCTTCTCAACAAAGTCTCCTCCACCTCGTCTTCTATCGATAAACCCTCGACGATTCCGAAGTTACCACCCCGACTCATAAAACAGGTGATTACTTTGAGTATACGGGTGGTGACGATGAAGAGGTCCTGAGCCCCGACAACAACCCACCTCACCCAAACAAGTGCGTAAACCAAGATCATCATCAAGGCCTTCCAAAAGAAGAAGAAGACGACTCACCGAGTCGTCTCATGGCTAGATGACGATAAAACCTAAGAGTTTGAATGGTTCTCCACACTTGTCAATCAAACTCCCTACCCTGATGAAGGTCAAGAATTGGTAGACGGTTCTACATTGAGCACGCAAAACTTTTGCAAGAAAAGTTCCATGTGAAGAAAATGACGAATCAATTGAAGCGAATCAAGAATGAAGCATTCCAACTTCTTAAAGACAGCCAAAGCCGCCGAGGTCGAATATCATCTTGAGAACATCGATCGAGCTATGTCTAACGACATGGATTGGCTCAATCCGGAAGCAAACATTGACTTCACACAAAGGGACAACCCTCCATACTACAACGATTGGACCAAACCTCTACCGACCATTGGCCAAACAGACGAACCACGGATTCCCTTCCGATACTTCTTTAACAGAGACTCGATTTTCTCTTACACGGTAACGATGGTTCGCGAAAATACGCTACATCACTGACTCTTCCATTCCCACGCTATTTACTCAAACTCGCATAGCTATCGAGGAACGCAAATCACTTGTTTTCTCGACAACGCAAGCATACGACCAAGATGCATTGTATGGGATTCATCATTGGCCCGAACGTAAGAATCTACTACGTAGCGCCCGGTTCGTAAGTCTCAACATGCAGTACATAGTTCTAAGGACATCGTGGCCATCAAACACATTGATCTCAAGTCTAAGTGGGACTACACATTCTTAAAGAATATCATAGTCAAACGACAAGATGAACAGAACTATGGATTCTCCGAGGTCGACTTTGAGAACTTGTCCTCAACGACATCAAGACATGTACCTTGCCAAGGTACGTGGTCGATGAGACAATTCTCACCAAGTTCAACGTGAATTTATCAAGTCAGGGCTCATCTTCATTAGACGCATTGTGATCAAAGAACGGTTGAAGATATCCGATGGTCGTTGAATCTTATCGACGCTGTCAACCCCTACCTCCAACGCTTACTCTTCCCGATCTCAATCCGCCTACCTCAATATCGCCATCGAAACCTTTCGAGTTGTTTACCAAGTGAACTTCAAAGAAACTGCTTAATGGCGTGTAGTGATCTTCGTAAATTCGGGATCATACTTTGAAGCCGGTTAGGGACGGATTAGCATACGTTGAAGGATATACCGAAAGTGGGTCTCAGAACGCCGGAATTCTCGTGAAAGGAGGGATGTGAGAAGGATCATCACCATGATTGATGAACGGTTGTTCGATCGGATCGCTCACGCATTGGAGAGCTATGTTGGTGGTCACCCAGAGAAACATCACCGGCTTTCAACGCCTGCAAGCACTCCCGGGAACATCATCCGCACTTCCCGTACCCCTTGAATTGTTTCCTTCATAATTTTGGATGTATGATTTAATATGTCAATGGCTTGTGCACACATAACAGTGTACAACCCGTAATTGTCAAGAAAGGACCCCGTGGTACGCCTCAGTGCCTCAATCCTTATAAAAGGAGCGAAAGCTTCTTACTTTTGAGTAAAACCTATCAAACCTTTCATTTTTCAAGGTTTTGCTCAAAAGAACAAGTACTTTCCCTTAAGATTTTCAAAACCTCAACCGTTTATATCACTTGTTGAGGGGAGTATTTGAAACTTTGTTCACAAATTGTTCACAGTGGTCATTCTTCCCACAACACTCGAAATGGTCATATTTATTCTCAAACGCTTCAAAAATAACACTTTAATATGCCATTTTTGAGGGGAGAAAATTGTGTGATAAGAAATATGTTGTACAAAATGCAAATGAATCTGGTACCCTGACTTAACCAACTAATTGACGATACTTAACCTGTTAGTAACTCGAAAAGACTTGTCCCGACGGTAATAATTTCAAACGAGTTCGCTAGTGATGTAAACGTGTCTCGCAAAGGACTTGTCCGAGTAGAATGTACCATTCGAGAAACTTTTGATAGACATGAACTCTGACGGGTTTGACAACCTTCCAAGGTTTGTCTACACCTTCAAGGTAGTTATTAGAGCTAGTTGTCACCTAAAAGCCGACAATGTAACTCTTTAACTATGCAACGAACCGTGTCTCGCTGGGATTGTCTATCTTCGTGGATCAATTCAAAAGTGCGCTTCTTTCCTCACTGTGCATTTAACCATTAAAACTATTAAGCACATGTGGAGGGGAGTATTTATGCAAAACATCATCTCTCACAATGGTTCAAACATGTTTTTCATTAACAAACCCTTTGAGAGAGATTTTTCATACAATGGGTTTTAATGGCAAACATAGGTTAGTCATGGAGTTATAAGGTGACTAAGGTTAGAATAACTTCCTATGATCCGCCAGAGTCGAGGGATCTACCCAAGGACACTACAAATAGTTAGTAGTTAGAAGTCCTTAGGTATGATTGTAAAAAGGAGAAAATGAGAATCGGAGAAAGAAGGAGTTGAAGAATTAAAAAGAAATGCAAAGAAAAGGGTGAAAAGAAATAGCCCTCCAGATTATTCAACTTAGGGCATAACGGGTTCAATTCATATGCTACTGGTTGTCACTTAGTGACGCCGGTATTGAAGATTAAAAGTCGCCATGGACCCAATGACGCATGCACTAAACCTTCTTATCCACTCAAGTTTCTCTCAATAGAAGCTTGTTTCATTCTCACAGGAACCCTACGTAAACTATCGGCTTTCTCCTAGAGATTGCTGGTATTGAAGAAGGAGACCCTCTCCTAGTCTCCGCCAGAAAACCAAAACGCAAAATTGAGTCTAGAGCCACGAGATTCATCAAAAGATCTCTTAGGAACACTTGACATTTAATCACTTGATGATCAACTAATAAGATCATCGGTGGTTCATATCGAGTCCTTCACGATCTTAGCAACTGCCGAGAACATTTATGAGAGGTTCACATCTGTGATCCTCGCGATTGAATGGAAACTCCCGCCAGTGGTCAACATCAAACGTACCCTGCCGCCAGGTCATTTCGTAACTCCCGGATTACGCGGGAGTGTGTCTCAAACGGCTCTACGTGAGGTGATGCTTCGTACCTCTCATTCGAATCGTAGATGTACTTCGGTACATCGCTATCTCACTTGTGGGACTCCAGTCAGAACGCCTTTGTAAGAATTAGAGTTGTGTCCTCACACTATGTCAAGTTGACACTCTCAAGTTCAAACTTGTAAGTGCCGAAACCGCTATTACTAACCGCTTGAAATGTTTTCTTATGGAAGCTCGAGAAATGATGATCGTGGTCGATTCTTCTCATGCTCACGCCAACTTCATCACTAATGGAAGTTCTATCCAAAAGCAACACAACACATGTAATGATTCTTCACAAACCAAAGAATCTACAAAGTTAAAGACTTAAAGAACTTCATCAAGATTGAATTCCAACGCCAAAGAGCGTGTGAGCATGTTGAAGAATGATGGAGACACCAGCGAACAAGGGCGCACCTGAAGTGCGACGATGCGCATAAACAACATACTATCACTTTCACCACAAAGAACAATGATCAAAGAACAAAGTTAAAGATGACGCCAAAGCATAACCGCTCAAAGATAACTATCTCTACACCGGGAGATTGTTCGAATCAAGGCAATTCTTCTCACAAGAAAGAAGAATGTCGAAGATCGCCATCTGCTACTATTACATCAACGCTTCACCGTTTACATTCATATATACTTGAGGGGAGATTGTTGGAATCACTCCTAAACAGTATTTCAAGTATTTATATTTCATATGTAATAGGTAGCTTTATTATGGCCTTTATGTTTGTATAAGGTCAAGCTTATGTAGAAGGCCCATAAGCTTAGGCCCAAGCCCAATAAGGATAGGAAGGGAACTAGGAGTGTTGCCCTAGCTTCCCTCCTATAAATACTTCTTGTAAACCTTCATTTGAAGGTTGGTTGTTCAAGTTTTTCTCTCATTCACTCTCCACGCTAACCGTATTATATTGTTTGTGTGTGTGTTTGACTTGTTCAATCGCCTCATCTCTTTCTATATAACTTGTGTTTGTAAAACTAGTGACCTAACAATTCTTTTGGGAAGCTTCCATAAATATCTCAGACTTGTGACACTTCCAAGATCGCCTCTTTTCCGTCCTCCAGTAGGTGTACTAAGATTTTTCATCAAGATGACCAACTTTGCTCTTTACCGCTAACCCATACCTTGTATGTTTCAAGCTTTTGATTTCGTAGTCGGGCGTGATCGTGTAATACCGCACTCCCTTCTTTGTTGACTTATTCTTTGATTCCGGCGATAGTATGGTCTACCAATATGTCGTGATTATCCGGGTCATTGAGCCTCATGGGGATATCGATGAAGTGCCAGCCTTCGATCACCTTGGCGTATCCGACATAGGAATTTGAGCCAAGCTTCTGAAATAGCATCATGTCCTCCCATATCGCTGTTTCGATTTCAATGTCCTTCTTGTTGATCAATGACTGTAAAATATAGCCCATGAGCTTGGGATGCCATAGCCAATCACACCACTGAGACCGACATTTGATGATCATGTAGAGTGTTCTCCATGGTTGGGAATTCTTCCACGAGAGTGCTTAGTAATGATTCTCAAGCTTCATCATAACCAATATCTATCAAGAATTCGTGGATCGCCTCTTCAAGAGGGGTAGCAAAGAAGTCGGTTGAGCCGATGTCGAATGATGAGAACGTTCGTAAGTCGCCAGGAGTGATAGTGACTTGTTGTGATTAAGTGTCACATTCATCAGATTTGACTGATCTCTCGATAGAATCCCGTAATTTGAATGTAGACCTCGAACTCGTGCGCGAGTGTGAGAGCATGTTCGTAGGATGATCTCGAGAATATCCAATCGCAATGAGACAAGAAGATTCTCCAGCATGCAGGGTGTCAAAGTCAACCCTAGGTTGTTCTTTCCAATCTTCTGATAAGCCTCCGAAAGATATCAAAGAATTGTAAGAACTTCTCGATGCATCCACATTCATTTGTTCACCATGTCGCGGATCTCGAAATAACATTAGCCAAAAGAACCAACATATCGAAGACATAATGTTAGTCAACGTAAGGTCTTATTGTCTAGTTATTGAATGTACAGGGTCAATGATTGTTACGAGTCCTAAGTCACTTGTTTGTCCAATAGTCCAATGACGGCATGAAATGTTTCGTGAGTTAGTTAACTTTAAGTTTTAAAGTTTATGTTATCACTTATTGTTCACAACATATCAAACGCTAAGTTTATTAGTGATATTATTGGATTCGTGACATTATGATTAGTTTATTTACAAGTTTGTACACCGAATAAATTCATAATGAAGGTCAATCGTGCTTAGGCGTAGAATTGGCAAAGTTGCCAAACAAGAATGACATATGCCGTGAGATCTAAAGCTTAGGATCCTAACTTACGTAAGAAATGTTACGCCGAGAAAAGGGACCTTAGCGTAGAGCTTACGCCAGGGCGATTTATACCTTACGCGTAAGGTTTACTCGTAAGAGTAGACCTGGCGCGAGGTCATCGCTTTTACGCGATATCCTTCGTGACACGTAGTCCCATTGTAGAACCTTACGTAATAGTTATGCGTGAGGATTTTCTTTACGCGATAACCTGACTACGATAGGGTAATCCTTATGCGCGAGATTCAAATGACCTTGATTCTGAATATTACGTGTAGCAAAGCCTGAAATAAATTCATCAATATCATCAATATTAACACAAAATTCATTTTATCAACAAATCATGGCATGAATCATTTGCTAAATAGTTACGCCGTGAAAGTCATACGCCATAGGTCAAAACCCTAAGGGTTAAGAATTAATGCATAAATTTCTAGCCATGGGATTTGCACCAAACAATTTCTCGGTAGTTCTAAGTGATGTTGTGAGAGTCTATAAACCAAGTTATAACATCTAAATCATGGTGAATCAAAAATACCCAAACTCAAGAACATTAAACCCTAATTCCAAATTGTTTAATTAGTGTTTCGGTGGTTATAGACCATGGAAATCATCAATTCAACATGATACACCATAACACAACAATCTTTTGACCAAAACACTTCACATTTGTAAACACCCAAATCTACTCATAAACCCTAATTTTCAAAAATCATCAATTCGTTTCGGGTGGGTTTTGATGGTTAAATGGTATCATTGATGTATTAGGAACGCTTTTGACACTATCCATTTAACCACAAACATTGACACGATTGTGTTCATACGCTATGCTGTAGAACACATAATCACGCTTAACAAACGTTTTAGCCGTAGGATTTGCTTGAAATTCAAAACCTTAGCTTGTATTACTGTTAAGATCATGAAAACACTTACAAGATGATGATCTAAAGCACGATTTTTGAACGAGGTTCTGTAGGATTATTTAGGTTATGTAATAAATGTGAAGAGATTGTTAGGTGAAGAGTGTTTTTATTAAAGTAACTTTAACATTTTGACATTTATGGTCCCTCCACCTTTTCCTTTTTCATACAAAGCCATTTAACTTCCATTTGGGTTACCAAACAAAGATTTTAAGAAAGAAACTTTGACGACACTCCCCTCTAACTTAAGAAAAATAATGAAAGGTTATAATTTTAGTCCCAGGAGTGTCATGAACCGTAAAATTTACCACCATTGATAAAGAAACAACTGGATATGATAACATGCAAGTACAATGTGATGTTTTGAAAGCTTGTTGATATTTTTCTCCCCCTCAACACTAGATCGAAAAAATATTGAATTTTGAAAGATTATAGTGTTGAGGAAGAAACGTACTTGCAATGTTGAAAGAAAATAGATAGAAGAATATTTTTGTTTTTTTATCTGATTTTATATTTTTGTATTTTGTTTTTGAAAAATTTATTTACAAAAGAGATTTTGGTGTTTGATGTGTTTTAAGACTCTTTTAGGAGTTCATCCAATTCCTCTTGAGTCAAACACCTCATACCAATCTGGTGGACCAACTCATTAAACCTAGCGGAAGGCAAGGCTTTGGTGAGAAGATCGCCAATTGGTATTCTCGTATCCACAAAATATAATTCAACTGCATTCTGCTCCACGCGGATCCTTGATGAAATGATATCAAGATCGATGTGCTTTGATTTCGAGTGTCAACCAGTTGCACGAGATCGCAATGGCACTGATTGTCGCAAAGACATCGGATTCTCTGCCAAAACGAACCATAGTCTTTGAGTTGTATTCTCATCCAAATGACTTGAGCACAACACACCGACATGGCTACATATTCTCGCTCGTTGATGACAAATATGTACAACTCCGCTTGATTGAGTCGCCAAGTCCTTCAAAGTTGTTCCGCGTCTAAGCATCCTTGGTCCAACCCAAAGCGATTAGTTCAAAACCAGAATCCTTCGGATACCGGATCCCCAAGTTAATGGTTCCCTTTATGTATCGGAGGATTCTTTTAGCCTCAGAGAGGTGGGTTTCAGCGTCGCGATCGATAACGGAGCATAGATAAACGGCAGAAGACAATATCGCCGCTAGTGTTAGATACATGAGACCCATAATACTACTAGATTTTTTGTCCACAATTTCCCATGTAAATCGCCTCAGCTTCTTGGTATGAGCCATTGGTGTGGCATAGGTGTCAGCTGTTTTCATTCCAAATTTGTTTAACAATTCAAGGGCATATTTGGATCGACAAGAAAATACCACGGAGTGATTGATGAACTTGTAGTCCTAGAAAGAACGTAAGTTCACCCATCATGGACATTTCAAAATTTTTCTTCATTAGTTTTGTTTATTGAAAACTTTTTATGTGTAGACCCAAAAATGATGTCATCCACGAAATTTGAACAATTAAGATATGTGCCCCGTGATATTGTATAAAAAAGAGTTGGGTCAACCGAACCTTTGGTGAAATTATTAGCAATGAGGAAGATGATAGCTTATCGCACCATGCCGGAGGAGCTTGTTTGAGACCATACGAGCTTTGTTCGGGTAGACGGATTCGAAACTCGTGATCAACGATCCATCTGGTTATCGACATAAACCGCTTTAAGTTGTCCATTGAGAAACGCAGCTTTGACATCCATCCGATAGACCGCCATATTCATATGAGCCGCTAACGCTAGAAATATCCAACAACTCAAGACAGCAACCGAGCAAAAGATTCTTCAAAGTCTATTCCCTCTCGACGATAACCCTTAGCCACCGACGACTTACTTTTTCGATAACATTTCCTTCAAATCCAATTTGTTTTTCCAAATCCATTTGAGACCAATGACGACTCCTCTGGTCTTTCAACCGCCTCCCATACTTCAAGACGTATGAATTGGTTGAGTTCTTCTTGCATGGATTCAATCCAGTTGTCTTTTGTCATTGGCGTCTTTGATGTTTTTAGGTTCGATTGGCGTGCATGTACGAGTGCATAAATGCAATGTTCACCGCCTGAAGACGCTGTCTTGTAACGACCGGGTTGATTCGTTGCCAATAATGTTTTCCGAGGATGGTCTTTTGTCCATCTATGTGGAGGGTTGATGTTGGATTGTGCGCATTTCGAGGATTCAAATGGTTTGTTGAAGATTCCGACATCCGGTGCAGCAGCCTCATTAGCAAACGGGTTAAAGAACGATTTGGATCAAAATCAGGGGGTGGGTACTTATCTTAACATCATCAATGATCATCATTGTTGGAAGCGTGTGTTCAACTCTGTGTTGGAGTCAACTGTGGTGCTTCTTCACCAAGAGTTGTTGTAAAGTGTACGTATAAGAGTATTATCGGTTGAGCAACAACACGGATACACCGAGCACGCTCATCAATATCACACCAACAATGGAGCAAATAACCTTTCCATTTGTTGACGAGTAAGTCGGGGCTTTGTTCACCGATGATGGGGTTGGGGAAGTTTAAGCGTTGTGTCCGGTTCCAAGCAGTTATACCGTGGTTACTCGAAGTTCATCAAAATGAGCATGAATCGCTTCCATCACCTGCTTTGTAATGACGATTCCGATTCGAAACCTTTTGAATTATCACAAGATCCAATAAAGACTCCAATGTCAGCTTTGGCTTTGAGCTTTCCAAAGTCATCACGATCATTATTCTGGATAAAAGAGATCCAAATACATGAAAGTGTTTGAGATTCGCTTTCTCTATGGACAAGCTCAAAAGGTGTTTTGTTGTGGCATTTTTGTAATCATAGAACGGTTTTGAGTATAGCATGATGATACGCTTCATAAGTAACTGAAGTTTAGCATTGATTAACATTGTTCTTGCAGCCTTCCACTAACGCTCGGTTTCGCTTTTCGACAACCGCTTTGTTTCCGTGTACGCGGCAATAGATGTTCTGATGTCAATTCCCACTTTCTCATAGAATTCACGAAGAGTTTGATTAACAAATTCGCCTCTATCCGTTTCGATTAGTCAACTTTCAGAGTGAACTTGTATTTTCGTGGAAAGGTGATGATCATGTGGAGCTTGATCTTTGCTTCAAGAAAGTAGACCCAAGTCCATCGGAATAGTCATCAACAATTACTAAGATGTAGCGCTTGCCATTGATCGCTTGCACGCGATCGGGCCACACAAATCCATGTGAAGAAGATGAAGCACACATGCCGAGAGTCGGTTCCACCTTTGAAGGTAAATGAGCACGAGTGCTTTTGCCTTGTTCACAAGCCGAGCAAAGGTGATCTTTAGAATACCAAACCGCGGGAGTCCTTCAACTAGTTTGTGACGAGCAAGGTTGGTGATGGTTTGAAAGTTTAGATGTGAGAGACGACGGTGCCATAGCCAGATTTTGTTGATGTTGCCTTTGAAAGTAAGCAAATGGGAAATGAAGCAACCATGTCTTGCATAGAGATAGTGTAAAGACTGAATTACGGAGCCGCATAAGGTCATTCCCTTGTAGATCACTTAATGAAACAAGTTTTCTCCCGAAAGCAACCTCCAAATCTCCATCACAAATCGACCTCATGAAAACGAGGATGACCGAGGCCTTCCACATAGTAAACCCCGCTAATTTCGATGTTCCCATTATAGTCTCCAGAGTCCCATGATAGCCGCAAGTGATCATTCCTAACTGACAAGGTGCCAATGAACTTTGCAATAAAGTTTGATAACAGCTTAAGATTGCTCAATATGTGCTCCGAACATCCGCTATCAACAATCCAGAGAATGATCTGATCACCGCACACACGCATCTAACAGAATGGAATAGTAGATGTGGAACCCGAAATGTTAGAGGGTTCCATTATAGTAGATATACACACATCAATAGCTTTAGGTATCCACTTAAATCCTAGTTTGTTATATATCCATTTCTGCCATCTATAACTATTCTTTGCTTTAGTCTTAGTGAATGCACTAGGTGGTACTACATTCCTAGGAGGTGAAATCGAGCTACAGGACAAATGCGCTTCTTAGAATCTAAAGATGGCGTCTACCAAGCAATGCACTTAGAAAGATTAGTGGACCTAGAGGTATTCCTGTTCTTAGGATTCCTTAAACGAGAGATGATAGCTTTAGCAACACATTTATCATGACAATCGGAATTCATACTTTTACCACAAATAACACAAGGTGCATCGATCAATATCAAAAGTACTTAACGGTTTAGCATTCGCACATCACTATTTCTATTACATTTCGACGCAATATCTATAGTGGAAGCAACGAGAGTCTTATTCATAGTCCTAGGGTGTTCTTCTACTTTAGCATTCTTGATTGATCTTTTCTTAGGTCGCAGCTTCCTATTCTTCGATGTAGTGCTCCTAGGCGAAGTGATGGAAAAAGATGCAACTATTCCCTGCTTTCAAGAGAAGGAGCACGCTAGCAACTTGTGATTTGGCAAGAGGGATTCTAGGTTCATGAGTACTAAGTGTTACCGCTAATCTCTTAATGACAGTAGGCGGAAGTTGTTCATACTTTCCTAACATTTCTCTTAACTTAAAGATAGTGTGAATCGATCTTGATTTTCGTGACCTAACATTTAAAATGCATAACTTCTTTAGTGTATGCAAGATAATGATCAAGTTCGTTTGATGCTTCATCACGAATCTGTTTGAGTAAATCAAATATGACACCATATTCCGTTTTAACTTTACAAGTTCTTGTTCATATTTTGAGATTTGACACTTAAAAGACACGCTTTGATCATCCAGTTGCTCAATTTTAGGATCAAGATTTTGCACGAATCGGCGATTTTTGAAAAGAAAGTTGTTGATCGAATATCTTTTGACACCAATAAACGACGATGATTGCATTTGAAAGTTCGCTTGACAATCGCTTGTTTTCAACTTTTAAGGACTCGACCAAGCACATTATCGTTGTTCTCAACATTTACCAGTAATCAACAAGACGCAGAGATATGATCAAATGCATATGACAAAGAATTCAATAACACAACATTATGGACATCAAAGACATGACATCTTCCAAGAGTCGATCAACATCTTTTCTCAACAGCTTTTACGCTTAGTGTTAGAAATAGATGTTTCGCTTTTCAAAACGACCTTCATTATTCCAAGTTCCTTATGAAAGTCCTTTTCCCAAGACAATGCACAACTTTTCAAATTTTAACATTAGGTAAAAGATTTTTCCAAAAATGTCTCTTTGTTCTCGCCAGAGGCGCATTGAAAGTGTTGAACTTTGATTTCGTAATGATATTCTATCTCATGTTGTAAAGTTTTGAGGTCGCCATGAAAATGTCAAAATATCAAGAATTTTGCGATTTTCAAGTTTTGAGTTTACTTCACTGATGGAAGGTAAAGGACCATAAGTTTGTGCATAATCTGGTTGGGATTAACATTAGAAGACTCGTGTGTTTTGATGATAACCCTTGTGTGTTAGAAGAACCTGGTGCACAAAGTGACCGCTTTTGAATAGTTAAAAGGTTTGTTGTAAACAACTTTTTCTAATTTTGATCGACTCTCGCCTTTCGTGATCTAATTCCTCTTGACGATGATATTCAACAACACTCATAATGTAATTATCAACTTTATATTCTCGACCGAAACTTCGTGATTTGGTTTGAATATTTTGGTTGAAAGCTTAGGTTTGTAATCAGCAAGATTCGGTCCATATCCATTTGGATTGGGTTTAAAGTAAACTTTTCAATGGCTGTGACCGACTCGCCATGTTTGTAAACAACATTTTTAAACTCTTTAAGTTTGTTTTGCAAGCCGATGATTTCTTCAAGATGATCATCTATTCGCTTCGTTGAATGCTTTTTGTATGCAGAGAACTGTTTTTGACAAGTTAACAACTCATTTTAGCTTTTTGATTTTCCAAGGTGAGAGCGAATTTGCTTTTTATGTTCATGTTTCAGCTTGTTCTATTTCGCATAACAAAGCATTCTTCAAGCGGCTAGATCACGATCCTGCTCTTTCTAAATATTTTTCGCTTTGATAAGATTTGGCAAAGGTCGCTTCAAAACCGTTTTCACGCTTTTTCGAGTTTTGAAAAGTTGAGTTTCTTTTGTAAACATTCAAAATCCTTGGTTAACAGTGCATTTTTGCATTTCAAGTCCTCATTAATGGCATGACATTTTTCCACTATGGTCTGTTGGTCTTGTATTAAACGAGCAAAACTGGATGAGGGAAAAGTTCGGGTGTTCAACGCGAGTCTCAACATGATCATTACTGAGATCCTCAAGTATAACCACGGAGTCAATTTGATTATCAAGGAAACCGTTGGTCATCTTGATCGCCAAATATAACTACGGGTCTAGTTGAAAATCGTAATGAGATGTGGATGGCGATTTTGAACATTCCGAGCTTCCTGCCGATTCAGATGTTGGCGGAGATATGAGATCGAGATAAATATGGTTTGTTCGTACCGAGACAAGCCATCGTCATACACCGGGCCTGTGTCACCTGTGTAACTCATGCATATTAGCCATCAACATAATACCATTGGCCCCGCAAGTCCTCCATATCATCATCCGAAGTCTGATTTGCCATAAAACTCGTTTTTGTCCGTGAGATCCACCAGCCTTCATCCTTAAGAGCCAAAAGAAGAGCCTTTTGAAATAAGCACGCCTCTCTAGTCCTTGGCTTTGGGCATGCATTAGCCAGTGTCCCTTCTCATTGCAGTTGTAGCATCGAAGACCATTCAACCCATTCGAGCATTTCCTGCTCCACCACTGAGCTCATTGTTATTCCTACCCACAAGATTAAACCCTTGACCACCGCCCATCCGACGCACCATAACCACGATTCTGAACTTCAACTCGCCCATTGTTCACAACAGCTTGATTCCTTGTATTAGATGAGGAACTAATACGGTTGTTGGATTTGTTGGTATAACGGCTAAAGGCATTAGCAATCATAGCAAATCCTTGTTGCGTTGCTTCAACGGATCGATTCCTCATTAGCTTGAGCATTGTTGTTGTTGTATGGAACCAATTGAGTTTGTTGAGATGGAGGTTGTAAGGATCATGTGGTGATTGTACAGCTTGGTTGAGTGGTCGTTGAGGAGAATAACAGTTTCGAGCATATAAGGCAAGTTGTTGATTTTCCGGATGTGTCGGTGGAGCAATTTGAGCACGGAGAATCCTTTCCTATCAACTTCCTTTTCATGAGGCTTCAAGTAATCGCATAACAATCCATATGTAGATTGATGCATGTTTTCGCGACGGAGAAAAATGACATACTTCTCCCATTCGTGACCAAGACTACTCAAGAACTTAGTATTCACCGCAATTCTTGGCATGATGATGTTGTGTTTATCCAAATCATTGATGATGTCTCAAAACTGATGATAGGACTCTAGTGTTCTCCGTGTTCAATCATGAAGTGTTCATAAGCCAAGTAAATTTGGATTCCAAATCTTCCTGATTGAGTACAGATCCTTCCATAAGAAGACTAATATGATCCCACATTTTCTTTGCAGTCTTTTGAGCATCAACACTACGAAGAATTGGGTTTGGTAATCCTAAGAGGATATATTCCATTGCAAGCTCATCTGCTTCATAGTGTAGAAGTTCTTGAGGATTCAAGTCTGCAATAAGAGCAATGTTCGTTTGTTCATCTCTTGGTGGAATGGCATTTGGATCTCCAGGTACAATGACAGTAGGCATCTCAAATGGACCTTCCAAGATAACCTTCTTTAAGAACTTTCCATGTGGCTTCTTTAGATCACAAAACCTAAAGAACCTTATCACCCATTGATCATAGTTTCCGGAGTGAGCATTGAGGTCTATCAAGTGATCCATTCTCATGAATTGATTGTTGACTGCTTAAAGCTTCAAACATCTTTGCAAACCAAGTGGGTTCCTTCATAGTGTTCCTTGATGGATGTTGATTGAGTTCATTTGTGTACGGTTGAACTTGAAGACTTGGTGGTGGTTGAACCATTTGAGGTTGTGGATTTGCAACAAGTTGTGGAGTATGTTGTTGGTTAAATTGTTGTTGATAAATTGCTTGTTGTTGATTCCATTGTTGATGTTGTGGAGTTAGTTGTTGACGTTGAGGATGAGGATAAGTGTAAGGGAAATAGTTAGAGTATGGTGGTTGTGACATGTTGATAAACTTGTGTTGGTAAAAATGGATCTTTGTAGTCGAATGAACCTTTGTTGATGAAGTATCCTTAGGCGCGAGAAATCACAAGAACCAAGTAGCACTTATGCGTAAAAACACCAAAGTTACGCGTAACAACAAGGAGTTACGCTAGATTTAGCTTACGCAAGTAAGGAAAAAGACGCTAAATTTATAGACAAAGTTAGGCGGAGAAAGTTAGGCGGGATTATCTTATGCAAGACTAGCTTAGGCGTAAGAAAAATCTTATGCGTAGGATTTCTACGTGTAAGCTTATGCTTATGCGTAATTTTGGTTTTATTCAAGTGATCTTTACACTTCACAGTGCAAAAGATATCCAAAGTCGACGTATTTTCCGACTTATCCAAGTAAGAAAACACGGAATAAACCACGAAAATGAAGATCAAACCAAGGAAATACTTACGCGTAGTTTTAGGGTTTTACTACGCCTAGGTTTACTCGTAAATTTGATTTTGCTCAAAGTTGTTTCTAAACCAGTTTTGTGTGATGAAATAGCTTCAATAACACCAAAAGACACAAAAGTGTGAAACTTGATGATCCAAAGCTCTTAAAATAGTTAAGTTTAGAACAATACCCACGAACAAAAACAAGCTTAAAATCAAGATCCACATAAAGTTTGAAACTTGTTGCCAAAAACACGTATTTTAACACCTTAAAACGTTGAAAGTACAAGAATCTTGGATTCAAAAGTGTAAAAAGAAGTTTTGCTTTAACCAAAGTATCACCCACTTTTACGCGTAAGACCAAGAACAAAAATCTTCAAAAACAAACGTTTCACCCAACTATTTGGCGATTGATACCACTGTTAGGTCACAAGGTTTACCACACAAGCTTATATGAGAGATAGAGAGGCGATTGAACAAGTTATACACACACACACACACGATGAGTAAAGACGGTTTAGGTATAGAGTGTAGTGAAAGAAAAACTTGAACAACCAACCTTCAAATGAAGGTTTACATAAGTTATTTATAGGAGGGAAGCTAGGGCAACACTCCTAGTTCCCTTCCTTTCTCCTATGGGCTTGGGCCTAAGCTCATGGGCCTTCTACATAAGCTTAAGGCTAATAACAAACATAAAGGCCATAATAAGCTAACTATTACATATGAGTAACTAACACTTGAATAAGGTTTAGGAGTGATTCCAACAAATGTCTTGGAGAAGATCCTAAAGGTTTTAAGGTGGAAGAACTAGAATTTGATCCATTTTGATCAATTTTGAGGTAAGGATGATTATGATCAATTTTGCCATAATCGAAAGATTTCTAAGTCTAGATGTGAGGATCATGAGAAATAATGAGTGATCTGAGAGCCAAGAGTAATGGATTTAGTGAAACGATAGATCTAAAAGCACTGAGTGTGATCCTTAATGAGCTACGAGTTAGTATGAAGTTTACTATGCTTCTGGAGTAGGATTAAAGAGATCCTAAGGTATTAAGTTCAACTAGTGTGAAGTAGTCTAGGAACATGGTTTGAGGTGTAAAGATGAAACTCCACTTCATTCGCTCCGGATCCCACGATCCTTTACTTGAGGATCCAAATAGTTACAAACTAGGGATCCGGCATCTGGGACAGTTTTACTTAACAGTGAGCGCTTGTTCTAAGTATCGAAATTAGAAACTAATGATCTCTACAGTAAGCATACATGTATACAAGTAAAACATACTAAGTATCATGTAGAAATAGCACATAAGCAATTAAATGAGATCGATCACAAGTAACATGAGGTTTATCAAACCTAACAAGCTCTATTCAAGAAGCTCAAAATAGATTTACAATCTAGATTAGTAAATCGTTTGTATTAACAATGGCGTGCAGATTAGATGTTGGTGTTCAAGACGATAGGGTTGTTTTTGCCAACGGAAGCAATGAACTATGTATAGTCATTATGGATGGTGATTAGCATACAATGAACTTCGTCCATGAAGTCATGTAGCTCTTTTCGATCAAAGCAAGATAATTGCTTGATGAGGCAAGTGGTTGTGATTAATTAAAAGAAAAATCAATTTTACAACTTGGTTGATTAGTAATCCTAAGACAACGCAAAGTATTTCCATTGTAAACTTACTTTAGGAAAACATAGGAGTATAAATTTCTCAAGTGAGAGAATGAATATGAGACTATTACTAGGTGCACATTATTACGCTAAACACGACCATTTTTACGGGTGATTCCACATACCCAACTTCCATCAAGGGCAGTTCAACCGTTAGGTCAAATTGAGTTTCTAGTAAGTTCTCTAGTATTCATTCTCAAGTTAGGAAAATTTATATTCCTACAATGGCTTCTATCGAAGAATAAAAATGATGATACTTTGCTTCATTTTTATTAATATTATTCTTGAAACTACTAAGGTGACGAAGGTGTCATGTTTAAAAATAAAAATCTAAAGTTGTCCATAAGGTGAACAAAAATGATTGTGTGAGCTACTTCAACATATGTTGTTGGAAAGCTCGAGTTTTGATTTTCGGATATGACCAATTATATTTGCGTTGCAAATAATTTACTTGAGTATATCGGATGAAATAATCAATTCGTCAATCCTACTATGAAGCTTGAAAAGCGATCATGAAACGGAAAACGGGAGAACATCATCAACACCACGTGTAGTTATGATCCGATGTACATTCTTGTGGTGTTTAGAAAATGACACAAGAAATATGAAATCAAGAAATCATATAAGCACATAAAACATTTATGATGCAAATATGACAAACTTAACAAGAAGCTTTTTAGTATATTACATGTTTTAAACATTTTTGAACTTATATGACTTATCTAAGTATTTAAACTAACATTTTTGACACACCTAGATGTTATCCCAAACACTCCTTCAAATAGCACATTGATTAATAAAATATTACTAAATCGACAAACAAGAGGATGAATAGCAAGGTGAGAAAACCACATATGTTTTTCTAACAAACAAGCACAAAAACTATGTGAGATAAGCAAATAATCAAGTGATGCAAGGTAAGACAATTAATCATTTAGCATAGCAAACGAAAGTTCTTTTCATCGCTTTATGTTAAATATAAACATGTATACCAAGCTTGATTAGTTTCTTTTATGTTTATAAATATGATCAAAACCTTAATTTCAAAATAGGACACATTGTTATTCAAAGATGAAAACATCCGTCTCCAATTAGATCAAAAGTTGTGCAAAAGTTATGACCAAAAAATGACTTTCTATTATAAATCAATGATTCTATAAATTTTTGTTTTGAATCAGTTTATGAAATCATTTTTAAATGAAAGTATACTCAAATACCTTTAAAACGATAGGTGGCACGACTTCTAAAGACTTACGGTTAAAAAGTTGTGAATTTTTGAAATTCAGACAAAAACTGTCTTCTGTACCATGGATCCCACGGATCCTTTGCTTGAGGGATCCGTCCAGTGTAAACTGAGGGATCCGCGGATCTGACACAGAAATACAAAAATGTATGTTTTGACCCAACGAAAAGGTTTAACCTTTGTAGACTTTTTAGTGAAGTTATATTACCCATTTTACCTTTATTCAAGCTTGATTAACAAGATATCTAACAACAAAACTTTTAAGGAAAAAAAACAATAAAACACTTTTCATATTATGCTTATTATAAGAGAGAAGCATATATCACCATTTTATCCTCAAGCAATTAGCACGTTTTTTTTTACCAACTAATTGTAACTAATAGAACATACCTTTGCAATATTCCCTTTGTATGGTTTTAGAAACCATGGACGTGAAAAACTTCATGAGCTTTTAAAATACCCCAATCCTTTGCTAAATATTCTTTTTAGGGAAAGAAATATTTAGAGAAATTCTTCATGATCTTCTTAGGATGCCCAAATCCAAGTATGGAGAATACTTAACAAGGAAAATGTTAGAACATTCTATCATTGTCCAACAATAAACATTATAATGATTTTTAAAACATGACTTGAAAAATCCTTCTTTGTAGTTTTCAAACATACACGGATCGTATCAAGTTTTTAAAGTACAACATACTCTAAGAAACTTGGTAACGAAGCTCTGATGCCAATTGTGGAAAACTAGAAGGGGGGGTGAATAGTTTTACCAATTTAAAACTTCCTTTTAAATATTTAGATCGACTTATGTCAATCTATTTGGTTGTTTATGTTGGACGTTGATAGATAGATATATAAACGTGTAAAGAAAGATAAAGAGTAAAAAGCACATCACCACGACACAAGTATTTATAGTGGTTCGGCTACAAGGACACCTTCCTTGCCCTACTCCACTCCCCGAGTCACCTACTCAAGAGTTCGTAAGCACTACACCAACTCTTATGGCGAGAAAAGAAGCCTTTCACAACGTCGCTTAATATTTTTCCGGTACAAAGCTAAATACCGAGTTCTTTCACACCAAGGCGAACCACACCTAACACAACGTCGCCTACCCTTTATACGGTGCTAGGCTAACCACCGGGTTCTTTCACTCCAAGGTGAACCACACCTACACAACGTCGCCTACCCTTTATTAGGTACTAGGCTAAGTGTTGGGAATTATACGTTTGAGTTGATATGACAAAAAGAATGAAACAAGAGGGACTTAATATGACAAGAAGGAAACCTACAAAAAGATGGAAGGACTTGCTTGCAAAAGAAGTTTTATTTATTAGTCATTATCCTCTAGTATATAAAGAGGACATAGGTGTAGGTTTTAATATATGTCTTCCAAGATGTAGTCGACTTAAAGGTGTGTGTGTGTCCTAGGCGTAATGTCTTATAAACGCCTAGGTTATTAGTTTAGTTAGTAGACGTGTTCCTATAAACGTCTAAGATTAGTTAGTGTTAGTGATTAAAAAACCTTGTGTCAATAACATAATTGTTCTTTGTTATTCCGCTGCGTATGTATATGTTATTGTTAAACCCTAAGGCTCATAAACGATCAAGAAACTATCTTCATCACGTTCTTAGTTTCTATCAATTGGCATCAGAGCTTAGGGAGCTCTTTACCTAGGGATTCACAAGGTTTCTTGCCGAAAAAGAAGGAAGAAAATCGATTTTTTACAAAATTCGCAACTTTCTGCAGGGCTGTTTTCAAGAGGGCATAACTTTTTATTGAACCGTTGGATCGAGCTAAAATATTTTCTAGTGCATCTCAGTATATCCATCTAACGTTTCACCGGAGGGATTGTGAATTGAAGTTCGCAATCAAAAGTTATTCAGTGTCGAAGTCTGCTGCAGAAAATTCGTAAGGTTACTACAGCACTGTTTTGTAACGATCATAACTTTTTCGTTAACCGTCGGATCGTAACGAAATTTTAGGTGGATGTTCTCTATGTACTCATCTAACTTTCCACCGAAGGGATCTTCGATCTGAGCTATTATGTGAAAGTACTGCTTAAAGTAATGCTGTTATGTCGAAAGTACTACTTGATTTTTAAAGTACTGTTGTTCAGTATATGAAAGTACTGCTTGGAATTCAAAGTACTGCTGATTTTTTAAAGTATTGTTTATGCTTCAAAGTACTGCTGGTCTCCTTATGAAAGTGCTGCACGTTTAGATGAAAGTACTGTTGCAAAGTACTGCTTCAAGGTACTGCAAATTTTATTGAAAGTACTGTTTGCCCATGTTTGAAAGTAATGCTGATTGGATGAAAATACTGCTCCTTCTCAAAGTACTATTTTTCAAATGGATTTCAATTTAAGGGGAAGTTGAGCATATTAATTGTTATAGTTTTTGGACGACACATACACAGGTTATTGTTTACACACACAAGGAGTTTGGTGATTTGTTCTTAAAAGGATTTAAAAGCTCGTTTTGGAGATTTATTGAAGAATTGATTACGAAGAGGATTATTTATCACTTATTTGAAGGTAAAGTGGAATTACTTAGTTTGTGTTCTTATCATATAGATTGATGAATCTAGCAATGTGTGATTTTTCTTATGATGCTCTATGCACACATTGGCTATCACTTGAAGGAGTTACATTGTAGTGCTTAGTGTCTCATACTAGTTGAGGATTCTTGTCAAGGGATTGCGGTCTACTTATATTTGGTGATTTGTATAAGTATGGAGTTCCGTAGATAGTACAAGATTTAAGACACAAGTTTGGGAAATTCTACTTCTTCATCAAGTTTGTTATACTCGGTTTTCTTCACAAGTGATCATTACAAGGAGCTTACAGATTTTGAAGAATCATTTGATCTACATGCATCACTCAAGGGGAAGTGTTTGATTTTTACTACTGTTGATCATTATTACTACTGCTAGTTGTAGTTTCTATTGTTTTGAATCCATTTTTCTTATAGTGCATAATGGTGGGCGATTTTAAACATTGGAAGTCTTAGATTGGAAGTATGATATTGGTTTGTGGTGGTCAAGATCATTATTTTCATACGTTCCCTATTTGGATAATAACAAAAAGGGGAAGAGATGTTTGAGTGGCATGGCATGGATTAAGGGGAAGACATACTTGTTTCATTCATGGTGAGATCCCTGATCTCAATTTCTCTACTTAGTCTAGGGAAGTTCGTTCAAGAATGGTTTTGTCATTATCAACTAGGGGAAGATTGTTGGGAATTATACGTTTGAGTTGATATGACAAAAAGAATGAAACAAGAGGGACTTAATATGACAAGAAGGAAACCTACAAAAAGATGGAAGGACTTGCTTGCAAAAGAAGTTTTATTTATTAGTCCTTATCCTCTAGTATATAAAGAGGACATAGGTGTAGGTTTTAATATATGTCTTCCAAGATGTAGTCGACTTAAAGGTGTGTGTGTGTCCTAGGCGTAATGTCTTGTAAACGCCTAGGTTATTAGTTTAGTTAGTAGACGTGTTCCTATAAACGTCTAAGATTAGTTAGTGTTAGTGATTAAAAAACCTTGTGTCAATAACATAATTGTTCTTTGTTATTCCGCTGCTTATTAACTTTATTATTGATCCCTAGCTGAGCTTTAAACGATCTTATCAATTGGTATGTAACCCTAAGGCTCATAAACGATCAAGAAACTATCTTCATCACGTTCTTAGTTTCTATCACTAAGCACCTAGTTCCATTACCATGGAGGAACTACTATCCATCACAACACAACACCTAATCTCAAGGAGATCTACTCCTTGTTACAACACCATCAAGGATATCACCATCCTTGGATCTAGTACTAGTCTATCTTGTACATCGAAACACACCATATCGATTGTATATCTAAGGCACCTTTCACTAATGCCTTTAGCTAGATCTTCAAGACACCTTTCACTAATGTCTTGTGGCTAGATCTTCAAGACACCTTTCATTAATGTCTTGTAACTTGGCTTCTAGGCACCTTTCACTAATGCCTACAATATGGACGATCGACACCTTTGACTAATGTCTTCGTCTTGACCCTTGAGACATCTTTCACTAATTTCTTCAACACTACACTTCTTAGAAGTAAGAAAAGAATCATCAACAAGAAGACTTCAGTAGCCTTGATGATGAGGAAGCATGGCAACTCTTGGACTTGAGCTTGCTCGACTTCAAAGGTGGTGATCTTGCCTTTAAGAGGAACCTAGAAGATCACACAAAAACAAAAGACAAACTACATAGATCTCTTGATTTGAGGTTAGAGAGATATAATACTTGGAGAGAGCATGTGTGAAAGTGGTGAGCTAAAAGGAAGAAATGACTCACTATTTATAGAAGAAAAACACTACTGTTCCCCGGATCCCACGGATCCCTTCCACTTGGGATCTGGCTAGCACAAAGCTAGGGATCCGTGGAACGCTCCTCTTTGCCCATGGGTATTTTGGTTATGGGTCATGGGTCATGGGTCATGGGTTGAACCATGGATCTTTGGCTAGATACAATGTATCTTTAAGTGCAATGCACTTAGTCACTTGGGTATGGGTTGATCCATGGGTTATGGGTATTATCCATATGTGATATAAGCATGATGTCATGCAATGGGTTATGGGTCAAGATCCATGGGTTATGGGCTTTGGGTTGTACCCAACTACATTCAATGTATTTGACCAATGGGTTGTGATACTTAAGTTTCTACCCATTTATATTACCCAATATACTACATACTAGTTATGTGTATATTTTATCCAAATATGTAAACACTAGTTGTTGTACATATGCATTACTAGATCATAAAATCACTTATACTTGTTTTAGTGTTTTATGTGAAAATGTGAATATGTTAGAAACTATTAGTTCAAACCATTTACGTATTTTGTTTGTTTCGTTAATATGATTTTACGTTTGTTATCGACAAAACATTAGAAGATCGTAAAATATAAATAAACGTTTTTACGGCTTATTTGTATTAACACCCAATATGATGAACTTGAGACTGAAGTAAAATAACCCGAACTTGTGACTTAAACTTACACTATTGTCAGAAGAAGAACCCTTTTTCTTAGAACCATCGAAAAAAGGGTAAACTTAAAGTTTCTCAAATTATCCACACCTTAGTGTGACACTTGAGCACAACAACGTAACTCCTTAAAAGAGATAGCTATACGCTGTGAGCACAACAACGTAATTCCTTACATCACTTGAGCTCGAACAAGGATCTCGAAGAATCATGCATCCAACCAACCCCGATATCTTCAGATACTAAGTACACGCACCCGTGATATCCCACTTCAACCTCAAATCAATAATAAATAATTCACACCGTAGTCACATCTTACGGTTAAATGCCCAAAATTAGCCTTCATTAACGGTGAAAATGAATTTGATAATGGTTTCCCGGTCTTGTCAAAAATTGTATCCTCGTGGAAGTTTATCATACCAAAATACCACTAGTTAACAAAATGTTATACTAAAAATTGCTCTCATGTATAAAAAAAAACTACATTTGATAGTAATGACTTTTTAGCTTAATGCATTTTGATTTAACACAAGTCCAATCCATTAGAATCCATCTCAAGTCTTAATAATATTTCAGCCCAAGACGAGATCATATTACAACCCCGGATATAATTGTTCCAAGTCCAATTCAGCCATTTAACTCTCACCCTAATAAAACGGGTATAAAGCACCTCATCCCATATCACTTAACCCTAATGTCACATATTACCTAACCCTAATCACAAAATAAACGCCTCCATCTTATCTTTCACTAAATAATTCTCAGACGCCTCTAATCTTCTCTCCATCAATCGTATTTCCAGATCTTCAACACAAACTAACAATCCAAATCAAAAATATCTTCAATCTCATACCCTAAACTGTAAATAACTTTGTAGCACTTGTTCGAATCAAGAGAGTGAATTCAAGATCCTTTTGAGGATGTCTCAGGTAGATTAGATTAGGTTTAATTCGTTTTTCGTTTTGTGTTTTAATTGAAAGAGAGTAAAGAGAATAACATAATTTTTACATCTCTTTCTTGATTTTCGGATATAATTTTGGATCTTTGATGAAGTATGTTGGTATATATGTGTTGGGTTTATTGATTTGATGATACAAAACAATAAAGAATGAAACATCAAGGACTTAATGTAACAAAGAAGAAATCTACAAAAAGATGGAAGGACTTACTTGCAAAAGAAGATTTACTTATTAGTCCTTCTTAGAGATTTGTAAACCCTAATCCTCTATTATATAAAGAGGACATGGGGTGTAGGTTTTAATTAATTAAGTCTTTCATAATGTAGTCGACTAAAGGTGTGTGTGTGTCCTAGGCGTCCAGTTCTTTGTAAATGCCTAGGTTAGTGTTAGTTTAGTTAACCCCCAAGATCTGAGGTATCTTAGATCCCTGTTAAATTTAGGTAGCACGTTATTATTCTGATCAAATAATAATTGGAGGTGATTGTGAATGAAACCTTGTGTCAATAACATTGATGTTTGTTTAATTCTGCTGTGCATGTTCTTAATCTATCTTATTGTCGAACCCTAAGGCTCAAAACGATCTCAAGGAGTCTATCAAACTCGACAATTGGCATCAGAGCTTGGGGAGCTCGTTACCTAGGGTTTCACAAGGTTTCTTGGCGAAAAAGAATGAAGAAAATCGTATTTAAGCAAAATTCGCAACTTTTGTGCAGCATCGTTTTCTAACGATGATAACTTTCACGTGAACCCTTGCATCGGGCTACAATTTTTACTGGAGCTTCTCTATATACCCATCTAACTTTTTATCATAGGGATTTTCGATCTGAGCTCTCAACCAAAAGATATTTGATGTCAAAGTTTGCTGCAGAGGGAGGTATAAATTTTGAATTTTTAGGGTGTTTAAGGTTGGATTTTCTGATTTCCTTATTTTACTTGTTTAATTCATTATGGAAATCGATTAATTCATCTTTGGATTGAAGAAAGAAGCTTTGGATGTCAAAGACGATACATGGAAACGAGTAAGGTACTAGTAAACAAGTAACACTATATATTTTAGAAGTATGGCTATGGTTCTTGGTCTTCTTCTGATGTTGGAAAGTTCTTGTTGCTACCTTTATTGAACTACTGCTACTTCTTCTTTACAACTTCCAAGCTCGTTACTACTGCTACCACTCTCGAGTTTCCACTGCTAGGCTTCTCGTTACTACTGCTAGATTTATTAGTTTCCATTGCTAGTATGTTTGGTTTCTACTGCTCGTGTTATCGGTTACTACTACTACGCTATCTATTGTTTCTACTGCTACTTGAATTAAGAAAGTGCTCGTGTTCATACTTAATGTTACCACGATGACACCAAGATAGTATTGGTCGAATAAGTGACAGTTAGCAACAAATCATTAATAGTTATAGCGTCACAAAAGGTCATGGGAGGAAGGAGATATCAAATTTGCAACAGATTAGCGACAGTTTAGTGACAGAAAAAGTGTGGCTAATTGCTATGGGAGGAAAGAGAATGCAAATTTGTGACAGTTTTGTGACAGTCTTGTAACGGAAAAAGTGTTGCTGATAACATCAATTTTTGTATTGCTTATGTTGTCCAATATAGTTTGTTTCTAGTGCTGCTGATTTGTCCAATTCACTATAATCATCTTGCTACTAACCACTGCTAGTTATCGTTTCCACTGCTAGTTAGCTTGTTACCAGTGCTAGCATATTCTTTCCACTGCTAGTTTTAGATGAATCTATTGCTACGATTGAGATAACTACTGCTAGTGATAATGCTACACGCGTCGTTCGGGGTCAAAGGAACTTCCTTTTCTTCGAGCAAGTTTTATAACACCCTAGGCAGTGAACCTAATCGTTGTAGTGTAGTATTAGGGTAAGCCACGGGTATTGATATCGTTCTCTAGGGGAATAGGAATGCTAGTGAGGAGTTACTACACTAAGGTTGGGGTTGAGGAAGATTACTTTTTTTTATCTTTTTTATATTTTTTTAAGAAAAGGAAAGGTACAAATCTCGGGGTTTGGATTTGGGGGTTGGTATTTCTACCGATTATCTAATTATCTAATCTAAGGTGTATGTAGTCTATGTCTAGTTATTGTGTGCTCGTCTGATGGTTTAAAGATGTGTTTACTTAGGTTTTATTACTCCTTAATTATCTCCTATTGATGGTTGAATTGTCACGTCCTTATTCTTAATCGCGTTGTGTGTCTAAAGTCGTAGGGTATGTGTTTGTCCCTAACTCTTTGAAACTACCAAAGGGTCTCGTCTACAAAATCTCTAGGAATTATAGATTCTAACTCTAAGGTACTCTTTGGATGGTTTAGCCTACAACTACTCTAGGTGTTATAAAGATTAATCAAGCATTAACTATACAACGAATGACCTATCTCATTACTAGATCATTAACAATTAAGATAAGAGACAACCAATCAATATTCAATAATTAAGTTTCATATTCCCTAAGCAAACACACAAGTAAATTAGCCGGACATGGAGAATGATTCGTTTAAGAAAATATATCAAATATACGATACACGCGAGAATCGACAAATCAACCTTTTAGGAAAAGGGTTAACGTGCCAAAACTCACGAATGTGATATAAGTGATACCGGATAAGTGATTACCTGGGTCGTGTCCCAACGAGGTGTGAATTGAGGATGTCGTTTGAGGTTTGTTATTAAAATGCTTGAATTGTTCGAGCTTTTTTCGTTTTTGATTACGTTAATCTACGAATTAATTAACGGGAGGATAATTAAGGCTATGGAAACCTAATAAATGATAAACTAACTACTACTAAGCATACGGAACAATAAAATTAAGCTAAAATAAGTCCTAAGGTGCTAAAATGCAAAAACGCGAAAACCCGGGCTAATCCCGAGCCTCAAAAAGTGAAAATAATGCAATTTAAGGCCTACGGATGTGAAACTAATTTTCCTACGTTCTAAACTACTAAAAATAATTTTAGGAAAAAGCCGTGTATTTTTTCGACTTTTAAAATATTTATTACGATTTAAAAACTAATTTAATCTAATTAAATTATAAAAAAATACTAAACTATTTTCTAAAATTCTGAAAAAATCACTAAAAATACTTTGAGAAATACTGATTCTAAGAAAATTATAAAGAGGTGGTACTGCTTTTGTAAATAAGCACTTAAAAAGCTGATTAAGATGTTAAGCTTAAAAACTCAAAATGTGTATTAAACATTAATGGTGTACCATCTGACCAGGACAAGTCCCAAGGGCAGATGGTAAGGGTGTTGTGTGTTGGGTTTGTGAGGCTAGAGACCAAGGTTCGAATCTGTTGCTTGGCACCTTTTTGCAAAATATTTTTTTTTTTGTATTTTTCTTTTGAAACTTCTTTATAAGATCAAAACAATGAATTTTTGTAAAAGAACTATTTATCACACCCTTGAAATAAGCAGTTGGGACTGCTTAATTACCACAGTTGGTGAAAGAAGTTAAAACAAGCACCCTTGAGCAAAGTTTAAGCCTAATAAGCAACAAGATAAGTAGTTTTGAAAGAGAACTAAGCTAAACAAGCATGAGCATACAAACTAGATACATTAATAAGCTATAATAAAAAAATGGATTAGCATTAGAGGGAAATAAGCAGTTGGAATTTTAAATGACTAAGGGATATTCTAAACTAACAAGGAGCAAATAAGCATTAAATAAGCACTAATTAAGCTAAAGGAAAACTATTCTGACCTAAGGGACCTAATAAGCTCTAAGATGTTCTAAAAAAGCTAATGGGAATACCTAAATAAGCTAAAAGATAAGCCAAGACAAGCTAATAAAAAGGGATGTGTGCAGGCTGCTGATGAGCTGCAGCAAGGGGTCCTAAGGGGTTGTTTTGGAGGCGATTAAGCTATCAAGAAGCAACCACAAAATTTAACAAAAATCACTTATCAATCCACAACCTAGCCTAGATTAAGCATGCAAATTTTTAGACTCTAAAGCTAAGTATTGAACAAATTAAAAATCAACAAGCAGAGCCACTGGACACTCTAGGTCTGCTGAACAGTTGGCAAAAATGGCAAATGACAGATTTTGAGTGCAATTTTAAGCTATCTAATACTATCCTAAAGGCATAAGAACTACCATTATGATGAAAAGGGTATGAGAGGTTGCAAGAAAAACAATTTTGACATAATTTTGTAGATAAATAAGCTATGAAAAGGGGGACTGAATCAGCAGTGCAGCTGATTCAGAAACAGTTGTAAAACAAATATTATTCTTTTTTTTTCTTTTCAAATCTTCACAAAAGTTGTTAACTCAGTTTTACTTAATATTAAATTACTCTAAAACCATGAAACCACTTTGACTTATAAAGTCAAAGTGGGTAAAATTTGATTTTGACCCTAATAAGCTCTTAAACCAAACACTGTTTAAAAACTGATTTTAAGAACAGAAACTGTAATAACTTTTTTTTTAACATTTTTTTTTTACAACTTGGAAATGGAACTTGATACAAAAAATGAGAAGCAGTAAGCTAATAAGCACTTAAGTGCTTATTAGCAAAATAAGCTGTAAAGAGAAACTTGAAAGAGAAAAAACTTTTGCATTAATTAAAAAAATTACAATACAAAAACTAAATTTAAAATTAACTAAAAGCCTAGGTGCCTTTCAAAGGCTTACAATGACATCTATTTATACTAAGCTACTAGGTCTTCAAATGCTTCTACTTGTGTTTTTTTTTTGTTGTGAGACAAAAGAGCCTTGGATCCATTTTGTGCTTTCTTCAAGCAAATCCCAGCCATCAATCCATCTTGGAGCCCAAGGAGTGAATCCTAGCCATTAATCCTTTGTCTCTATATAAGTTCCAATGGGGCGTTTGAGGATTGCCAACATGGCATCTTACCCATGTGGGTGTGGGGCTTGAGGTGAGCTGGGGACCAGGGTTGAGAGGGACAAGGGAAGAAGAAGACAAGGTATGGGGGAGGGTTTTGGCGCCAAGGTGAAAAAGGAGAAGTGGGTTGGGTGTTTGGGTTTTGTTTTGGGTAATATCAGGGAAGAAGGGTTCAAAAAGTTATAAAGAGGGGGGTTCAAAGGGTTATAAGAGGGGGTTCAATGGTTATAAAAAGGTTTTTACTTTTGTATTTTGTTTTAAACATTTTTTTTTTTTTTTTTTTTTTTAGAAAGAAAAAATTTTATGAAAATGGTTTTAGCAAAAATAATTGTTGTAAATAAAAGTGGAGTTTAAGAGAGTAGTTTTCAATTTTGATAAAAAGGGTAAAATAGTCATTTGGGTTCGAGTAGAAGGGTAAAATGGTGATTTTAGGTTTAGGGTTAGGTTTTCCGTCTGATTCCCCAAGCTCACTCCCAAATATTTATCCCGGGCTCTGAAAATGTAGAAAATCCGCTTCCGGCTCCGTCTGCAATGCACGTTTTCCATTCCGAGCACATTTCTGTCTGTTTTTGCCCTGTTTTCGATCCTTTGTACCTGAAACACATAAAAAACACATTCCAAGGATATCTGCAGCATAATTGGTTATATTTCCGTGTTTTTAGACGTTTTTGTGGTCTTAGATGGGTAAAAATGATGAGTGAATAAGCACTCATCAAATCCCCCACACTATCAATTGCTAGTCCCTAGCAACCCGATCATATGAAGTAATGAAAGGATGAAAAATACCAAGAATACCTCGTTTCGACTTCTTATTCACTACGAGAAATTTAAACTTGAACGTAAATAAATAACATGCTTGATTATCAAAACATGGCATCATAGAACGGGAGTCACGCAAAATGGGTGTCTCCGGGAATGTAATCGTCATCCTCTTTTGATACTCTCAAACCAAGCTTAAACATATTGTGCAAACGTTTTTGTAAAATGCTAACACTACTTATATCAATAATCTATGTAAGTCGAGACTTAACTTTTTACTCCCGCAATTTATACAATTTAAGTGAGTGTGCTTATTTTCAAAAGTTTGACCATTGAAATCGACATTTGTTATGGTTGTTATCTACTTAACCAAAGTACTAACCCACCGGAAACGATGAAAGTCTAAGGATCGAAAGAGCCTCTTCCATGTAGCGGCTTCCTTCTCGGCACATCCCAAAACATAAGTTTTAAGTGACCGGGCTGTTGACACCTCACAGAGAATAGTACCGGAATTAGCGGGAATTCGATTCCAAAGATTTACGAAGCTACCGTTAAGTTAAAACTAACCCTAAATGGATTACAACCGACGATAATTTAGAAATACGAGATTCAAAGGTGAGATCACTCCATGTAGCGACTTTCTTCTCAGCTTGTCCTTTTAAGGAGGCTAGGTTTTCACCCTCGAGAATAGTATCGGAGCTTTCGGGATCTTTGAAATCAAGGATTTCCAAATCACCGTCAAACTTTTAGACAACTTTGACGAATACGAGTTCAACTTCCGATTTAAATTTAAGAAAAAGCAAGTTTCGTACATTTATTCTTAAGCAACATAGTGCTTTTATTCACGCACCTCATATTTTTCATTTTTCATTTTTCAACTTTTTCATCACTTTTTTTTTTTTTCAATTTTTTTTTTTTTTTTTTTCACATTCATTTTGACTTTAACTTTTAAACTTGCAACTTTTGCATCATTCAAGCACTTTACGATACTTTCATTTTGCAACATTATTCAGATTTTAAGAAAGTATGCTTTCTCGGAAATTTAAATAAAAAGTTGAACTCTGACTCTAAATCAATTTTGCTTAAAAACTTTTTATTGTAACAAGACTATTTGAATGTTCAAAAGTTTGACAACGAGCACGTATTTTAGTTCGATTAGTTAGCTTCTGGAGAAAAGAAAAATAGATTACTTATATAAACTTTAAAGAGAACCAACTACTCCACGCTTAGCATTTTCATTTGCACAACGCGTAAAACCTTAGCCTAATTGTTAAGAGAGCAGCTAGATCAACACTCTAGCAGAGTTGGGATTCCCCTTGTTCTAGCCGAATCAAGACTAAACTACCATTAATGCCGAAGCATTAATGCATTATTTTTGTGCAAAGCACTTCTTTGAAATGTAAATACTTGACTTAAAACGATAAAAATTTTAAAAATTTTGGTCAAAACGGGGGTGCTAGGGTACTAGAAGGTACATATGTGATCAAAATTCGCTAGAATCCCCCCCCCCCCCACACTTAGAATTGAATATTGCCCTCAATATTCAAAGTACCGGCCGTAGCCGAAACTATAGAACGGAAAAAGGTAATACTACTAGCCAAGTGTGGAGGCGAAATCTTTTTTCACAAAAAGGATTAATAAAGATATCCCTAGATAATCGTTAGCAAAAAGATCTGATATTGGGCGGCTGAATCGAAAACAGGCGCATCAATCATCACGATCTACGGGAATCCTGAAAACAGAGAGCAAACACACAACAAGTAAACATCTGTGGGGGTTTCCCCCCACACTTAGTGTTAGAAAATAGAAAGAAGTCAGAAACATGGGTGGGCACCCATGAAATGCTACTGTTTTTGTTAACCGAGTCGCTAGCTTGACTCGACCCGAATTCATTGGTCCATGGGGAAGGTTTGGAGATCCGGGACAACCAATTGAGGTATGTCCCCTCCAAAATAATGTTTCAATCTATGGCCGTTCACTTTGAAGTTTGGTCCGTCGGTTTGAGATAACTCGACGGCACCATAAGGAAAGACTTTGGCAATGGTGAATGGCCCAGTCCAACGGGTTTTAAGTTTCCCCGAGAATATCTTCAATCGAGAATTGAAAAGAAGGACTCGGTCACCAACGTTAAAAACGCGGTTCTTGATTTTGGATTCATGGATCTTCTTTGTCTTCTCTTTGAAGATTAAAGAGTTCTCGTGCTTGATCACGGAAGTTCATTTAATTTATTGAGTTGAACTTTTCGGTGATCACCCGCGGACTTGAGATCAAAGTTAGCATGCTTCAAGGCCCAATAGGCTTTGTGCTCGAGCTCGATCGGGAGATGACACGCCTTTCCGTACACAAGCTTATAAGGAGTACAACCAATAGGTGTTTTGTAAGCGGTACGAAAGGCCCAGAGTGCATCATCTAGCTTATCCGACCAAGAGGCACGGTTTTCGCCTACGGTCCTTTCAAGAATTCTTTTTAGACCACGATTTGAGACTTCCACTTGACCACTAGTTTGTGGGTGATACGCGGTAGCAAGACGGTGAGTGACACCGTACTTAAGCATGACTTTTGCGAATTGGTCATTGCAAAAGTGCGTACCGCGATCACTAATGATGGCACGGGGAGTTCCAAAACGAGCAAAGAGAGATTTCAGAAATTTCACAACTACTCGGGCGTCGTTGGTGGGGAGCGCTTTCGCTTCCACCCATTTAGACAAGTAATCGACCGCCACGAGTATGTACTTGTTCCCTCGAGATGACGGGAACGGGCCCATGAAGTCGATGCCCCACACGTCAAAGATCTCGCACACTTGGATTGCATTTTGAGGCATTTCATCCTTTTGCGAGATTTTGCTGTGACGTTGACAAGCGTCACATGATTTGACTAAGTCATGGGCATCGCGATAGATTGTGGGCCAATAGAAACCAGAATCAAACACCTTCTTGGCGGTGTAGTTCGGGCCATGATGTCCCCCCGTGGGTCCATTGTGACAAGCGTTGAGAATATCAACGGCTTCTTGGCCGTGAACACACCGTCGGATGACTTGATCCGCACAGACTTTGAACAAGTAGGGGTCGTCCCAAAAGTAATGCTTAACATCTTTGAAGAATTTACTTTTTTGTTGGGACGACATCCCTTTAACAACAAAGTTTCCCGCATGGTAGTTTGCAAAGTCGGCAAACCATGGGGTACTCGAATTTCCACTTAGAGATACCACATTAAGTGTCTCGAGAGGAAATGTTTCATTGATTTCCTTTTTCTCGAGCACACCTTGGTGAGGATTTTCAAGACGGGATAGGTGATCAGCCGCGAGGTTCTCGGCTTTGCATCTTGCTTAGCAAAGAGATATTTGAGGGCCTAGTGATCCGTATACACTATGCTTTTAGACAAGATCAAGTATGGTCGAAACTTCTCGAAAGCATACACCACGGCTAGTAATTCTTTTTCCGTCGTAGTGTAGTGTGCTTGAGCTTCGGTCAAAGTTTTGCTAGCATAATGTATAGGTGGAATGTTTTGCTTTTCGTTTCCCCAAGACCGCACCTAGAGCAAAGTCGCTAGCGTCGCACATAAGCTCGAAAGGTAGGTCCCAATCGGGGGCAACTAAAATAGGAGCTTCCGTAAGTTTCTTCTTTAAATTTTGGAAAGCTTCAATGCATTCTTTGGAGAAGATGAACGGAGTATCTTTTTCAAGAAGACGGGTCATCGGCCGGGCTATTTTCGAGAAATCTTTAATGAATCGACGATAGAAGCCGGCGTGACCTAGAAAACTCCGACACCCTTAACGGTGGTGGGATGAGGTAATTTGGATATGACATCAACTTTAGCCTTATCAACCTCAATCCCGCTTTAGAGATCTATGGCCGAGGGACTATGCCCTCTTTGGCCATGAAATGACTTTTCTCCCAATTTAGACAAAGATTTGTGTCTTCACAACGTTTAAGCATCTTGTCCAAATGGGAGAGACATGATTTGAAAGAATCCCCAAAGACCGAAAAATCATCCATAAAGACCTCCATAGTTTCCTCGATCATGTCATGGAAAATGGCCATCATACACCTTTGGAATGTACCGGGAGCGTTGCATAACCCAAAAGGCATGCGCCGGTACGCGAACGTTCCATAAGGGCACGTGAAGGTGGTCTTTTCTTGGTCTTGTGGATCTATGGGTATTTGGAAATAACCCGAGAAACCATCGAGAAAACAATAGTATTCGTTTCCCGCTAATCTCTCAAGCATTTGGTCCATGAAGGGTAAGGGAAAGTGGTCTTTACGGGTGGCTTCATTTAACTTTCGGTAGTCAATGCAAACACGCCATCCCGTAACCAATCGAGTAGGAATCAACTCATTTTCTTCGTTTTAACAACGTTATGCCACCTTTTTTGGGCACACAATGAACGGGGCTCACCCAAGAACTATCCGAGATAGGGTAGGGTAAATAAATCCGACTTCAAGAAGTTTTAGGACCTCTTGTTTGATAACCTCATGGATTTTAGGATTCACTCTTCTTTGATGTTGAACCGCCGGTTTGAAGTCATCCTCCATTAGAATCTTGTGTGTACAAAATTCCGGGTTAATACCCCTAATGTCGTAAAGTTTCCAAGCAATGGCTCGCTTGTGTGACTTCAAAACCTTTATGAGAGCGGCTTTTTCCTCCTCACTCAAATCTTTAGCAATTATAACCGGGTGATTTATTGTCACCCTCCAAAAATGCATACTCAAGATGAGGCGGTAAGTCCTTAAGTTCGACCTCCGGAGGATCATTAGCATTTTCAATGTTTTTGATTTCCTCAATATGAAGTTCTTGAAGAGGGAGTGATGATGGATCATCATTAAGCATCTTCTCGATGAGAAGAATATCTCCCTCGATGTCGATGGGGGCGTGATCAATTTCCCATGGGACAGAATCACTAGACAAGTAAGCTTCAATCTCTTCCAAGATAAAGTCACTTTCCTCAAATGGAGTGAGGGAAGGGGAAGAGAGAGCAATGATGGGATCAACCGAAGTGGGATTGCCACTCGAGAATCCAAGAATTTCTTGAGAATACTCCTCCGACACAATGTCAATGACATCAATTTTTTTGACGGAAGTATCGTCATAAACGGGGGAGTATCTCGTAACTTGATCAAGATTAAAAGTTATGGCTTCTTTGTTTACCCTCAAAGTGATTTCCCCTTCATCAACGTCGATCAATGCACGACCCGTTTTCAAGAAGCACCTCCCAAGGATGAGGGGTACTCGGGGATCGGTGATCAAACCTCGACGACAACAAAGTCTACGGGAAATAAAAATCTTCCTACTCTCACACAAACATCCTCGCTATACCTAATGGATCAGAACTGAATGACGCGAAGCTCGAGGATCATACATGTAGGCGCGAGCTGGGTAACGAAAGCTTCTTCCATAAAGTGTGGTATTAAGTTAATGCTCGCGCCAAGATCGGCCAAAGTTTGAGCATTGAACTATCCTGAAAATCACATGGATTAGAATTTCCTCGTGGTCTCCTAACTTTCTAGAAGTTTTTTAAGGATAACCGCCGAACAATTCTCGCTCAAGAAGTTTTAGCCAACTCGAAATTTTTTCTTTGTTGCTCAACAAGCTTTTGATCGCCGACCAAACTTGGGCATTAAAGGAGAGCTCCTTAAACTAATCTCGGCTTAGTATCTTGAAAGATTTGGATAAGCTTTTCCATTTGTTGATTAATTTTGTCGCGGGCCTTTTGATCATTAAGCCTCAAGGATAAGGAATGAAGGCTTAATCTTCTAACATCGGCTCCTAATGGGGATGTGGACTACCGAGGTTGGACGTATGTACTTTGTGGGCTTGTAAATGCACCTTGTCCTTCATCACCCTGTGCTACCTCCTCACCGGAGAGGTGTAGGCATCGAGGGTCCATCATATGTCTTTACCTCAGTGGCAATAGCATTCAACTCTCCCTTCGATTTGGAATTGTATTACCCGTAAGTGGGTTTAGAAGTTGAAGCTTGATTCATTTGACACATGATACTATTGAACATATTTTCAATTTTGTTTTGATTTTGATCAATTTTGTAGTTCGTTTTGTTCAACTCATTTTTAACTCGCTTCCCTTGTTTTGACATTGAAGTTTGGAAATCATTTCTCAAAGTAGTGATTTGGCTTTGCAACCCCTAATTGTAACCTCATTAGACTTAATGTAGTTGGAAAGTTCAATGAGGGCCAACCTGGGTTGGTTATTAGGAGCTTGATAACCATGATTGAGATTACCCCCTTGGGGAGGGTATTGGTTCATCTGGGCTTGATATGGAACATTTTGCCCTTTCACTTGATTTTGATTGAACCTATTTTGATTGTTAGGTTGAGGAAAACCGGGTGGTCCTGATTGTTAGACGATCATTGGTCAACTTGAGGACGGTATTGATTACCTCCTTGATTGTAAGGCCCTGCCACGCATTTGCTTCAAAAGGATTACCATCCGTAGCTGCATAATTGTAGTAAGCATGAGGCCCACCACAAGTAGTACATAGTAATGCCATCGCTTTGACTTGATCCGGGTGGATTGGAGATGGAGAAGACAGAGATTTTGAGAGAACCAATGCTTGGATAGCATCGGTAAGCTTGTCAATCTTAGCATCCGTGCTAGAGACATTTTCCGAAGAAGGTGAAGCACTCACCGAAGCAATGGTTTGCTTTTCGCGAGGTGCGGACTTTAGACTTGTTCTCATGATGGACAACGCGATCTTCGGTAGAAGCGTGTCAAAAGATTACCAACGCGGCGGATTGAGAGTCTTGATCGCTGCTCAAACCATTGTAGAAAGTATCGAGTTGATGTAACTTTAAAAGCCATGGTGAGGACATTGGACGAAGTAAGTCCTTAAAACGATCCCAAGCTTCACTAAATGATTCATCAAATTTTTGTGTAAATTTTGTGATTTCATTTTTTAAGTGTGTTGTCTTTTGTAGTGGGAAGAATTCGTTAGTGAATTTTGAAACTAAATCTTCCCATGTGGTGATTGATTGAGGGGTTGTTTTTCGAGCCAACCGCCCCTCAAGTGAGAACCGAAAAGAAGTAGTTTGATTGCTTCTTCCCAAGACGCTTGATATTTGATTGTAGACGTGAGCTTGTTAAACCGCCGGATACGAGTAAGGATCGCTCTCAAATCCGTAAAATTGGTTGACGATACCAAGTTAATCAATCCGTGTTTGAGCTCAAAATTGCCTGCAACGATTGGTGGAACGACGATAGCTTCTCCATAACCCCTGGGTGCTTAGAGTTGTTCCAACATAGAACGGTTATCCTCCGCCATTTCTGGGATGGGGTGGGATTGAAAATGAATCTCGGTTCGACTATTGGCTGGGGACGCCATTTCGCCTTCGCGAATTGGGCGAAGTTCAAGAAGGGACTAGAAGAATTAGAACGAGTGCGCATGCACTACCAAAACACTCAATTAAAACAAGACGAGGCAAAACATGTTGAACTTATACCAATAATCCCACGTGAAATGATCACTTTTATAAGTAAACGCATAAAGGAGCGGAGAGACTTAGTAGGTCACGAAGCTTATTAAAAACCCGCCTCTTTTCACCGCAATTTAATGTCACCCTTATACCCTCACATAGTTTGTTAAACCGATGAAGTAAAACCAAATCACGAGCGACACAAAGGCAAGTTTTAATCTTTTGTTCGGGAACTTATAATGATAACACTCAAGTTGAGAAGTGTTATATTGATTGTGTCTTCTATTTTATTTAAAACAAAAGGAAAATCTTTTTGTATTTTTATCTTTTATATATATATATACAAAATAAAAGGAAAATAGTTTTGTTTTTTAATTTTTTCAAAAGCAATAACTTAACGAGGAAGGTCCAAGTCACTAATCGCCAAACCGTAATCGATATTGTCGCAACACAACCACTCGCAGGCGCCAAAAAATTGATTCGCTTAAGAAAATATATCAAATATACGATACACGCCAGAATCATTAAATCAACCTTTAGGAAAAGGGTTAACGTACAAAACTCAACGAATGTGACATAAGTGATACCGATAAGTGATTACCCAGTCGTGTCCCAACGAGGTGTGAATTGAGGATGTCGCTTGAGGTTTGTTATTAAAATGCTTGAATTGTCGAGATTTTTCGCTTTTGATTATGTTAATCTACGGTAATTAATTAACTGAGGATAATTAAGGCAAGGAAAACCTAATAAATGACAAACTAACTACTACTAAGCATACGGAACAATAAAATTAAGCTAAAATAAGTCCTAAGGTGCTAAAATGCAAAAACGCTAAAAACCCCGCTAATCCCCGAGCCTCAAAAAAGTGAAAATAATGCAATTTAAGGCCCACGGATGTGAAACTAATTTTCCACGCTCTAAACTACTAAAAATAATTTTAGGGAAAAGTCGTATTTTTTTCGAACTTTTAAAATATTTATTATGATTTAAAAAACTAATTTAATCTAATTTAATTATAAAAAATACTAAAACTATTTTAAAAAATCACTAAAAAATACTCTTTGAGAAATACTTGATTCTAAGAAAATTATAAAAGGTAGTACTGCTTTTGTAAATAAGCACTTAAAAAGCTGATTAAGATGTTAAGCTTAAAAACTCAAAATGTGTATTAAACATTAATGGTGTACCATCCGACCGTGACAAGTCCCAAGGGCAGATGGTGGGTGTTGTGTTGGGTTTGTGAGGCTAGAGACCAAGGTTCAATCGCTGTTTTGGCACCTTTTGCAATATTTTTTTTTTGTATTTTTTCTTTTGAAACTCTTTATAAGATCAAAACAATGAATTTTGTAAAAGAACTATTTATCACACCCTTGAAATAAGCAAATTGGGATCGCTTAATTACCACAAGGTGAAAGAAGTTAAAACAAGCACCCTTGAGCAAAGTTTAAGCCTAATAAGCAACAAGATAAGTAGTTTTGAAAGAGAACTAAGCTAAACAAGCATGAGCATACAAACTAGATACATTAATAAGCTATAATAAAAAATGGATTAGCATTAGGGAAATAAGCAAGTTGGAATTTTTAAATGACTAAGGGATATTCTAAACTAACAAGGAACAAATAAGCATTAAAT
This sequence comes from Chrysanthemum makinoi, assembly GCA_910596185.1. Lineage (NCBI taxonomy): Eukaryota > Viridiplantae > Streptophyta > Magnoliopsida > Asterales > Asteraceae > Chrysanthemum > Chrysanthemum makinoi. Next base: position 87,499,991 of record OU343221.1, on the reverse strand, counting down.
AAGCACTAATTAAGCTTAAAGGAAAACTATTTCGACCTAAGGGACCTAATAAGCTCTAAGATGTTCTAAAAAAGCTAATGGGAATACCTAAATAAGCTAAAAGATAAGCCAAGACAAGCTAATGGGATGTGTGCGGTGTCACTGGATGAATGCAGTTAGTGGGTCCTAAGTAGTTGTTTGGAGGCGATTAAGCTATCAAGAAGCAACCACAAAATTTAGCAAAAATCACTTATCAATACACAACCTAGCCTAGATTAAGCATGCAAATTTTTAGACTCTAAAGCTAAGTATTGAACAAATTAAAAATCAACAAGCAGAGCCACTGACACTCTGTGTCTGAAACAGCTTGGCAAAATGGCAAATGCATTTATTTTGAGTGCAATTTTAAGCTATCTAATACTATCCTAAAGGCATAAGAACTACCATTATGATGAAAAGGGTATGAGAGGTGCAAGAAGAAAAACAATTTTGACATAATTTTGTAGATAAATAATCTATGAAAGGGAACTAATCAAGAAAACACAAACAGCTTGTAAAACAAATATTATTCTTTTTTTTTCTTTTCAAATCTTCACAAAAGTTGTTAACTCAGTTTTACTTAATATTAAATTACTTCTAAAATTGAAACCACTTTGACTTATAAAGTCAAAGTGGGTAAAATTTGATTTTGACCCTAATAAGCTCTTAAACCAAACAATGTTTAAAACCATTTTAAGAACAAAATCTAATTTTTTAACAAATTTTTTACAACTTGGAAATGGAACTTGATACAAAAATGAGATACAGTTAATAAGATCTTAAGTGCTTATTAGCAAAATAAGTCAAAAGAGAGAAACTTGAAAGAGAAAAACTTTTGCATTAATTAAAAAATTACAATACAGAAAACTAAATTTAAAATTAACTAAAAGCCTAGGTGCCTTTGAAAGGCTTACAATGACATCTATTTATACCAAGCTACTAGTCTTCAAATGCTTCTACTGTGTTTTTTTTGTTGTGAGACAAAAGAGCCTTGATCCATTTTTGTGCTTTTTCATGTAACCAAATCATCCATCCATCTTGGAGCCTGGAGCTGAATAATCCTAGCCATTAATCCTTTCTCTATATAAGTTCCATGGGGCTTTGAGGATTGCCAACATGGCATCTTACCCATGGGTTGAGTGCTGAAATTTGAGGGCAGGGAGAGGGATACAAGGCTAAGACAGGTATGGGAGGGTTTTGATGCCCAAGGTGAAAAGGAGAAGTCAGTTGGCTGAATGGGTAATTAGAAAAGGGTTATAAAAGAGGGTCAGCAAAGGGTTAAGAGGGGGTTCAATGGTTATAAAAAGGTTTTTAACTTTTGTATTTTTGTTTTAAACATTTTTTTTTTTTTTTTTTTTTAAGAAAGAAAATAATTTTGATGAAAATTGGTTTTAGCAAAAATAATTGTTGTAAATAAAAAGGAGTTTAAGATAGTAGTTTTCAATTTTGATAAAAAGGGTAAAATAGTCATTGGGTTCGAAAGGCATGTAAAATGGTGATTTTAGGTTTAGGGTTAGGTTTTCCGTCTGATTCCCCAAGCTCACTCCCAAATATGTATCCTGCTCAAAATGTAGAAAATCCGGGCTCCTACCTCCGCAATGCACGCTTCCATTCCGAAGCTCATTTCTGCCTTTGCTACCGTTTCGATCCTTTGTACTAAAACACATAAAAACACCCGGATATTCGCAGATAATTGGTTATATTTCCCGGTTTTAGACGTTTTTGTGGTCTTAGATGGGTAAAATGATGAGTGAATAAGCACTCATGGAGAACATGCAAACATACACACAAATAATTGAAGACATAATTGAATTAATGAAGTAAAACACTTATCTTGGTGTAAGATAGGGTTTGGAACCCCAAAATAATGTATAAAGACAGCCTCGGTTTAGGTTTTTACTCCAAAAGACTACACACCGAAAACTAAAAAATTCGGATTATATATATAAGATTACAATCAGCGACGGCGCCACCTTATGAATTGTGACGTCAGGTCGGGTAACCGTCCATTAGGGTTTCTCATTTGGCCACGTTAGTCTTAAGACGCCACCTTATGCTTGTGGACGCCATCCCCTTCGGTCTCGGACGCCGTGCGATCAAATCTAGGCCGTCTGAAGTAAGGACGACCTACTCTTTTAAAGACCGACACCGTCACTTGAAAATAAGCAATTTGGCTCTTGAGCCATCACAAAAGTGATGCGACGCGCCATAGATAACACCGACGCCGCCCCTTGTATTTCAGAGCTTGAGTGTCTCGATTCTTGACTTTAGCCATTTCTTCGTAGATATCCGGCCATTCAAATAAGTGCCATTATGGCAATTTGCCTTCAAGAGACCTAAAAAGTGAAAAGGAACGATATTAAGTAATAAGGGATACAAAAGTGATCAAATAAGGGCTTAAACGACCCCTCAAAAAGGTACATTTTAAACCTTATCTAGTTAATTTGTAATCATTGCTTTGCTTTCATTTCTCACGCTACACAAACGCATATGAAACTGCTGCTAGCTTCTCTTTTCCAAATGTATTTACTGCTAGTATTGTCCGAGAAAAGTTTGATCCTACTACTAGCTTTAGTCGATATCGGATGATACATATTTTTGGTTCTCGGATAATGTTTGGAGTTTGGATGGTTTACACACACAGAAGATTTGGTTCACTCACACAAGGAGTTTGGTTATTTGTTCTTAAAAGGATTTAATAAGCTCGTTTTTGGTTTTATTAATTAATTGATTACGAAGATGATTATTTATCACTTATTTGAAGGTGAAGTGGAGTTTCTTGGATGCATGTTCGTATTATATTTTTAAACGGCTTACTACATTTAAAAGTAACTTGTTCATGCTTCAACGATTGTGACGAAGAATTGACATAACACTTAAAGGAGTGACGTTATTATGCTCAGTGATTATCGTCAAGAGATTGCGGTCTCCCTATACATGGGTATACGTTCGATGTCATCTATAGTGCAAGATATAAGACACAAGTTTGGGTTATTTTTCTTCTTCATCAAATTCGTTATATTTTGTTTTCTTCACAAGTGATCATTACAAGGAGCTTACAGATTTGAAGAATCATTTGATGTTCATGCACCACTCAAGGGGAAGTTTCTACTGCTTACATTTCCTATTTGTTGATAACAAAAAGGGGAAGAGATGTTGGAGTGGCATGGCATGGATTAAGGGGAAGACAAGAGTGTTTTATTCATGGTGAGATTTAATTATCTCAATTTTTCTACTTCATCTAGGGAAGTTCGTACAAGAACCGTGTTTGTTTTGTCATCATCAAATAGGGGAAGATTGTTGGGTTTATTGATTTGATGATACAAAACAGTAAAGAATGAAACATCAAGGACTTAATATGACAAAGAAGAAATCTACAAAAAGATGGAAGGACTTGCTTGCAAAAGAAGATTTACTTATTAGTCCTTCGAAGAGATTTGTAAACCCTAATCCTCTAGTATATAAAGAGGACATGGGGTGTAGGTTTTAATTAATTAAGTCTTCCATAATGTAGTCGACTAAAGGTGTGTATGTGTCCTAGGCGTCTAGTTCTTTGTAAACGCCTAGGTTAGTGTTAGTTTAGTTAACCCCCAAGATCTGAGGTGTCTTAGATCCCTGTTACATTTAGGTAGCATGTTATTATTCTGATCAAATAATAATTGGTGGTGATTGTGAATGAAACCTTGTGTCAATAACATTGATGTTTGTTTAATTCCACTGTGCATGTTTTTAATCTATGTTATTGTCGAACCCTAAGGCTCAAAATGATCTCAAGGAGTCTATAAAACTCTACAGTATGGATCTAAAAGATCTTTGATATCTCATATGAGATACCGAATACCACAAGACTGAGATCTAATGAATGTTTAATTTTAAATACCGAGTCTTGTTGAGGAGAGTTTGTTAGAGTAGGTATGGTTTTGTGTTTGGTATGGTTAGGGCTGTAAACGAACTGAACATTCAGTGAACATTTCATGAACCGTTCGGTAAAAAGTTCGTTTATGTTCGTTTATTTATAAAATGAACGAACATGAACAATATTCTACATTCATTTTGTTAAATAAACAAACATGAGCAAAAGTTGCGTCCGATATTAATGTTCGTGAACGTCCGATTATGCGTTCATTATCGTTCGTTTATGTTCATTTATTTATTTATGTCCGTAAATCTTATCTTTTAATTGTATGATTCTAAAATTGGTTTGTTTAAACAAAACAACACTAATAAAACAATATATTGTGTATAATTTAAAAAAGTATGTTTGTTTGTCTATGTTTATTTATGTTTGATCGTTTATGTTCGTTTAGTGTCTTAATGAACGAACATAAACGAACATGAACAACTCATTTTCGTAATAAACGAACATGAACAAGAAAATTTGTCCGTTTAAGCGTTCGTGTTCGTTTATTTGTCCGGTTATAATTAAACGAACGAACATGAACAAGGCTCCGTTCATGTTCGTCTGGTTTGTTTACAGCCCTAGGTATGGTAGATTGGGTATGGCTGAACTTGTAGAACGATTTGGGTAATGTTATCATGTCTTCGATATTCTTCCTTTTTCTTATCGTTATTTTAGTATTTGACTTTTCTTTGACCAAGGAAGATGAAAAATGATCTGAGTTCTTGATTTGGTTTGGTATAATGATATATGTTGTGGTCCTGGTCATGGTTATTCTTATCTTTTTCTGGTCTTATGCGTAAACAAGAAAAGTTTAGGCGTAACAAATCTTACACGTTAGAATTTAAATTTATGTGTAAACCTGGTCTTGTTCTTACTCGTAACCTTTTAAGCGTAAACGGGTAGGCGTAATCCATGTTAGGCGTAAGCCATGTTAGGCGTAAGTCAAGTTAGGCGTAAGCCAGGGTCCTTACGAATAACTTTCCAAGTTACTCGTAACAAATCTGAAGATCCTTAGGCGTAAAAAACAAGGGTTTTGACCCTGGTTGACTTTACCGGCCAATATTTTCCGACCAAAGAGTCCGACCAATCTTGAGAAACCCTAAAATACATAGACTGGCCCACTTTGACTAATAATAATCTGACCATTTGACCACATAAGTGTTTCACGAGTTTGTTTAAAGTCATAAAAAATTACATAAACTGTTATACCACCAAACAGATATGTATCTTAAATTTGAAAAGATAAGACTTTTAGACCAAAAAACTGATACAATAACACTTGTTAGAAAATCTGTTAACCAAAAAAATTTGTGAAAAGTTAAGACAAACAGATTTTTAAAACAAGTTTTTGACAAGAAAAGATCACCAAAATCAACCAAAAAATAAAACCGAGCTTGCTCTTGATACCACTTGTTGGATCGATTATATGGTGGATATGGTGAATCGGGAGGTCTAGAAAGATGGAAGAATACTATTTTCAAGTTAGAGAGAGAAAGTAGAGAGAGAAGGGAAACTAGTAGGTGTTTTATTATTAGGAAAGAAGAAATTACACTAAGAGCCTCACCTTCCTAGGAAAGTCTAGGAGGGTATTTATAGCTAAACACATACAACTATGACTATATGACATAACAAGCCCATGTGTTTAGCTAACAAAGATAGAAAATGTAATCCCGTCAATGTCGTTCCATTGACGAGTTAGGTGCGATTCCAACAGTATACGAATTGGATTTGAAAAGAAAATAGCAACAAGACAAGAAAACAAGGAAACAACTTTGGAAAATAACGAGTTGTTGGAAGAACGGTGATAGTAACACGGGACAAAGGGAACATACTTGTGTTTAACACAACATCGAGGTCACAATTTAAACTTTTTGGATTTCTATTATATTAGAATAGTATGCACTATTAGGAAATCCCAAAAACTATTTATTGATCCCGTATTATTAGAATTCCTGGAAAAACTATTTATATTCCATACCATACTAGTTAGGATAATTCCCATACGTATTAGAAAGTGAAGATAATAAGCATTTTTAAGATGGTCGGTGACGATACAACAAACACATCAACTACATCAAAACCCCGTAACACCTATTGCACAATATCAATGCCCTAAGTTGAAAACCCCAAACTACACAGTTTGGGCTATACAAATTAAGGTTATACTAGAGGCACATGGTTTATGGGAAGCAATAGAACCTAAGGAAGACACTCAAGTAGATGACAAGAAGGATAAGGCAACGACGGCCTTCCTATATCAAGCGTTGACTGAAGATGTGATTTTACAAGTAGCGGGGTGTAAAACGGCTAAGGAATTATGGGATTCGTTAAAGAAAATACACGTTGGAGAAGAGAAATTGCAACAAGTACGGTTACAAATCATTGATGATTGGGTTTAACTCACTTAAAATGAAGGAAGATGAGACGATGGATGCATTTACGGCTAAACTAAATGGCTATGCCACTAAGGCAAAATAATTAGGGAAAACTTTGGATGAATCACTTTTATTACGAAAACTATTAGATTCTACACCAGATAGGTTCATTCAGATAGTAGCATCCATAGAACAGACAAATGATCTCGACGATATCACTTTAGATGAGATCACTGGAAAACTCAAGGCGTTTGAGGAAAGGATAAGGCTCCAGAAAGGAGGGCAATTGGAAAGCCAGGAGAACTTATTATTTGCACAAGGCGAACACTCGGGAAAAGGAAGACGATTTAGTAAAAGTGGAGGTAGATCAAATTTTTCACGAGGAAACTGGCAGAATAATAGAAATAAACATAACTCAAAAGAGGGAAAGTCAACTCACAAAGGGAACTCGAATAGGAATAAAGGTGAGTGGGATTTGAGTAAAGTATGATGTTTCAAGTGTCAGAAACTTGGACATTTCAAGAAAGTTTGCAGAGGAACATCGACAACTCAGGAACAATCAAACCTTATCTTAGATGATGATGAACCATCACTATTAATGACTACACACGAAACTGAACACGAGGAAGTTTTGTTAAATGAAGGACAAATTCAACCCATAAAATATGCAACAACGGGCACAAGCATATGGTATTTAGATAATGGTGCAAGTAACCATATGACGGGAATACATAGTCATTTTAGGGATATTGACGAAAGCGTAACAGGACGAGTACGTTTTGGAGATGGATCGTATGTACAGATAAAGGGTAGAGGCTCTGATGTGCTACGTGTGTACAAGTTTTAAATTTATAAAAGGTTAATTACCAATATTACCAATAACACATACGAGCAAGTATACTCATCCGTTATAGCAAGATTATGAGGTAAGTCGAGATCGTTCGCAGTGATTTGAGTGAATCTAATTAACAAGCTTGAATCAACAAAGAAAATTCAAAACCTATAACAACACAAATAGATATAATGAAATTCAGATGATTAAAAACTACACTTGCTTAAACTAGTTTCATATCCATGATTAGTGTGATTGTGTTAACCTCTTAACATGTTGGTTGTGATAATTAGTTGGTGTACTAATCTATTGTTCTTAAAAGTTATTTTAGTTCATAAAAACAAGCATTAAGTTTAACCAATCAATTCAAGATCAATTCAAGTTTCATAAGTTTACTTTCATAAACTTAAACACAAAAACATCCACTTGTTTCATCAAATTGCTTACGAAATGGTCAATACAAAAGGTAACCGATCATAGACAAAAGGCTACAATTGATTTTCAACAACTAATCTTACGACCTTTAATATATTTCCAACCAATCCAATTTGATAATCAAAAAGTATTTTTATTACAACCACACCTTAGTTCCTTTTTTTAATCAAGAATAATGGGTAAAAACAATCATCCATAGACAAAATGATTATAACTAGTTGAATAACAATAAGTTCTTTCGACCTCTACAATTACCATCAACTAGTCAAACTTGATTAACAAATGTCACTATGAAACTTTAGCACAATTGGATCTTAGAATCAACTTGAAATTGAATTAAAACATGTTAACACAATCACTAACCGATCATATGATAATCAACATCATTTAAGCAAGTGTATAAAGAAACTAGCTACTCATAGCAAACATGAACATAAACTCAGAACTTTGAACATTAGAAAACGTGATTAAAAGTCTTACAATGCTTGGAATAAGATTACAAATGATGGGGTAATGATTCCCAAAGTATTGAGGTAGACTTCTTGGTGATTTGGCCTCCAAATGTGGAACTTCTGGAACTCCAAACTTTCCTGGACTTCTAAGGAAGAATTTGAGAGCTTAAGAGCTTTGTTGATGAGTAGAGAGAGTTGTATTGAAGTGTGTGTCTCATATGCTCACAAAAGGAATCTATTTATACTAACTCTAAGGCCTAGGGTATTAATTGCTGAACTTGGCCTCCAAGGAGTTAGGAAGGGACTAGAATACACCAAGCGAAGGACCTAGAATCGTTTGGATGCAAAGGGAAACTTAGTGATGAAGATTTGGCGATATGGTCTTCCAACCGATCGTTACATGACCAACCGATCCGGTTGGTCTTCAAAAAGGGGCCAACCATTTCGTCATGCGGCTTAACCGAATCCGGCCGATGGCGTTTGGCACTTTTTGGTCATTTTCCAACCGATCCGCTTTGTAATGGCAACCGATCCGGTTGGATTCTCTGAGTTACGGAAAATTGATCTTTAACTTCTTTTGTCTTGTAAAACTTGGTTCTTCCATCACTTTGGTCTTCAATGGTACATGAATTACTGATTTATGCTTGACATGCTATACTGAAACGGGAATCTTCTATTTGTTGTACATTCTTTACTTTTCCTTCCGTTTCCCTGCACTTGGTTATAAATACTAGACAAACATCTTTTGATGCAATTAAGCACTGAAATCGTACAAATATAACCAAATAACATATACAAAAGCACGCATAACGTTACTAAAAACATGTACAATCTGAGTGTTATCAAATTCCTCCACACTTAAACTTTGCTTGCCCTCAAGCAAATCTAGGAAAAACAACATCCACTGGTACATGATCATGATTACGAAAATGTGATGCAAATCAACCAAGTACTAGAGACGAGAGAAGATTCATCAATTATGCTTTTAGGGTGAAACTTCCAAGATGTTTGACGATATCCAATGATTTTCTTGCGTGATTAACATTTCAAAACACCTCACGAAAAAGGAACGAAATATAATTCACTCAATCACTCATTTTAGTGGAGTAACAAGATAAATCACACTCATTGCTCGGTCATGATTAGATTATTACCATAAGCTTGTACAAGAAACAGAACTCCACCCATATGGCATGAGCACCAAGCAAAAACATCTAAAGAGGACTTTTATTCGGGTTATAATAATAGGCTTCGGGTTAAGGGTATGGATAAGGCATGGGAATATTAATGAAATTGGTGTTAAAATAAAAATAAAATCAAGTCTAATACACGTGTTGCTAGCTACCAAACAATCCCAGAAACCAATAAATGATTAAAGCTTCATTTTCTTTTCTTCGGCTTTCCATCCTTTCGCTTTGCTTTGCCATGACAATTTTTCTTCGAACATAGCACATTGGCTAATACATTCATATTTTCAACATTTTTTTTTGAACATAACAACTCAGAACTTAGGCACTTCCATGAAATGGCTCAATCAATCTAACAAGATGTGGTAACTCATAATCATTTGAACAATCTTCACTTTCCAGGTGACTAGCAACCAACCGCTTAGACATTGACAAGGGAAGGCTAAGGTCCATGTAGGTGGTTAACTAACCGATGTGGCTAGCTAATATATCATTAGATGTAAACGGAAGGCCATTTGGGTTAAATCCTAAGGTGCCTCTTTATCACACGAATTCACTTATATCACACGAATGTGATCTCTCATCATGGCCTGGTAATGATTTACAAGTACAAGTTCTAGAATGAATAAAATCATCGGCACACTCATAACAAAATATCCAAGCATAAAAGATGTATGCTTTTTATAGAATCAGCTCAAATCCTCACAATTTAGTGGTAAGGGCTATAATTTGTGCTAGCAAATGTTTATCTCGATCCTTAATGGATTGCAATAGTAATCGAACACATCTCGGTTTCAAATATTACCGCTTACCAATGGGTTTGATCCAGTTATTCTAATATATTATCCTATAAGCGTGAAAAATAACTAGATCACAAAGGCAAACAAAATTTTGATTTTAAGCATAAAAACTCTAATTTTTCCTATTCACCCCCCCCCCCACACACACACACTTAAGTTAGACATTGTCCTCAATGTGAAAAACGAACTTCAAAGTATAGGAATAGGGAAAATAGAGATGAAACCAGATATTCCAATGAGTTTGTCAGCTTCTATATTCCTCAAGGCCCAATCGAGTAATCATTACCTCGCAAAATCTTATAAACAAACAAAAGAGTTTTATTAGAAGGTGTCACCCCCCACACTTAAGTTCAACCAAGGGTTTAAACTTGGGGCGACCACGAAAAATCAAATAGGAACACACGCAGCCTCCTCCGAGAAGCTTGTTTTATTAACCGAGTCATCACCGACTCATCTTCCCAATTTTACTTGGCCACGTAAGGCTTTTGAACATTTTGAATATTGGGGATATACATGAATTCTTCACCAAGATATTTCGATATCGTTCTGACGAACTCAGATGGTTTCCAAGGAACAATTTGTATTCTTCCCTGAAAAGGTGATTGTTTCAATTCATTTTCGGGGAACTGCCTCAACCGATATTTCATTCATTTGCACCTTATCGTAGTATAATTTGATTCGGTGCCCATTAACAATGAAACTTCCACCCGCCAGAAGTTCTACATAGCCGGATGGATATCCATGTTTAACGATATATGGTCCAAACCATCTTGGTTGTAATTTAGGAGCTTTGAAGTATTTCATGTTGAAAAGCGTAACTTTATCTCCGATTTTGAATTCTTTCAACTCTTAGCTTTTTATCGTGGTAAGCTTTTGTTCTAGCTTTATACAGTTTGGAATTTTCATAAGCTCGGAGTCTTAATTCATCGAAGTTCGCAATTGCAAGAATCTCTTTTCTCCGCCTATTTTGAGATTGGTGTTACGTTTCGAGAGCCCAAGAAGACGATGTTCAACTGAATGGCAAATGACAAGTCTTTCCATACAAGATTCGTAAGGAGTTGTGCCAATTGAGTTTTATAAGCCGTATCTAAACGCCCAGCAGCATCGTTAAGTTTTTCGACCACACGGGGATTCTCCTTCACCGTTTTCTCGAGTATTCTTTAAGAGCTCATTGGTGTTTTCAACTTGCCCACGGTTTGTGGATGATAGGCAATACGAATTGATGATGGACTTCATATCTTTTCATGGTTTTCTCCATTTGTTGGTTACGTAAATGGGTTCCCATCACTTATCAAGGCTTTGGGAATTCCATAACGAGCAAAAGCTTTTTGAGAAAATTAACGACGCACAATAGCATCGCTCGTTGGTAAAGCTTCACCATTTGGACACATAATCTATAGTAACGAGAATGTATTCATATTTGTGGGATTTAGGAAATGGTCCCATGAAATCAATTCCCCAAATATCGAATATTTCACATACTTAGATGCTTGTTAATGGCATTTCGTCTCGCGGAAAGGTTGGTGGTTCTTTAGCAAGCATCGCAGTTTTGAACAAGTGTATGTGCTTCTTTGAATATTGTTGTCCAATAGAATCCAAAGATCAAAATTTTAGCTGTGGTGGAAGGACCATAATGTCCCCCAGTTGGGCCATGATGACATTCGCCAAGAATCTTCGTTCGAACCCAGACACATCTTCGGATCATTTCGTCGTAGACACATTTTGAAAAGATTTGGTTCTTCCCAAAAGTAGTATTTAAGTTCCGAAAAGAATTTGCTTCTTTGAGCATGAGTTAACCCTTTTCTCGAGGATTCCTCCAATGAGATAGTCACAAAGTTGGCAAACCAAGGATCGGGTTCCATCTACTATCATGAGAGTTTCATGAAGTAATCATCGATTTCTTTCTTCCTTTAACTCCTCAAGATCACGGATTTTCAAGACGAGATAAATGATCAACCCGCTAGATTCTCTACTCCTTTCTTATCTTTTATTTCATGTCAAATTCTTGGAGTAGCTTGAAATCCATCGAATGGGCAAGACGGCTTAGCATCTTGCTTGGTGAACGATATTTGACCCCGAATGATTGGGTGAAAACAAAAGCTATTTTGAGAGCACAAGGTAGGATTGAAATTTGTCGAATCACGAAAACTACGGCACTGATAATTCCTTTTTCGGTGACGGTATAATTTTGCTTTGAGCACTATTCGTAATGCTTGGCGGCAAAATATATGGACCGAAAGTGTTTTCCTTCTCGTTGGCCTAAGACGGCTCCAACAGAAAAATCGCTGGCATCGCACATAAGTTCGAAAGGTAGTGACCAATTAGGTGAAACCATGATCGAGCACAGCGGTCAGTTGAGATTTCAACGTTTCGAAAGCTTTTAGGCAATCAGCATTGAAGTCAAAGATAGATTCTTTCTCAAGAAGTTTTGTCATCGAGACGGGATATTTTTGAAAAATCTTTGATGATAAAGCGGTAAAAAAAGGCATGTCCTAAAAACCTTCTAACGGCTTTGACGTTAGTTGGTGGTGGAAGTTTTGTGATGATGTCGATTTTTGCTTTATCTACCTCCATACATGCACTGGAGATCTTGTGGCCAAGCACAATTCCTTCGGTCACTATGAAGTGACATTTTTCCCAGTTAAGGACAAGATGTGCAGCTTCGCATCTTTCGAGCATTTTATCAAGATTGGAAAGACAAGCTTCAAATGAGTCTCTAAAGACTGAAAAGTCATCCATGAAAACTTCCATGGAGGTTTCGAGCATGTATTGGAATATGGCTATCATACACCTTTGAAAAGTCGCAGGTGCATTGCAAAAAAGGCATACGTCGAAATGCTTAGGTTCCAAAAGGACAAGTGAAAGTGGTCTTTTCTTGATCGTCAGGATCGATTGGAATTTGGAAATATCCTGAAAATCCATCGAGGAAACAAAATAATTTATTTCCTGCTAGTCTTTCAAGCATTTGATCCATGAACGGAGTGCAAAGTGATCTTTTCTCGGTGACTTTGTTTAATTTCCGATAGTCAATACAAACGCGCAGCCAAGTGACAGTTCTAGTTGGAATGAGTTCATTCCGTTCATTGGTCACAACCGTCATTCCTCCTTTCTTGGGAACACAGTGAACAGGACTTACCCAAGGACTATCTTCAATTGGGTAAATGATACCAAAGACGAGAAGTTTTATGATTTCATTTTTAACAACTTCTTTCATGTTGGGATTGAGTCGACATTGACGTTCTACCACAGGTTTGATTCCATCTTCAAAATTGATTTTATTTTTGCAGAAATTAGGACTAATTCCTGGGATGTCGGATGTGTTCCAAGCGAAAGCTTGTTCGTGATTTTTGAGGACAGAAACTAAACTTTCTTTCTCATTGTCCTCGAGCAATGAAGATATGACTACTGGAAGAAGTGAGTTTTCCTCCAAGTAAGCATATTCAAGATGATCAGGCAGAGGTTTGAGCACGAGATCGGTGGGTGGTTCTTCGATAGAGGATTTAATTCGCATCTCGTCATTGAAAGTTATTTCTTCAAAGTTTTCTTCCTCCAATTCCTCTTCTTCTGTGTTATCTCCTTCGAACTCTACTTTCATGAAATCATCAAACTCTTTGTCAAAGTCTGTTTCATTGATTTTTTCAGAAGTAGTCATGAATGGATCGGATTCGTTAAATAATGCATCCAATTCTTCCTCAGTTACTTCATCGATAACATCGATATTGAAACAAGTGTCATCACTGGAATGTGGATAGCGCATTGCTTTATCGATTAGAAAGGTGATTCGATCTTCTCCAACTCCAAGGTTGAGTTCTTTGCCTTTCACTTTGATGATTGCATCAGCGGTATTTAGAAAAGGTCTTCCTAAGATGAGTGGGACTTTACTATCTTCTTCCATTTCTAAGATTACAAAGTCCACGGGAAAAATGAACTTACCGACTTGAACAAGCATATTCTCGGCAATACCCACAGGATATTGATAAGAATGATTTGCTAATTGAATGCTCATTTTTGTTGGTTTTAGGCTGTTGTTGCATAAGTTGGAATACAACGAATAAGGCATCAAATTGATATTTGCGCTAAGATCGGCTAAAGCCTCGCATTTAATATTATTCCCGAAAGTACATGGAATAAGAAATCTCCAAGGATCTCCGAGCTTTGGTGGGATCTTGTTTTGGACAATGGCTGAGCATTCTTAGTTAAGGAAAGTAGCTGATATTTTCTCTAGCTTGCTTTTGTTATTAAGAAGTTCTTTCAAGAATTTCCCGTAATTGGGCATTCCGGCTAAGACATCAACGAGAGGAACATTGAGTCTAACCTCTTTGATTATTTCAATGAACTTCTTATAACGTTCTTCCATCTTTTCTTTCTTAAGGCGTTGAGGATATGGAATTTTTGGTGTATACGCCTTGACAGATGGGGTGGTTTTCTTGGTGGTTTGAGTTGTGTTTGTTTCCTCGGCTTCATCCTCACTATCTTCGGTGATAGGAGTATTTTCATTGGTATTCGGTGGTGGATCGTACGAGAGACCACTTCTTGTGAAGACATCATTGATATGCTCGTTTCTTGTTGGTGGTGGACGGTATGTCTTATCATTTGATGGTTTAGGGTTGGATTGGGTGTTACTTGGTAACGATCCAGATGGTCGAGAGGAATGTTGGTCAGAAAGTCTGCCAAACTTGTTTTCAAGACCTTGGATAGATGCTTGATGATTTTTCTGTCCTTGCTCAACTTTGGCTTTGAGATTGAAAAATTGATTTTTGATAAAATCATTTGCGGATTTTTGATTAGCCACGAATTCTCTCATGGTTTTCTCGAATTCGGTTTCTTCCATCTTTTTGTCAGAGTTTGGTGGTGGTGGATTGTCAGCTCGTGGTTGAGAATCACAGTTGTCATCCCTTGGTCGGTGGTCTTGCCAATTTCCAGAATTTCGACCGTAATAATTACTATGATATCCTCCTCCACGGTATCCTCCTTGGACATAATTTGCTTCTCCTTCTTTAGGTCTACCCATAGGCTTATCGTCGCACTCGGACGATGGATGATTTCCTCCACAATTGTTGCATCTGTCTCGCAT
The DNA here is from genome assembly GCA_910596185.1 of Chrysanthemum makinoi. Taxonomy (NCBI): domain Eukaryota; kingdom Viridiplantae; phylum Streptophyta; class Magnoliopsida; order Asterales; family Asteraceae; genus Chrysanthemum; species Chrysanthemum makinoi. Next base: position 87,484,917 of record OU343221.1, on the reverse strand, counting down.
TTCCTTCATTTCTTCTTTGATATCTTTGTATTGCGAATCGATTTTGGAGGTTAAGGCTTCCATTTTCTCCATGAGTTTTGAGGTATCGGTGTTTTCGACAAAAGCAACGGTTTTTCGAAGAGGTTTGGTTTTGGAATCTTTGGACCAATCGAGTTTGAGAAGTACTCGATCCTCGAGTAATTAGTGTGCATCGTTAGGAGTCTTATAGAGAAAAATTCCTCCAGCATCAAGGATGCCTTGAGAGATTTCGTCTAGTCCATGGTAAAAGATTTGGATAATGGCTCCTTTAGATAATCCATGTCCATGACAACTACGAAGCAAATCTTTCATCCGAAGCCAAGCTTCGACAAGTGATTCGTTGGAATTTTGTGTGAAAGCACAAATTTCTCCCATTAATCGATCAAACATGGCAGGTGGAAACAATCGGCTTACAAAGGCTTGCCTCATCTCATCCCAAGTGTTGATAATTCCTGGGGTTAATTCATTGTACCATACTTTAGCATCTCCGGCGAGTGATGATGGAAAAAGCTTGAGTTTGATGGCATTGACGTTGGTGTCACCATAACGGAACATGCCACAAATTTCGATCAATTCGGCAATGTACTTATGCGGATCGGCCCGCGCACGGCCATCGAATTGACGGTCTTTGATCATGGAAAGATGATGACCCTTTACGGTAAAGTTGTCACCAACGTTGACAGCAACAATAGCACTCCCGGGGGTTGGTGCTACGGCTCGGTTGGTTCTCCACATGGGTTGATCGTCCGCCATGGGAAAAGGTAAATTGGTGAAAGGGTTGTAAACAACTTTGGCTTCTACGAGGTTATCAAATTGTGGGTTTGGTAATCTTGGTACACGATTTGCTAAGGCTATGAAAGGTGTTCTTCTTCTTCTTTGAATCAAACGTTCGGAGTTGGTAAGAGGTGTAATTGGTTCTATTCCCGCTGTATGAGTGTTCATACAATGACCTAGAGAATCCAGGCAATACCTAAACACACGAACAAACAACGAAAACATTCTCTGGGACAGAAGAGGTAACCGGATCGGTTGCGAGATGCGACCGATCGGCTAGATCAGTTTGGTATAGGTTAAGGACGTAACCGAATCGGTTGTAAGGCAACCGGATCGGTTAAAGCTTCTGAGAGAAAAAAATTTGAAGTGAATCGACTGATGGGGATTCAAAACTTGTTGAAACACAATCAAATCCCCGGCAGCGGCGCCAAAAACTTGTTGTGCTACGTGTGTACAAGTTTTAAATTTATAAAAGGTGAATTACCAATATTACCAATAACACATACGAGCAAGTATACTCGTCCGTTATAGCAAGATTATGAGGTAAGTCGAGATCGTTCGCAGGGATTTGAGTGAATCTAATTAACAAGCTTGAATCAACAAAGACAATCCAAAACATATAACAACACAAATAGATATAATGAAATTCAGATGATTAAAAACTACACTTGCTTAAACTAGTTTCATATCCATGATTAGTGTTGTAGGAATCACTCCTAAACGTAATTCAAGTGTTAGTGATTCAAATGTAATAGTTAGCTTAATATGACCTTTATGTTAGTAATTAGCCTTAGGCTTATGTTGAAGGCCCATAAGCCTAGGCCTAGTCCAATAAGGAAAAGGAAGGGACTTGGAGTGTTGCCCTAGCTCCCTCTCCTATAAATACCTTGTAATAACCCTCACTTGAGGGTTGGTTGTTCAATTCATTCTCTTTCACTATTTATACGCATAACCTTTCATTATATTCATACGCATAGTGTTTGGGTGTGTTGTTCAACCGATCATTTCTTCATCTATTTCTTCTATTGATGCTTGTGTTACTAATATGGGAACCTAACAGTGGTATCAATCGCCAAATAGTTGGGTGAACGTATTGTTTTTGAAGTAGGTTTTGGTCCTACGCGTAAAACATACGGGTGATACTTTGGTTCGCTTAAAAACGTATTTTTTTCACTTTTTAATCCAAGATTCTTGTACTTTCAACGTTTTAAGGTGTTAAAATAACTGTTTTTGGCAAAAAGTTTCAAACTTTACGCGTGGATCATTGTTTTCAAGCTTGGTTTTATCCGTGGGTTTCTATCTACGCATAACGTGTTTTTGAGCTTTGGATCATCAAGTTTCACACTTTTGTGTTATTTTGGTGATATTGAAGCTATCTCATCACAAAAATCTGGTTTGGAAACATCACTGGCAAGAAATCATTTTTGGCTATATCCTACGCGTAAGTAAAACCCTAAACTTATGCGTAACTTCTCCTTGGTTTGATCTTCAGTTATGTGGATTACTCAGTGTTTTTGTTGCTTGGATAAGCCTGAAAACACTTCGACTTTGGATATCTTTTGCACTGTGATAGTGTAAAAGATCATTTGGGCAAAACCCTAAAATTACTCATAAGCATAAGCTTACGCGTAGAATTGTTTACCCATAAGATTCATCTTACGCCTAAGCTTTGTCTTACGCATAAGATAATCCTACGCCTAAGTTTTCTACGCTTAACTTTCTGTTTTACGCATAACTTTAGTGTTTTCTCCTTACTTACGCGTAAGCTAATCCTACGCGTAACTATTGCTGTTACGCGTATCTTTGGTGTTTTTACGCTTAAGTGGTACCTTGCTCTTCTGTGATTTCTACGCCTAAGGATACTTCATCAACAACGGTTCATTCGACTACAAATATTCATTCAACAACACAAGTTTTCAACATGTCACAACCACCATACTCTAGCTATTTTCCTTACACTTATAATCAACAACAACAACAACAACAACTAACTCCACAACATCAACAATTTAATCATCAACAACAGATTTATCAACAACAATTTAATCAACAACATACTCCACAACTTGCAGCAATTCCACAACCTCAAATGGTTCAACCACCACCTAGTCTTCAAGTACAACCTTACACAAACTTCTACAATCAACATCCATCCAGGAGTACTATGAAGGAACCAACATGGTTTGGCAAGATGTGTGAAGCCTTAAGTAGCCAACAATCAATTCATGAAGGCGACTCACTTGATAGACCCCCAATGCTCACTCCCAGGAATTATGATCAATGGGTGATAAGGTTCTTTAGGTTTTGTGATCTAAAGAAGCCACATGGAAAATTCTTAAAGAAGGTCATTATGGAAGGTCCATTTCAAATGCCTATTGTTATCACACCCAGATCCATTTTGCCAATCCACCAAGAGATGCTTGTCACCAATATTGCAACTGCTCCGGACCTCACGGTGATGAACTTCTACGTTTTGAAGCCGATGAACTAGCAATGCAATACATCCTTCTGGGATTACCCAATCCAATTCTTCAAAGTGTTGATGCTCAAAAGACAGCTAAAGCAATGTGGGAACATATTCATCTTCTAATGCAAGGCACAACACTCAATCAGGAAGACATGGAATCCAAAATCTACTTGGCTTATGAACACTTCATGATTGAACAGAGAGTCATTAGAGTCATACCATCATCGATTTTCAGACATCATCAATGATTTGGACAAACACAATATCATCATGCCACGAATTGCTGTCAACACAAAGTTCCTTAGTAGTCTTGGTCCGGAATGGGAGAAGTATGTCATTTTTCTCCGTCAAGCTAAAAATCTTCATCATGCTACATACGGATTGTTGTACTACTATTTGAAGCCTCACCAAAAAGAAGTTGAAAAAGAAAGGGATATCCGTGGACTCCCGGCTCCACAGTCACTTCTGGACAATCAACAACTTGCTTTGTGGGCTCAAACTAGTGTTCCTCCTCAACCCTCTCCTCAACCAACTGCAACCATCACACCATATGATCCGTCCGCAGGCAACAACCTCAACAATCTCAATTGGTTCCATACAACAACAACAATGCTCAAGCACTTTACAGTGAAGCTGATGAGGACTCCGATGCTTTTGATGAATTGCAACAAGGATTTGCTATGATTGCTAAAGCCTTCGGCCGATATACAAACAGATCCAACAATCGCATTCGTTCCTCATCAAACACTAGAAATAAGGTTGTTGTGAACAATGGACGCGTTGAAGTTCATAATCGTGGTTATGGTCGTCAGATGGGAGGTGGTCAAGGGTTTAACGCTATGGGCAGGAATAACCAGGGTGCTCCACAACAACAGAGGGCTCAAGTGGTTGAATAGGGAAATGCTCAGAATGGGGTTAATGGTCTTCGTTGTTACAACTGCAATGAGAAGGGTCATCTGGCTAATGCATGTCCTAAGCCGAGAACAAGAGGCAGTGCTTATTTCAAAGAGGCTATCCTCTTGGCTCTTAAGGATGAAGCTGGTGGAACTCTCTCCAACAAGGAAGAAAGCTTTATGGCGGTCATGCATTTGATGATGATATGGAGGACTTGCAGGCTAACACAGCAGTTATGTTGATGGCACAAATGCAAGCTCTACACATGAGTGACACAAGCCCAGTGTATGACATTGATGGCTTGTCTCAGGTACATGAACAAACAATTATCATTAATGATCTGATATCTCCGCCCACTTCTACATCTGACACGGATCAGAGTGTTCAACATGAGCCATCTACATCTCATTCCGATGATCATCAACTAGACCCCGTAGTTACATTTGATGATCAAGATGACCTTATGGTTACCTTTGATAATCAAGTTGACTCCGTGGTTATACTTGAGGATCTAAATAATGACCATGTTGAGACTCACGTTGAACAAAATGATTCTATGTTTGATCCAGAATTTGAGCTCCGGACCTTAGTCAAAGACCAACAATCCCGAGTGGAACATTACCATGATGTCAATACCAAATTAAAAGAGAAAATGCACATTGTTAACTGGGATAATGAATGCTTAATTCGACAAATCAACTTTTTCAAAACTCAAGAAAACCATGAAAAAGGTTTTGAAGCCGCTTTTGCCAAATCACACCAAAACGAAAAATCTTTGGAAAGACAGATTGCGGTGATCTAGCCGCTTTAAAGAATGCTTTGTTGTCTCAAATAGAACAAATGAAACATGAACATAAACAACAAATTAACGCTCTTACTTTGGAAAATCAAAAAGCCAAGGCTGAGTTGTTAACTTGTCAAAAACAGTTCTCGAGTACAAAAGCATTCAACGAATGAATAGATGACTATCTTGAGGAAATTGTCGACTTACAAAACAAAATCAAAGAGTTTAAAACCGTTGTTTATAAACATGGTGAATCAATCACAGCGATTCAAAAGTTTTCTTTCAAACCAAATCCAAATGGATATGGACGAGAATCTTTGGATTACAAACCTAAGTTTTCACGAGCATTCAAACTAAATCCTGCGGTTTACGATCGCGAGAACATAGAATTGATGATTCAACTATGATTGTTGTTGAATATAATCGGATGGAGAATTAGATGCGATGGCGAGAGTCGGTCAAAAATGGAAAATGTTGTTTATAACAAACCATTTAACTATTCAAAAGCCGTAACTTTTGTCACACAACAAGATACTTCTAACAAACCTTTGGTTATCACACAGTTCGAGTTAGTCCCAACCAAATGGTGCACAAATTAATGGTCCTTTATCTTCACTTAGTGAAGTAAAACTAATGCCGAAAGTTGTCGCGTTATCAAATACTTTGACACTTTCTTGTCTGACCTCAAAATTTTGGAACGTGAGATTGAATTTCATTCTGAAATAAAAGTTCAACATTTTCAATCGCCAATGGCGAGAACATAGAGATATTCTTGAGAAAGAATTTTACCCCAAGTCAAAAATTTGAAAAATTGTGCACTATATTGGGAAAGGGATTTTCACAAGGAACTTGGTCTCATGAAAAGTTTTAGAAAACATAAACATCGATTTCAAATACTAAACGTAAAAGAAACGTTGAGAAAAGATGTTGATCGACTCTTGGAATATGTTATATTTTTGATATCCGAATGTTGTGTTATTACATTCTTTGCCATATGCATCGATCATATCTCCGCGATTACTGTTGATTCTGTTGATATTGTTGTGAATCGTCACGGTGCATCGGTCGAGTCTTTAAAAGTTGAAAATGAACGATCGTTAACGAGCTTTCAAATGAAAAACGTCGTCTTCAATGGTGTCAAAAAGATTGTCAAAATCATGAACTTGCTTTGCAAAACAAAATCAATCAGTTGCAATCCAAAGCGTTTAATCCAAAACTTGAGCAACTGGATGATCAAAAAGCGTCTTTGAAATGTCAAATCTCAAAATATGAACAAGAACTTGTAAAAGTCAAAAGGAATATGGTGTCATATTTGATTTACTCAAACAGACTCGTGAAGAAGCATCAAACAAACTTGATCATTATCTTGCACACACTAAAGAAGTCATGAATTTTTTAAATCTTCGATTCTGAAAATCAAGATTTGGTGCACACTATCATTAAGTTAAGGGAAATGTTAGGAAAGTATGAAAAAGTTCAGCCTAGCATCATTAAGAGAATTGCACATGTAACACTTAGCAAACATGAACCCGAATACCTACGACAAAACACAAGTTACTAATGTGCTTCCCTCTCTTGAAACAGAATAGTTGCCTCTTTTTTCCAAAGTCCGCACTTCGACCTAGGAGCAATACAAGGAAGAATAGGAAGTTGCGACCTAAGAAAAGACAAATAAAGAATGATGAAGTAGAAGAACACCGTAGGACTTTGAATAAGACTCCAGTTGCCCCACTTTAGATATTGCGTCTAGCAAATGTAATGGAAAAAGTGTTGTAACGAATGTTGAACCCTTAAGTACTTTTGATATTCAGTCAGATGCTTGTGTTATTTATCGTAAAGTATGCATTCTGATTGTCATGATAAGTGTGTTGCTAAGGTTATCTTGTCTCGTTTAAAGAATCCTAAGAATCGGAATACCTCTAGGCCCACTAATACTTCTAAGTCTGTGCTTGGTAGACCGCCCTCCTTAGATTCTAAGAAACACATTGATGTCCCCTTAGTTCCATATCACCTCCAAGGAATGTAGTACCACCTAGTACTTTCACTAAGACTAAAGCTAAGACTAGTTAGGGATGGAAATGGATACATAATACACTAGGATTTAAATGGATGCCAAAAATCATTTATGTGTGTATTTCAACTATAACTGCTGAGGAACCCTCTAACTCATCGGGTTCCACATCTACTTCTATTCCATCTTGTCATGCATTGTGTAATGCGGTGATGATCATCACTGGATTGTTGATAGTGGATGTTCCGACACATGATGAGCAACCTTAAATTGTTATCAAACTTTGTGGCAAAGTTCATTGGCACTGTCAGATTCGGGAATGATCACTTCGCAGCTATCATGGGCTACGGAGATTATATCAATGGCAATATTGAAATTAGTAGGGTTTAATCTCTTTTCAGTCAGTCAATTTTGTGATGGAGAGTTGGAAGTTGCTTTTAGGGAGAAAACTTGTTTCATTCGTGATCTACAAGGAAATGATCTTATGTCTGGCCAACGCTCATCCAGTCTCTACACTATCTCCATGCAAGACATGATTGCTTCATCTCCCATTTGTCTACTCTCAAAGGCTACATCTACAAAATCTTGGCTATGGCACCGTCGTCTCTCACATCTAAACTTTCAAACCATAACCAACCTTGCTCGACACAAACTTGTTGAAGGTCTCCTGCGATTCCGGTATTCTAAAGATCACCTATGCTCAACTTGTGAACAAGGGAAAAGCACTCGTGCTCATTTTCCTTCAAAGGTGGAACAGTTCTCGATGTGCTTCATCTTCTTCACATGGATTTATGTGGCCCGATCTTGCGTGCAGACGATTAATGGTAAACGCTACATCTTGGTAATTGTAGATGACTACTCAAGATGGACTTGGGTTTATTTCCTTCGAAGTAAAGATCAAGCTCCACAGATGATCATCACCTTTCTCACGAAAATTCAAATTCACTCGAACACCGGTCCGACAAATTCAAACAGACAAAGGAACTGAATTTGTGAATCAAACTCTTCGAGAATATTATGAGAAAGTGGGAATTGAGCATCAAACATCTATTCCCGCACACCGAAACAACGAGTTGTTGAAAGATGAAACCGTACGTTAGTGGCTGCGGAAACGATGTTAATTAATGCTAAACTTCCGTTACTTGTAGGATGAAGGCGTCTCAACGCATGCTATACTCAAAACCGTTCAATGATCACAAAACGCCACAACAAAACACCATTTAAGCTTCTCCACAACCGAAAACCGAATCTTAAACACTTTCATGTATTTGGATCCCTTTGTTATCAGAATAATGATCGTGATGACTTTGGAAAGCTCAAAGCCAAAGCTGACATTGGAGTCTTTATTGGATATTGTGAGAATTCTAAAGGTTACCGGATCTGGAATCGTCGTACAAAATAAGTTATGAAAACGATTCATGCTAATTTTGATGAACTTACTGAAATGGCTTTTGAGTATAACAGCTTGGAACCCGGTCACAACCGCTTAAACTTCCCCAAACCCCATCATCACATTGAAACAAGCCCTCGGCTTTTCGTCAACAAATGGAAAGACTATTTGCTCCTCTGTTCGTGGCGATATTGATGAACATGCTCGGTGTATCCGTGTTTCCATTTGCTCCACACGATAATACTCCTATACACATACACTGCTACAACAACTACGGTGAAAGAAGCACCACCGATTGACTATACAACAACAGTTGAACAAAGCGCTTCCAACGACGCGAGAACGGTGATGATGTTACGAATGATGTAACCCACACGCATATTTTGATCCAAATGCGTTCTTTAACCTCTTCGCCAATGAAGCTGCGCACTGATGTTGCGAATCATCTACAAGCCATTTGAATCCTCAAAACACACAATGTATATCAACATCAACCTTCCACATCGTTGGACAAAAGACCATCCCCTGAGAATATTATTGGCAACCCGAATCAACGGTCGTAACAAGACAACGTCTTCACAGAATGGTGAACATTGCATTTATGCACTCACGCTGCACAATCGAGCCTAAAACATTAAAGACGCAATGAAAAGGACAAGCTGGATTGAATCCATGCAGGAAGAACTCAACCAATTCAAACGTCTTGAAGTATGGGAGCTGGTTGAAAGACCAACAGGGGTCTTCGTCATTGGTCTAAAATGGATTTGGAAAAACAAATTGGATGCTTTGAAAGAGCGTAATAAGAAACAAGTCCGCGTCGGTGGCTAAGGGTTATAGACAGGAAGAGGGTATTGACTTTGAAGAATCATTTGCTCCGGTTTCTCGTCTTAAGGTGTTCGGATTTTTCGGCTTTTGTGGCTCACATGAACATCACGGTCTTTTAGATGGATGTCAAAACTGCTTTTCTCAATGGACAACTGAAGGAAGCGGTTTATGTTAGCCGCCGGAAGGATTCGTTGATCCGAGTTCCCTAATCATGTCTACAAACTGAAGAAATCTCTACGGTCTCAAACAAGCCTCGGGTGAGTACGATAAGTTATCATCCTTCCTTATTGCCATAAGTTTACCAAAGGTTGGTCGACCCAACACTCTTTATACAATATCACGGGGCTTACATCTTAATCGTTCAAATTTATGTGGATGACATCATTTTTGGGTCAACATATTTAAAATACTCAAATGCTTTTGCAAAACTTATGACAAAACATTTTGAAATGTCATGGATGGGTGAACTCACATTCTTCCTTGGAATGCAAGTTCATCAATCACCCCGTGGTATTTTCTTGAGTCAGTCAAAATATGCCCTTGAATTGTTACACAAATTTGGAATGCAAACCTGTGACACCTATGCCACCCCAATGGCTCATACCAAGAAGCTAGGCGCTGATTTACATGAGAAATTGGTGGACCCTACCAAATACCGTAGTATCATTGGGTCTCTCATGTATCTAACATTTAGCGGACACGATGATTGTTTTGCCGTCTATCTTTGCTCCGTTATCGGTCGAGACCAAGCTGAAACCCACCTCTCAGAGGCTAAAAGAATCCTCTGATACATCAAGGGAACCATTAATTTGGGAATCTGGTATCCGAAGGATTACGGTTTTGACTAATCACTTTTCGGGCGATCACGCGGGATGCTTAGATTCACGTAAAAGTACTTCAGGAGCTTTACAATTTCTTGGTGATAAAGTGGTGTCATGGCAATCGAAGAAGCGAGTTGTACATCATGTCCTCAACCGAAGCAGAATATGTAGCCATGTCGGCGTGTTGTGCTCAAGTCATTTGGATGAGAACACAACTCAAGGACTATGGTTACGTATTTGACAAAATCCCGATATGCTGACAATGGAGTGCTATTGCGATATCGTGCAATTCAGTTCAACATTCAAAATCAAAGCACATCGATCTTCGATATCATTTCATCAAGGACCTCGTGGAACGGTACTTTGAATTATATTTTGTGGGTACGAGAATACAATTGGCGAGATCTTCTCACCAAAGCTTTAGCTTCTGCTAGGTTTAATGAGTTGGTCCACCGGATTGGTATGCGGTGTTTGACTCAAGAAGAACTGGATGAACTCTTAAAACATTCTTAAAAACCAGTCAAACACCAAATCTCTTTTGTAAATATTTTTCAAAAACAAAATACAAAAATATAAAACCTTATAAAACAACAAAAATATTCTTCTATCTATATTTCTTCAAACATGGCAAGTACAATTCTTCCGTCAACACTCAAATCTTTCAAAAAATCAGTATTTTTTCGATTAAGTGTTGAGGGAATAAACTAAACAACCAAAATAACCGTGTACTTGCATGTTACATATTCCCGGTTGTCTCTTAAATGATGGTGGTCACATTTCTGGTTTTCTGACACTCCTCGGACTAAAATTTATAAACTTTCATTATTTCTTAAGTCGAGGGGGAGTGTCGTCAAAGTTATTTTCAAATATCCTTCGTTTGGTAACCAAAATGGAAGTTAAAGGCATTGGATGAAAATGGAAAAGGTGGAGGGACTAAACCTGTCAAAATCTTAAAGTTATTTTTAATAAAACCACCCACCAAACACATTTAATTCATCACATTTATTACTTCACCAAACTCATCCCACGCCTAAAATTCGATCTTCATTTCTGTGTATTTGATCATCATTTTGTAAGTGGTTTAATAATCTTTACATGTTTTTAAACAATGGTTTTGATTTTTACTCAAATCCAACGGTCAAATGATGAGTTTGAATGTGATTCGTGTTCTCTGGCGTAAGCTATGAACACAAATCACTCATTCGTGTGTTTTTGGTTAATGTGATTGTGTCAAAATGTATACTTAATCATACTGAAACCATTTCCATCATCAAAACGCACCCAGAAACACGAATTGAATGATTTTGAAAATTAGGGTTCATACGTTAGTTTGGGGTTTTTCATATGTGAACGTTTTTGGTGATAAAGATTGTTGTATGAGGTTGTTGTCAAGTTTAATTGATCATATCTAGTCCCAGATATCACCCAGAAACACTAATGATTCATAAATTGGAAACTAGGGTTTATGTTCATACGGTTTGGGTATTTTTGATTCACTTAGATTTTGATGTTAAAACTTGGATAAAACAACTCTTTAGGCTTCCTAGACCTCCCAGAAAAACTTTGGTGCAATTCCTATGGCTAGATATCTTACGCGTAATTCTTGAACTTTAGGGTTTAGGACTACGCATAAGTGTTTTTACGCATAACTGTTTGATGCGTTTTCATTCTATGATCTGTAAAATAAATGAATGTTAATGTTAATATTGATGTTATGATGATTATTATTTCAGGTTTGCTGCGTAAAAAAATCGAATCAAGGTTACTAGCAAACTACATAAGGATCACTTTACGCGTGAGAGTTATGCGTAAGAGTAATCTTACGCGTAGGCTGATGCAGCGTAAGGTTCTACATATGGGACTACGCATATCCGCGAAGGATATGCGTAAACAAACCTCGCGTAAGGTCTACTCTGCGGTAAGCCTTACGCGTAAGGTTTATATACGCTTACGCGTAAGCTCTACGCATAAGGTCCCCTTTTCTTACGCGTAATATTTCTTACGCATAAGCTTGCGTTTACGCATATACCTCTCTGTTCGCGCTGCCATTTCACCAAGCCTTGTTAACCTTAATCATGAATATTACGCGTGCAAACTTGTAAATAAATAAATCATAACGTCACAAAACCAACAATGTCACTAATAAGCTTAAACGTTTAATATGTTGTGAAAAAATAAGTGATAACATGAACTTTAAAACTTAAATTTAACTAACTCACAAAACTTATCACGACGTCATTGGACTATTGGACAAACAAGTGACTTTGGACCGGAACAATCATCAACTTGCCACATTCAACCTTTTTCTTTTCACACAAACACACACATATTGAATAAAAAACCCTAAAATTCTCTCTCCCTAGTGGAGAAATCCGGCCGCCACCCTCCCCTTAATTCCGGCCAAAAATAACTGCCTAATCGTCCTCTCTGTCTCTCTTTTAGGGATATGCAATAACAATTTGGATAGTTATTAATCTTATTGAGGTGGTTGGTTCATTTTGCATTCATATCTATCGTTTTTTCTCATCTATTGGGCGGTTTTAACACCCTAAATTCAATCGAAATCGTTTTTTTCTAAGGTTTTAAACCGCCTTATGTTGCGTTCCTTTATTGGCGTTCCTGTAAACCTAATGATTTAGGGGTCGGATTTGGTGCTTCTCGATTTTATCAAACCGCCATTAGGGTTTTAAATCGCTCACGGTCATGGAATTATATATTCTTATGATTTATTATATATAGATCGATCTTCTTTGTATTTAATCGCCTCATTTTGCTTATTGATTTTAATTTGAGCTTGTTTTTCTGATCTATTTCAATGATTATAAACCCTTAAGGTTTTACATTCATATCATTTTCTTTTCGGCGGAAGTATACCATGCTGGGTATTGATTATATCTGTACATCATGTTTGGTTGTGTTCTGAGTGTATTTGTAATGGGTTATGAGATGGACGTTGACTGGTTTTGGCATGAATGTTCCAATATCGCTTTGTTTGGGGTGGTATATTGCTGCTCTTATTTAGGTATCACCTTTTCAGATGTGTTGGGTTTTGCCCTGTACGTTAGGGTTTCATCTTAACCTAGTGTTTATGGCGATATTGATTCAACTAACTGCTCCTACTGTTTGGGCTGTGTGGATCATACGGTGGTGAAAGTTGGTTTCTTAACCTAGTTTTGTTGTTGAGTTCTTGCATGCCATATGGTGATGTATTCATGGGTCTTTTGATCGATGGTACTGAATGGTGTGGAAGGTTTGATTTGTGTGGATCATGTTTTGGCATGCAACAGGTGGGGCGAGGGTTTTTGTTACTTTTGCTGCGTATTCATTCTATTATTGAGTGTGCATATGAATGTCATATCATGGTCCATTTTGGCTATTGCATATGACTTGATACTTGGTTGTCCTCATGTGTGTCACTCGGATCTTGGATGACTAACTTCTCTTTCACTGGTTTTGTGCTTGCGTCAATGTGTGATGGATTTTAAGCTACTAATGGAAGGTTACAAGTTATGATGTTATATGTTGGAAGTTAGGGTCTTTATTACCCTTGTTTATGGTTCAAATTCGATTTGCTACGGATTGCACTCTTATTAGGTTATTAGATTATGCTTCATGCATAATACTATAGAAGTTGCAAATGGATTTGCTATGGAATGAGCACTTGACCGGGAAACTTGGTGTTTGGTTTCTTCATGCACAAAAGTTCGATCGCTAAAGATGATAAGAAAGACTTAAATGTTTATTTGAATTGTGATGTATTGTATTTTATTTTGTCATCTTTAGGTGTATTTGGATTTGTAAGTTATAAGAATGGCCTGTCATTCTTATATAGTGGTTAGGTATATGTCCTAAGGGACTGAGATGATGGACTCACTCTCATCCGTTGTACTTCAATGTTTTTGGTTAATATACTTTACCAGGGTGCAGGATTACTCCCCTTTACCCAAAAAAAACATAATGTCTTTCGATATGTTGGTTCTTTTGGCTAAATATATTTCAGATCACAACATGGACGCTCAAATGAATGTGGATGCACCAAATGTTCTCACCGTTGCTGATATCTTCCCAAATGGTTATCCAATGAAGATTGGAAAGAACAACCTTCGTGTTGAATTTGAAACTCTCACCTACTCAGAGTCTTCTTGCTTGATTGCTGTGGATATTTTGAAGAATCATCCTTATCAGAACATGCTCTCAAATTTGCTACGAGTGCACAGATCTATATTCATCAGTTCTGGACTTCAATGCAAATGATCAAAGGACAAAACGCTGTGACGGTGACTCTCAATGACAAACAAGTCACCATCACACTGCAGACTTAAGGGCATTCTTCTCATTACGATCATCGAGCCAACCGAACTCAATGCCACACCAACTGAAGAGACTGTTCTACAGTTCCTAATTGATATTGGTTATGACGAAGCTACAGGAGTAATCACTAAGCATTCACATGTAGATCTTAAGAATATTCCTCAACCTTGGAGAACTCTCTACATCATCATCACCAAGTTTTTATGGTCGTGGCAGTGGCTATGAGCATCCCAAGCTCATGGAGCGCAAATCTTTTGGGCTTTAGTCAACATGAAGCACATTGAAGTCGGCTCGATATGGGACTACATGATGACATTCCTCAAAAAGCTTGGCTCAAAGATTCCTTATATCGGATATACAAAACTGTTGATCCAAAGAGCTCTTGGACTCAATCCTGATATCCCCAAGAGACTCAATGACCCCAACAATCACGACATGTTGTATGAACCCACTCTAACAGTCAGATTTAAGGAATCAACAACAAAGAAACAAGGTGCTGTGCTGTCGGACCACCTTCTCTCTGATGCAATCAAACAGCTTTACTCATACAAAAGGTATCTGGTAGCAGTTGATGAAGGTAAAGTTGGTTCTCTCGATGATAAGTCTTCAGGTACACCTACCAGGAAAACCAGAAGAGGCAGTGCAGGGAGTGTTACAACCACAGAGAGTCAAAGGAAGTTCCCCAAGAGGAAACCTCCACTCAAAAGGAAAGTTCCTTTTAAAGAAGTTGTTCCTATTCCCACTCCAAGCCCGAACCGCAAAAAAACATCTAGTGGATGAAAGCTCAAGAAAATGAAAATCAGATGAAGAGGTCTTCTACTCTGAAAATGCAACCGACGTCACTCAATCAGTAGCTAAACCTCCCAGTCCACAAGCTGACAAAGGTAAAGGGAAGACTCCTGTGATTGAACATGATTAGAGAGCTCTGAGAAAAGAACCAATAGATGAGCAAAAGGAATATGAAAGGAAGTTGAAGGAACTCATACATAAACATCTTGCCGAAGCATTCGTAAAAGATCAAACTCGTGGCCCTGGAGGTTCTAGTGGTGGTGCTCATACCACCAGTTCTTGATGCGGTTAATCAACCCGATAAGGAACTGTACTACCATCACCCACAAACAACAACAACGGCAGATTGAGGATTCCATCAACTTTGATATTGAAGAACTAGAAAAAGAAAAGTCTGAGAAGGAAAAGACTGATGAAGAAGCTGCAGCTCATGCCAAAGCAGAGGAAGAGGCCAGGATTCAGGCTAAGACTGCAAAGGATGACGAGGTTGAATATGATGACCTTCTTCTACAAAGTCCAGCACGTTCCAAAGAATAAACCTCTTAACCACCAAAGGATCCTGAATCACCTCACATCTCATCATCGGACTCATCTTCTCACTCTTCACCACCACCATCCAAAAGATCAACCAGATCCACATCCAAATCTGTGAAGAAACCAACAGACTCTTGGTTATCCCAAGCTAAAACAAGGATTGTTAAAGCTGTCAAGCAAGTACGGAAGAAGGATGTAACCAACAAAAAGCTGAATCAACTCGCTGACAGAATCAACTTTCTTCAAGACAGGATAAACGAGTTGTTGAAAGAAAGGGAACACGTCCAGAAGTTTATCAGTGGAGATTTCCAAAAGGAATTGGAGAAGATGGCAAGAGAAGACACTCACAAATTCCTTCTCGACACCATTCCTAAAGTGACAAGGGAGTTATATTCCAAACTACTTACTCCAAACATCGTTACATTGGTCAAACATATAATGGCCAAAGAATCTGATTTCTCTGAAGATGAATTGATATCTAAACTAGTGATGCAAATGTCAAAAAGAGCTGGAACCTTCACTTCGGATGAAGCTAAGTTTTTTGAGACTCTATTAGACTATCAACTCAGGTCTTCATGCAAAGAATCAGCAAGTCAACCAAAACGACCAAGAGATGACGATGATAAGGACAAGGATTATGCACCTAAACGTCCAAAGAGAACTGGTGAATCATCTTCAATGCAACCTCCACCCCAAAGGACTCCAGCTCAACCACGATCTCCTCCTCGCTCTTCTACTGAAAAACCTTAGGATTCTGAGTTATCACCCCAGACTCAGAAAACCGGTGATCACTTTGAGTATACGGGTGGTGACGATGAGAAATCCTCGACCCCAACAACAACCCACCTCTCCCGACAACAAAGGAACCAGCATCCTCCTTTAGGCATCAGAAGAAGAAGAAGAAGAAGACAACTAAGGCTGATGTCGTTTCATGGCTAGACGATGATGACACCGAATACGAATGGTTTTCCACACTTGTTGCTGCTACACCCGCCTTAACGGATGACCAAGATATGGTAGGAGGTAGTACGCTGGAGCATGCTAAGTTACTACAATCAAAGTTCCGAGTGAAGAAGATGACGAAATCAGAGTTGAAGCGAATCAAGAATGAAGCCTTTCAAATACTCAAAGACAACTCGAAAAGTGCTATTGAGGTTGAATATCACCTTGAAAACATAGCACGAGCCATGTCCAACAACATAGATTGGCTCAACCCTGAAGCAAACATCGACTACACCCCAAGAAATACAAAGCTCCATACTACACAGATTGGACCAAACCCCTACCTACCATTGGTCAACCAGATCAACCTAAGATTCCATTTCGATACTTCTTCAACAACGACCTGGAATTTCTTCTGCACAGCAGCGATAGCTCAAAGAAATACGCTACATCACTAACACTTCCATTCCCTGCACCATTTACTCCAACTGCATAGCTATCGAGAAAAGGCTACCCACATGTTCAACAACGAGTGGAAGAGTATGACCTCAATGCAATGTACGGATTCACCATTGGAACGCCAACGAATCTACTACAAAAGCTGCCAAGTTCATAAATCTCAACATGAAGTGTTCAGTAATCAACGGATCGTTGCTGTTAAGCATGTCGCTCTTTCGTCCAAATGGGATTACACCTTTCTCAAGCATATTGTCGTCAAACGACAAGACGAAAAGGACTATGCATTCTGTGAAGCAGACTTTCAGAATTTGTCTCTCAATGACATTGAAGATCTGTATCTTGCCAAAGTACAGGGAAGAATGAGACAATTCTCTACTGAAATTCAACGCGAATACATCAAGTCCTTGCTCATCTTCATCAGAAGCATCGTGATCCAGGAACGTGTAGAAGATTTGCAACTTGCTGTTGAGTCGTATCAGACTCGTGTCAACTTCACCAGACCTCGAGCTAGAACTTCCGACATCAACCATCAACCTCAATTCACTCTCATCAGCAAACCCTTTGGAGTAGTCTACCAAAGTGCACTCCACCGCAACTGCTTGATGGCGTGTAATGAGATTCATAAGTTTGGGGATTCAACGTTGAAGCATGTCAGAGATGGGCTAGCATATCGGTTAAAGGCGATTCAACAAGGCATTGGGTCACCAAAGAGATGGACTTCTAAGGAAAGACGGGATGTTAAGAGAATCATCAAGATGATTGATGAAAGATTGTTTCGAAGGACCATTCCAGAACGTTGGAGAGTTTCGTTGGTGGTCGTCCTCGCATTAATCTCACAGGCTATCAACGCCGGTTCGCATTCCCCGGAGTTATTGCGGAACTACCTGACATTCCTGGTACCCCTTAAACTGTTTCAATTTCATACTTATTTGGATGTGTGATTAGATATGACAATGGCTTGTGCACACATTACAGTGTACAAGCCGCACTTGTAAATAAAGGACCCTGTGGTACGCTTCAGTGCCACAATCCTATAAAAGGAGCGAAAGCTTCTTACTTTTGAGTAAAACCTATCAAACCTTTCAATTTTTCAAGGTTTTGCTCAAAAGGACAAGTACTTCCCCTTATGATTTCAAAAACCTCAAAAGTTAATATCACTTGTTGAGGGGGAGTATTTGACTTAATAACTTTGTTCACAAATTGTTCTTTGTGTAATCTTCCCACAAAACTCAAAATGGTCATATTTATTCTCAACATTTCTACAAAAATAACATTTATATGCCATTTTTTAGGGGGAGAAAAATTATGTGATAAGAAATATGTTGTGTTTTGCTATTGAATCCTCGTGTGAAAAGACTTCAACCCATGAATTGGACGGGATCTAAACGTCATACATTGAAAAGATTTGTCTTCAAGACTTATCCAAGTAAATTGTACCCATTCGAGAAGCTCTTGATAGACATGAACTTTGACGGATTTGAAAACCTCTCGGGGTTGTCCACATCTTCAAGGTAGTTATTAGAGCTAGTTGTCACCTAAAAGCTGACAATGTATCTCTTTAACTATGCAACGTAATCGTGTCTCGCAAGGAATTGTCTATCTTGAGTTGATCAATTCAAAAAGTGCGGGCTCGTTCCTCACTGTGCAGATTTCTGTCAAAATTCTTAAGCACATGTGGAGGGGGAGTATTTCTGAAAATCTAAAACTCTCGAAGTGTTCAAACATGTTTTTCATCTACAAACACTTTGGGAGATTTTCAAGAAAATAGTTTTATGGCAACATACGTTAGTCATGGAGTTATAAGGTGACTAAGGTTAGGAATAACCGTCCTATGATCCGCCAGAGCCGGAGGGATCTACCCAAGGACACCACCAATAGTTAGAATTAGAAGTCCTTAGGTATGATTATAAAAGGAGAAAATGAGAATCGGAGAAAGAAGGAGTTGAAGAATTAAAAAGAAAAGAAAAGAAAAGGGTGAAAAGAAATAGCCCTCCATATTATTCAACTTAGGACAGACACCGGGTTCAATTCATATGCTACTGGTTGTCACTTGATGACGCCGGTATTAAAGATTAAAAGTTGTCATGGACCCAATGACGCATGCACTAAACCTTCTTAGCCACTCAAGTTTCTCTCAACAGAAGCTTGTTTCATTCTCACAGGGAACCCTATGTAAACTATCGACTTTCTCTTAGAGATTGCTGGTATTGAAGAAGGAGACCCTCTCCCTAGTCTCCTCTCAGGAAAACCAAAACGCACTATTGAGTCTAGAGCCACGAGATTCATCAAAAGATCTCATAGGTACACTTGACATTTCATCACTTGTTGTTCAACAATAAGAACAACAATGGTACGTTATCGAGTCCTACACGATCCTAGCAACTGTCGAGAACATTTATGAGAGGTTCACTTTTATCCTCGGTGACAAGCAGTCACTTCGGGTAACTCCTCGTGGATTACGCCAGTGTGTCTCAAATGGTCTACAAATCATGAGGTGATACTTCGGTGTACCTCAGCGACTCACCTGAACTGTAGGTGTACTTCGGTACATCACGTTATCTCACTTGTGGGACTCCAGGTTAGGAAGCGGCCTTTGTGAGAAATTAGAGTTGTGTTTTCACACTATGCTGTTAACACTCTCGAAGTTCAACTTGTAAGTGCCGGAATCCGCTTATTACAAACCTTTCTTATGTTTATTTCTTATGGAAGCTCTGGAGATCGGGTGATCAGATTCTCCACATGCCCATACCAACATCATCACTTATGGAAGTTCTCTCATAATCAAAGGCAACACAAAGTCATAATGATTCTTCATCAACAAAGAATCAACAAAGTTTAAAGACTTAAAGAACTTCATCAACTGTAATCCAACGTTAAAGAGCGTGTGAGCATGTTGGAGAAAGACGTGGAGACACTGGAGCAACGAAGCATACCTGAGGCAGACAACAACAACATACTATCACTACCATCACAAAGAACAAAGATCAAAGAACAAAGATGATGTCAAAGCTGAATCCTTCAAAGAAACAATTTCTCTACACTGGGGAGATTGTTCGAATCAAGGCAATTCTTCTCACAAGAAAGAAGAATGTCAGAAGACGTCAAAGCTGCTATTACATCAGCACCTACATCATTTATCACTCTTTCATTCATCACTAACAATTAGGGGGAGATTGTTGGAATCACTCCTAAACCTAATTCAAGTGTTAGTGATTCAAATGTAATAGTTAGCTTAATATGGCCTTTATGTTAGTAATTAGCCTTGGGCTTATGTAGAAGGCCCATAAGCCTAGGCCTAGTCCAATAAGGAAAAGGAAGGGACTAGGAGTGTTGCCCTAGCTCCCTCTCCTATAAATACCTTGTAATAACCCTCACTTGAGGGTTGGTTGTTCAATTCATTCTCTTTCACTATTCATACGCATAACCTTTCATTATATTCATACGCATAGTGTTTGGGTGTGTTGTTCAACCGATCATTTCTTCATCTATTTCTTCTATTGATGTTTGTGTTACTAATATGGGAACCTAACAAGTGTGATTGTGTTAACCTCTTAACATGTTGGTTGTGATAATTAGTTGGTGTACTAATCTATTGTTCTTACAATTTAAACCTTCATCAAGATTTTAGTTCATAAAAACAAGCATTAAGTTTAACCAATCAATTCAAGATCAATTCAAGTTTCATAAGTTTACTTTCATAAACTTAAACACAAAAACATCCACTTGTTTCATCAAATTGCTTACGAAATGGTCAATACGAAAGGTAACCGATCATAGACAAAAGGCTACAATTGATTTTCAACAACTAATCTTACGACCTTTTAGATGTTTCCAACCAATCCAATTTGATAATCAAAAAGTATTTTTATTACAACCACACCTTAGATTCCCTTGTTTAATCAAGAATAATGGGTAAAAACAATCATCCATAGACAAAATGATTATAACTAGTTGAATAACAATAAGTTCTTTCGACCTCTACAATTACCATCAACTAGTCAAACTTGATTAACAAATGTCACTATGAAACTTTAGCACAATTGGATCTTAGAATCAACTTGAAATTGAATTAAAACATGTTAACACAATCACTAACCAATCATATGATAATCAACATCATTTAAGCAAGTGTATAAAGAAACTAGCTACTCATAGCAAACATGAACATAAACTCAGAAATTTGAACATTAGAAAACATGATTAAAAGTCTTACAATGCTTGGAATAAGATTACAAATGATGGGGTAATGATTCCCAAAGTATTGAGGTAGACTTCTTGGTGATTTGGCCTCCAAATGTGGAACTTCTGGAACTCCAAACTTTCCTGGACTTCTAAGGACGAATTTGAGAGCTTAAGAGCTTTGTTGATGAGTAGAGAGAGTTGTATTGAAGTGTGTGTCTCATATGCTCACAAAAGGCCTCTATTTATACTAGCTCCAAGGCCTAGAGTATTAATTGCTGAACTTGGCCTCCAAGGAGTTAGGAAGGGACTAGAATACACCAAGGGAAGGACCTAGAATCGTTTGGATGCAAAGGGGAAACTTAATGATGAAGATTTGGCAGATACTGTGACAACTCGTAATTTCAGGTCATTTCTCAAACTTTGAAAATTTCACTATTCATCTCGGGAACTTACTATTCACTGGTTACTATTCATCATTTTTGAAGTCGATTTGATATTTTGAAAGGGGTATTTCAAAATTTTACTATTCACAAAACACTATTCATTCACGGATAAAAATCACTATTCATGATTCACTATTCATCATTTTTCATAAACTATGTTTACGAGTATCAAATACGCGTAACCTTGAGGGTTAAGCTGCGTATTCATGGAATATCATTGAGAACATTTCATATAGACTAGAGTTAGTCTACATATCTTCAGTAACATCATTTCATATCAGTTTATGCATGGTTTTGCATAATTCATTAACGTTTATTTTCCTATTAAATAAACGCTATCGCATAATCATTTATTTTAAATATTTGATCCGACACTTCCAAAAATTATCCTAATATATTTTTATACTCATTTTAAGACTATAAAAATTATATTATTAGTTTACCCGATGTTTTAAATTTATTTTGTATATAAATTGTTATATACATATATATTCACGACGGTTTTCGTAAATTCAACTCGATAATTATTTAATCACTCAATTCTTGTGGGAAATGTATTTTTATAATTTTTATGACTTCGATATATTTTATTTTGTTACGTTAAAATCGATTTCTAGCTAACACGACATTAAATGCCTAATTATATTTACTTAATACACATTATACTTTAACAAATAATATTTTTAATTACAAAAGTCATCCAACTCTTTACCCAAAATACCCTAACCGCCCCCCCCCCCCCCCCTAGTCATAATGAGAAGCAAATTTGATTTTTACAACTTGAATGTACACATACACCAAATACTAGATTATTATGTATACTTTGCTCAAAAATTCATAATCACTCAAGTAAGTGTTCTAATAATTTTTCCTAATCTTTCATACTATATTTTGATCTATTTTTATGATCTAGTAAAAAAAACATGCAAGTTATTTGAGTATCTATACCACTTCTAATGTTTTTAGTACTTATAATTAGTATATACTATTCTGTAATTAATCCCTTGAAACATATCATTTTTGATGATTTTTAGGAACCCATAACACCCTAAGAAGGTGTATGGTAGGTTTAGAATAGCTTTGGTGTTGATTTGAAGTGGTTAGAATAAGTATTACGCGATAAAAAATCATTTTCGACAACATTAAAATAGGGTCTGATCATATTTGTGAAATCTGGAAAATTTGACTGGAGATAAAATATTTTGGGCTAGATATTCAGAAAATATAATTTAAAACGAAAACTTGGTCGCTTGAACGGGTTAAAACGGATTTATAACGAAGAAGTTATGCTATTTTCAAGTTTAACGACGAAAACTATATTTTCCGGAATAACAGCATGCTGTCCAGATTTTTAAGGGTCAAAAATGAGTCTTAAGCGTTATCTAAATGAGTCGATTTATCAAAAATATATTAGTATACTTTAACACGAAGCTAAGGACATATAAAACGTAGAAAAAGGACTTATAACGACTAAGTTATTCACATTTTAAACAAGGTTATCGTAACTTTTTATACAAGTATAAAACACTTATATATTTTTCCTATTAGACAAAAATTATTGTCGCGAGTGACCATGTTGAGAGTCGTTTTTAACATCGATAGAATACTTTTGAGAAAACAATATTTTCTAGTAAAAGTAAGTTCACCTAGCCTATTTTCCAAAATGTCCAACCGTTCGTCAAACGGAGTTGTAACGAATAAAATACGGTCACTCAAACTTTGCCGAAAACTACCTCTAAACAATATTTTTGGTACAAGTACCCTACTTTACCTATGTTTTTCTCCATGATCGAGACCTCTATGATGAAAATTTAAAAGCTAAGACTTTGAGATAATGCTACAAGCTTTTCAAAACCATTGAGTTTGTTCCCTATCACTCGATATTCACTATTTTACGACTAGCTTTTCGAGGCCATTTAGTCACTTTCATGAATTGTCAAATTACATTATTTTGCGACGAAAAGCTATAATTTCTTAATAAATCACTAAACGACTATCGTAGGATGTTGTTTCAACGTAAATACTTGTAAAGTATTTTGTAACTTGACAAGATGTCATAAACATATATTTCGACGATAAACTCTATTTTCAAAACTGCACAAGTGGTATAGATTACATGTGAATTTGCATGTACGATATATATTCATGATTTATAATAGATCATATCATTCATATTAGGTTGCAGATAGATATTGCACCTCATTTCAGTATTGCCATTATATCATCATAAACATTGCATCAGGTGAGTTTTCATAGCCCCGTCTTTCAAGTTTATACTTTATTTCAAACCTACTGGGGAGAATACATTGCACATCATTTTTATTACGATACCAAGTATATCAAATTCATTAACATTGCTTAAGTTTCCTCATTGCCAATTGAATGTCCTCATTTCATAATCATGAACCGTTAATTCCGGAAGAAGCGAGGGTGAGTGAATAGATCTATTGAGGGTGACTCCTCCATCCTGGTGGGTCCCAACCGGTCAAACGGATGCATTTAATTTAATATCATTATTTGAGTTGTTTGGCAAAACACTCTGTTGGGGCGAACATCAAGAACAGTCTAGCGTCGGTGTCATGCGCTTATAGCAATTGTAACATTTTTATGTGACATATTTTTCATACATGGCCAATACTTGTGGTGGTCGTATTAAACATTTTCATAAACTCTATGAACTCACTCAACCTTTGTGTTGACACTTTTAGCAATGTATTTTCAGGTATCTAAGGCATATACTTCATGGCATGCATGTGGACTTATCATAGAGTCGCGGTGACGACGCGTCTCACATGGATTTTATGCACTTTAAACATCGTTTGGATTGCAACAAACTTATTTCCGCAAATGTTGAATACCTTTTGGGACCTATCTTTTGTAAACTCTGAATGTTTTATTATAACAAACGATGTATTTTCCAAATGACACTTTAGTTCGTTCAATATAACTGTAACTGTAATGTTATGACGGTCAACCCCCAGGAATTCCATTCCGCTGCAAAAAAGGTAATTTGGGGGTGTGATAAATTGGCATCAGAGCAAGAGTTATAGAGAACTAGGTTGTATCATTGACCCTAGACTATAACTACATCATCATATCATCTCATCATTTCATCATAAGTGCATATTCACTATACATGCGGTTTTATACGCACATTATGCGGGTTATTTACTTCCATTTCACATCGATTGTCACATAGATGCCTTCAGATACCCATCCCATCATACTCACATCAGACTCTGACATGGAGAATGCCCTGTCGTTCCCTATCACAATTTTAATTTAGTTGACTCTACACCAGACTTACCACACATATTATCCGATGTGGAGACTGAACCCTTTGAGGAGGGCGAAGTTGCACCTACACCATCACGATCACCATTGATTCACCGTAAGATCAGGACAGTCTCTACCATTCTGTCAGGACAGATCATACCATTTGGTAGGACTTATAGGCTTATTCCTAATGGACCTATTAGGATGCTTACTGCAAGGAAGAGAGTACATTCTCTTACCCTCATTCTTAGATCACATGCTACTCATGTAATACAACCACCATCAACTACTCATACCACTATTAGTCGTCCAATAGTGCATACTCTAGCTTTACCTTTGAAACGTCGCGAGACAACACGAAAGAGAGTAGTATCTCATTCACTATCATCTCCTAACTTACCACTAGGATTTCCATCATCGTGATCGTCATCATTTTCATCATTATTATCATCTAGAGCACCATCCGTACCATCACATCTCATAGACACTACTCATACGTATGACTTGCAGCTTGGGAAGCGTGCATGATTTGACACACCATTACTATCTATCACTAAGACTATAGACACTACACCACCTTATAGGTTTGAGGACGGTGAGAGTGTTAGAGTTGTGGCTGCTAGACAGCCTACTGCTCCTACACTTGAGACATGATTAGACCATCAACAGGGACAGATAATAAGTACCTTTATATCTAATGAAATTCTTATCGTTTATTATCTCCACGATAACCACAACCTTTGTTTATTTCATTCCCTATTCCAATTGCCAACTTTTCAATCATTTCGCAACAATATACCGTTATCTTACTAGGGATTAGGCCAACTTTATTCTTTACTAATTAGGAGACTATTACCATTCTTTGAGGTTCTCCCATGTATCCTACAAACCATTCAACAAATTATATTTCAAGTTATGTTGCTACTACTTCATAAAATTGTTTCATATAATTTTATTCCAAGCTATTTTACTACCATCTTAGGAAACTGGTTTCACAGAATTCTAAAGCAAGCTAATTTGTTACCACCCTGTAGATTGATTTTCAGTCATTCTATCAATCATTTACTACCATTATGAGAAATGATTTTCATGTTACTCTGAAAAATTGTTTGAGCCGTTATCTTGCAAAACAAAACGTTGAATACCATCTAAAACTTCAGAAAAACATGATACCATTTCAACAAAACCAAGCATCACATCATTTGTCCTCGATTATACATAGCCTGATCACCTATGTATAATTCAGGAAAGATTAAGTCATGAAAGAAACAAACATCATTTCAAACTCCCTAAAACAATCTTCATTCAAAAGCAAAGCTTTGTAATCATATAAATTATTCATAAACATTTCTTTTGATAACACTCTATAGATACCTACGCCACTCATCACTTAGTCAACCGATAAGTTAAAATTTTACTAGTGACCTTTTAAGAAAGACTTTCTATACCATCTATGAGGAGGATTCCTCGATACAAGAAAACAATGAAAGGATTTCAGAACTACCAACAAGGACTAGAAGTATGTAGTAAGATGATTCAAAACGCAACAAAAATCTTAAGACATCACGAGACATTCCGAACCACTATCTTTGGACTAGAAGCCAAACTCTATCATTTCAAAAGTACTAGCTAGACCGAGTTACGAGATTTAGTACGAAGCGAATACCCACTAAGTAACACTATAGAGATAAACCAAGTCTTCTAACCAAGACTGCAGAACATTCCATTAAACGTGGCCTCAACAATATGTAAACTTCCCCACAATGAGTTTCCCTCAAAGGATAATTGAGTTAAATCAAGGTTATTGATATAAACTTCCCCTAAGGCATTGTGTTCCCTAGAAATTCCAGATAATCTCACTTCCATACCAAGAGATGCAACAGGTCTGAACATATCGGACAATCTATGACTCTCCATCAACAAGTGAAATCAGAACAAACATTCTTTGACATAGTATGAGCTGATATCTATGTTTTTGCTAGCATGATAACAATCTCAGTAATGAACTATTTTAGAAGCACTCAATATCAGAACAGATCTTGAAAATCAACCACCACATCATATCACTTAAATATTTAAGGTTTTGTGACTTGGCAACATAGAGCGTGGAAATATTCCGATAAGGGAAATTAAGAGAGACACCATCGAACAATAAACATTTTAGTAATGGAGACTAAGCACCTTAGGCAAGGAAGACTCAAGTCATGACATTTGCTAGAACTAGAACCGCGAGGAATCACAACTGTTACCCATAATCTATTCTTTTCAATAATGTCCTTATCGACAGACTTGACATTTTGAAATTGGCGCGAGACACATGGTATCAATTTCAATATACCTAATATAAGGTAGCCGATTCACCTCAGACTTCTGATAATCATTTTAAGATTCCGTTGAAACCCACTTGGACATTAACACCGCCTATTATCTTTAGCTCAATGGTCAGAACGAGAGAACAATTCAAACATTAGAATATATGCTCAAAGCATATGTGATTTTCTGGAAATGATTAGGCAAATCATTCTTCCTCGAACAAGTTCCCTTACAACAATAGTTATCACATGAATATACTGACTGCACTATTTGAGGCACTCTATGGTTGAGGTTTCGATCACTTAGTTATGGGCCAAAATCAGGAAGGTCCAACACACTAGTCCATAACTCATTCATAAAACAACAAAGAAATCGTATAGATCAAGAATCGGTTACAAGCAACAACACATAGATAGAAAAGCTACGTCGATATACGACGCAAAATATTGGAAATATGTTCCATAAGTCGCAAACCATTAGAATTTCAAGTTGGCAACAGAGTTATGTTGCAAGTCTCGCCTTGGAAAGGCATGGCACGATTCAGAAAACACGGGAAGACCCGATGCGACTCAAATATCCTCACCTTTTCACCGATAACACCGTAGAACCCAACATGGACTGAATTTAGGGACTGAATTCCTTTTTGGGTGGGCGAATGTAACAACTCGTAATTTCAGGTCATTTCTCAAACTTTGAAATTTTCACTATTCATCTCGGGAATTTACTATTCACTGGTTACTATTCATCATTTTTGAAGTCGATTTGAAATTTTGAAAGGGGTATTTCAAAATTTTACTATTCACGAAATACTATTCATTCCCGGATAAAAATCACTATTCATGATTCACTATTCATCATTTTTCGTAAACTAGGTTTACGAGTATCAAATACGCGTAACCTTGAGGGTTAAGTTGCGTATTCATGGAATATCATTGAGAACATTTCATATAGACTAGAGTTAGTCTACATATCTTCAGTAACATCATTTCATATCAGTTTATGCATGGTTTTGCATAATTCATTAACGTTTATTTTCCTATTAAATAAACGTTATCGCATAATCATTTATTTTAAATATTTAATCCGACACTTCCAAAAATTATCCTAATATATTTTTATACTCATTTTAAGACTATAAAAATTATATTATTAGTTTACCCGATGTTTTGAATTTATTTTGTATATAAATTGTTATATACCTATATTCACGACGGTTTTCGTAAATTCAACTCGATAATTATTTAATCACTCAATTCTTGTGGGAAATGTATTTTTTTTAATTTTTATAACTTCGATATATTTTATTTTGTTCCGTTAAAATCGATTTCTAGCTAACGCGACATTAAATGCCTAATTATATTTACTTAATGCACATTATACTTTAACAAATAATATTTTTAATTACAAAACTCATCCAACTCTTTACCCAAAATACCCTAACCAACCCCCCTACACAATGAGAAGCAAATTTGATTTTTACAACTTGAATGTACACATACACCAAATACTAGATTATTATGTATACGTTGCTCAAAAATTCATAATCACTCAAGTAAGTGTTCTAATGATTTTTCCTAATCTTTCATACTATATTTTGATCTATTTTTATGATCTAGTAAAAAAAACATGCAAGTTATATGAGTATCTACACCACTTCTAATGTTTTTAGTACTTATAATTAGTATATACTATCCTATAATTAATCCCTTGAAACATATCATTTTTGATGATGTTTAGGAACCCATGGCACCTTAAGAAGGTGTATGGTAGGTTTAGAATAGCTTTGGTGTTGATTTGAAGTGGTTAGAATAAGTATTACGCGAGAGAAATCATTTTCGACAACATTAAAATAGGATCTGATTATATTTGTGAAATCTGGAAATTTCGACAGGAGATAAAATATTTTGGGCTAGATATTCAGAAAATATAGTTTAAAACGAAAACGTGGTCGCTTGAACGGGTTAAAACGGATTTATAACGAAGAAGTTATGCTATTTTCAAGTTTAACGACGAAAACTATATTTTCCTGGAAAACAGCATGCTATCCAGATTTTTAAGGGTCAAAAATGAGTCTTAAGCGCTATCTAAATGAGTCGATTTATCAAAAATATATTAGTATACTTTAACACGAAGCTAAGGACATATAAAACGTAGAAAACGGACTAATGACGACTAAGTTATTCACATTTTAAACAAGGTTATCGTAACTTTTTATACAAGTATAAAACACATATTTTTCCTATTAGACAAAAATTATTGTCCCGAGTGACCATGTTGAGAGTCGTTTTTAACATCGATGGAATACTTTTGAGAAAACGATATCTTCTAGTAAAAGTAAGTTCACCTAGCCTATTTTCCAAAATGTTCAACCGTTCGTCAAACGGAGTTGTAACGAATAAAATACGGTCACTCAAACTTTGCCGAAAACTACCTGCAAACAATATTTTTGGTACAAGTACCCTACTTTACCTATGTTTTTCTCCATGATCTGTTGGTGGGTATCTCCCAGAACAGGGTTAAGACAATCAATGACAGTAGCAATACCACTAGGTGGTTACCGGATATCACTTGGAATCGTGAGATCACTTTCCAAAGTAAACTATTCGACCCTAATGCCTGGGTATCACGAATATCTTCTTGGGATAAGACCAAATGCAGTTAGAGAATTAGGCACAATTCTATAACCCTTTCGCCAATAAGTGTTTACGTTTTCAGGTGTTCTTCATGCATTATCAGATCTCCTATTTATAGGAGGTTACTCTTGAGCTATTCCAATGGAATTATGAGTATTAATCGGCCCATTAATAGCCTCATAATTATCCCCATTATAGCCGTAGTGTTACATGACCAATTAAACGTGGTCATAATGCGCTTGTAATCGCCATTTAGCATTTTCCATAAGCGACTTTCCACTAGCAAGACTTTCACTTGCAGGGAAATATGTGCCTATCTGGAAGCACCGCTATCAAGATTTCATAGCACTAGCAGGATACACCACTTCGTGGAAACATCGCTATCGCTGGAAACACCGCCATCGTGAAAATCACAGCGCGATTCTTCCAAGCAAAGACTTTCCTCAAGCAAGACTTCACCGCCAGCATTTCTACTAGCACTACCAATACAAACCACTATTAGAGTCATGGTGTTCATGGACCTTATGGGTGTACACTGCACTCCTAACCCATTTCAAAGTGTGAACTAATCCCACAAGTGCACTAAATTTTCCAACAATCCTCCCCAAATTTAGTTCACTTCCTTGCATGAAAAATAAACATCAAGCAAAACATGTGCATAAACTAAAATGTCCTGAGGATTGAATTTCCATCTTAGTAATTACACGTTCAAATATTCGAGAATCATGGTGTTCTAAGAATTGAACCCTTCAACCCACTTGAATACCTAAAGATAAATACACACAAGTTTTCAAACACTTAACAGCTCCCGACACTATACAAGCCATGTGTCCATATCCAAATTCATAAATGTTGTAAAAGCTAAAAGTCCAAAGCTTCCCGAAGCGGCAAAACTTCAACATTTACATAGGTGGTTCCTCTTTAGTCATGCTCCCGCCAAGCACTTTTTCAAAGAAAATTAACCATTAAGAAGTAAAGACTTCATCCTCCTTCACAGTTCTCGAGCACAACCTTGGGATGAAAATAAAACATGTGCTCCACCATCAATGTTCAATTTTCCACATTGAACTCAGCTCCCAAGTTTCCTTAGGAGGAGTGGGTGTCCTAGCATTCAAAGGACTAAGTTGGACTTAAACCCATCCCTTTAGCAGACTTTATAACCAAGTCTCTAGCCGAACCCTTCGTCAAGTGATCAGGTAAGTTCTGTTGAGATCTAACAAACTCTATAGATACCACCCCATTCATGATAAGCTCACGAATCATGCTATGTCCGACACCTAAGTGTCTAGACTTACCATTGTACATCTGGCTATAAGCCTTAGCCAATGTAGTCAACTATCACACCGGATAGAAATAGGTGCTATAGGTTTAGGCCACAATGGAATCTCAGGAAGCAAGTTTTTCAACCATTCAAATTTTACCAGAAATGCTAGCCACAAATTCAGATTCCATTGTTGACCTGGTGATGCAAGTTTGCTTCTTGGATGCCCAAGAAATTGCACCTCCACCAAGTAGGAATACCTACCATCGGTAGACTAATTGTTCGCAGTTACTGATCCAACTTGCATCATGTAACCTTCCAACACCGATGGTAACCAAAGATAGAGACTATAATCCATAGTTCTTTCTCAAATACTTCAGCATTCTCTTGAACTGCTTGCCGCTGATGAGCACTAGGATTACTAGTATACCGCCAATTTTCCCATCGCAAAACCAATATCGTGTCTTGTACAAGTCATGGCATACATCGTGCCAATTACCCTAGAGTAAGTTGAGATACACCTTGCCATGATTAGGCATCAACTTCTCACAAGTATCCATAGGTGTACTCACTGGAGTACAATCAAAGTAATTGAATTTCACATCTTCTCAATATAATGTGACTGAGAGATAGAAATTCTTTTACTTTCATGTTTAATCCTTATACCAAGGATAACATCACCCCATGTCCTTCATGGAGAACCTTGATGAAAAAATTCCTTTGTCGTCAACCTCGATTTTGGTCACAAAGATCAACATGTCATCAACATATAGACAAATGATGACTCCTTTACCGGATTCATCAAATTTGCTATATACACATTTGTCAGCTTGGTTAAGAACATAACCACTAGACAAAACCACTTCATCAAATTTTTGATGCCATTGCTTGGTGCTCTTGAGTCCATAAAGAGACTTAATCGCCATACACCTTGTTTTCATTGCCGTGCAAGATGAAGCCCTTAGGTTGGTTCATATAAACCTCCTCTTCCAATTCACCATTCAAGAAAGTTGTCTTCACATCCATCCGATGAATAACCGATTGTGAATAGATGCCATAGCAATCGCCAGCCTTATGGTACCGATACGAGCCACAGGGTATAAGTATCAAAATAGTCTATTCCCGACTTTTGTTTAAAGCCCTAAATGACTAGTCTAGCCTTGAACTTTTCAATAGTTCCATCTACCTTCATTTTTCTTTTGAAGATCCATTTGCAACCCAAAGGTTTGCAACCAGGAGGTAGATCAACCAACACCCAAGTGTTGTTGCCCATGATGGCATCCATCTCATCATTGATTGCTTCTTTCCGTAAAGCAATATCCCGACTTCATTGCTTCTTCAAATGTTTTGGGGTCATCCTCAACAATGAAGTAATAGGAGTATTGGTCCGAGACCTCATCCCCTGTACCTTCAACTAAGTATAGTTGAAACTCGTGTCCAAATGACTTTGGAGTCCTGACCCGTTTGCTTTCCCGAAAGCACGTTCAGTGTTGTGAATCACAACCTCATCAGCACCACCGATGGTTCATCATCGTACCTCCGATACACCAGGTCATGAGATCCATTAGGAATCCTCTCGACTTGGTCTAGGAACCGATGAGAATCTATTCTCATCAAAGTCGTGATCCCTTGATTCAATTACGGAGTTAATTGAAACATATTCATTAGGTTCAATAACATAGAACCTAAAAGCCTTGGAATGCTCAAGATATCCAACAAAGATGCAGTCAATGCCTCTTTCACCCAAAGTTTTGCTTTGGATCGTGGAGTCTTACAATGTTCTACAACCCCAAACCTTGAGATAGTTCAGTTAGGTTTCCTTTTAGTCCGTGAGTTCATAAGGGGTAACCTTGTTCCTTTTGTTAGAACCCTATTTAATAAATAGCAAGTTGTTAACATAGCTTCACCCTAAAACCCTTGACTCAGTCCTGAATAGGACAACATGGAATTAACCATCTCCTTCAAGACTGCTTTTCCTTTCGGAAATACCATTTTGCTGAGGAGTATAAGGGGCAATCGTTTCATGGATTATTCCAACAGACTGAAAGTACTGAGTATCCATGTACTCACCTCCCTATCACCTTAATCTTTGATCAAAGACCCAAGTTGTAATTCAACTTCACTTTTAAACACTTTGAATTTATCTAATGCTTCATCCTTGGTATGTAACAAATAGACATAACAAAATCTAGAAGCATCATCAATAAATGTCACAAAGTACTTCTTATTTCCCAAAGAAGGAGTGGCATGCAAATCACAGTGTCAATGTGTATAAGTTCCAGGAGCTTAGTCTCAACGACTAACACCGAAAGGGTTTCTTGGTTATCTTGGTCAACATGCTAGTTTTACACTTTTCAGTGTCCATGTCAAAGGTGGATCAACCCATCCTTAGCCATATCTTGCAACCTTTTATAATGTACATGACCAAGTCTTGCATGCCAGAGGATAGAATTAGTCCGATCATATGTGGTCACAAAAGCTGAAATAACACCGTCAGTGGTAATATTAAGCCTGAACATTTGATTACATAAATAACCAAAACCAATAAAAACACCACATTTAGAAAGAACAAATTTATCAGATTCAATAACTTGTTTATATCCATGATTATTCAAAACACTACTTGAAACCAAGTTTTCCTTATATCAGGAACATGAATAACATTAAACAAAGTTACAATCTTCCGTAACTAAACCTAAGATCTACACAACCACCTAACCATGCACCAAGGTTATTGACTCATTTCCCATGTGAAGAATAGAACCATCATTCAGTGACTCATAAGTCTTGAACCAGCCTCTATCTTTACACACATGAACTGTTGCACTGGAGTCAACCCACCACGCAACATCATCATCCTGCAAATAATGAGATTCAGATACATATGTAACATAATAAATCTGAAAAGACTTATTAAACATATTTCGACCTTTCAGTGAGTTGGCTGAACCACCACTCCCCGAACCATTAGTGCCTGATCCATTGGCTTTACCACCAACTTTAACACCCTTGCAGTCCCTTTAATGTGACTCTTTGCACATTTCCAACAAGTAGGTGTTGCCTTCTTGTTTGATCGCCCTTGTGTTATCATGATATTTGCGTTTGCCTTTGTTGTCATTGTACCCGGTGGAGTTGTTATGCTCCACCATATTGACAACGATGCACCAAGAGTATTGCGCTACTCTTTGGCTTGTCATTATCCTGCACCTGAGAGATTCCTCAATGCGCAGATGACTGCCCAACTCAACAAGAGTTAACTCCTCCTTCATATGTTTCAAGGTATGCTTGAAATCTTTCCATGAAGGAGGAAGTTTGTCAATGACACACGAGACTTTGATAGCCTCATCCATGTTCATTTGGTGTTGTGTAAACCTTCCAAGTATTCCAAGAAGTTCATTGTATTGTTCCATAACCGGTCTTGAATCAGTCATTTTGTAATTTGTGAAATTACTAACAAGGAACTCCTTACTTGATGCATCCTCATATATATTTGGCATCCAAGGAATCACATTCTTTGGAAGATTCAAAGTTCTGATAAATATCAAACAAAGAATCAGACATACCATTGAGAATAAGACCTCTGCATATGTAGTCATCATTCTCCCATTTGCTCCTCCTCCCGACCGCTCCACAGAGCATCATCACCATCATCAGAATGGGTGTGGTTAGCACATACACCACACTCATACTGATGAAAGAAGAAGCATCTTCTTCGCCACCTCCTAAAGTCCACCCCTTCAAACTTGTCCAGCTTAGCAAAGTTTGAAGCCATGTTTCATTGCAGGTTGCCATTGATTATCACAAAATAGTTTACTTTGATTGTTGGGTGGTATCTCCGCAATGTGGTTAAGACAATCAATGACAAAGAGTGCAATACCACTAGGTGGTTAACGGATATCACTTGGAATCGTGTGATCACTTTCCAAAGTAAACTATTCGACCCTAATGCCCGGGTATCACGAATATCTACTTGGGATAAGACCAAATGCAGTTAGAGAATTAGGCACAATTCTATAACCCTTTCGCCATAAGTGTTTACGCTCTATGTTTCTTCATGCATTATCGACTCCTATTTATAGGAGGTTACTCTTGAGTTATTCCAATGGAATTATGAGTATTAATCGCCCATTAATAGCCTCATAATTATCCCCATTATAGCCGTTAGTGGTTACATGACCAATTAAACGTGGTCATAATGCGTTGTAACGCCATTTAGCAAAGACTTTCCATAAGCGTATTTTCCACTAGCGTACTTTCACTTGCAAAGGAAATACAACCATCAAGGGAAGCAATCGCATCAAGACTTTCATAGCACTAGCAAAGTGGATACACCACTCGCTGGAAACACGCCTATCGCTGGAAACACCGCTATCTGAAAATCACAAGCGTACTTCCACAAAGTACTTTCAAGCAAGATTCTCACCAGCCAGTATTTCTACTAGCACTACCAATACAAACCACTATTAGAGTCAGGGTGTTCATGGACCTTATTGGTGTACACTCACTCCTCCTAACCCATTTCAAGGTGTGAACTAATCCCACAAGTGCACTAAATTTTCAACATGATCAGACCTATGATGAAAGTTTAAAAGCTAAGACTTTGAGATAATGCTACAAGCTTTCCAAAACCATTGAGTTTGTTCCCACACAACTTTTCGATATTCACTATTTTATGATTAGCTTTTAGATGCCATTTAGTCACTTTCATGAATTGTCAAATTACATTATTTTCTGACAGCTATAATTTCTTAATAAATCACTAAGCGACTATCGTGAATGTTGTCAGCGTAAATACTTGTAAAGTATTTTTGTAACTTGACAAGATGTCATAAACATATATTTAACGATAAACTCTATTTTCAAAGCTGCACAAGTGGTATAGATTACATGTGGATTTGCGTATGCGATATATATTCATGATTTATAATAGATCATATCATTCATATTAAGGTTAGCGGATAGAGATTGCACTCATTTGATATTGCCATTATATCATCATAAACATTGCATCGGTGAGTTTTCATAGCCCGTCTTTCAAGTTTATACTTTATTTCAAACCTCTGAGGAGAATACATTACATGTTTTTATTACGATCTAAGGCGTGAGTTGAGATCGATATAGAACTCATATTTGTCATAGAACAAATCAACCAATCATAACCCTCCATTTTTTATCTAAATTAATACAAAATCATTTTCCACCTTTTTTTTAAAAAACAACATATCTTACAAACGGTAAATCTTCAAAATATAAAAATACTGTATCGTGGCGAGAATTAAATTATCTTTCATAGATATGCCTTTTTACATATTTCGACAAACATATTTTTCAAAATTCCGTCCGAAAAATCATATATGATTTTTCTGAATCATATATGATTTTAAAATCATGTATGATTCGATTTTCTGAATCATATATGATTTTTACAATCATATATGATTCTCATCATATGTGATTAAGTAAAAATCAATCATATATGATTTTCTAAATCATATATGATTTTTGTTGACGAAATTTTGAAAAAAAGTTGTTAAAATATATAGTAGTGCATATCTATAGAAAAATAATTAATTCTCGTCCTGATATTTTTTAATAGCGTAACATTAGGTTTTGCGAGATATTTAATTTTAAAAATGGTGGAAGTTCTCGTAATAAAAATGTCATTTATTATTGGTTGATTGGATATCTATCGGTAAATTTTAGTTATATTGAACTTTTTTATAAAGCATATCAAATTCATTTACATTCTTAATTACCATTTATCAATTGAATGTCATTTCATAATCATGAGCAGTTAATTTGGAAGAAGTGAGAGTAGGTGAATAGATCTATGAGGGTACTCGCCATCCTGGGTTGGTGGTAATTGTCAAAGCGGATGCATTTCATTTAATATCATTATTTGAGTTGTTTGGCAAAACACTCTGTTGGCGAACATCGAGGCCGGATCTAGCTTTGGTGTCATGTGCTTATAGCAATTGTAACATTTTATGTGACATATTTGTCATACATGGCCTATACTTGTGGTAGTTGTATTAAACATTTTCATAAACTCTGAACTCGCTCAACCTTTGTGTTGACACTTTTAGCAATTTATTTTGGATATCTAAGGCATATACTTCATGGCATGCATGTGGACTTATCATAGAGTGGCGGTGACGGCCGTCTCACATGGATTTTATGCACTTTAAAACATCGTTTGGATTGCAACAAACTTATTTCATAAATGTTGAATACCTTTGGGACCTATCTTTAGTAAACTCGAATGTTTTATTATAACAAGCGATGTATTTTCCAAAGCGACACTTTAGGTGCGTTCAATATAACTATGCTTCGTGATGTTATGGCATTGCGACGGAATTCCATTCATTTTGCAAAGCAATGGTAATTTGGGGTGTGACGGTCTGAGTCTTCCAACCGGATGGGTTACATGACCTCTGCGTCCGGTTGGTCTTCTACAAAAGGGGCCAACCGTTTCCGGTTGCGGGTGGCGACCGAACGGTTGGGATGGCGTTTTGGCACTTTTTGGTCATTTTCCAACCGATCCGGTTGGATTCTCTGAGTTACGGAAAATTGATCTTTAACTTCTTTTGTCTTGTAGAACTTGGTTCTTCCATCACTTTGGTCTTCAATGGTACATGAATTACTGATTTGTGCTTGACATGCTATACTGAAACGGGAATCTTCTATTTGTTGAACATTCTTTACTTTTCCTTCCGTTTCCCTGCACTTAGTTATAAATACTAGACAAACATCTTTTGATGCAATTAAACACTGAAATCGTACAAATATAACCAAATAACATATACAAAAGCACACATAACGTTACTAAAAACATGTACAATCTGAGCGTTATCAGGCTCTATATTGTTAGGTTGTAGAAACCAGGAACAGAAGACAGTATCGGATGTATACTATATACTAAACCTCAAGAGCAACATACTAAGTCTAGGATAACTTACGGAGATAGGTTGTAAGGTCATCATGGACGGAAACAAATTGACTTTGTATGATAAGAGCAAGAAGTTGTTGATGAAGGTTGAAAAGATCTAAGAATCGACTTTACGGTATTCAACTCTGGATAAAGCACCTATATATCTCTTAGAAAATGTAGATAACCAAGCATGGTTATGGCATGCTAGATGAGTCATCTAAACTTTGGCGATATCAACAAGATAACTAGGAAGGGTCTAGTGGAAGGAAAACCAGAATAAATCATGCGAATGATTTGTGATGCATGTTTATTAGGAAAACCTGATAGAACACCATTTTCAAACCAAGCTAAATTCATATCAAAGAACCCGTTGGACTTAGTATATGGAGACCTTTGTGGTCCTATAAGTCCGCACACACTCAAGAAGAAACTCATTTTCTTGTTAGTGGACAATTGTACACATTTTATGTGGGCCTACTTTCTGACGTCGAAAGATCAGGCATTTAGTACATTCAAGGAATTTAGACGGCAGATAGAAATGAAGATGAGAATGAAATTAAGGATGCTAAGAGAGGATAGAGGAGGTGAATTTACATCTAATGAATTCACCAATCTGTAAGGAAAATGGAATAACCACTGACAGGTTAATGACACCTTACTCACCACAACAAAATGGAGTAGTGGAAAGAAGAAATAGGACAGTGTTATCAACTACGAGGAGTATGATGAAAGCAATGAAGTTACCTTAACTTTTTAGAGCGATTAAACATGAAATTTTCAGCGGGGTACCTACAAGAGCCACGATAGATAAAACTCCATATGAGGCACTCTACAATAGAAAACCAAATCTGGAAAACTTAAGAATATTCGGATGCACAGCTTATGCAATGATAACGATACCTCACTTAAAGAAGTTGGACGACAGAAGCATACCAACGATTTACTTAGGAGTAGAGGAAGGATCAAAAGCATGTAGGTTATATGATCCAATAGCAAAGAAGAAACATGTTAGTAGGGATGTAAAGTTTATGGAAACAAAACCGTGGGATTGGAATAAAGATGAAGAGGATACAAGTATACAAGACACATTTTGGGCTAGTTTTGTGGTAGATGGAGTTGACAATGAAAACCTTACACGGTCAACACAAGCGATGATAACATGTATCATGAGCGAGTCGATTCTGATCGGTTTCACCAATCACACCACTTATATACACTTACAACCCACTTTCGAGAAGGAAGAAGAGAGGCTACTATTAGTTCTACGAGAGAACTCAAGAGTGATTTGATGATACACCCGAGAATCTGAGATATATGATGGAAATATATAAGTATGCGCGTAGAGTTGAACCTCAAAGTCTACTATTTCACGTAAGAAGAACCCGTAACTATAAGGAAGCATCAGGTGAGAAATGGATTGAGACCATGGAGATTGAATTGGATTCAATCAACAAGAATAATACATGGACTCTTACAACATTTCCAAAAATCGAGAAGGCAATAGGACTCAAGTGGGTTTACAAGACCAAGAGGGATGCAAAAGGAAAAATCATCAAATACAAAGCATGGTTAGTAGCAAAGGATATGTACAAGACAAGGAATAGACTTCGATGAAGTATTTACACCAGTTTCTGGGATAGAAACGATGCGGTTGATATTAGCACTAGCGACTTATCACGGTTGGCAAGTACATCACTTGGATGTAAAATGACATTTTTACATGGAGATTTGAAGCAAGAAGTCGTTACACAACTTTGAAGGATTTACTCAACAAGAAATTCGGGGAAAGTCTATAAGCTTACTAAAGCTTTATATGGCTTAAGACAAGCACCGAGCTTGGAGCGTGAAGCTTGATAACACCTTAAAGTCATTAGATTTTAAGAAGTGTAATCTCGAACAAGAAGTTTATACAAAGAGAAGCAAGAATTCTACACTTATAGTTGGAGTCTACGTAGATGATTTGATAATCACAGCACTCCAAGGAAGAAATAGAAGTATTTAAATCCCATATGAAAGACAAATTTGAAATGAGCGACTTAGGATTGTTAGCTTATTACCTTGGGATAGAAGTTACACAGACGGGAGGAGAGATTACAATCAAGCAAACATGTTATATCAACAAGATCTTGAAGGAAACAAGTATGTCGGATAGTAATGATACAAAGATACCAATGGATCCCGGTACTAAGTTGGCCAAGGCGGAAGATGGAAACTCATTTGAGGAACTTATTGAAGCTTAATTGGAAGTCTGGTACTTACTACATACAAGACCGGATCTTAGTTACTCGGTCGGACTACTCATGATCGATTCACAAGACCCGAAGGATCATCACTGAAGGCGGTAAAGCAAAATCCGATTTATCAAAGGAACAAAGAGCATGGCATAATATACAAGAAAGAAGGCGGCAAGATTACGATTCTGATGGCGGTAGTTATGGAATCAACACCGATCAAGGAAAAGGAACTATTGGGATAGTATTTTATTTTGGAGAATCACCTATTACGGTGTACTTTCGAAGCAACCAATTGGGCTCTCATCATGTGAATCGAATTCATGGCGGCTATGGAGGCGGCATGTCAAGCCTTATGGTTAAAGCGGCTACTTAGTGAATTAAGCTGGATGGGAAGAAAAAGGATATTGGCCGAAGGTCGATAAAATTTCACAATAGCACTTCGTGAGAACCCGTTTTCATGGAAAAAGCACAACCGACATTCGCTATCATTTCATTCATGAATCGTAGAAATGGACACATCAATGTGGAACACGTCGATGGAGAACTACAAAGAGCGAGATATTCTAACGAAGGCTCTACCAAGATTGAAGTTCGTGACTATCGACAAATGCTTTCAGTTCAAGACTTATGGCGAGTAGCGATCAAGATTAAGGAGGAGAATGTGAACTTATAATCTCGCTCATTGCTTCTATAGCTTCTGAAGGACCAATATTGTACAATAGATAGTTAGTAACCGAAAAGTAGTTAATGGCGGTTACAAAAGTTAGTTATTAGTCAGTTACTTCGGTTGATAACTGAATGGATACAATGGTTCAATCACACCGATTGGAAACTTATAAATATATACATTTGTATTCGATTTAATGGTTAGACGAAACAAGTATTCATTTACACTTTTGCAACTCATATTTCGACTCTAGTTTGGGACAACAAGTTAATGTTGTCGAAAGAAATAAATTTATCATATATAAGTCTGTGTGACTGTACAATCAAGCCCGTAGATTAGTCGAACCACATAGTTAGCAAAAATATGTTCATTTTGTCTAAACATAATAAGCAATAATCTCTACATCTATATATAAATGACACTATCAACATAATACTCGTTGTGTGATTCAGTATTTGTGTACCACAAGAAAGCGAGTTTGTCCTGGATAGGGTTTCCTGAATAAATCCAACCTATGAACGAACATACTAGCTAGCTGCAATGCAGTAGGCAAACCAATTATTTATTGGAAAGTTTGGTTAAATTTTAATGAAGGATGTCATCTTTCAATTGATCTATAACTGTCCATCAATCGGTTAAAATATAAAAAGGTTGGTGGGGACATTACTCTATGTCTCTATAGACCAATAAAGGGACTTAAAGAATCTATCTATTTTCATGCTCACAATTATGCACTACTTGAATACTTCAAAGTCATATGTATTGAGAAGGCTAGTATTACGTTTTCTGTAAAAATAAAGAAATCAATATGAAGATATATTGATCAAAGTTGCTATAAAAATCATAAGGTTTGTTCATGAACAAGGAGATGTTGTTAGTTACGGGACTTACAACCACGGTACAAATGAATGAATGATCTAAACGTACATTGTCTATACAATGTACGCGGCAAACTATATCATATACGTATACGTGTATAAGTAATCTGCAATAGTAAGTTGAATAGCATAGTCTAAGGTAAGTGTGATGGTGACCTCACAAGATTGACGAAACCATTAGTACAACAATTTTATGACCTAACTTAGTGTAACAAGATGATCGAGGATACCACAAAAAACATACTTTACAAAACAACTAAATAAAACATCTGCACACACAAACATCCTCAACAAATCAGTCGAAAATGCGACCGATTCGTCCCTGAATGCGTCCCATTTGAGGGTGTGTAATGGGTCGCGATGCATCGGCAAGGTCGACCGACCAGTACACTTGGTCTAAGTTATTGGAAGAAAAAGAAAAAAAGACGTTTGTTATGAGATGTTAAAGAAAAGGACATTAATCATAGGTTTCACTAACTCACAATGTTGCTTTCTGGATGAGGTGTTGTTTTTTTAATGTGTAGATAGTATGATGAAAAGTCACATTACACTGCTTTCCCAACATAACATGTTACTCACTTTGTCCTTGTTGCTAAAATCATGATAAAACTTTAATGCCCTACCACACAAGATTTCAAAACAACTAGTCTTAAGAAATGGGCTCAGTCAATGGGCTTTTTATGCCCATCAATTATTTTTCAGGCATTCTATTGTGCTTGTGTCAACAAAGGTAGTACTTCTTAGTTTAACTTTTTTTGCAATTATTGTTACAAATGGCAAAGCATTACATAAGATAAAATATGTTTGATGTTTTAATGGCTACTTAATCAGATTCTAAAAAAAATAGGTGTGATAGATCGAAGTTTCTTTGGTGAACTCTCGTGCAAATAAGTCACGAGTTCTCTCACTGCACTAGATAATATGCTCCTTTAAACCATCAAAAGTACCATCAGCACGGTTCTACACTTAGGTTACATGTAAACCGAAAACTTAATAAGTATCATATGATTCATATGGCATTGCATCCTACATCACTATAGACTAAAGCCTTTAGTTACATATAAGCCATATGTTGTTACTTGTTAGCTTCTTATAACTTTGTCATATTGCAAATTGTTTTGAAAGTTGCTACATCATTGTACTACATTTCACATGATATTATAGTGGTCACACTGAGATTCTGTTAATCGATAATGATATTGACTTTTGATATGTGTAAGGTTCTATACAACTATGGGAGTAAAATTATAGTAAAAAATATCGCTCAATGATGTATCTATGGTTTTGTTTTTCAAAACCAAGATTCAACCTAACACAATAATGATTAATAACTAAGAATAAATTAAATTTTGGATAGTATAGTTTGACAAGTAAATTTATTTTAGTGTTGTGTTTGATTGTTTAAGTTGTTGTTTTCGAACTTTAATTAGCATATATATATGACTAAAGTGGGCTGATTGTAAAAGTTATTAAAAAGCTAATTATTGTTTCGAATAACTAATGACTAAAATGAGTTAATTAGAGGTGGCTCAGCACCTACTACTCACCCAACTAGCTCCGCCCGTGTATACAACAAAACCGAAGATGTCATAAACTCTAGCTAGTATCGAAGATCATGACATCTCGGCACTAAAAGTGATGCAATTTTTTATATATTCTTTTTTCATAAAATTCGATAACACTTGTTTTAGGATTATAAGCACAAGAATTTGGTCTTGTAAAACTTATATTGAGTTAAGATCATATGCATACGAACAATTTTGTACAAGTTTGACTACGACATTACAAGATCCAATCATTGTACCTAGCAGAACCACGATTTCAAGTATGAAATGACACATCATGGAGCTTCTAAATACTGTTATTATATCTTTATACCATTTTTTATATGATGAAAGACATACCGCACGAAAAGAATATTTCGGTGAGCTACATATTTTCAAATAAAGTTGGTGCTTATATTTCGATACATGCTACTTACATCTTATTCGTGCAAGCATCTTTTATTTGACTATAATTAGATGAGTTTGTATGAGATTTTGATTGCAAGTTTGCAACATTCGCAAAATTAGTACTTATCACCCCTTTATTAAAATAAAATTAATATAAAATTTTGTTTACCTAGTTTACAACGTTAATAAGTCAGAATATAAATCAATAGCAAAGTTCTATTCATTTTACAGTTTATAGTAAAGAACTAGTTATATAACTTTGTGTATGCACAAGACTTTGACATAAAATTTATTTTGACATAGGTAATAATATATCTAAATTTTAATTATTTGTGCATACAATTTACATATAAGGGCAATTACATCTATATTCTTGTCAAAGTTCAATATTACATCAATATCCTTCTCACTTTTTAAATTACGTTAATATCCTTCCAAAACTTTTAAATTCTCATATATATATAAAAATCAATTAAATTACATTTGTATTGTTTTCTATTAATAAAATTGTTATTTACCTCTTATTTAACAAGATAAGAGCATCTCCAATGGAGGACTTTTACAAAAGTTTTTTACTATTTTAAAAAGCTTTTGAAAGACTTTTTACCATTGCAAGATAAAGCTTGTCAAAAAGATTTACTCAAAAGCTTGGCATTCTCCAACCGGTTGGAGCATTAATTGACAAGAGTTTTGTGTGTTCTAAAGTTTCATTTTACAACACTATTCAAGATGCAAAAGCTATTACAAACGCTTTTTGCATTGGAGAGATAGGTTTTTGCAAAAGCTTTTTAGACTCATCATTTAATTGCACTAAATGCATCAAGTCTTTTATGACTTGATGCATTGCTCATGCCCTAAATAACCATTTTACCCTTCACTAAATATTACAAGTTTGTCCTCTTAATATATTCTAAAATACCCATATTGACTCTTGTCAAACAAAGCAAGTTAATAATTTTTCTATAATTATTTTTGAGGTGTTAGTAACATATTCGTTCATCACTATGAAAATGATGATGAAAACAACATAC
Source organism: Chrysanthemum makinoi (assembly GCA_910596185.1). Classification (NCBI taxonomy): domain Eukaryota; kingdom Viridiplantae; phylum Streptophyta; class Magnoliopsida; order Asterales; family Asteraceae; genus Chrysanthemum; species Chrysanthemum makinoi. Next base: position 87,440,097 of record OU343221.1, on the reverse strand, counting down.
ATTACGTTCGTAAAAAACATGCATATCTATACTACTTTATAATGCATTTAGGCCTTCTAAAATTAGAAGGCTTAAAATTTAAGCCTTCTAATTTTAGAAGGCTTAAAATTAAGATAAGGAGCTCCAATCATGAGATGACGTGTCACTTTAACAAACTCCAAGCCTAACTTCTAACAAACTCCTCTCTAACTCCTAACCACAAAAAATTAAGATAAGGAGCTCCAATTATAAAATGACATGTGTCACTTCTCAACTAAAAATTCATCTTTATTTTCAAATTAAAATATCTTTTTATCTACTTATTTATATTATAATCTAATTTCACCATATTTTCTAAAATTTTATGCTTTTTAATTCAACATCCATTTTAATATATTTTTATGAGTTTTTAGTTTTTATATTTTTAGTGAGTTTATTTTATTTTAATTCAAAATTTTATAACTTTAACATTTATTTCATTTATTCCAATCATATTATAGTCATCAAGATCACACCCACAAGGCGCATGGGTCACTTCTAGTCTTAAATAAACAATTTATTCCTATGTTAGAATGAATAAAGCCAACAAGTTGTTTGTATGTGAGAATAAATTAATCAGCAAGTTCTTTGTATGTTCGTTAAAATGGAATGACCATGTTCGTATACTAGAATGCAAATCAATGATAATCACACATGTTTCACAAACCTACAAGTTGTTTTTCATATCTTTATTCAATATAAACTCAAATATATCTCAAGAAAATATAAACAACTTACTACTTGTTTTCAGATTGGGTTGTGAGAAATGATGATACCAAGACTAGAAGATGAATAGGCTACTGGAAATGAAAGCATAAAGAATGAAATAGTCAATTAAAGTGATTAGAGTAGAAGGGTAATTTAGGCAATTAGTTGTTAAATAATAATTTCAGTTTTTATAATTAGTATAAGTATTATTTAATTGATTTTTTGATATAAATAGGAATTTAAAAGTTTGTGGATGATATTTATGTAATTATAAAAATGAGAAAGATATTGGTGTAATATGAAACTTCAAGAAGGATATATATGTATTCTCCCTTACATATATTATCTTGATTTTTGTTCAATAAAGATCAAAGAAAAATTAAATATCAAATAAATCATTCTCAATAATTTATTTTTTTTATCAAAATAATAAAATAAACTTTCACTTTCATTTTAAAAACTAAATATCTCACAAATCATTGATCGTTAGACGAAACTAATCATATAATCACGCCAAGCATAAAATTACCTTTAAATTGATATCCAACATCATATATTTTCGACGAATTTTTTTTTTCGACTTTTTTGTGGGTTTAGGGTTTACGGTTAGCATTTAGGTTTTTAGGGTTTAGGGGTATGACTTTTTCGGGTTAAGCTTTTTAGGGGTTAAGGGTTTAGGTTTCTTACGGTTTAGCGGATAGGGTTTAAGTATTTTTGGTTTAGCGGTTAGGGTTTTAGGGGTTTAGGGTTTTTAGTGGTTTAAGGGTTTAGGGTTTTTTAGGGTTTAAGGGTTAGGGTTTTTTAGTGTTTAAGGGTTAGAGTTTTTAGGGTTTAGGGTTTGTAGTTTAGGGGTTGTGTTAACACAAAAGAGTATTTTTAAAATTTTCATTTATAATGTAATATATCGAAACCCGTAAAAAACAATAAAAAATAAGTTCGTCGAAAGTATACAATATTGGATCTCTATAGAAAGATAATTTTATTCTTATCACAATGGTATAATTAGTTTTATCTAATTATTAACGGTTTGTGAGATATTTAATTTTTAAATATAAGAGTGAAAGTGAATTTAATTAATTTGATAAAAAATTGATGGTTGAGATTGATACATTTGATCTTTAGTTTTTATGTGATCTTTATTGATCTCACCCCATATATCTAATTTGAACAGCACATGAGTTTAATATAAAACGAAAGAAGAATATTACACTGAAACGACAGGCAAGCGGGCAACAAGCTGCTACGCCTGCTAGCCCTTTTTGAATAGCAAAACTTAGTCTTTTAAAAACTACATTCAGAGACCTTGGGGTCGTAACATTGCCATGCATAACCCGTTGGACTCTTTTGAGCAGCTCCGACCTCGATGCAAGGAAGCCAAATGTATCAAATGCAAAAGGTACAAACGCTGTTGGTTATCAAGCACACTTTCTCGTGTTTGGTTACTTTGCACGGCGGCTTTCAAAGCGGACCTGACCAGAAAAGCATGATTCCCCAATCCCACAAGTGGAGAAACGCCCGTTAGATCTACACAAGCATGTTTCCCTCCTATCCATCCAAAGACCAAAATGTCACCGGTCTAAGTGTCGATCTTCCTTCCATCGGATCAAGTCAAGAAATTCACGGTGCTTCTTTCTTAATGCGAAATCCCAGCACCGAATACGTCAAAAGAACATCCCTAACCAAATCATGTCGGTATTTGAACCCCGAAAGCTCTTTACAATGAACTGCATGCTCTCCGAATGAGTCCAAACAAGCTTTGTGACAAGCTGGCCAACTTTCATCAACCGGAAAAATTGGGATCATGAGGCGATATTTAAGGATAGTGCGATACTCAATCGGCGACATATGTTGACCGAGACCATCTATAGGAATGGCAAGGAGAAATTCTTGAGCATGTGGTGCACGCAGACACTCAAAAACAGTTTTTTGTCTAACGGTCATCTCGAAGTGAACTTCCATGTCCTGGACAATCTTGCTAAAAAGGGCACTCGCCAATGTGTGTTGGGCTTTAGTGGGGGCGGTGTCCTTTTTAGTGAAACCGCCAAAGTCAAAACTTGGAATCATATCACGAAGACAAGTCAAAGCACAATCATAATCATAATCCATGTCGCATACACCACTGCTGCGTAAGATGTGGTCCTGAAGCACCCAAGATTGGGCCCTCGAGGCCACAAAGGCATAAGATGAAGCCTCTACCGCCGAATATAGCCCCAAACCACCAAACCTAATAGGTAAAGAAGCAAGTCGCCACTGGAGATCCCCAAAGAAGGGACCTCCACAAACCACCATATCCTCAATCGCCTCGCGCAATCCTTTGTCAAAAAGCAGAGCAGCCTCCTTCACATATACGGGTTGACACGTCCTTAAGCCAAAAAAAAGTTTAGCAATACCCATGCAAGATCGAAGCAAGAGAAGCTCACTATGGGTCTCCTAGGCTGGGGAAGGAGACGCATCATATCAATAGCACTAGAAGCCCTCTTCTTTACCAACCCGCTAATAAAACCGGCATCCCTACTAAGCGCCCCAAGAAGCTTCACGCGCCAACATGGCCTACCATGTCGTTGGGAATAAACCCTTACGAAGCTTCCTACTATCACAAGAAGGCCAAAAAGCTCGATTTTCCGATATTCAATTCAAGACCCAAAGCTGACCCGCCTCTAATGATGTCCAGAGCCCTAGCCACCTCCTCAGTGTCACCAATAACCGTCCCATCATCAAGATACCACGCATGAAGAAGAAGCTTGCAATTGTTTCTGATTTGGTGCACGAGGGGATGCAACACAAGAGCGAAAAGAAGTGGTCCCAACGGGTCACCTTGCTGAACCCTAGTGGTGGACAATATATGATTATCTCCAAGATACAATCTGGCTGGTTGCCTATATAGAAATTCTACCCATAAAGAAATAGAAGGGCACCTCATCCTGACTTCATGAAGTAAAGCTGATCTATCCACCAAGTTAAAAGCGTTAGAAAAATCCACTGTAAGCATCGCAAGAGACCCGTCAGTGTGACGATCACTTAACAACCTGTTAACGCTATGTAATATGGCCTCTGCTCCACTCGACACACCGACCCCAAACTGAAAATCATTAAGGTACTTGGTTATTTCTTTGCCAACACCTTTCATAGCCACCTTGGAAACCAACCGCCTCCATATAGTACCCACTGCAATAGGTCGGATCCCGTTGTCGGGTTTCAAGAGCGGCGTAAGAGGAGCAGACGCACAAACCCGCAAAGAGCCGACGGACATCTCCCCCCTAACCACAAATTAACCACTGCAGTAATAGCACATAATAAACCACCGCAACAGCAGACCCATCACCACATAAAGCATCCAAAATGTGTTGTGACCGCAAGCCGCCTCCCTCCCACAGAAGTCCCTTTAGGGAAGGATTTAATACAACCAATGACGTTATCAACCTCCACAACAAGGGCAGGCTCAGCATAAATAGTGCTCAGCATAGACGGAGGTGGTTTGTGCGGATGTTTAGCCTCCAAAAGCCGACACAAATCATCATTATGCGGAGCAACCCCCGATGAGCATAACACCTTCACCGCTGGCTAAAGTGACCATCAGAACCTTCAAGGCACGCTCGATGTTGGTGTTACCAGCATTTTTCTCCTTTTGGATATCAACGCTTCCTTGGTTAAGAGGCACCAGACCCGATCCATCTAATATATTTTTAACTAAAATGGCAACACCATCCTCTTTCCCCCATATGGCTAGCGAGCTCAAGATTGAACGATTTTGCACGGCCTTCCGAGATTCCCAGACTTTCTTGTCTATTTGTGGGTTTAAACACTTGCAAAGTGCAACGAGGAAGAAGTAACAACTTAACCCACGCTCCAATAGATCCCGGTTGAGCTACTTACCGTATAGAGTTGTTTTCAACGCCTGTGAGAAAGCCATACGACAACCATGTGGAATGCTTTTGACAGTAACGATAGGTTCTTTGAAAACACGATCAAGGAGTGCAACATCCAATACAAACGGCTCATGATCATTGGTCTTAGGCACTATGATAGGAGGTTTCACAATCCCGATAATGTGCCCACTAACTCTATCGGTAAACCGAATCAGGCCGTCAGGGTGATGACATGCCCGACTAATTGCATGTAATTTCATACACTTCCCACACATCCATTGACCAAAAACCTTCAATGTTTCCTCCATAGCCATGTACAGCCCATGATCCGTAGATAAAGCCTCTCGCAACACATCTCTACGTTCGACTAAGGAAAGATGCAATCTTTTGATATGAGAAATCAACCGAGGAGTCCCTTTATTCCCCACTTCCCCATCTGGGCAGCAATGAAAAGTACGAAATGGACATGGCCATGCGCCATCCGAGGATGAAGAAGCCAGAAAAAATGAATAAAAGAAACACGCCTCGAGATGAAACCGTGAAAAAAGGAAAAATTTACCTAAAACAATAGGTGGCATTTCAACAAACAGTTGGCGTGCACCACCATTTGCCCCAGAAAAGTAGCTCACATTTGCACCACCATTTGGGTTTTAAAAACACAAATGGTTAGGAATGTAAAATTTTATCTTGGCATAATAAACATTGTTCGGTGCTTACACAAGATTGTTAAATAAGATTTTTTTATAACATTATATAAAAAATATTTATACTTATATAGTAAAAAAAATCCTCGTGAACATGTGGATTTTTACATAAAATTTTTATTATGTATTAATATTAATTAATAGCATGTATAGATTTTTGTTAGACGAATGATTTGACTTTGTTTAATTAACATGATGTTGAGGTGATGTTATTTAAAATTAACTATTGATATCATGTTTTAGACATTCTGGGTGCTTATAGCACGTAATGACATTTGAGAAAATGTTTTTTGGGATAGATTTTTGTACAAACTTGTTTATTTTCTTTCACTCACAATAACCCGTGGGGGTGTGCTTACATTTTGATATTTACATTCCTTTTAAAAATAATTTTAGCCGTATTTAATTTTTAAACCCGTATACACACGAGTAAAACTTATAAAGTGGTATTTAATTTTAGCCGTATTTATATTCCTATTAAGAATAATCTTTAGTAAATGTGGATAGTAAAAGAAATACTTTTTCGAACATTTTTACTTAATCTCATAAAGAGTAATAAAATAAGTCGTTTGTATGTATACAATCACGTGTATTCATTTTTATTGCTTTCATATAATTCGTGCATGTACGCTAATTTAGTATATAATGATAATAATATTTATAAATAACAACAACATATATTGTTTTTTTTTTTAAATAATAATAAGTTTAGATGTATATGGCTAGGGTATTTATTAAAGGGCAAATAATTTAAAAAAGTATCATACTTGTCACCATTTTCTTTTGTGGGTACCGAACAAATTTTTTTGCTTTTGTAGGTACTCTTCTTCCAAATGCATCCTTTTTAGGGTACTATGTGACATTTTTGTCCTTCGCGATTTTTTTTTTCTATTAGCTAAGATGGGCAAAAATGTCCAAAAATTTCGAAAAATACCCTAAAAAGGATAAATTTGAAAGAAAAGTACCCACAAAAGCAAAAAAATTTGTTCGCTACCCACAAAAAAAAAATTGTGGCAAGTAAGATATTTTTTTCAATCATTTGCCCTTTATTAAATTTATAAAATTATTAAAAACATGAAAATTTATAAGTTTACTTAAGTTCATATAATTTATATAAAATTTAACAATTAAAATTTTATTAATTATCCTTTTTTTTTTTAGTTTTTTTTTCCTACAAAATCGACACATGTATTTTTATACATACTTTTATTTTGCTAAATGAAATTTAGATGTGTTTGGCCAAGTTATTTCAATTTTAACTATTTATTTGCTAATAAGATGGCTCAATTTAGCATGTGGCAAAATGATGAACTCTCGGATTCAATTTCAATTACTCAATATAAATTTTTTGCTTTTAGAAAATCCCTTATTATATAGGATATCATGTAATGAAAATAAAAGACCATAGACTTAAATCAATTAATTTGGCTTATAGGATTCGGAATATCACACATTTTGATCAATCAAATCTTTTCCATGAGTACTGAAAGTATATTTTACACAAGGTGTAGATTGGCGGGAATACTTTGACTTCGGATATTTTTTGACACCAGTCATTGTCCATCCCATAAGTAATAGCTCCGACAACTTTTCTGACCTAGTGGGGCACCAACTAGAGTGAGCACGAGCTAATACTCGGACCCCTAAACTCTTATTCCACAAAGTCTCTCCAGTGTGTCTATAGGTTTTGCGGAGGTGGGTACCTATATGAAACAAATGCCAAGAATAGAACTTAAATCTGGGTTAATTGACTTAAACACAAAGGCATCAACTATTGGACTAATGCTCTATTGATGAGTACTGAAAGTATAAATTAGATAGCTAAAATAAAGCATGTCAGAATTCTGAAATGATCACATCACTGGCCAAAATTTTAAATTCGTGGGTTATTTTTTTTTAGAGTAAATTACATGGATAGTCCCTGTGGTATGTCAAAAGTAACAACTTTCGTTCCTCGAAGTTTGAAGTTGCACTGGTAGTCCCTAAATTGGTAAACAAATAACACCACCGGTCCATCACTTAACTAGTGTTAAGTGATTTCGTTATATTTTACACTTTAGCCCCTTTTGGCTTAAAGAGCGTCGCATCGTCTATCCTCTATAATAACGGATGTTTATAATTTAAAGTTTTTCTACTTTAGGTAGATTTTTATACGTTTTCTTACTTTTTTATTCGATTTCGTCCGTTTTTTACGTTTTCGTCCATTTTCATACGTTTTTATCCGTTTTCGTCCGTTTTTATAAGTTTTCATCCGTTTTATAATTTTATCTATTTTGGTCCATTTTTAAACGTTTTCGTCCGTTTTTCTTACGTTTTTGTCCGTTCTCACACGTTTTTTATGTTTTCGTCCGTTTTAGACGTTTTTATCCGTTTTCGTCCGTTTTTAAACGTTTTCGTCCATTTTTATGTGTTTTCGTTCGTTTTTCTTACGTTTCATTCGTTTTTATACGTTTTATTACGTTTTTATCCCATTTTACGCCCATTTTTACGTTTTCGTCCCCTGTATACGTTTTATCCGTTTTTCTACGTTTTATATGTTTACACGCTTTTTTACGCGTCTATTTTTTACGTTTTCGTCCGTTTTATACATTTTTATCCGTTTTCGTCCGTTTTCTTACATTTTCGTTCGTTTTATACGTTTTCATCCGTTTTTAGAAGTTTTCATCCGTTTTTATATGTTTTCTTACGTTTTTTGGTCCATTTTTATACGTTTTCGTTCGTTATTCTTACGTTTTTGTCCGTTTTCACACGTTTTTGTCCGTTTTTTACGTTTTCGTTTATTTTATACGTTTTTATCCGTTTTCATCCATTTTTCTTATGTTTTCATCCGTTTTCTTACGGATAAAATGTATGAAAATGTATAAAGATGGATTAAAACGTTTCAAAACATAAGAAAAACGTATAAAAACGGATGAAAACTTATAAAAACGGATAAAAACGTATGAAAATGGACGAAAACGTAAAAAAACGGACGAAATCGAATAAAAAAGTAAGAAAACGTATAAAAATCTACCTAAAGTAGAAAAACTTTAAATTATAAACATCCGTTATTATAGAGGATACACGATGCGACGTTCTTTAACCCAAAAGGGGCTAAAGTGTAAAATATAACGAAATCACTTAACACTAGTTAAGTGATGGACCAGTGGTGTTATTTGTTTACCAATTTAGGGACTACCAGTGCAACTTCAAACTTCGAGGGACGAAAGTTGTTACTTTTGACATACCACAGGGACCATCCATGTAATTTACTCTTTTTTTTTAACACATTATACTTCGTACTTTATAAAATACAAAGCATGTGAAAGAAAATGTATATGTTAATCCAACACGTTTTGGGTCAGAATAGTTATCTGTTTAGAAATTTTACTACACACAAAATATAATCCTCGTCAAAACTATGTATTCTTTTCATTTTTTTTACATTGAAATGTTATGGATAATACTCATTGTGCATATAAGGACATTTTTCGAAAATGACGTATAATAATCTGTTTATACGTGAGTTATAACTTTATAAATAATGTGAATTCACTAGCTCCCATTTTACGCTTCACTTGAATATCATTTTCAGTCTCTCTCTATTTGCTGAGAGATTCTCTAACAGTGACCGTTATACAATGGTCCAAGTTTCCACTAATACTATAGCTTTTCCTTTTTGTTGGTAAATACAGTCAAACACATATTTAAGCTGAATATTGTCGTTTTTATCATATCAACCACTGTTTTATCGACATAAAACAATGCAAACATGTGATACATATAACTAAAAATATAGTTAAAACAATGCAAAAAATTTAGGAGCTTGGTAGGTAGCGGTAACAACATTTAAAAGTGGACGATTGATGTTTCATATAGCCTTTTACAACTTGTAAGAACATTGATAACTATCACCCTGACCAATTCATGCTTATTAAGTTACTAATTTGAAAAAAATGCATGTTTGGTCCATGTGATTTACCCCAAATAACAGGTTTAGTCTATAAGTCGTTTTAATTACACCACATATATTTATTTTTGAAACCTGTTGCCCATTTAGTCCCTATTTTAAAAAATATAGATCATCTTTGTAATTATTTACAGTTTTTTTTATTACACGGATAGTCCTTATTTCTCATAATAGGGACTAAATGGGCAACAGGTTTCAAAAATAGGTATGTGCGATGTGATTAAAACGACTTAGAGACTAAACCTGTTATTTAGGGCAAACCACAAGGACCAAACGTGTAATTTTGTCTATTAATTTTGTAAGAGTGAATTTGAAAAACCTAGTTGTAGATGCAAAAATCTGCACCCGGGACATGGCTCAGACCCCCAATGACATTCGGATCACCTAGTGTGCTACGAACCTCAAGGAACTTCTTAAATCCTATTATGCTCCCCCTCCAGAAACTTCGTAACTCATGTAGCCTCACCCTGAGTGTTTAGTCCAAAACCCAACACCATTGTGAAAATGAGTATAAGTGATTTGAATCAAGTACGAAGTAAGTATGGTAATATTATTAGATAAGTAGGTTAAAAGGCAAGTCTAATTGTGGGTTTAGGCTTATTAGGTTTAGGGTTTATGTTTCTTTGTCAACGTTACATGTCTATTATAAATATGAGTGTTGATTGACACACTCTTACTTTTGATCCACATACTTCAATGTACAATCTTCAGAAGCAACATATGATAAATGTACAACTGCTTAAAGCATAGTTTGGAGTGTGCAAATCAAAACAAAAGTGTGCAAATCATTAGCCTATAAATATACATGCAATATCACAAATGTAAATTATTTTTATTCAATAACACTCTTTTACTATTTAACATGGTATCTAAGCTTTAGGTAAGATATACCAACAAAAATTTGTTATCCTCCAGTAATACGCTACTCGCCCATAATTCAGAGGGATCGTGACTTATTTATTTTCTTTAGTTTTATTGTTTTTCAAATAATTAGCCTTTTTTTTTTTATCTAATTTATAAACCCTAGTCGTCATGATAGTAACCAATCAACTAATTCGTCTTCTTGTCAATACTCATTTTCTTTCTTCATCATTTCGTTGTTGTTAACGACAAATTGTCGCTCTCTCCTAAAGGCAAAGCAAGCCGTGAGTTAAAAATAGCAAACGTTAATGAGAAAATCGTCAAGAAGGATACAACTATGTCACCAAATACAAGTTTCTATCTTCGTGCAAACAAACAACAAAGAAGATAAGGAAAAAAAACAAAGAAACGGCTTTCAACATTCAATATAGTTTGTCCGTTTGGAAATCTCCCGTTCAAATTACGAGGGAGTACTATAGAACTAAATTAAGATCCAAGTCTAATTGAGAGTTTAGGCTTTATTAAGTTTAGGGTCTATGTTTTTTATTGTGTAAGTTACATGTCTATTATATATAGACATGCAACATCACAAATGTAAGACATCCATTCAATAATACTCTTTCACTACTTAACAAATATAAGTGTTCGTTCGGATCAGAGTAATTTCTCCTGAGGATTCGGTGCCCTAAACCCTCGAGGTTGGGGATATTTATACTATTCACATGCGCCCGATAAATACGCATGTGCTTGATGGGTTTGTCCGTACAACCCAATGGCTCAGCCGGTTATATCGAGATGACGTGGAGCTCGTTAGTAGTACGGTAGTACCGAACCTTTGGTTAGTCCTTATAGTTTGTCCTTGTGGTTTGTCCAGTTCGTCAATTTGGTTCGTTAGTGTTGTTCGTTAGTTTGGTTCGTCACTGGAGCGGATCTTCGAGAATCTGATACACCATCACTAGTTAGTGTAATTTGGTCAAATTGCAAACCCTCTATGATAACATCAAATAGTCCTGAATATTAAGTGTCAATTTCCCCCATTAATACTCGTTATTTATATCATTTATATGGATTTACGCTTGTTTTCCATTATTTTCCACTTTTAGGTAAATTACGAGCATTGGAGCTAAAGAGACGCGGAACTGGAAACATATCTAAAGATTTATCACAGTATGCTATTTTGAAGAAGTTACGGCGTAACTCATCTCTCACATTACGCGGTAACTATTGCGTGACTTAGTATGCCAACTTATCAGAAGGTTACGGCGTAACTCCTCCCAAAGGTTACGACGTAACTACATTAAGTCAAAAGAGGTTCCACGCCGCTGATACTTACGTCATAACTACTGCATCTCTTACGACGTAACCGAGCTTATTGAAGACTACGGCATAACCACTCATTAGGTTACGCCGTAACCAGCAGATCTAGTGCATTTTACGAAGAAATAGAAGGTTACGGCGTAACTCCTATATTGGTTACGTAAGTAACCAGATCTGGCCTATATATACCTCACGAATTCCAGCATTTCTAATCATCCCATTCCACACACAACACTCTGAGACCGTGGGAAAAATCTCAAGGCAGGTCTAGAGGAGCATACGGAGCTGTTTCCAAGGGAGAAGTCACTCCATTACGATAAGCATTAGCGTTTTATATTTCTTTTACTTTCAATTCGTGTATTTCGTACCTTTGAATATTGAATTGATTTGCATGATTAATATGAGCGGTTAAGCACCTTTTGGTGCTAGCCTAGTTATGATTCCTTAATTGTTTTGTTTGCTTTTACTTTACTTCCGTACAATTATTTCTAAGTGTATGAATGCATAGTTCATTGGTAGCCACCCTTGGTTCGGTAGTTTAGAATGGCGGTAGAGGCCAATTGCCTAGGAGATATGACCAACTGACCCTAGGTGAGCGGACTGCGACGGGAAGGGTAAGATATGACCAACTGACGACCCTTTCTACTTGTGCGATTTGACCAACTGATCACCTATCGTTTGGATGAACTTAAGAATTTGGGGGGGTGTAGTGTCTAAGTTCCTAATGGCCGGGCACTCACTATTATGAATCTAGCATGTAGCGGTACTTAATGACTTGGCTTAGGGGACCAGGAACAACATGACTTATGACGGTGCGCCTGATTTCTCTTGTGGTGGCATCTTTGCTGATAGGTTAGGGCGAATTGAGCAAATGCTGTCCTCGCGACTTTGACCCCACTTGAAGTAATTAGAAGTAGGTAGACGTAGACATAACTAGCTAGGAGGATTAACTAGGTTGGCACCACTTCTCTCTATTGATTTCCCTTTACCTTTTATCTGCTTTTATTTACTTTATTCTGCATTAGTAGTTTAATTAATTAAATCCCTATCGAAACTATTATTCTGTAACAATTAGACTTAGTAATAATCCAACACACATAGCTCTTGGGACGACCTCGGCTTTACCGTTTACTACACTACACACGACCGGGTACACTGCCCGTTAGTGCACTGGGGTATACCATAGGTATAGTGAGACACTATAAATATTAGGATTTTGGCGCTGCTGCCGGGGAGTTATATTAGGATTTATATTAAGTCTTTAATTTCGTTTTAAATTTTTCTCACGATCATATTTCAAGTTTTTAGGTACCATGGAAGTTGTTAACATCGATGACCTCACTCTTGAGGAATACTTGGCGTTGACAAGAGCGGAACAGGGGCCGGGTCTCGTAAGACCGGCAATTGGAGCGGATGTCCGTTTCGAAATCAAAGACCAATTTATGAGGGAGCTTCGCGCTAACCCTTTTTCAGGAAACAGGGACGAAGATGCATATGAGCACGTCGAAAATGTCCTATACATTGCAAGCCTTTTCAACATTCCGGGCGTGTCTCATGATGCTGTTATGCTAAGGGTTTTCCCAATGACTCTTACTGGAGCCGCCAGAAGATGGATCGAAAGATTGCCCGCCGGGGCAATTAATACTTGGAAGCTACTAAAGAAACACTTTATTCAGAGATGTTGTCCGCCATCGAAGATTTCTAACCAGCTTTTGGAGATCCATAATTTCAAACAAGAAGTCGACGAAACGTTGTATCAAGCTTGGGATAGATACAAAGATCTCCTTTCCAAATGTCCTACCAATAATCTGAACAACCAGCAGAAGGTCAATATTTTCTACAAAGGAATTAACGTAACTACAAGGCAAATGTTGGACTATCAAGGACCTATCCCCAACATGACTCCTACTCTTGCAATTGAAGCCATTCAAAAAATGGCGGATCACTCTCAAAAATGGCACGACGGAGGAAGTAAACGAAATCAAGGCGGAAGTCTTGAGGAATTGCAGCAATAACCAACAAGCTTGAAAATCTCGGTAGAGATATCCTGAAAATCAAAGAAACTGTTCATGCCATCCAAGTCGGCTACGAAAACTGTGGTGGGGGACATTTGACTAAAAACTGTTCTAAAATTGAAAAGGAAGATACGATCGAGGAAGCTAAATATGGAGAGAATAAGCCTTTCTATGGGGATAATCGTAATGGGTTTCGCGGAGGACCCCCACCGTATTATGAGCGTAATGAGAGAAGAGCTAACATGGAGGATATTATCAACAAGTACCATGTGGACACTACCAAGAGACAAAAGGAGCAAGAGGAATGGCTTAAAAATTTCCAAGATAAGACAAATAGGAGCCTCTCTTCCCATGACGCATCACTAAAAAGCTTGGAAACTTTAATTGGAAAGCTTGGCGACGAGGTGCAAGGAAGAAACGAGGAACAAAAGAGCAAATCTACTATATGCAAAGCTGTATTCTCTGATAACAACAAATACTCTGATGAATCTGATACTGATGGCGAAAGTGAGTTACGCCGTAATCACACCTCAGAGTTACGGCGTAACCCGAATTCAAGCAAAGACACGGGCATTAAGGACGACAACCCTAAAAGGAGAAGTCATTGGTGTAAGGCTATTGCAATTGACGATGGGGAATGCTACGACTTGTGGCCTCGTGTGATCCTCGAAAAACCTGCGATGGTGGTGTTGATAAAGAAAGGATAAAAGATGACAGATATAAGTGGACTACACTTAACGACGAAGAAAGGTTAGCCAAGTTATCGATTAACGAAGTGGAAGGACCACCTATCAAGCATTACTGTAAACCATTACTCGTCGTGGAAGATGAGATTACTCACGCTTGGCCTACGTGCAATCCTTTTCGTGAATATTGCAACGGAGGATGTAATGTGAAAAACGAAGTTTGGATATGCCCACATGAATCTGGGAGGCACGACGTTGACTTTGGAAATCTATCATTTAGAGATTGGTATTCGATAAGATTTTGGGACACAATAATTAATTCAGCTTTGTTTATAAATCTGGAATTCAAATATGAGAAACATATTCTTCGAGGTAAAACCATTAAGCCCTTTGATGATATTCCTTCGGAAGATGATAATGACGAAGGAGTTCAAAATCATTGGTGTGAACAAATTAAAACCAGCAACGAAAACATTTGGGCTTCCTGCAACCCTTTTGAGTATGAATGTGACGGGGGAAGCAGCATTGAGAGAGCTGGGGAAGACGAATTCCTATGGACTTCAACTAATGATTCTGAAAGGACGGAATTGCCTTGGCCAGATGATCTCGAATTCGACGATTGGTCAAAATCAAATACGGAAAAATTGACGCGTTAACTAAAGAGAAAATCTGGAACGGGTGTATGAGTAAAGATCAACCTAACAACGAAGTTCCTAATGAAAAATCAGAAGGTGACACCAAGGGCTCGTCTAAGGTAGAAAATGAAGAATGCAAGCAAATACTCAACCAACTTGAAGATACCGATTCCGACGATGATGATTTCGATTATCTCGAGTTACAAGGCGAAGACGGTTTCATTGACCCAGATGATGAAGAGCACGAGAAAAGAAGATGCAAGCTTCTTGGCATCCCATTTAAGAGGCCACCACCAATTATAGCCGAAAAATTTGAGTTTACGCGATACCATTTGGGGCCTGAAATTTTTTTTTGCAAGATCCGGAAAACTGAAACCAAGGAATATCTCCGCACTGCCACAAATGTCGGGTGGGTTAGGCGTAACTTAATGAAGGACATGTAAGAGGTCGGGGAAGTCCTAAGGCCCCCATAGAAGCCCCGCGGCTCTAAGTATAACTTAAAGACTCGTAAATAAAGAAAAGTGCTCTTTCGGCAGACAACCCGAATTATCCCTTTCTTTTATTTTATTTCCTTTTCTGTTGGGTTTTGTGTTTTCTAACTATTTTTGCAGGAAACGAGGAAGTAATTGCTGCTCCAGTTTGCTGATCTGCACAGAGTTACGTCGTAACTCATCTTGGTGATTACGCCGTAACCAACATTTTAGCAGCAGAATTCTTGACGCATTACCAATTACGGTGTAATACCCTCTCAGTGGTTACGCCGTAACTACTCGCTTTGCAGCTCATTCCAGGTTTTGCCAGTTACAACGTAACTCCCTCAAAAGAGTTACGACGTAACTTTTCTCTGCTTTAATTCTTTCATTTTAAAACACAATAACCTTGTATTAGTTTTTAAATGAACTTTGTGGGTGTGTTCCCTGTAAACCCTCACGAGACTTCACTCGTCCACTTGGGACACCAAGTGGTTTAAAAGGCTTGTTGCATTCGCTAAATGCAATCGTGATTCCTATGAAAATGAGTTAGGTTTGTTTTATTTTCATTTTTCATTTTTTATTTTTAGAATTATGCTTGTCGGTATTGTAATTTCAGGGATTGAAGTTTGTTCATGATGCTTATACGAAGGCACGTCTCTTGTTCGTGGGCCTTCCTTCTTTATGGAGCAAATTTCAGGGAAGTTCTCGCTCTAATTCTACCTTTCTTTTCACCTTTATTTAATGCCTAGTACAAAAGGGACTTTCTACAATTCAAGTGGGGGGACGGGAGTAGAATTATCTCTTGAACTTTATTTCGCCCTCATTTTTCTAGTTTATTTTGAAAAATTATGCCATTTTTTAAATTTTGACATGTTTTTCTTAACCTAACTAGATTAGACCTTAGCCGAGCACGTACAACCCTTGATATTATATGGTGAGATTAGCCTTATCTGTTTCTAATATTTTACCCCAAATCCACCAAATTATGAGTGTGCCGGTAGCTTGTAAACTTTAGAACTTGGCATTTGCATCATTTCGAGACCATAGATGAGGTATGTTGAGTTGGCTCGATGTATTTGGACTTTCCAGTTTTAGAAGGCAATATTATAGGATTATCACTCAAACAGCCTACCATTGTGAGTCTATCGATTAGTCACCTCGACTTTTCGACCCCCATGTGAAACCCTTTTGTTGCACTCATCTTTAGTGCAAGATACCCCTAGATACACCCTTCTGAGCCATTCCTTTCATTTTGTTCACCCAATATATTGTTTCGATACACCTATACACCTTAGCCTACCCTGTAGTCTTTATTTGTGATTGGGAAGTCAAAATTTGCCTAAGTTCAAGGTTCGAGTGGAAAGGTTCGGAAATCACGCTTTCATCGACAACATTTTTGAAGATCATTGAAGACCCCCCGAATTCCCATTGTTAATCTCAAGTGGGAGGATATTATGTTAGTATTGATTGTTATGTTGAAAAAAAAATTTGTTATAATTATGTTATTGTAAAGTGCGATGTTATAAGCACTGTAGTATGAGCTTTATTGATTTAGTATCGAGGAGGCCACCTCGGTCACATTTGAAGATTAGAGTTGGTAGTTATGCCAACAGTTGGAGAAAAAAGTAGTGTGCCCATCACGACGTCCTCTAATGACACATCTACCTTGCATTTCATGATCCGGTTTCTTGACTTCAAAGCTTGAACTTTGGGCGAACGGTAAGTGGTGATGACTTGGTTATAGATTTAGACTACCTGCTTGTTTTTTATTTTACACCAATTATATATCCCACGTCTTATCCTACCCTTTTAGTCATGAAGCGTGTCTAGGTGATGCAGCGAGCAATCTTTGGTGTCTTGGCCATGGATTTGGTCATGTATCATTGATTTTGTCCACTTCGCCGTGACATGTTAGTAATGACGAGTCACCTCTTAACCTTTGTCGTGTCTACCCATATTGCCTTCTAGAATTGTTTAGCCCTTAACTCTAGTGGTGGAGATTTGTGTGACTGCCAAGCTTATGATAGAATACATGCTATTACTGTGCGATTGAGTGATCACCTCGAAATTGACACTTAGAATAGTTGAGAGATTTGAGTGTTTGTTCCCCTTTCGTGAGGTGTTCGGCTTTGTTTTATTCTAGCATAAGGGATTTGTAAACTCATATTTTCCAGGTTATGGGAGATATCTTTCTAGGAATCTATCTAATAAGGTCTACTTGAGGGCAAGTAGAGTTCAAGTGGGGGGATATTTGATAACATCAAATAGTCCTGAATATAGTGTCAATTTCCCCCATTAATGCTCGTTATTTATATCATTTATATGGATTTACGCTTGTTTTCCAT
Organism: Chrysanthemum makinoi; assembly: GCA_910596185.1. NCBI lineage: Eukaryota > Viridiplantae > Streptophyta > Magnoliopsida > Asterales > Asteraceae > Chrysanthemum > Chrysanthemum makinoi. Next base: position 87,422,520 of record OU343221.1, on the reverse strand, counting down.
TGTTTTCCACTTTCAGGTAAATTACGAGCATTGGAGCTAAAGAGACGCGGAACTAGAAAAATATCTAAAGATTTATCACAGTATGCTATTTTGAAGAAGTTACGGCGTAACTCATCTCTCACATTACGCCGTAACTATTGCGTGACTCAATATGCCAACTTATCAGAAGGTTACGGCGTAACTCCTCCAAAAGGTTACGACGGAACTACATTAGGTCAAAAGAGGTTCCACGCCGCTGATACTTACGCTGTAACTACTGCATCTCTTACGACGTAACCGAGTTTATTGAAGACTACGGCATAACCACTCATTAGGTTACGCTGTAACCAGCAGATCTAGTGCATTTTACGAAGAAATAGAAGGTTACGACATAACTCCTGTATTGGTTACGCCGTAACCCAGATCTGGCCTATAAATACCCCACGAATTCCAGCATTTCTAATCATCCCATTCCACACACAACACTCTGAGAACGTGAGAAAAAGCTCAATGCAGGTATAGAGGAGCATACGGAGCTGTTTCCAAGGGAGAAGTCACTCCATTACGATAAGCATTAGCGTTTTATATTTCTTTTACTTTCAATTCATGTATTTCGTACCTTTGAATATTGAATTGATTTGCATGATTAATATGAGCGGCTAAGCACCTTTTGGTGCTAGCCTAGTTATGATTCCTTAATTGTTTTGTTTGCGTTTACTTTACTTCCGTACAATTATTTCTAAGTGTATGCATGCATAGTTCTTTGGTAGCCACCCTTTGTTCGATAATTTTGAATGGCGGTAGAGGCCAATTGCCTAGGAGATATGACCAACTGACCCTAGGTGAGCGGACTGAGACGGGAAGGGTAAGATATGACCAACTGACGACCCTTTCTACTTGTGCGATTTGACCAACTGATCACCTATCGTTTGGATGAACTTAAGAATTTGGGGGGGGGGGTGTAGTGTCTAAGTTCCTAACGGCCGGGCACTCACTATTATGAATCTAGCATGTAGCGGTACTTAATGACTTGGCTTAGGGGACCAGGAACAAACAGGACTTATGACGGTGCACCTGATTTCTCCTGTGGTGGCATCTTTGCTGATAGGTTAGGGCGAATTGACCAAATGTTGTCCTCTCGACTTTGACCCCGCCTGAAGTAATTGGAAGTAGGTAGACGTAGACATAACTAGCTAGGAGGATTAACTAGGTTGGCACCACTTCTCTCTATTGATTTCCCTTTACCTTTTATCTGCTTCTATTTACTTTATTCTGCATTAGTAGTTTAATTAATTAAATCCCTATCGAAACTATTATTCTGTGACAATTAGACTTAGTAAGAATCCAACACACATAGCTCTTAGGACGACCTCGGCTTTACCGTTTACTACACTACACACGACCGGGTACACTGCCCGTTAGTGCACTAGGGTAGACCATAGGTATAGCGAGACACTATAAATATTAAGACCTGGTCAGTAAAACCTGCATCAATCTACAACTTCAAACGTGCAAGCATAAATTACGTTGGTTGCTTTCATGTGTAATTATCGTTCTCCAGATACTGCACTTGCACTCTTAAAGTTTACATATCCACACGACGAAGATGACAACTGCACATCAGAGTTCTTCATAAAAACTTTGCCCGTCACTTTCGTTGTTGTAAGAATGCGCCTGCCACTTAGTCTAACAACATCGAACAAAAAAATACTCCATAACAGTCGTCACTAATGGCCTGTGTGATCTTTTGCAAAATTACCCAATGATTGTCGCCTAAGAACGTTTTCAATACCGATAGCAGCTCCCGCTGAAGCAATTGTAGCCTTTCTTCAGCTTTAGACAAAAAAATGTTAAGTAAATGAGTAATAAACATAGGCAATACTAGGGGTGAAAACGAGCCGAGCCAAGCCCGAGCCTGCTAGAGCTCGAGCTCGGCTCGTTTATATATAAAAAGCTCGACCTCGTTTCGAGCCTCACATTTTGAGCTCGAGCTCGGCTCGTAAAATTTTTCACAAGCTCGAGCTCGGCTCGTTAACACAAAGCTCGACTCGTTAACACAAGGCTCGAGCTCGTTAACATGTTTATACGTATAGAAAATATATATACGTATATATTTCTAGGGCTCGTTTAGGCTCGCGAGCCTAAACGAGCTTTATGTATAGAGCTCGGGCTCGAGCTCGATTATTAAATGAGCCCAAACTTAGGCTCGAGCTCGGGCTCGAGCTCGTTTAGGCTCAGCTCGTTCAAGCTTTTTACCGATCCGATCCGGAGCTTTTCACGAGCGGCTCGACTCGTTTCCACCCGTAGGCAATACTGATTATGTATTAAACATTCAAATAAAGTAAGTGTGCAAGTACAATCTTGAAACTAATTAAATAAGTTAACATTATTAGTTAAAATTCATCCACTACATCAACTTACAAATAAAAAAAAAGATCGAAAAATTAGTAAACATACTGATTTTAAAATGTGAAAAAAAAGAGCGGGAAATTAAACTAAACATATTCGTGTCAACCATCTTATTAAAAAGTTGTTAAAAAACCAATTTCCTTCGAGGCGCGAAAAACGTTGATTTCCCGGCAAATTCAGCGAGATCTCGGATTGTTTCACACACCAAATCCTTAAAAATCAACCGTTCGATGTTAAGAACGGCTTCGGATGTCTCAACCGGATTATCCCCCCATCCGTTGTTTCTAGCAAGGTCTCTTTTTAGTACTACACATATGAAATCCAACACATTGTCCGCTTTTTCGGGCTCACGGATTTTTTCAAACTCGGAACAAATTTGTTTGATAGAGTTGTGGGATTGTGTCACGTTCCACGGGGGTAATTGTTCATTTTCGTCTAGGAGTTCTGAGACAGCGTCGAATATGAGTTTTCGGTGGAGTTTTGAGGCTTTTGAGGTGTTGGTTCCGTTGAGAAATTGTTGTTTTTCAAGTAGGAAAAAGAGGTTTGAGTCGTCTGGAAGGTATTTTGATGCTTGGAGTATTTGTGAAATGTATGTGAGATCAGGGTCGTTGGATGTGAAGTCGTCGTGGTTTGGTGATGTTGGTGAGATGATTGAGCTCCAAATATCGTCTTCTAAGTCAACGTTAAGATCTGTAGAGGGAAAATAAGTTAGGCAAAACACACTAAAACAAAGAAACACAATCAAATAAGAATACACATTTACGCGTTTCAGTTAATCTATTTGATCACGTTACACTACAATTGTTCTGAAAGCCCACAATTTACAACATAAACTTAAACAAAATCTACCTCAGATCATGTTTTAGTTATCCAAATAAGGTCCAATAAAATTTAAAATACTAACATTGATCAATATAAACATAAGCGTACCATTACTCAATTACAAAATATCATTCGAAAAACATTTTTTTCTCAAATCGACCCGGGACAACCTATTTACTTGATGGGCATTTCTCATACACTCTATAGGACTACATTAAAGTGTACATTAATTCAACATTAGCTAGCATAGTTGCAACTAACAACTGACCCGTATAGTACATAAACTTATTTACACTAGCGAACCAAGACTAAACGTGACTGGGTGTACTAGTTGGTAACATCATGACACCTTCGGCCTACTATTTCTAATTGTACGGTTTGACCAAAACCTCTTGATGTGACAATATAGGGAGGGTTTGTATAACATACCCCGATAGAAATAGTCCAAAAACTTATGAAAACAACAGTACCATAACTAAACTACCAAAAGAAACAGATATCAGTCTGTATCAAAAATTTATAAGCACTGACATTGATAACAGTTACTATCATCTACTAGCATGAATTAAATCTCTCATTCAATGACTGCTTTACCACGCCGTCGAAAGCCACCAGCCACGTGACAGTATAACCAACGGCACATGTTCATCTTTTGTACGTACTACTATTATCTAGTCTTCATGTTACTGTATAAGATATTTTAGTTTTCTGATTTTTGCCTACGTCCTTATTGTTTTTTAAAGAAAAGAATATTGTTTTGGGTGAGCGAATGGGTGTTCGCCACGTGGTGGGGTTAAGGAGCTGGATTGGAGAATACTGTGTTGTTTGGACATGAGTCCATGTGGGAACGTCATGTGAACGCAAACAAGATTTGTTTTTTGTTAACATGTTTGTGACTGAGTTGACTCGGTTAACGAGTTAGAGGGTGTTTGGATAGAAACTGTCAAAACTCCATTTGATACAACCGTTTTTGGTTTGTAGGAGTTCCGTAAAGTTTCCGAAAAGATTAAGGTTCAAAACTCGTTAGGCCTGTATTTAAGGATGATCATGAAAAGTTCAAAAACGGTTATGCCGTTATGATAACACGTGTAAGCCGTGTATATCATAGCTAAAAAAGCTCCACTTCGGATACCCTAAACTTATACGTACCATTTTAAGTTAACATTATACAAGTAAAATATATCAAAAAATTAAAACTACTTAATTTACCTCAAATAGTACTGAGAAGTTATTAATAGTACAAAAAGCATTCACAAACACGCTCTAACTTAAACGGCAATGTGTACCTTTAAAATGAATGCTCCGTTTCATGACGGGTGAAGGAGACGACGACTCATCCTTGTCGAACATCGAGTCAAGTACCGAGACTGGACTCGGTAAAACCGAGCCCAAACTCGCTTGTGACTCAGCAAGACTATTCATTTCTGCTATGCTGCTTAACAACTTGTCACATCTAGCTAACAAACTCTTTCCATCTCTATTCTGTTAAACAATAAAACTTATATCAGATCCAACAAAATATAAGTAAATCAATAACATTACAATAGTTTAAGTATTTTATATACCTCTGGATCGGAATAAGACGTCGTACTACCCGAACTTTCGGAAAATGATGACGTCTCATCCTCCGTCATAAAGTTCCTAGGAACTTTGACAAGCTCCGGTTGCCTACGGCTTCTCGGAGATCGATTAGTAACAGACTGGTCATATCCGTATCTCTTCGGTGTAACTCTTGGTGAATTAACAGGCGAATTTCTATCATTAAAGCTCCGTTGAGTCTCGATGCTCAACGGTTTTTTCTTAACAATAGTATTGCAATTTCTCGAGTTGTTATTATCAACTCGAGTTCTCACAGGGCTCCGTCCGCTTCTATCAGCTACTCGACTCCGTGGACTCACTGACGGCGAGGAACATGAGTTATTCCCGAAACTCCTCTTATTCACCGCTGGTGAGCGCCACGGCTTTGTGAGAACAACGTTTGGATCGTCATAAACGAAATTCCGACTGTTGTTCTCTCTAATAGGGGAGGGTCTTTTGGAATGCAGTAGGCCTTTGAGCTGTAATGCTTCGAGAATGTTCTTCAGTGTTTCCAGATCGTTTGTTTGTTCACCGGAGTCGCCGTACACCGGCAATGACGCCGGAGCCAGCTTCGGCTCAGGGAAGAAGTCGGTTGAGTCGAAGAAGCTTCGGCGTTGTTGTGGTGAACGCCATTGATGTGTTTTAGAAGAATCGCTGATCTTCTGACTATTCACTTTGTTGGTATAAGCATTTCTGTTGTTGTTGCTTACATTGTCTCTGACAATACTTGTGTCGTTCATATTCGTTTTTATTTGAAACTGTTGTTTAGTCTGCACACCGTTTCCATTTCCGTCAATAAATCGGGAATGAAACAGATCTTTTGAAACTCTAGATTCAGAGGCCGACCTTCTCAGCTTCGGTTCCTTCACATTTTCGGGACTCGATTTACCATTTTCCGAAGGTAACTGCTCGAGTCCCATAAGTCTAGCAATAACACTAGGCGACCGCGCATTCGGTCCATTATCCGGCTTAGCACGAAGACTCCCTTTCGAATCAACTATCGCTCGGCTATCGAGTGATAATCTCGGCATTTCTTTACAAAACTTCCACGAGTTTTTCATTGTACCTTCTTTTATTTCAAATAAAGGAAGGGGTGACGGTGATTTAGGTGGTGTAACATGTACCGGAGAACTCCTGAACCTGTCAGGACTCTCAGGTACCCTCACCGCTACCTTCTCAGGTAGCGGTGATACCGGTGATTTTGTTGGTGTAACAGTCCCTGTTGACTGTACTGACTTCACTGGTGAAGAAACCGCAGCAACTCCCTCTAGCTAAAAAAATTATAAAAAAAAAATTAGTCGCTAAATGTGTTATACTAGTACATGAAAAATTAGTTTAAATATAAAAAAGAAGCTTACAGTAGATGGAGGGAGACGTTTATGAGAATAAATACGTTTTCCTGATAAAATCTGTTGCCGATCGAATATATGAAGGAAACCCGACATACATCCGATTTGTTTCTCGAGATTTTGGTCTTGGATTAGCCCCGCCATCATTTTACGACGATTTTCGACGATAATGGTAAGAAAATATATCTCTAGTTAATCTCCTAAGGGGTCTATTTATTGTTGAAGTTACTAGTTTACATTTGTATAGTGAAGTGAATGAATGGTGTTACTTTTTTTTTTGGTTGGGAGTGTGGTTTTGTGGGGCGTTATAATGCTTTATCTGAAACTCTCCCGCTTTGTGCTGATTTAAAGGGAGAAAGAAGAAAGGAAGCGAGATGAGTGAAGGGAGACATGGTGGTGGGGTAGGCTACTTGGTCAGATTTGTTAATCACATTTCTCAACAATCTTATTTTTAATTACTTGTTATTTTGTTCTAATCTTATTACTCCGTAGTTCACACTTTTGTTTAGAAAACTAAAATAAATATTTCCCTACGTCCCATATTGACCGTCCACTTTGAAATTTCAAAGTCTTTTATTTCAAACTTTGACCTTATATATTTTTAATTGTGTTATATAATACTTGATGTAAAATATATGAATAGATTGAGTTTTAAATGTATTTTTTATTGGTATAATTTTTATTAAATATTATATAACACAAATAAAAATATTTAAGGTCAAAGTTAAGAAAGAAATACTTAGAAAGTCAAAACATGACAATTAATATGGGACGGAGGTAGTATTTGTCTTGGTTTTAGACAGACGAGTATCCGTGTATAGCCACTGGATTTTATAATGTCATATAGTTTTCGTGATAAAAAAAAGTTTATGAGTTATAAACGAAAAATAATAAAAGTTCGAGGATTTGAGATTAAATATAATGTTTTGAAACCCGCTTCGACTTGGGCGGTTCAACCGGTTGAACCGTTCTGGTCGAAAAACGGGTCAAATTAAACCGGGTCAACCTGCTGAGTTTGAAGCGTCCCAGATTAATACGGTTTTTAATGTGTATTAATACTTTTTTTTTAAACATATGTCATATAATTCATAGTTTTCAATAATTTTCTTTTCAAATGTCATATAAGTCGTAGTTCCCTTTCCAAATACATAGCTTGACCATTTTTTAACATTTCAACTTTGATAATTTTTACTTTATATTTATATGTAGTATAGATTAGTTGTATTTTTAAAATTATATATTGATATGTTAGTTATTGGTGTGAATTTTAATTGAGATTTACACGTGTGTTTGGCGTATAGCGTTTAACAATATTTAGTAGCGGTAAACGTTAAATGTTGTGATTTCAAATATTTGTTTGGCAAGTATCAAGTATCTTTTTTTGTTTTTATCAAAATACTCTTTTTATAACCCTTCATGGAGTATCGTTTAAAAGTGTTAAACATTTGAAAGTCGTAATGATGCAAAATTGTGTCATTTTACACATTATAGGTATCGCTACAACTACGTTATCAAACTTTTTTATAAGAAAAAACAACTTCTACTCACAACTACTACTCCCTACTACTGTACTATCGTTATATTTGTAAAATACACCATATGTGCTTGTTGGTAAGGTGTAATCGTGATAAGTCAAACCTGTAAGTGACAACTAAATTTAGATTAATTAAATTAAAGCATCGCTAGAGAGATTTAAAACTTTTAAAGTGATTTATTTGAGCAATAGTTCAATGTTGCTCATCCGATTACTTACTTATTCATAAAAAATAATTACTAATACGTATCAAGGTAGGGTATCTGTTGCGAAGTGAATAAATTTAAAAAGTGTATAAAGTCATCATAGAGCTACATGTGTCCCACTATAAATTTTATTAAAAACTCCGTCCATGTGTATAATGGTCTTTTGACCCTTTTTGTTTGTCCACCTCAAAATTCAAAAACACTATATCTCTTAAACGACAAACTTTTTGAAAAAACCGATTTTATTATAATTTTTAAAATTTGATTATATTTAATTTGGCATAATCTTGTTAATTATTTCGAAACTTTTTTTTTACATAGTCATTGAGTCTTGCTTTTCTTGACTTTTCTTGCCATTTTTCACCCTATTTTTAACCTTCAAAATTGTCTAATCTTAAATTACTTAAAACAAGAAAGTTGTAGACTTTTGTTTACTCTTTACACAAGTTTTTGAATCACTCAAATCCGATGTCATATAAATAAAATATCACCCGTTAAAGATGCCGTTTTACTCATATTTGTTGCAGAAAAAATATTTGATTAAATGTCTAGCTTAGATTTTTAGTGTTAAAATTACATTACTAGCTCTAATTTTTGTACCACAATGCATTATTAATCATTTTATTAATGTAAAATTCACAAAGTAATGTTTTTTAATCGTTAATTTTTTTTTAAATGTACATTTTGTTCATCAGTTAGTTTTTGTTTATCAGATAGTCTTTGTTCATCAGTTAATCTTGTTCATCAGTTATTATTGTTCATCAATATATTTGTTCATTAATAATCTTGTTCAAGACTGATGAGGTGATGAACAATATTAACTGATGAATAAGACATACTTTTGTTCATCAATACGAGATTCTGTTCATAAAAAAATATCGTTCGTCAATAAAAAGTATTGTTCATCAATAAAAGAGTTGTTCATTTTTTTATTAATAAAAAATATTGTTAATTAATAAAAAGAATTGTTCATCAGTTCTCTTTAGTTTTGTTTATCAGTTAAATCATAATATTTATCAATAAAAAACATTGTTTATCGTATACTTTGGTCATTAATACAAGTGTTGTTGAATAAAGTTGTCCATGAAAAAATTATATTGTTCGTCAGTTTATCAGTTTTTCAAAAAAAAAATCATAGTGTTCATCAGTTGTTTAAAGAAAATCACAATGTTCATCAGTTAAGGTCACAGTGTTCATCTGTTGGTTGTTTGTTCATCAGTTAAAAAAAAGCTAAAAGTAACAAAAATAACAAAAGATGTATTGTAATACACTAATTAGTGCATTTAAATCTACTTTTATAAGATGAATCTCTTTTAGGCATTTTATCAAACAATTTGTGTGCACTAAATATGACTAATACGTCATCTTTAACGTGCGATATCTCACTCATATAATATTGGATTTGAGTAATTCAAATTTATGAGTAAAGAATGGCCAAAAAGCTACAACTTTCGTGTTTTAAGTTTTGCATAATTCGGCATTTAAACTAGATAAAATTAGAGCCGAAAGTGCCGAAAATTTTAAGAAAAACAACACCCACTTAAAAAGCTGAAAAAAGATCGTGATTCATATATCAAAATGTATACCAAATTAAAGAGAATGAAAAAATCATTGTGAAATCGGTTTTTTGTAAAAGTTTGTCGTTTGAAAGTTATTTACGTTATACCTCTAACCGAAAATACTAAGGAAAAAAGGGAGGGAGTGGGTGAAGGACTCGTGACACTAGCTTATTGGCTTTCTAGACTTTTTAAATTTTTTCCCTTTTCAAGAGATCGCAACTCTACTTACCAAATACAATGCTACTTTACCAATTATTATTCAAAACCCAACCATTTACAAAAATGTCTAATTTGGTGCGTAAAATACTCCCATTGGGCAACAAATATGACGTGTTCAACTATTATTCGTCTAAAACTTAAATTTGTTGCTCTCACACTTGTTTTTATAACACATTTAATATATGGTGCGCAAAATGCTCACTTGAACATCAAATTATAGATGACACATTCTCATTGGTTTATAAATTAATTACGGTGCTCTAGATGATCCATCAGTTTTTTTTAATATATGGTGCCGCAAAATGCTTTTTTTGGCCACCAAAGTATAGGTGACACCTTCTCATTAGTCTATAAATTAATTATGATGCTCTAGATGTTCCTTCAACTTTTTTTTAATATGGTGCGCAAATTTAGGTGCGTGCGCACCAAAATGTTCAAAATCTCAAATACAATTACAATATATTCCTTTACGAAAATAGACTAGTAAATACGATTATTTATCCAAATCTCATTATTAATAACTTGGCACGTGTGTTTCGAGTATGTTGAAAAACTACTTAAATTTTTGAAATAGTGTTTGCATTGGGATGTTCTCAGGTATCAGAAGTTTGAACTCGATATACATGGTTACATTTTTGAGTGGGTTCACAAAGCTTGTATGCCTTGTCAATTGTAGATTTGTAGACGAGATTACATGTTTATCATATTTTGTATATTGTCACATAATCATTAAACTTTTTACGGGACTAACTTATGAGTCGAGCTATAATGTACGTATCGACTCCATTGATACAACCTTGTTTTATATTGTTATTAAATTTGATAAATAATATAAGCTCGAAAGCATTGGTAAATTTATTAACTTCAAGCTTGAAAATGATGGTTTGATTAAGCTTAATTAATCTGAGTTTGGAGCATCAAGTTTTCTAATCATATCGAGGTTGAACTTGAAATTGTATCAACGACCACATCCTGAATTGTTAAGTTGGAGGTATGAGTTGCAAATATTTGGTGAAGTTTTGTTTGCTTGATGGATTATTCAAAAGAAGTCATTAGTAAATAAGGTATTTTAACATTTATTATAAAGAGTCTTAGGGGGCGTTTGGTTTGGGTAATTTGAAATTCCGGAATTTTAAATTCTAGAAAATTTAAATTCTTGAGAATTTAAAATTCCGGAATTTAAAATACTTTCGCATGTTTGGTTCACAGAAATTTATAAATTTTTTTTTATTTTATTATTTTTTAATATAAATTTCATAAAAATTCTATTTAAAAGTTTATAAAAAAAATTATAAAAAAGTTTAGAAAAAATTTATAAAAAAGTTTATAAAAATTTATAAAAAAAAGTTTATAAATAATTTATGAAAAAGTTTATAAAAAATTTATTAAAAAAGTTTATAAAAAGTTTATAAGAAATTTATAAAAAATTATAAAAACAAGTTTATAAAAAGTTTATAAAAAGTTTATAAAAATTTCTAAGAAATTTATAAAAATTTAAAAAAAGTTTATAAAAAATTTATAAAAGTTTATAAAAGAGTTTATAAAAAAAGTTTAAAAAATCTATAAGAAATTTATAAAAATTTATAAAAAAAAGTTTATAAAAATTTATAATAAAAGTTTAAAAAAAATCTATAAAATAGTTTATAAAAAATTATAAAAAAGTTTATAAAAAAAATTCATAAATATTCTATTTAAAAGTTTATAAAAAAACAATAAGAAAAAAGTTTATAAATTTTTTTTCAAGCAAATTAAATTCTACTTTTGGAGGGTTGATTCTCCCATTTTAGGCAATTCGAGGAATTGTAAATTCTTCAATTTTCCCCATTTGAAGTTCGACCAAAAGCGTTTGAAGGGAATTAAAATCTGAAATCATCCAATATCCCCAGTGCCCCAAACCAAACCCTTAAACTATTTAGTAAAAAAGATATTTTGTGATGACATCCCACTCTCAAAATGATAAGCTATTTTCGCAAAATGTTTACGTTAGGATAATCATGAGTGATATCAATGAAATTACATTAGAGATACTCCGTAAGAGCACTTCCATCCATAACACCAATAACACCAATAACACCGTCTACGTCAGCGTCAGCGTCACATCAGCTTTAATATTTAACATTAACATCCCCAAAAAACACTCCCATCTATAACATCTCAATAACACCATAACACCAAAAATATTTCATATTTTCAATTTCAACCCCTAAACTAAACAAACACTTCATTTATTAAACTAAAACAAACATTTCATTAAAACTAAAAACATATTACAATACGAGATTAAAAAAATACAACGAAATAAAAAAAAAAAACACTGCAGTTAAAAAAAAAATAGCAAATACTTATTCATCGTCATTAGCTGTTGTTGTTGTCCATGTCATTCAAGATTATTCTGCCAAACATGCTCCATAAGGTCCTGTTGGAGTTGGGTATGCGTTTGTCGGTCGTGTATTTCTTTTGCCTTACGACTGTGAGTATCACATCTTTCGACCCATCTTCGTTGCCTCAAATTTCTTGACGGATCCACCCACAGTTCGTTATAGTCACGAAATTCAAATTTTTGATCTTTTACAATCATGTTATGCATAATAATGCAACAATACATGATTCTACGTATCGTAGCAATTTCAAATTGACGTGCCGGTTGTTGTAGTATACCCCAACGACCTTGAAGAACACCAAAAGCACGTTCAATATCCTTTTAGGTACTTTCTTGTCTCCTTTTAAAGTACGTATGTTTTTCATCAGTTGTTGCCGTGAAGGATTTGGCGAAAGTTGCCCACTGTGGATAAATTCCATCGACCAAGTAATACCCCTGTTCATACCTAGTTCCGTTGACCATATAAGGTGCTCTTGGGGCATTATCGCCAAGAAGGTCGTCGAATAACGGAGAGTTATCTAAAACATTAATATCGTTATTTGCCCCGCCATCCCAAAAATGCATGCAGATCCATAAATCTTGAGAAGCAGCGACTTCAAGCATAATTGTTGGGTATTTTTATCACCCCTAGCAAAATGCCCTTGCCAAGCCACTGGACAATTTTTCCATTCCCAGTTCATGCAGTCAATGCTACCAAGCATTCCCGGAAAACCATGTTTTTCTTCATGTTGTTGATAAATTTTTTGAATGTCGGTCCATGTTGGTTTTCTTAAATACTCGGCATAAACAAATCAATAATACATTTGTTAAAATTATCAAGACATAATTGTGACGTACTCGCACCCATTTGCAAGTATTCATCAAATGCATCGGGGGAGGTGCGTCGTACGCCATTGGCGTATGGCAGGCGTACACTTCATTAGAGCACTTATACTCATTCGACCACAAGCATCGGGTGTTTGCTTAAAGTAATTAAAATGATCGGAATATTATCGGAGTATAAGATTCAATACCTTCAACTATTTGCGGGAATAGTTTCCGGCTCATCTGAAATCTTCTACGAAAATTTCGGTTTGAATACTTACAACCTTGTACGAAATAATCGTTGAGCAGACGTTCCTCTGCAAGCTCACGTTCACGATATATATGGGTACGAGGACGAGTAGGATGTTGAGATTCACTACCTTCTTCTTGTTCCAACTGAAGGTGATACTGCGTCTGGGACGCCATAAATTGAAAGTCTGCTAGGTCTTCTCTGTCTGACCAAGACAGAGGAATATCACCAGCTTGATTTGGATCCATTGTGAACGAATTTGATTTTTTGAATTATGAAAGTGTGAGAGGAAGTATATAAAGTGTGAGAGGAAGTGTGAAAAAAAATAGAGTTTTAGTTGGGTATTTATAGTTGTAAAATAATGTTTTTGATTTTTTTTTTTTTTTTTTTTTTTTTTAAAACTAGCCGTTAGGGGGTTTTATGTAATTTTTTTTTTAAACTTAACGTTACAGGGACTACTTTTGTAACATTTTCAATTTTTTTTTCTACCCCTTAACGGGCGTTAAGGGGGCAACGCCTCCCCTATAACGCCGTTATCAAAATGCCCTTCCAACGGGTAACGCCTTCCAACGGCGTTAACGCCGAGCCTAACGGGGTTGCGAAGGTGAACAATGGGAGTGCTCTAATAACTGAGTATTAAGAAGAATTTAATTATTTCAGTCTTATTAAAGGTTCCTTTCATATTGAAATTACTCTTCTTGACATGAATATAGTTTGAGTTGTACTAAAAATTACACTGACCCGTGTAACTGGCCCATTTTCGTTTGATTCATTTCTTATCCTCAAAAGGGAAACTCTACTTTAACGTGACCAATAAATGATACTCGTTGAATAGATATAAAATGATAGGAAACAAGTATTTACGTTAAACCAGATGAAAAGAACATGTGAGTTCCAAAGGAAAGAAAAAAGTGATGGAATCGACAAGTATAACGATGGACTTGATAGATACAAAAGCAAAAGCTTTCCCCAACAACCTACTTTCCACTTTATTCACTTGTTTCTCTTTAAATGGTTAAGTTTTTCTTACCATGAGTTTAGATAGGGAAATTTGATGAAATGTGTTTTATTATACGCTCTCTTTATGTCAAGTGACCCAAAAGTGCAATATTTGCGTTCAATATTTTTATAAAACAATTTCGACATGATTTTGAGTTGTATTTCAATATCTCTAATCTTGTTATGTCTTACGTTTTGAAATTCATGTCGTTCAATCCAGAATACTTTCTTATTTAATTTGAGAGGATTTTGACATGGTTTCGAGTTGTATTTCAATAACACAAAATGAAGTCGATAACCCACAAACTTTTGCGATATTGTGGCGACTTTCCGCGATAGCTGCGATATGATAATATTTGTCAGTTTACCTCATCAATTTATTGTGGTGTGTGAGTAAACTATCATGTCAATCTCGTCACACATACGATATACTGCGATGCTTGCGATGAACATTCAAAATTTGAATGTGGAACATCGATTGGAAACGAGTAGCTACGATATGAAATTAACACGTTTTTTCACATGATCTTGTATTCTTTTTCTCTATAAATAGTGTGGTTTACTATTCATCCTTATACATCCCTTCCAATTACTATATGTTACAATGTTTTGGCACTGGTAACTTTTTCCCTTACCAATTCAATGTATCCAATGCAGACGTCACATCTCACATGTTACTAATATGTTGTTTGAATGTAATAAATTTATATTAGACTATCGAACCAATAATAAACATATGTCTTTATCACCTAACGTCGAACAATACAAAATTTATCATGTTGATCCACAAGTCTTGATCACTCCACATTGTGTGTGCTGGAGTCGTCATTTCATGATAAGGCAACAGTTGAGTTTGTTCAAAGAGAGGCATGGTTTGGGGAAACATTTTGTTCTAAAAACTCTCCCTAATGTTGGTTAGGAAGCACTAATGAGATTGTGTTAACGCTTAGAGTCCATGTGTAAAAAGGACTCTTCTTGCATGAGACAACATTCTCCTGATGTCCTCCTTTAGTGTGATAATTTGGTACTAGAACCCCTGCCATGCAATTTGCCACAACAAGCTGCATTAAAAGAACTAATAGTTCATCTTTCCTTCATTTCATCTTTGTAATAGTTCTTTTATTTTTATGATTTCTACTTCATCTTCAGTTCTTTGTCTAGTTCATCTTCAATTCTTCGTCTAGTCATCTTTGTATTAGTTCTTTGATTATTAACGTTAAGATTAACTTTACATTAGCAATTGTGTTGTATTCAATTCACAAGCTCTTTTAGTTAATTGTGCATATAAACTTAACCTTTCAAAACTTAATAATCATATTGCATTTAAAAATACAAGCTATCGCACACAAATCGTACGCTTATCTATCTTGAGAACCTAAAAGACGAGTGTTAGGAGAAATGATGGCGATCAGTCAATAATTTAGACACAAGAGGCATTTTAGTCAAAACTGTTGGTGTTACGTATCGATATGTATCGTTACGTATCGATATATAGAAAAAGACAACGCTATAATGGCATTCACACAATATCTGGGAAACATATTTTAAGCTAATCACGCAAAAGATGTTACTCACGTCACATCACTTATTTTAACACATTGTGATATACATTATGTAAAATGTGTTGGAAAAATAGTTTTGCAAATGAGTTTTTGCAAATTTTGGACATTATTTAATATATGTATATGTTATATATATTTATATTTCTTAATAGCTGCGTTCTGCGGCGAGAGCTTTGTAACAGCTAAAGTATGTCGAAATGGAGTTAATATGAATGAGATATCCCAAAGTGGGAGTGAAACAAATTAAAACAAACACATATGCCTAGAAATGGGAGTGTGTTTATATAGAAAACTTGATATAAACCTTCAAAATGATTTGTTGGTTTTACTCCAACGTCAGATTCGGGCCAAAGTGGTTGAGGCTTCGAACTCATGCGACGACACTTGTTCTCGCATCTTTTCTGCGATTTCGTATCATTATTTCAGTTGTGTCTATTTATTTTGTGATTTAAACTTTGTAAGCAGGTTAGACATGGGTTTTAAATAAATAGAAGATATCTGTTTAATAAATTAAGTTGCAGATTTAGTATCTGTGTTTATCAATATCTTTTCGGTGATAGGTTTAGCCTATATATTAAACACATCTCATTGGTTTTAGGAGACTCCATTGCGATAGCGTTCGCTATCTTTTTCGTCCCGAAGCTATTAGTGAACTTTCGGAAGTGGTCTAGTCGGTTGTGCAGCAGTTTCGTCACGTTATACGACAAATAAGTGTCTGCTTCGTTTATTATCGTCTATTGTACAACTGTGAAACCCTGTTCATTTATTATTTAATTTATTTATTATGATTGTAATCTGTTTTCATAAATAAAGTGTACACCGTTTCCCACAAAATGCATCCCAATACATATAAAGACCTGAGTTTACCTAAAAAATTGCAAAAACCCCGTCATGCCATTTTGTTCTATCATGTATTTGTATTGTTGTATGTCTTGATCACTATACACTAAGCTGGGGTTGTATAGCTAAAGTGAAGAGGACAAGTATGGCCATTTGAAATGTCAGACTTGTGTTAATACACAAGTCTAACGACATGAGAAGGTTAAGACATCCTTTTCATTGAATCTATCGTCCATTTTGTGACGCAGGTGCCGATAGTGGAGTTGTTACTTTAAAGGGTTACTTAAAATGTAATAATTAATATTTTAAATTATATTCATACGGTGTCGTCGAATGTAGAAATTATGTATTAATGAAGTTTTACTTGTGTTACGCCAAACATGTACATTTCCATGCAAGAATTCAAAGTATGGGATTTTAAAAGACAAAAAAAATTGGCTACATAAAACTATTAAAAGTGTCAAGCTAGATACATTTCCGTGTAATACATTTTCTGGATGCATTCAGATTTGAATGTACGAACGCTCAAACTTGGTCATGTTGCATTTGAACATATGCTTTCGAAGAAAAAAAAACAACCGAAACATTACTGAATTGAAAATCAAAAAAATAATATGTAAAACTACTGCCATGTACAGCTACCAGTAAGTAGCATCCCATATGGTTGTTCGAGACCATAGTCTAACAAACTGATTTAAGCAAAAATTAAAAGAATGTAACCGCACAATGTGAGTTGATTTATGTTTGTACAAACCAATGTTTTGAAAATCGGACCGGACATCAAACCGATTTTTTTTTTTTTTTCAGTTTTTGGCTTTTTACGATTTTTTACATTTTTCTGGTTGAATCGAAAGAACTATTAAACCGGTCTTGTCCGGTTCACTAGTTGAATCGGCTGGTTCGGTTCGGTTTTCAAAACATTGATACAAAATGATAATTCAAATTATGTGATTTTTTGTTATAGCTTTTCAGTAGGGCTGTAAACGAACCGGACGAACACGAACGGAGCCTTGTTCATGTTCGTTCATTTAATTTTAAACGGACAAATAAACGAACACGAACGCTTAAACGGACGAAATTTCTTGTTCACGTTCGTTTGTTAAAAAAATGAGTTGTTCATGTTCGTTTATGTTCGTTCATTAAGACACTAAACGAACGCTAAACGGACATAAACGATCAAACATAAATAAACACATACAAACAAACATAAACTTTATTAAATTATGCATCTAATATTGTTTATAAGTGTTTTTTTTGTTTAGACAAACTAAATTTAAAATTATACAATTAAAAAATATGATATACAAACTTAAATAAATAAAGGGCAAATAACCTATTAAAGCATCATACTTGTCACAAAAAGCAGTTCGACGTAGCGAATAAAAAAAATAGCCCTTTTGGCTACTAAACCCGACTAGTTTGTCCTTTATTGGTCATTTTACCTCCACCTCAACCGGTTAGTGCCACTTTGGCAGTTACTTGGCCACGTCATTTGTCCACCTATACATATCATTTTCATATCAGTTTCTTAACTAAAAACACTAAGAACAGTATAACTTGGAACAAATCTTGGAACAAATTCTGATATGAAAATACTTAAGAAATATGATTGGAACAAATTCTTTGAATAAATCTTGCAACAACCACATCTTTTCCAGAAGCCAACCTAATTATATCTATTCCACTTCATAGCAACAACCACATCTTTTCCAGAAATTTATATACGAACGGTACAAAAACAAAAAAAAATTCAAGTATGTTTATTTTTTTTGTGGGTTTTAGCAGTTCGACAATAACAACAACATCAACTAATATCAGAAGTCGAGCGGGATGGGTGTTGAACGCAAAAACTCCAATTAGAAGAGGCTTGATTCAAATGAGAACAAATAAACCCTTGCAAACCTTCCTTATACTTCCTTTAACAAAACCCCTCAATCAATTTTGGAAAGCCCTTTTTGATTATGTGAGAGATGTGTGTCGAAACTTTGGAAAAGAACTATTCTTAGAAAACGTCGCTTTCCCCCTTCCTCTTTAACACGAGCTCATGACTACTTCCACCTTGAGAAACTGGTAGATCAACCCTTTGATGGTCAGTGCTCTGTTTGGGCTACAAGCTGAAGACGGTGATGAAGACATTTTTTAATGAAGATGAATATGACAAAAGGGTTTAGGTGGGGCTGGGAAGAAGACGGTGAGAAACTGGTAGATAAAATGGAGATGGAGGATATTGTCCTTTAATGTCTTCATATGTATAGGCGGACAAATGACGTGGCCAAGTAACTGCCAAAGTGGCACTAACCGGTTGAGGTGGAGGTAAAATGACCAATAAATGACAAATTAGTCGGGTTTAGTAGCCAAAAGGGCTATTTTTTTTATTCGTTACGTCGAACTGCTTTTTGTGACAAGTATGATGCTTTAATAGGTTATTTGCCCATAAATAAATAAACATAAACGAACGTTAACGAACGCATAATCGGACGTTCACGAACATAAATAAACGGACGTGACTTTTGTTCATGTTCGTTTATTTAACTAAACAGTCGTAAAATATAGTTTATGTTCGTTCATTTAATAAATAAACGAACATAAACGAACTTTTTACCGAACGGTTCATGAAATGTTCAATGAACGTTCAGTTCGTTTACAACCCTACTTTTCAGAGCATTTTTAAAGAGAGGTGGTCGTATAATTGTGTACTGTATAACGCAAGAATGTTGCATATGTGTAGCCAAGCAAGAGTGTTCTATCCATAGGTAGTATTCGTACATATATCTTAAAACTTTCGCACCAGCTTGAGAAACATCATATTCTTGTAAAAATGTGAGTGGCATGTAGGCTTTTATCTAGATTTCAGAATTTTTTTTTTTTTTTTTTTTTTTTTTTTCACATGAAATAAAAGTAATTAGTTCTTATGTAGTGTTTCAAATAATATTGTAATTTTTTTTCTACTTAAAACTAGTTGTTATCTTATAAGGTTTTTTTTTTTTTACAATGATACATCAACAACTAACAAGGTTTTTATCTACTAAAACAAGTTGTTGTCTTGGAAGTGTTTCGTTGTTACAATAATACATCAACAACTTATTTCGTTTTTAAAAGCACTTGACATGGTTGAAGTAGCACTTTCAACCGGTGTCTTCACATCAACAACGTGTAACTTTTTCATTAAAACGTAGCTCTCAAACATAAACACTCACATCTTTTAAAAAAAAATCAAAAAAGAAAAGAAGATAACGGAGATCGACGTGCAAGGCCGATCCCCCGTCACCAAGCGATGCAAATCCCTCTTGTAATGCTCAAAGCCGAGCCCATAGCAACTACTCCATTCTAGGGGTGTGCACGGTCTGAAAACCGGACCGGACAGGCCAAGACCGGACCGGACCGACACCCGAGTTCGGCAAGAATCCTAGACCGGACCACATTCGGTCCGGTCTCGGTCCGGGTCGGTCCGGTCCAACAAGGCCAAATTCGTCGGTTTTGGTCCGGACCGGACCGATGACCGAATTAGCCCAAAAGCCGAGACCGCGGACCGGACCCAATGTGGTCGGTCCGGTCGGTCCTTCGGTCGGTCCGGTCCGTTCGGGTCAAATGCTCACCCCTACTCCAATCATATTCATCTTTCCTATAAATCTGATAACTTTAGGCACCTAAAATACTGCTTCTATATTTTTATAGAAATGAGTACCATGAGTTCAAACAAAACAGATAAATATCACATGAAATTTAGTTAGTTAGAGAATGGTATGAATAAAGTATAAGATTGATGGGATTTAGGGTAGTTTGGTTGCGTATGATACAAAAAACATGATGAACTTCAAAACCTCACTCTATACAAAGTGATGTCAGTTGCTTTCAGTCAAAGTCAAACATACTCACATTTTAGATGTCAGAAAATGAGATGGGATGCTATGCTTACTTTCATTATGTGGTCCACTTGTATAATATTTTACATTTAAATGCAAAAAGATATGCATATCACTCTTGTAAACTATGTTCCTATATTTCTAGTAAGTTTTTATTCACTATTTCACTCCGTCTTAAAATGAGGGCATGTGAACCGTTGTAGATTTTCGTAAACTTAGTGAATTTTCATAATTTGCCCCCTAAGATAACGTGAATAGTATAATTAGTTAAGCTTTTGAATCTAAAATATCCTTGATTCAGTTGGTAAGACCCCCTAGGTTCAAGCATCTTTTTTATTCCCTGCTTGAAATTTTTCCTGGCTTTGCCCATGGCTCAAAACCATGAAGGAGATATGATGAGTTGATATCTAACGTTCGAACACAATGTATTTCTACTTCAAAAGCCGAAGCCGAAGCTACCGGGTGGGCTATTATTGTTTCATGTGTGTAGACTTGTAGTAGTGGTTTCTAAAAGTTTATAATCGAATGAGCTCAATATGTATGTAATCGATCAACTAAACGTGTAGCATCAGATTCTTATTATCTAATGAGCTCAACACTAGGTATCTTATGTCATATGGTGTGTTATAGCTCTATAACATGATCTTATGGCGCCAAATTTACTAGCCAAGCCATAGAGCTTTTTTTTTTTATCTTTTTTTGTTTTTGTGTTTTATTTATGTTTTATTATATTAAATATGAAGCCTGGGAGTATCCTATAACTTGAGTGATTAAAGTAAAGTTTCTTTTAATTAACACTTTTTGATATAACAATGTGATTCGTACCTAAGCTCATGGTCATACACTCATTAGTCCTACACTCATTATTCTGTACACTCTCTAATCTATATACCTATAGCATGTTCATTTCAGTAAACAATTTTTTTTCTTTCTGTAATGACATCATTGCCCCTGAAGCATCCTTTCTGTTGTTTTATTACATGTACAAATAGTTGGTGATTGTTGCTAAAATCTAGGGTTTTTTCAGAAAAAGGTTTGGCAGTGGGTTGTGCAAAGAACAGTGTCAGCAATGGCTACAAATAGTAGTCCCTTGGTTCTATGTAAATCCTTTTTTAAACAGAAATATCAACAATTGATTCAGGGTTGTGCAAGCATACAAAAATAATCCGAACCTAGTTGTACTTATCGAATATACAAAAATAAATGAGTAGTATTCCGTTTGGAAATCTTGAACTAAGACCAAAACTAGAAATCTAGAATGGAACTAGTAATGTATAGATTATATCCACGACCCTTTTCTTTTTCCTTTTTCTTTTTTTTTTTCTTTTCTTTTTTTTTATTATTTTTTATTTTTTTCGTTCACAAAAACGCACCCATTGCATATTCCAAATTTCGTTATGTGATTTTATATTTTGTGTAGTTGCTGTATACTCACGGAGGATTTCTCTTTCTAACTTAACAATGAGATTATATAATTTTTCGGATACTTATGTTTGCTCTGCATTCTGCATTAGCAACAGGAGAATGCAGAGCAAACATAAATATCCGATATACACATCTATTAAACAAATTTGTTTTATTACCGATATAGTCATTAAAACTTTCAAATAGTGAACAATATCGGGAATTTTCTTCACATACACTTGCATCGTTAGTTTTTTATACTAACGGTCGTTAGTAAATAACTTAAAATTTCGTTTTCTTATGTTTCGTTTGTTTATACACGTTTTCATCCATTTTTTTGCACGGGGGTTTCGTCCATTTTTGCACGTTTTCATTCATTTTTGCACGTTTTAGTCCGTTTTTACACGTTGTCGTTCGTTTTTACACGATTTTTTTTCCACGCTTTTTATTTGTTTTTCACGTTTTCGCTCCGTTTTTGCACCTTTTTCACGTTTTTGTCCGTTTTTACACGTTTTCGTTCATTTTTACACGTTTTCGTCCGTTTTTGCACGCTTTCATCCGTTTTTGCACGTTTTCGTCGGTTTTTACACGTTTTCGTCCGTTTTTACACATTTTCGTCTATTTTTGAACGTTATCATCCTTTTTTGCATGTTTTCGTCCAAATTTTCACGTTTTCGTCAGTTTTAACCCATTTTTGTCCCTTTTTGCACGTGTAAATACGAAAAAAACGGGCAAACACGGATAGAAAACGTCTAAAAATGGAAGAAGTAAGAAAATGAACAAAAACGTGAAAAACGGAAAAAGCGTGTAATAACAAAGAAAACGTGTAAAACAGAGGAAAACATGTAAAAATGGACGAAAATGAGAAAATGTGAAAAAAGAACAAAAACGTATAAAAACGTGTAGAAATAGACGAAAACGGGACGAAAACGTGTAAAAACGGAGCGAAAGCGTGTAAAAACGAGCAAAAACGTGTAAAACGGACGAAAACGTGTAACAAAAACGTGTAAATACAGACAAAAACGTGCAAAAATAGATGAAAACGTGCAAAAGCGGATGAAAACGTGTAAAAATGGATGAAAACGTGTATAAACGAACTAAAACGTAAGAAAACCAAATTTTATGTTATTTACTAACGACCGTTAGTATAAAGGACTAACGATGCAAGTGTATGTGAAGAAAGTTTCCGATATTGTTCACAATTTAAAAGTTTTAATGACTATATCGGTAATAAAACAAGTTGGTTTACTAGATGTGTATATTGAAGAAAGTACGTTTCTAATAAATATACTTAACCCCATAAAAAATCATTAAGATACAAGCAGTCGTAATCAAAACTTAAAAGTAATCTGAAAAGTTACAGTAAAGTTAATTGTAGCTCTTTACGTACTTTGGATAAAATTCAAACAACAATGTGTTCGCGTTTAGAGATTTAAGATAAAAAACCAAACACACTTTTTAAAATGTTTTCGCCTATGCGTTATAAGAGCAGAAATACAAACGCTCCTTATTAAAAAGGTCAGCATATCTATAAGATATAAAAGGCAAACAAAAATGTACTATAACTAGCGCAACTGCACAACTACTGTGATTGCTAATACATGAGTACAATTGAGTTATAGTTAATTTTTGTACACCTTAAACGTGTGACATTATAAATAGTAAGTGATTTGTACACTTTGTATTTTTATTAAAACACTCTAATGCATAAAATACATTTGTCTATTACATTGTTGTGCCAATAAAAACTAAAAGTATATAAATCAATTCCCATGGAACAAATACAAAAACCCTTTATCATTTTCCAATAAACACTCAAATTTATTAGTTCATAGGTTACTTGATTAGTCAATGTTTTATACTGTAGTAAGAAACTATAGTTTCAAGTGGCATGTGAGATGATCGGGAAGATGTGCCCCAAGTTCCATACAATGAACCTGCAGAATTAGCCATCCCACTAATTTTTTTAATAGAATTTACCTATCTAATTAAAAATAAAAATAAAAAAATGTAAAAATAGTTGATTGGGTTAACAAGGATTTGGGAATGGTGAACCAATGATGGAGGGGATTGGATTCTGATTCCTCCTTCTGTACATCATATGGGTTTAACCACTTGGACCACTTTGGAGACTGTTACAAATGATTAAAATAAAACAATACTATTATTATATCTAAAATTACATTATAAAACATTGGTGTTTTTAGAAAAAACGAAAAACATTATCTGAAGAGGTCTTTGAACAAGTTCAGTGGTTCTAAGTTTGTATTTATTATTAATAACCTGTTTTTATAGTGGTTTTAGTTAGTGAATTTCTTGATAATTGTTATTGTTTGGATTTGTCTATTGATGTCTAGTCTTTATTTGTCCGAGTTGTTCAAGTGAAGTTGCAAACATTTAGTTTTTCTTCCAAAGTTCGTTTTAAGTTTATGCATTTGTTCAAACAAAATGACATGTTTATATACCATCACAAAGTGACATGTTTATAATGTGTCACTTAAGTATATAGAATTCATTTTTTCAAACAAAATGACATGTTTATATACCATCACAAAAATATTAAGGTATAAAAAGTGCTCATAAAATGTTGCAAAAATATGTTACATGTTTATATTATGTTCTATATATCCTTTATGATGTTCGAGCAATAAATAGTATTTTAAACAAGAGACATACTTTCAAAAAGATAAATAGTTAATTATGAACCTGTTAAACACAAATTTAACATTTTGTAATTTATATTTAGCGCAAGATTAAGCTAACAAATAATAATGGAAAAGAGAGCTTGTTCTTGTTGTGTATGTAACAAAAATACTAGAAAAATATTTGATTTCATATAGGAAATTTAAAAAACATACGTTGACTGTATTTTAGATTATCCATCTGTATGATTATCAATGATGAATTTTAAGCGATAAAATCATTTAAATAAATTTGTATGTGACGCGTGTGTGTTATTTGCATGTGTAGGTCGATCTTTTATATGGACTTTAATTAATTGGAGAAAAAGAAACTAATAAGAATCAACACCTTGGCTGGCATTGAACAAGAACCCAAATAGCCGTTGTAAACTGAAAATGCATATCTACAAGATAAACGTATAAATGATAAGGATTATAAATACTTGTACTTTCTATATGTTGCAAGTATTTATGACAACTACTATGAAATGGACATAAATCATATAAGAATGAGCACGCATGCATTTGTTATTGTTACCAAAGTTGTAACGAAAGGTAACAAAACTTTTTTGCTTTTTGATGTTCGGAATTGTATTAACTAATCAAACATGTCTTGAACTTTTTTGTGTATGTTAACTTATCCTCCTAACAAATGCGAAGTAAATAAGTAACATTACTTTCACAAAGTAAGTGTGGTAAAATGATCATTTAAATCTTAATTTTCATTATAAACAATAACTTCCTAACTTCGTATTCGATCTTCGATATAGAAATTTTCGAAAAACCAAAGCCTCAATCAACTAAGTTAATTAAAGACAATAAAACAAAACCACTCAATAATTACGATAGATATATATACTACTACGTAGTATATTTCAAATTTTCACATAACATCTTGTGAATAAAATAATAGGTTTTGCACATGAAAATTAGCATCTATAGTGAATTGGCATGTTTTAAACTTTTGGTAGATCATGCACTTTTGGCCACGTGAAATCAGTCTTCTCTTCTTTTTCTATAGGCGCCTACAAATTCTTTTAGCCACCAATCATATCACAAAATCGAATATTACCTCAAACCTACTACAATTCCAAATACCGTCCTATGCTCCTAATATAATTAAAGGGACGAGTTATTTCAACGGTGGCTATGTTTTTATTTCAACGGTGGCTATGAATAGGTATGACAAATAGTACACAAATAGTACTGTTGCTACAGTACCTTGTCCCCTTTCTAGTTTTTTTTTTTTTTTTTTTTTTTTTAGAAATAAGTGTGTGTGTAATATGTGAGTGTATAATAATGTATATAATAAGTGTGTGTATAATAATGAGTGTGTGTATAATAATGTATTGTACATGTATAATTATTTAGTTTGTATAATAGCACGCTAAATATTACCACATTAAATAACTGCAACAACAACTTTTATTATTAAATTAAACGTCAGCGTTAACATATTATTTAAATACACCAACATCTACTACATATGAAGATTATTCATCTCGTTTAAAAGATCATGGAGCCTTGCACCCGACTGACAAGCGTGATCCTCAGGATTCCTTGCCAATTCTAACTCCATCTCCAGCGTCTTTATTTTTGTCTTTAACAGCTTGATCTCATTATCTTTAGCAACGCAGTTTGAGCACTGCGTTGAAGATAAGGCTCGACTTAAGTACCGTCTTTCAAATTCATCTTTCCAAGTGAAGTATCGACACCCATAGTCATTTGTACCTGGCTGTTACATGTTAAGAAAATAATAAGAAACGTATTTTTAACAAACAAATTATTTACATAAAACCCCTAAGCAAACGTATGATTATTTACCACTGAAAGAGGACATGCATAATACGGTCGGCCAGGAAAGGATTTCGTGGATTTCCGTTCTATAATAAATCCTCTATTACATCGACACCAGAAAGGATTTCCTTGGCCCACCTGACAAAAGAATTTGCATGAATCAGTAATCAATCATTTACAACAGAAAACATGTATCATTTACAATGTTATTATTAATTTAAATATAAACAGTAATCAATCATTTACAACATAAATCAGTAATCAATCACTATGTTTACAACATAAATCATTAATCAATTATTTTCAACATAAATCAGTAATCAGTCACTATGTTTATAATTATTTACAACATGAATCATTCACTATGATTGTCGATGCCTATATAATGATTCCCACTGGGATGCAGCTTCGGATTTGTGCCTCCTCCATTGTGGGTGGAGATGCGGAAGTGGAGAATGTTCGTCTAGCGTCGGAACAATGTAATGACCTACTTCGTCCCCCACACGGGCTATCACAAGGGGGTCAGTTCTTTGTGAGAAGTCGGACCATTGATAGCGGAAAACACATATTCCAACCCTGTGAGATATAAATGCAACGGGTCGTCCTAATCAGCTTCTGCAATAACCAACCTCGTGTTTGGCATGTCCATATAGCGATCAGTCGGTGCATTTCCTTCTCCGGACCAGTCTATTGTACGGCGAAGTTCGTTAAAACCATCTTCCCCCCACAAACCCATGTAAACCTGCCAATTTAGGTCCATCTGTTGCAATAACATCTGCCTAACTTGGCGCCACCAATCTTGTTGTTCCCAAACACCATGGGCAACGCACCGAAACCCACAATTTCCATCACCCACCACATTATATATACTGATTATGTATGGATGCCAAAGGACTGGAAGCATACTCATAAGCATTTCGCTTTCTGCATCTCCATTGTACAACCTGTGTCTTATAGCGGTGCTTCTTCGGTGATCACTAGGACCCGTGAAAGAACTATGTCGGGCAGGTTCTTTGTTGAAGTTCGGGACTTGTGTAGATCTTGTAGCGGTGCTTCTTCGGTGATCTACGGTTGGAACTTCATTCAAGTCCGGGACTTGTGTAGCCTTGCCCATTTTGTCCTTTGCGCTCGGACGTCCACGGGTATTTTTCTGAATAACAGGTTCCCGTGTGTCATCAGATGCAGGTTGGTATATCGATCTCAACTTCGTTAGCATATTATTCTTGACAAACGACGACGCTTTGGTAAAAACATTCCTGAATTGTCGAATGTCATCTCTAAACGAAGTATCATCATCATCATCATCATCATTACTGGAAGAGCCATCTTCAGGCGGTGGCCTATTGATATTAGGCCACGGAACATGTAGGGTTCTCCAAAAAATATTAAGTTCTTCTAGTGGAATGGGGAGTCCTGAAATCATTAAAAGTGGTATATTACAATGACGCCCGTAAATCACTAATATTAATGGGAAAACAACTTGATAGTTATAAATGTACTTACCATGAATCACATAGTATCGCATCTCGTGAAAGCATGGCAGTCCGTAAATTGTACGCAACTTATGGCTACAATCTTCTACGGTGATAGACCGATGGAGTTCTTTGTGCATGAGTTGGAAAGCATGGTGAGAAACTTTATACCACAATTCTTGAAATAGTAGAAAATTACAATCATTTATTTTCTCGCCGATGCTTCTATTTAAACTCTCTTTTATCGAATTTTCTTGCGCAAAGATAATCTTATCGATTGCACTCAACAACCTGTCTAAATTGGACTGTGTGCCGCCCAAATATAATTTCAACAACGCGTGGTGAGCCTCAACTCTACACGTTGTTGTCTGGCCGAATGAGCGATATTCATCGGTGATGTACGAGACAAACATGTGTCTGTAATCTCGCAGCCAATTATCCAGATACTCAGCGATCGCTGAAAAAAAAACAGTGAATTAATCAAAGGTCATTCGGGTGCTTATTAATTGAATAATAAAAAAAGGGTTAATTCCATATATACCCAATTTAAACTTTTAAATGTCATATTTGTCCAACTAAAATTCATAATCCCATATATGCCCAATTTTAACACCAAATTTGTCATATTTACCCATTTTACTATTAAATCAATTCAAGATCTATTTACATCAATAAATACCTGTTATACCCTTTGCAATAGCGGAAAACTCCTGTCGGTCTTTTGTAAGGCTCTTTGAAATAAGAAGCGTCATTTTGCAATAGAATGTCACAACTTAACTACAAGCGTTTTACAAAATTGGTAGATAAATATTCTACATGGATCCTCATTCTTATATGTTGCTTCTTATCCAATGTTTGTTATTGTTATCATTGCCTGAACCACCACTCTTCTATTGCAGAGATGGGACTGTTTAAAATAGAACATATTTATTGATGAGAGGATTAACCGTCACTCCAACTTCACACATTTTGATTATTTATGGTAACCAACAGTAGTAACATAGTAACAGGAGCATGATACATAAGTTTCAAGAGCTGCCCAAAGAGAGTTTCATAAACGCATTCGCTCTTCGTCTTCTTGGTTGGTTCATTTTGGATTTTATGATTAGTTCTACGTTATGTATTTACAAACTTGCTTCTTTATATGTCTTGGCGTCATGATCTTTATTACCGCACATGAAATGTTTGATTTGTCGGCAAACATATACAATTGTTTCTAGCTCATCTCATAGCCGTATAAGTATATAAATCGAAACTATAATGAGCGGTTAAATGGGCAAGGTAGAAAGTGTCTGGTAAAAATTCTCTAGTTGCATAAATTATCTTAAATGTTTTAAATCATACTTTGTATTTAGTTTGTATTAAGGGTAGAATGGGTATTTAGTAATGTAAATTGATTTTCAGATGATTTAATAGTTGGAATGGGTATATATGACAAATTTGGTTTTTAAATTGGGTATATATGACTTTATGATTTTTAGTTGGGTAAATATGACATTTAAATAATTAAATTGGGTATATATGGAATTAACCCATAAAAAAAATATATAATTAACAATTTATTACGCTCATGGTTGACCAAGCGTTGTCGTAGGCGCTCATACTGTTGCTCGAACAAGGGGCGTGTCGGAGCTTTAACCAACCGATCCCATCTCTTTTTAATGGAGTCATACTCATCTAACCCACCGCATCTGTTTCTCATAAACCTCATCAAATTTTGCTCTATATGCCATCGACAGAGTAATTTGCGAGCGGTAGGGAATTCTGCTTTACATGCCCCAACCAACGCTAAATCTCTGTCGGTGACAATAACACGTGGGTAGTATCTTTCGTTTATCACCTCTGATACTTCCTCGTGAAAACGGAAAGCCTGAAAAATAAAAAACACAACATTTAAAACTAATACACAATTTTATAAATAATTTTTTTATAAATAATTTTTTTAACAAAGTTTTATTAATACTTTTAAAACTAATACACAATTTTATTAATACTTTTAAATCTAATACAAACTTTTAAAACTAATACAAAGTTTTAAATTTAATACAAACTTTTAAAACTTTTAAAACTAATACTTTTATTAAAACTTTTAATAATACTAATACTTTTATAACTTTTAAAACTAATACAAAGTTTTTAATAATACTAATACTTTTAAAACTTTTAAAACTTTTAAAACTTTTATACTAATACATTTAAAACTAACTTTTAAAACTTTTATACTAATACATTTAAAACTTTTAAAACTTATAAGTGTGTGGTTGTTGAGTGTGGTACGTGTTCTTTGAGTGTGGTACGCGTTTTCTCTCTGAGTTGATATCTTGTCCTCTCTCTCTCACTATCTCATTCATTCAAATCTGTTTCTCTCTCTCACTATCTCTATCTCTCTAAAAGTTTTTAGATTTAGATCTAAAAACATATAAGATCGTGGTGTTTTTGGTTATGTTGTGGTGATATTGCTACTGTGGTTCTTTGATGGTGAGTTTGTGATGTTGAGTTTGTGATGTTTGGGTAAATCTGGGTACTTTGATGGTGAGTTTTTGATGTTCCTATCATTTATGGGTAGATTGTGGGTTTAATTTCATGGATTTGTAAAAAAAATAAGAAACGCCTATTTTTTTTTTTTTTAGGGTTTGGGTAAATCTGGGTACTTTGATGGTGAGTTTTTGATGTTCCTATCATTTATGGGTAGATTGTGGGTTTAATTTCATGGATTTGTAAAAAAAATAAGAAACGCCTATTTTTTTTTTTTAGGGTTTGGTAAATCTGGGTACTTTGATGGTGATTTTGTGATGTTCCTATCATTTATGGGTTTAATTTCATGGATTTGTAAAAAAAATAAAAAACGCCTATTTTTTTTTTTAGGGTTTGGTAAATCTGGGTACTTTGAGGGTGATTTTGTGATGTTCCTATCATTTATGGGTAGATTGTGGGTTTAATTTCATGGATTTGTAAAAAAAATAAATAACGCCTAATTTTTTTTTGTTTAGGGTAAAAGCAGTTACAAACTGCTTATGTGAGAGGCTGATTATGTGTTGTTATGTGAAACTACATGAGTTGTGTGGGTGCAAACGGGTAGGTTAACACCTTGATCTGCCACCATTGAGTGGTATGAATACCTGCTCTGGCCTACCCCAGTCCACAGGCTCTGTGTGGTTTCTTTGGGAAACTGCTTATGTGCTTATGTGGCTATGACATAGGTATGACACAAATAGTACTCATGTGCTTATGTGCTTATTGAAACTGCCTGAGTTTTGTGGGTGCAAAAGGGTAGGTTAACACCTTGATCTGCCACCATTGAGTGGTATGAATACCTGCTCTGGCCTACCCCAGTCCACAGGCTCTGTGTGGTTTCTTGGCAAACTGCTTATTGCACACAAGCAGATTGCACACAGGCTCAGATTAGACCCCGTTGGAATACTACGTTACAGGTGGGGTTATTCATACTGTGGCTATGTTTTTATTCATACTGTGGCTACAATTTTATATAACAAACTGCTTATATGCTTGATAAGCAGTTTGTTACTGTAAGCTGATTTGAAAATTGTTTTTTTTAAAAAAAAAAAAACTGAGATAAGGCAATGATGATTTTGCAAAAAAAAAATTATTTTGCAACCTTTGATGTTGCAGCCATATATGATAAATATGATTTTGGCTTGGCATTTCCGAATGGACGGCAAAATTTTTTTTATTTTCATTTTGCAACCTTTGATGTTGCAGCCATATATGATAATATGTGATACTTAATCTGAGCCTAATGTTATCTCTATTATTAATGTGTAAAATTGTTACCTCTGGTGATTGAGACATATCGGCAGCCTGAGATATTTGAGGTTTCTTTGTGGTTTGTTAGTTGCGGCTTTCACTTGCAGCTTGTGTTTCACTAAAATTATAGCCACCGTATAAATAACTTGATGATGTTTGTATGATGGTGAGTGCAGCCTGAGATATTTGAGGTTTCTTTGTGGTTTGTTAGTTGCGGCTTTCACTTGCAGCTTGTGTTTCACTAAAATTATAGCCACTGTATAAATAACTTGATGATGTTTGTATGATGGTGAGTTTGTGATGTTGTAACTTGGTGATGTTTGAGGCTGAATATATTGAGATTCTACACTAGTGACTATTCACTTGTGACTTTCTTGTGACTACCTACCAATCCTACAGATGGGAGGTTTCACTTGTGACTTTGGGAATCTTGCTTTTGCTTTTGGTACTTGCTTGTTAACTTGGTTGCAATCTGGTACCCATCTGGTATTGTGCAATCTGGTCTGTGCACTTGTGTGCAGTCTGCTGCAGTTGGACAAAATTTTTTTTCAAAAAAAGGCGATGACGATTGGTTTTATAACCGAACGGACGGCAAAGTGATTTTTTTTTATCACTTTGCAACCTTCATATCCGAGCCTCACACTTTTCTAAATCTGCTGCACTTGCACAATTTTGTGTGCTAATGCACTTGGACAAACCTTCATATCCGAGCCTGTGTGCAATCTGCTTGTGTGCTTATGCACTTGGACAAAAAAAAAAACTAGGCAATGATGTAATCTGAGCCTGTGTCCAATCTGCTTGTGTGCTTATGCACTTGGACAAAAAAAACTTGGCGATGATGAAACTCTAATCGGAGCCTTTATTCAATCTGCTTGTGTGCTACGCACTTGACAAATCGCTTTGTGTGTTACTGCACTTGGACAAATCTGCTTGTGTGCTACTGCACTTGGACAAATCTGCTTTGTGTGCTTATGCACTTGGACAAAAATAACTTATGACAAAAAATACATTTTTGGGACAAAAATAACTTATGACAAAAAATACCACCCAAACCAGCAATATGAAAAAAAAAAAAAAAAAAAAAAAAAAAAGACAAAAACTGCAAAAGTACTGTTGCTACAGTACCTATCCACTAGACCCCGTGTAAATTCCTACGGGTAGACCCCGTAGGAATAGTATGACCCTAATTAAATTTGAGCAAACAAACAAAAGATGCTACATATTTCATCTTAACGTTTGTTTTTCTAAAGTTCATTAACTTGGTTTTGTATGGCTGTTGATAATAGAGACCGTGATCGCTATCGTCAACTTAGTATCATATTAACTTCTCTCTCATCAATCAAAACCATCACCAACATAATGTAATAACACAACAAACATCATCACTTAAATATACACCACTTATACACAAATATACCTCATAAAACACTTAAAGGGCAGATCGCACAAAAGTGCACCCAACTTATATCCAATTTCAATTTAAGGTACCCCACTTTTTTTTTTTTTTTTTTTTTTTTTTTTTTAGTTTAGTGTATCAAACTTTTTTTTGATTGTAATGTAATACCACCAACGGGTTTCCAAGTCATTTATTCGGTTACAAAATATTTCGGCGACCTTTTCAAGCGATCACACTTTTCAGAGACCCACCACCACCACAACCCACCTCCACCACCACCACCACCATCATCTATCATCGCCACCACCACAAACCACCACCACCATCTTCATTTATCACCACAACCACCATAACCCACCATCACCACCTTCATCTATGACCAACCACAGCCGGCTATGGTGGTGGTGATGTGGTGGTAGCGGCAGCTGTTGGTGATTGTGGTGGTGGTGGTTTTGGTGGATTGTGGTGATAGATGAAGGTTGTGGTGGTGGAATATGGTGGTTCTGGTGATAAATGAATGTATTGGTGGTGAGTTATGGTGGTGGTGGTGATAAATGAAGGTGGTGGTGGTGGTGGTGGGTCATCGGAAAAGGTCGCCGGAAAATTTGGTAATCGGCTAAGTGACTTGGAAACCCGCTAGTGGTCTTACATTGCAATTAAAAAAAAGTTTGGTACACTAAATTGGGATAAAAAAAAGTAGAGTACCTTAAATTGAAATTGGGAATAAGTTGGGTACACTTTTATGCGATTTGCCCAACACTTAAAC
This sequence comes from Chrysanthemum makinoi, assembly GCA_910596185.1. Lineage (NCBI taxonomy): Eukaryota > Viridiplantae > Streptophyta > Magnoliopsida > Asterales > Asteraceae > Chrysanthemum > Chrysanthemum makinoi. The sequence continues at coordinate 87,388,886 of OU343221.1, read as the reverse complement.
TCACAAAATAAAAGAAAAAGAAGTCGGTCGTCCTAACGACTGACTTACGCTAAAAAATATCCAAGATGCGTCGATTCGGATGTCTCTAATAATGAAGACGCATGCATGAGGGTATTATTACCTCCAATCTATCAAAAGCAAGTAACATTATACATATTTGATGTAAATGTAACATTACAATGTATAGTTAACAACTTAACATCAATATTGGCAATATTAGATTAAAAGGGGTGGAGAACAGGTTTCAGATACATTGTTAAAGCATAGGGTATACTTTAACATGTTAGCTCGGCGTATGTTGACATGCATGTTAGAGCACAAGGTATGGGAATGACGAATAACACGTTATTGGTATGCCACATCAGCGCCACATCATACACCTTTCAATAACACACCAATAACTAAAACACCCTCCCTCATAACACACCACTAACATGTTATTGGGTCCCACAAAATACCTCACTAAAAATACTCACTCACTCACAATACACACGAAAAAAAGAAAAAAATAACATACAACATCAAATGGCTTGAGCCATTCAAATGGCTTGGGAACCTTTGGCTCACGAATGGCACAAAGTGACGGTATGGTTGGCACGAAAAAATGATGCATTTGGCGTGTTATCCTTCCCCATACCGTGTGCTCTTAGCCCGCATTTGTCAAACACATGTAAATAACTAATCAACTTTTTCTTTGTTTTTTAAAGTGCTTGTGTTCTATAGTGTTGTAGTTGGGCTAGCGTAGGCCTTCTGCAAAACTGCTTATATGATAACTAAACATAATAATTAAAAGTATATTGTAACGATCTAGTAGCTTTTATAAGTTTTTCATCACTCTCGATCACTTGACGTAAAGCTTAACAAATATTCATAACACAATTCATGTATCGTCAACATTTTGATGTTGAGATTGAATTTTGATGCCACAACATATAAAGAGGTATATATTTTGAGGCCTCTAAAACTTTGAGACCCTGTTCGATAGCACACTTCGCACACCCTCGTATACGGATCTGGTGTTTTACAATGTATTGTTAGCGGACATTTATCTGTATAACCCAATAGTGGTTAGGTTTAGTTAATGATTTGGTTATTGGCCCATTAGTTAGTTACATATTCACATTATTGTAATCAATCATAATTAAGTCAATAATACAAGTTTACTTAATATCAAGAAACCATACGACTCCTAATTTTTCTCACCCTAAATCACGGTTCGACTTAATTCCCTCTCCCCATTGCGCTACTTTTCCACCCCTAAATCACTACAATGACGAATGATAATACACCACCTCCTCCTACACTATCACTCGTCGATAAACTATATGTTGTCCATAATATTAGTAGTGTGGTTTCCGTTAAGCTTGATGTAGAAAGTTAAATTACTCGTCTTGATACTATTTTTTTAAGATATATTGTAACAAATTTTGTTAGAAAGTGACTTAAACTTTAAGGGTTATTTGATAAATTTTGTAATTTTGTGACTTGTTCAACAAGTTTGATTCGAATTTGGAAACTTTCTTATGACGGTTAGTTTGCCCTATAAATAGGGATTATTAGCATTAGTTTTCTTTGTACTTTTGAATAATAGTTTAGTACCGTTTGAATTAGAATTTTGGTATTGGAAATTTGTATTTGGTAAAGTTGAATTTGGTTTTGTATTTTGAATAAAGCTTCCGCTTCGTTTGTTTGGATTTGTTTGTTTGTTTCGTCTTTGAATTACCAACAAGTGGTATCAGAGATAGGTTCATTTAGCCATGAAGAAAAAGAAAAAAAAGGTTCGTATGGTTTGTTTTTGAAGAATCGTTTGACTATGTTCTTGAAATCCGTTTGTTTCTTTGCTAGCTCCTTTTGGTGCTGCACAATATATATGGTATATGGTTATTTGTTTATTACATCGACAAGTTAATGTGAGTATTGGATTTCAGGTTTGACTTGGACCTTCAATTTAGAAGTTGGACTTTTGGAATTTTTCTTGGTCCGAATATTTGGTATTTGTTTGTGATATTTGTATTTGTTTTGTTTTGAATTTTGTTTGTTTGAATTTGGACCGTAATTCTTATTATATAAGTGGGTCATTAGAATTATTATTCGTATCAATATTTGGGGCGTTTGAGTTAGAGTCCGTTTGTCAAGTTATTTATTAACTTGAATTTGTTTGATACTTGGATAATAAGTTTGAAGTTGGACCGTAATACTTATCAAATAAGTGGGTTATTAGAATTTGAATTTGATATTTGGAATTTGAAGATCGATTTGGTATTTGAGGACTTGGTTAAAGTCGTTTGAAATTTGTTACTTTGGAAAATTTGGATCTTCGTTCGTCGGGTTTTTGAAGTTTGTTGCCTGAATTTGATTGTCTTTGTTAAAGATCGTTTGAGCCGATTTGTTTGTTTGGTTAACCGAGTTTGAATTTGTCGGTTAACGTTTATATTTGTTTGGTTTGTTTCGGATCTTTTTTGGGAATCGATCGTTCGCTTTGAATTAGGCTAGTATCTCTAGCATTTGGAATTTGGAATTTGAAAATTTGAATATGAAGACGAAAGATTCGTTTGGTTTGAAATTTTGAATGGAGTTGAAGTCACGGTGGAGATTGTTAGAAAGTGACTTAAACTTTAAGGGTTATTTGGTAAATTTTGTGACTTGTTCTACAAGTTTGATTCGATTTTGAAAACTTTCTTATGACGGTTAGTTTGCCTTATAAATAGGGATTATTAGTATTAGTTTTCTTTGTACTTTTGAATAATAGTTTAGTACCGTTTGAATTAGAATTTGGTATTGGAAATTTGTATTTGGTAAAGTTGAATTTGGTTTTGTATTTTGAATAAAGCTTCTGCTTCGTTTGTTTATTTTGTCTTTGAATTACCAACAATTTTGGTGTTCTAAACCACATCAAAGGAGACTCGACTACTTCCCCCACTACACCTCCAACAACGGATGAATGGCTAACTGCTGATTCCATTGTTAAGTCCTGAATCTTCTTAACGCTTTTTGAAGCTCTTTAAGGTAGGCTCACCAGGGCAAACCTTACCACTGCTAATGATGCATGGGATCATGTTATTTTTTTATTTTATTTATTTATATATTTTTTTAATAAGCGTACACAAACTATCGCTTTAAAATATGAGTTACGTGTAATTCAACATGGTGATTTTAGTGTTGATCAATATTTTCGAAAAATTGAAATATTGTCACTCTTTTGAACGATATTCCATAAATATAGGTGTAGTTTGGCGGGAACATCCTAACCCCGGTAATTAATCCCCATGTTGCCACGGAGGTTCACCTGCGATGACTCCGGGCTATCCAAAGGGTAGTCGCCCTGGGATTAGTCGGCTCGCAATGTCGAGTCGGAACCAGGGTTAAAAAAAACATCCTAACCCCGGATGTCTTTTGGCACCAGCCATTGTCCACCTTACAAAGAATAGCTCCGCAACTCTCATGGCTCAGTGGGACACCATCTGGAGTGAGCACGAGCGAGACTCGAACCCATGATCTTTTATCCACAAAATCTCTCTAATAGGCCGATGAATTTTTCAAAAATGGATATCAACTAAGCTAAAACCATTTGGTTCTTTTGAACGATATTGGTTCACCTATAAGCGATGATGACATAGTAACTTATGCCATTAACGGGTTAAGTGAGATAGGCGCCTATGACTTTGATAAAAAGAGACATTTATGAAGATGATGGTTCACATTGTTCATGATCATGAGACAAATCACTAATGAAGAAAGATATAGTGTTGAATTGCTAATGTGTCGGCAATAGTGATGTTTATTACAGTAGTAGTTATTACACTGCTCTTATCCTTGAAGCAGAAAGTTTAAAGAGTCTGAAATCTGAATGATTATTTATGTCGATTGAGAGCGTTGCATTAACACTTGGACCACACCAACCCTCTCGTAAAATTTGACATTGTTTTAAGATATGATGATTGTATTTTAATTCTCGTTCACGATTCATTAAAAAGGAGAAAAAAAGAAAGGGGTCCCATTATTGTTTTAAGTTTCCACTAGGCTTGGGAAATGTAGCAAAGCTGCCAAAAGCAAATGGGCTTCTTTTTGGGTACATGCCGCCCTCACATGCTCTTTCCTTACTTATAAGTTATAATTTATTTTTTATGTTCTTTAGTAAATAAACTATTGAAATATTTTAGATTCTATTGTTATAAAAAAATACTACCAATGAAAAACACTCTTGAAAGTCTTGATTGAAATATAAAAAATCTGTTTTTAGATATGAAAACATATATAATTTAATTAAATATTTTTTCGAAAAGGCTAGAAATTATATCAAACAAGACTCCAAATAAGAGTCGGAAAAAAACAGAATACAACCAAGATACAAGGCAATAGAAGCAAAAGAAGTACTTACCAAAACCATGAGAACGATCAAACAGCAAACAAAACTAACTTAAGCACTAGAAAGAATGTCATGGGGTCTTGGGATCTAATAGTTCGAGTTTGCAACGACCGAATTAAGCCTAGCAGAGATTCAAAGTTTGGAGATCCTTTGGATGTAGGGGGAAATGTCTTCATCTTTAACCTTCGTAACCATGTGTGATTCGGCATTAATAACACGGTTCCTCATATGGCCCAAAGAGAACACTGGATAACACCATTCAAGATCTTATTTATTCGCGAACAACTAGCCGTGTGAATATTTTCCAAATGATATGATATGATAACTAAGACGACATATGCATGAATATGATAACTAAGACGAAAAGTATTGGGATCTATAACCCAAACAATTACGACAATAAAATCATATCGAGTGTTAGTGCTAGTGCGTTGAGATGTATGAACGGTTGGCGGAAAAAAAACGCTTATGACTGGTAAACCATAACAAGCTAAAACATTTTACCCTTGTCGTTCCGTACACCTTAAACCTTGATCATTACTTTAATTTAACCGAACGAAACCAAGCTTGACCATTACCTTAATTTGCTAACTAGACTTAGAAAATGGCCCTGGCAAAATTCATTAGGAACCAACCATCAACTCGCACTACAAAAAATTGGTTCATTCTCCACACTAAATTTTCACACTTCTTAAAAGTGTGTAAAATTTTATTGGTTTATTAACACTTAATTATGTGTAAAAATTGTTTACATTAATAAGTGTGAAAAAAATTATAAATTCCACACTTATACTTGTATCAAATAAAAGTTCACACTTTTATTTTTCACACTTCTAAGTATGGAGGTTATTTGTAAGACTATGTTTATCGGGGTATTCCACAAACCGGTTGGATGGGATATTGACAAAATATATATATATATATTATATCATTGTCCCCACATGAAGAAAATGAGATTGCCGACTTGGGTTGTTTGGTGACTTCAAGTCACCAACCGGTTGTCCCCACCATTTTCCCACGTGTCAATTTTTGATTGGATAGATAAGAGAAAAACTAATATTTTAAAATGTGTTTGGTTGGGTTGTTGATAAATGGTAAAAATATTGAAATTAGTTGGTAGTATTGGTTGTATAGGTGGAAAAGAAAGAAACTAATATTTTAATGATAGGTTGGGTTGTGACCGGTTGCTAATAAACATAGTCTAACACTCAAATTCTTCACACTTTGAAGAAGTGTGTAGAATCTTTGGGTCCCCACACTTTGAGTAAGTGTGGAAAATTTGGGTTCACACATATAAGTGTGGACATTTCTTAGATTTCTCTACACTTAAAAGTGTGAACTTTTTTTTGACACAACTAAAAGGGTGAAAAATTTATTGTTTTACATTTTTTTCCCTCATTTATTAATGTAACCAATTTTTACACATTACTAAGTGTTAGTAAATTAATAAAATTTTACACATTTTTAAAAATGTGGAGAAAAAAAGTGTGTAGATTGAACCAATTTTTTGTAGTGTCGATACTACACACTTGACTACGAACCATAACGTTGTTTGATCTTAATCACAACTGAAAATATAAATCACGGGTTCTTATCAGATTGCATTATTCCGAAATAAGAAAATAATAAATTTTTTTATGATATTTGCTATTTAGACTTAGTTTAGTTTGTTGGTATTGATATTTTACAATTTGTAATGTGTTTCAAAAAATTTAAAAAGGCGGAGCCAGAGTTTTTGTTGATTGGGTTCAAACCTGAAAATATGTTTCGTTTGTAGATAATATATGTGGGTTTAAAACAAAATTTTATGCTACATCTTACAAGATGTGCACTAAGAGTATAAAAAAAATTATGTCGAGAGGGTTCAATTGAACCCGTCCGACTCTATGCAGCTCCGCCCCGCGCTACACCCCCTTTAATAAACCATAAGTGTATATGCTAATTTAGATGTGGATGTGTGTACATCTATGTACAGTGACATCGTTGTACCTTCTCCTCCGTATAATACGCCAACTTGGTACATTTTTTAAGTTAATATTCATAAGTAAAAGGATTTGACCGTTGCTGAAATTAATAAATTATGTAGCTTCAATTTTACACCTAGGTTTTACATTCCTTTTGCCTTTCTTTATTCTTTTTCTTTTGTTGACACACATCTCAAAGTATTAAGTGAAATAAATGTATCGATTTCGTCCAAACCACTCAACTCGATACTACAACTAACTACATTATCTTTTGCTCGCATTTACTAGTTTTGAGTCCCGTATGATCAAAGTAATGTATCCGTTATATCTTGTGATCGAGTAACACACGGGTCGTATAAAATCTATGCGTTTGTAACGACTCTTAAGCTAACGTCTCTTTTAGTTTTGTTTATATTAATCGGTGTATGAAGATACATTAATGTCGTTGTTTGTGTTGCTTGTATCGTACTTCTCTTGCGATAAAGTTTGGGATCTTCATCGTATACCATTTCTTTATAAACTAGTTGTCCTTCTTATTATGCCAAAACAATTATCTAAAATGTTAATTACTAGTAGTATGTGAAGGTTAAGGCCCATTAGTTAACGGAGGCCCATGTATGAAACTAAAGTTGTGTAGTACTGCAATGTGCATCTAGTTGGAACCAGACAAGATCTGGAAAGGTTTATTTAAAGGGGTAATTCTCAAAAAAGAACAAAAAGGTGGATAAGGTACAAAAATAAAGTCTGTTCCCAATTTGGTCATGTGCGAATGTGCGACTTCATTAAATGTGCGACAAGTGTCTATTTTTTTAATAATAAAGTACAGTGGTAGGTGCGTGTTTTCCTAAATATTCTTTTTTTTTCTTATTATTAATGATGTTAAAAGACCAAAATACCCTCACCATTTATATAAAGCATTTCTCTTACATTTACCTTACCCACACACACTCATTTTTGCAGCCACCACCTTCTAACACCATCAAATCCGGCTACCCACCACGTTCCACCATCACCACCAGATCTGTTGCACGACCACCACCACAACATAAGAGTCGGGCCCAAACATACTCATAACCACTACTCTTTCTCTCTCAGCCACCACCTTCCACCAGATCCATTGCTCGACCACCACCACAACACAACCATCGTGTTCATCTATCTCAACTCACATCAAATCCTTCAGATCGGAGAACTTTACTGGCGGACCACTGATCGAAGAACTTTACCGGCGCCGGAAAGAAAATCCGATTTGTTAACTACTCCGATATGTTATCAAATTCGATATGTGACCTCAATTGATGATGTTTTGTACAATTGATGTTGTTTTTATAGATCTACAAGTTTGTACAATTGATGATTTGATGCTTTTGAGAAGTATACAGAAAAGAGGAAAAGAGACCAAAAAACACTCAAAGTGAAGGAAGGGTTGAAAAAATATACAGAAAAGATGATTTGATGCTTTTGAGAAGTATATAGATCTACAAGTTTGTACAGTTGTTTTATTATATAATTCCCCCTTACAATTAAGGTTACATGGAAATTAAAAAAATAAACTATGATGATGAGCTGAGAAACGTGGCATGGTTTTTGGACAGAGAGATTGAGTCGGAACTTTATGTCACAATCGCTCCTTGGCTGGCTGCCATCTTTGAGGGTATTTTGGACTTTGTATTATTTTTGTAATAAGACAAAAAAAATAATATATGGGAAAAGTCACACCTACTATTGTACTTTATTATTAAAAAAGTGGACACGTGTCAACATTCTAGTGGAATCGCACATGACCAAATTGGGAATATACTTTATTTTTGTACCTCAAAGTGATCACTATCCACATTTTTGTCCTCTTTTGAGAATTACCCCTTATTTAAATACCTAACAAGTTTAAACATTGTTCGGTTCTCTAACAAATTCTGCCCTATATTTGTTCTCGTAGACGGAGTACGTACTTGATCGAGTTTCTCTTAGTTGAGACTTATATAGAACGATAACAATGTGACAGTGTCGTTTTAACTTTGATAAAGGAAAACTTATTCACCTACGACGGTTTTCAAAGAACAAGTCTGAAATCGATAACCAAAGAAATATCCAAACATCAATGACAATTTTGAGCGTCCCCCGTATCGCCAAGTAATCAATAACTATCAAAGTAATATAACGATGAAATAGAATAGAATATCTAGTATAATAATTTTGGGGACAAGCAAATAAAAAGTACAATGATGTATTTCATAGGGGGTGAGTTATCCACACCCTCCCATAGGGAGTGTTTACAATGATTGGACGCATCGTCGGATTGTATGGTGTGCATCGCGGGTTGTACGGTCTGACTAAGTTCCTATGGTGTGACAATATAGGGAGGGTATGTATAGGGTATCTCATTTCATAGTGTTAGCCGAATACGTTATGTAATTATTGACCAAAGCTATTTATTTAGTCCGTACGCTATCTCAAACCTAAATTTAATTGTGGTTTTGTAGTCTCCAATCTCCATGCACTTATATTTATACACGCATACTATCTCATCATTGTACCCTATTCTCCAGAAAATATGCATGGCAACTTTCCTTGGGTCCTTCTATTGCTACGGGGGCTACCCGTAGCCTGCCACCCTTGTCCCCCCTTTGTCCTCCCGCTTTTTCCAGTACAACATAGTTTTTTGTCAGTTTCTGTTCGTATTTACAGTTTTAAGCGTTTAACTTATTAAACTTTATATTTACAGTTCCGCATTTTCAGGTTTATAGCTTTTGATATAAACAAAATTATAAAATAAAAAAAAATAAAAAAATAAAAAAAAAGGGAGGGTATTAATAACTCAACCCCTTTCCTTATCTATCAAACAAATCATTTTTGGATTAATCTTGGAGATTGCAAATTGTTTATTTAGCATAGGGCTTGCAAAACTCAAATTTTTAATACTCAAACTAACCTTTACTACTTATGATGCATATGTTTGTATTTTCTAAAAAGTTAATTGCATTTTTGGTTTATGGTATGGCCAAATTTCAGGTTTGCTCTCTAAAACTTTGAAAATACAATGATAGTTCCCATTTTAAAATTTGTATTGCATTTTTAGTCCTTAGATAAAATGAAATAACTAAAATACCCTTTGTCTTATTCAGAGAAGACAAGGGTAATTTGTTCATTTCACACTTATCAGAGACCTAAAATACAATCCAAACTTCAAAATGGAGACTATCATTGCATTTTCAAAGTTTTAGAAACTTAACTTGAAATTTGACCATACCACAAGGACCAAAAATGCAATTAACTCTTTTCTAAATTTAAAATTCTTAAAGTTTGAGTAATGTTAATAGACTATATACATTTAATTAAAAATGATAGCGTTATTTAAAAATAAATTAATATTTTAAATATTGTTTTATCCTTAAACTTTTATCATTTTATATTTTTAACTCGTGAACTTTTCTCGCAATGACTACAAATTAAACCCGCATGTTTTGCATAAGGGTCAAACCAAAATCACGATTTCGCAAGTGTAATTATTTGCCACTATACACCGTTACTTTGCGCGATGATTCGTCTAATTTTTTTTAAGTAAAAAACCATATTATTTCTTGATTTGTCCATGATAATCGTGTTCGTTCGTTGAACCATTCAGAAAACCAACAAAATGTTGTTTATTAGATGGTTAAGGATACGTCAACTTGATATATTTTTTTAGAGTATGTATTGATTTATAAACACATATAATTGACCGTTGCTATACTTATCTATACTACTTTATAATGCATTTAGGCCTTCTAAAATTAGAAGGCTTAAAAATTAAGCCTTCTAATTTTAGAAGGCTTAAAATTAAGATAAGGAGCTCCAATCATGATGACATAATGTCACTTCTTAACAGCTCCAAGTCCTAACTTCTAACAAACTCCAAGCTAACTCCTAACCACCAAAAATTAAGATAAGGAGCTCCAATTATAAAATGACATACGTGCCACTTCTCAACTAAAAATATATTTATTTTCAAATTAAAATATCTTTTTATCTACTTATTTATATTATAATCTAATTTCACTATATTTTCTAAAATTTTATGCTCTTTAATTCAACATCTATATTAATATATTTTTATAAGTTTTTAGTTTTTATATTTTTAGTCGGTTTATTTTATTTTAATTCAAATTTTTACAACTTTAACCTTTATTTCATTTATTTCAATCATTTTATAATTATCGTACCGTGCATCACTGCTATACTTCTAGTACTCCGTACTATATTTTGTAGCTTTGATTATACGCTCAGGATTTACATTCATTTCGTTCAATAGACTCTACTTAACACAATGATATGTTTTTATTCAGTTTGACTCCCTTACGATCAAAGTAATGTATCCGTTATGTTTTGTGCATAACACATGTCATTTAAAACCGACTTTTTTACTAACTAATTGTTCTTCAAAAACTTATTTACCATTCTATGGCTTGTTCAAAAATATTAACTATTATATAGTGTTTCTCTTGACCTTTAAATTGTGTCCCAAGTTTTGCCTCGGTGTTTTTTAACGTACCATAATCAACTTTTGTGTTTTTTTTACCGAAGTTTTGCCCATGCGTGTATATCATTAAGAAAATGGTTCATGGTTACAATTGTCACTTTATTTCATGGTGATACTATTACTTTATTTTATATCAACGCTACTAAAGTGTTCATTAGTTTGGTTATTGAAATGCTCGGCTTTATTCGGTTCGGTTACATTTTTTCTAGGTAAACCGAATAACCCGAATTACATTATTTTAATTATTTATTTTTTAATTATATAGATTTTTTGAAAGAAAAAAAAAAGAAACTTAAAAAATATTATATTTATACTGTGAAAGAGTTTTAATGTTTTTTTGAATATAAATATATAATTAATATATATTTATGTGAATTCGGTTTGGTTTTGGTTCGGTTTTCATTTTGCCAAAACCATAACCGAACCGAAAACCAAATATTTAATTCGGTTCGGTTCGGTTTTGGCAAATTCGTTTCGTTTACAAATTCGGTTATGATCTTTCGGTTTAGTTCTGTTTTGTTTTCGGTTTTTGAAACCCGACACCCCTAAACACTACTAAAAACTGTTATAGAACTTGACAAAAAGTGTATTTAAAAGTCATCAAACAAACTAGTAGATTTATGTACAATATCAAGATTACAAACCAAAACAAATTAAACTCAAAACATGCATGTAAATAAAATTGTACCTTTGTTTATAAAGACTAATTTAAAGATGATGATGCACGTACATGTAGTGGCGAAGGGAGTAGACGTAGTTTTTTTCTTCTTCTTTTGATTTTACAGTTTTTGATTTGTGTTTAATGAAAAAAATACATAAAACTAACTTGTATTATTAAGATTGGAAAGTGGCACTATACATTAGTCAATATTTTTGTGATACCCATACAATGGTAAATAAGTTTTTAAAAGACAATAAGTTAGTCAAAAACTCCAATATTAATCGACTAGTGATTTTATAATGAATATATAATTTTATGTATTCTTTTAGACAAATGCACTAGCCTAAATGCTTGAGTGCCTTGAACATTTTGTAAGTTTATGAATTATTTTTCGAGAATTAAAGATCATTTACATATTAAACATATTTCTACATACTAAGAGATCAATCTATACCGTCAACCTTTATTAGATCTAATTGATGAGATTAATCCAAACAATATAAAAAACCTACTTTCATCTTTTTTTTTCTTCAAATATTAATATATTTCAAACCTTTAATCGTTAAGCGAAAAAAATATATATCATTACGACGAGCATTTAATTATCTTTATAGGCACTTTGATATACTTTCGACATTTTTTTTTCTTCGTATTTTCATTTTTTTTTCGTTACTAAAATTTGCTTGAAAAAATCACATGTGATTAAACACTAAAAACTTTATAAACGTATACCTTATAAATATCAAACTGAAGCACATGTTATTGAGAGCATACATGTATATCCTTTTTAAAGTTCAATATCACATAAATATCCTTCTCACTTTCGTAATTACATCAATATCTTTCTAAGACTTTTAAATTCACATATACATCCAAAAATCAGTTAAATTATAATTATATTGATTTTAGAATCAGAAACTATTATTTATCTCTTATATTAAGTATAATTATATTGTTCATGTATATTTTTTAGCCTTGAATGATGAAAAAAAACATGATGATTTAATTATAAAGTTTGCATATAGATATGAAAGAACATATTATTCATATATATTTATTTGTTCATATATACTTTTTGGCCTCGAGTAATGAAAGAACATGTTGAGTTTTGGATATATATGAGAAATTAAAAGTTTGTGAATGATATTGATGTAATTACAAAAGTTTAAGAATGATATTGATGTAATTACAAAAATTTTGGAATGATACTGACGTAATTACAAAAGTGAGAAGGATATTGATGTAATATTAAACTTTAGTAAGGATATAGATGTAATTGTCCGTATAAACAATTAGAATCACTGAATTTGAATTATGTTAAAAAACTAAATCAAACTACTCAAACAATCTTCAAACCTGAACAAATATAGTTGGATTATTATTATTAATTGTAGTAAGTGTTCGAGCCTAATCCGCATTTACTAAGTCGTGCGTATACGGCTGTAAAAAAAATAAAATACGGCTAAACTTAGCTAACTTAATTGTAGTAACAAATTTTTTAAATGCACGAGATTATAAAAATCAAAATAAAAGCGGACTTATAAGTATACACCCAACAAATATAATTTATATATAGTAATTTCAAAATACTTTTAAGATAAAATCGCTATTAATATTGTGGTAAAAGCTATAAAATAACAACGTACTTTTCAAAATTTTCCGACTTGAAACACTTACTTTTTTATTACGTTACTTCACTAACGTACTTTTAAATTTTGTTCTGAGTTCACCCATATGATCAATTTATATTAAAATAATAACTAAAATGACTATATTACCCTCGGCATATGGGTGAAGTTAGAACAAATTTTAAAAGTTCGTTGGTGAATTTGGAACAAATTTAAAAGAATACAAGGTTAATATAATTATTTCAGTTATTATTTTAATATAAACGGGTCATATGGGTGAAGTTGGAACAAATTTTAAAAATACGTTGGTGAAGTAAGGTAATAAAAAAGTAAGTGCTTCAAGTCAGAAAATTTTGAAAAGTACGTTGTTATTTTATTGGTTTTACCCTTAATATTGTTGAGTTACTTGGTTGAAGTATCTTCCAGTTCAAAACGATTTTTTGTTCTTCTAACTTATAGGATCAATTCAAGAAATGTGTTTCGATGGGTACGGTGGCTTTGAGAAATCTTTCATGTGTGGCATGTCTACTATACAAAATGCATAGTTAACGCTAGATGGCAGGGTGTATACCCACTCACTTTACACCTCAGCGTCACGTCAGTTTTTTTTTCCACTCACTTTCACTCACCTTTTTGTGGACAAGTTAACTCACTTCCACTCACCTTAACTTTTTTTTTAATACTAGTGAATTCAATAAATAAACGAAAATACAGTACGAATTCATTCAAACTTCAAATCCAAATTCAAATACTACAGTTGCAATACGAATTCAAAATTCAAATTCAAATTCAAATTCAATTTCAAAATTCAAAAATTCCCTGTATATACCCACACTATGCTTTGTTTCTCATACACACAAGTCTCTCTCTCTCTCTCTCTCTCTCTCACACACACAAGTCTCTCTCTCTCACACACACACAAACACACACGCACACACACACACAATTTCTTATCAAATTCTCTCAACAATGTCTCAAAAAAACTTCTCCCAACAGTTTTTTGAACAAAACAACTTCTCCCAACAATTTCCAGAAGAAAATACTCCACCAACATATATCATTCCGTTTTTCCCAAACGGAAGAGGAACCTGTTCATGAACCGGTTTAGGACAAGAACAAAATTCATTTCACCTTACTGAGAAACAACAACGACTATTTCTCCAAGATGTAGAAGTATTAAGAGAAATGGAGGAAGAACAAGCAAATGAGGAACCTGCTCGTAGGGAGCAAGGAGCAAGGGAGGAACAAGAACGTCGGGACAGAGAATTCGACGTTTTGGAACGAGAGTGAGAGGAGAGCAGATTTGCTAACTGGTCTGCTTACGACGATGGTTATGACTCCAACAACTCTCAAACCTGGGATCACCTGGATTAAAACGTGTTTTAATCTATGTGTTTTATTTTTTGTATCGCAGTTTTATTTTATTTGCAATGTAGTACTCTCCTTTGTTTCTATAATAAATAAAAGTTTGTCTACTACTTTGGTTTTTCGTACTCGAAAATAAGTTTACAAATTAAGATTACACAATTTTAATACACATTGTATACACAGTTTTGGAAAAAATAAAAAAATAAAAACAATTGAACGATTCACCTTAAGTCGTCTTGGGAACCACCACTCGTGCGTGAGTGAGGTTGGTTGGCATGGTGCTCGTGCGTTAATGGAAGGCAAGGTGAGTCACTCACCCTCCCTTGTCATCCAGTCTATGTTTTTGTAGTAGTCTGCTTGTAGTGGGAGTGCTTATGAGTTACCATTGGTCAATGGTCACCTGTGTGTTTTTGTTGGTTATTTTATCTCACATATCTCATGTGATTGTAAGAATGCGAGTGGTTTGTATTGATTTGTTTTAAGGGGCTTAGGCCACACAATTTTTGGTCTGCCGTTTGGCCCATGAACAGTTTGTTCATGTTGTTGGTTTTTCTTTCTATTTTTTTTAAGAGTATTAATTCAAGAGCTTTCGAGTTTTGAAGTAAACATGTACCAAAATTTGTAGACTTTAAATTTGATAAATTATTACCCGCAAGTTTTACCAAAATGTGACAATGTCAACCCATCAAAACATGTTTGGGCTTTGATTTAACATTCAACGCGAATATATAGAAAGTGTGTGATTATTCTCTTTAAACGCACATTCTACAAGAAATCGAACAAAATAGAAAGAAAAACATACATAAAAACATAACAAAAAACACATTAAAAAGCAAATTTATGAGATATTAAGTAGTGTTAAAACACCCCCTCAATATTTAGTTTAATAGGATGTTTTTGCCTCTTATCGCTTATTAATAATCAGGAAAAACGAACACTCTTAATCTTGACTATCTCTTACTGCCTCTTAATGACAGGAAAAAAAACATACACATTTTTTTATCTAAACATTTGACTGCGTCAGACAGAATGAGATTAAGATATTATTAAAAAAGGTTTCTGAAAAACGAACACAACCTTACTTAGGCGCGCTCCACATACTTTATCCTTAGAATTAATTATGATTTCAAAGTCTTACATAGGTCTTGAACTCTCTCAAAGGGTCGTGACTCGTGAAAGTAATTTCGGATCATGAGCATGACCTTAATAACATAAACTTGGCGCTTTGCGACAATATGCCAACACAATATTGCGTCAACATATGCCCATACCTAGGGGTGTTTCAAGAGGGTCAGGTTGAACTGACTCGAACCTGAATCCGATAAAGCTTATAGGTAAGGTCTAATCGGGTTGTCTTGACCCGAACCCGATAACCATATATAGTTGTAGGGTCGGGTTAGGGATGAAATATTTATCTTATTGGGTTATTGGTTCAACGGCCCGAAATATATTATATAATTTTCTTTTCAATAAAAGCTTAAAACAAATATAAAAGTTACCTACTGAAATAATGATTAAATGGTGGTGATTTTGTTTTTACTCTCTTCGTACTCGATTCAGACGTCTACCCTTGTGTTGCCTACATTTATTGTGAATTATTTTGTTGACTACTGTTGTTTTGGACGCTACTTCAGTGCATATTTTTCTAATAGAACAAAGTTTGGCTTAAGCGAAAATTACGTGTGGGGACACTGTAATTCCCCCGGTACATTTTGCAGAGGACAAACTTTTTATAATTTACATATGGAGACTGGTTGGTCGCGATTTAAGTTTCGTGTACAAAATACTCAATACGTGTCACTACCAAAACGAATGAAAAAAAAAGGAAAAAGAAAATATTTGGTTGCGAAAGAAAATATGTGGACAGGTATTTTATCGAGACCAACAGCTACAAAACAAAAATGTAATAACTACAAAAATGTTGGTCACGAAATTTTATGGGTGGACAAAGGCATTTCATGGGACCAACAACTACAAAACAAAATTGTAATAACTTGGTCACGAAATTTTATGGGTGGACAAAGAAAAAAACAAATTTATTGATTGATATATCATAGCATCGGAAATAAGCAAAATCCACCGGAAAATCTATTGATTGATAGATCATAGCAATTTGATTATATAAGATGATATTCCGATCAGTTTATCTCATATCACAACTCACAAATACAAACATACAAAGCAGTTTTATCATATAAACATATAAATGGTTGTGGTGAAGTTGTTGTTGTGAATGATAATTTTGTTGTCGGTGTGGTAATAACATTTTTAATAGCGTTGTTGAATAGAGTTGTTGAGTTATTCTATTTCTGCTGAATATGGCAAATGATGCGGTATGATACTTTTTTTTGCTCTATAATTATTTTCATATCTATTTGTTATATAAATGTGTAATTTTATTTATTTATTTTTTATTTTTTAATTTTTTTTTAAAGTATTATGCTGCAAAACTTACATGTAGAAGTAAGTTAACTTTACTTCCTGAAATTAGAGAAAAATTTAGAGGCACACCTAGGTTAGAATTATTTAAGAACACATGTTTTGGTTGGTTGTTAAACTTAGATGATATGCAAGAGGCTTGTTGCTTAATACACCATTTTAGTTGTCACCAAGTGCTGCATGATGAGGGAGACACAAAGATTGTTCCTTTTACTTACTCGCTAAATGATAATGAAGGGAGGAATTTTGAGGTACAATTTGGAAGGGAAGAATTTTGCTTAGTAATGGGGTTTAGGTTCGGGCCTGATTTTAGGAAAGATTATGAAAGTGGTCCTAATCCGTTTAGGAGACGAGTGTTTGAATCGTCTAGTGATAGTAAGGCGATAACAATTAAAATGTTGTTAGAAACGTTATATAGCAATGAGTTTGATAAATTGAACGACCTCGATGTTGTTCGTGTTAGTTTGTTATGCGTTTTGGAGACGGTGCTTATAGGACACGAGCTTAAGTATAATGTGCCGGGATGGCACCTTAGGCTAGTAGACAATTTACCTGCTTGGGACATGTTTCCATGGGGTTCATACATATGGACTTTCTTGTACAATGAGTTAACGGATGCAATAAAAAAACGTTGGGAAGCACACTTTGTTAAAAAAAAAAGGAATCCTGATGGTAAACGTCCAAGCTATTCATTGATGGGCTTCATGTGGGCCTTTAAGGTATGTCATATGTTAATTTGTAATCTTTATGTTTACGTGTAACGTTAATGAAGTTAAGCAAGTATTATTTTTTTCAGACATGGATACTGGAGGCGTTTCGAGAAATGGCGGTTACATATTTTAATCATAAAAAATATTACCATAGATCAGTTGATTGGCGTTATAAAAGAAGGTTTGTAAGAAAATACATCTCGGAGTTATTGAAGGTGAGTTATTAAAAATTATGCACTGTAGTTATTTTTACACATTTATCGTATATATTTGATTATGTATTTAATTTCATACTTATTGTCCTTGTTATTTTAAAGGTAAATCAACCTTTTCAAAGACTTACCCCAGATGATGTTGAAGGGCAAGCTCAATGGTGGCTTTCAAGTGTCGCATTCTTTAATGGTAATATTGACATACCATCAGTTATACCGCCGCCTCCAGACCAACACAACCGTGATGATGTTCCTGAAGACGTTTATCAACAGCTTGCTGAAATGAAAAGCAAGTATGATGAACAGCAGGACCGACTACAGGCACAAGATTCCAAGATCAAATATATTTATGAGGTAAATTGGTCACGTTAAATTAAATAAGGTTATATATAAAGATAAAATAATAGTTGTATATAATTTTGTTTAAAAATTTAATGTAGGTTATTCAAGCTGGGACTTTACCGCCACTTCCGAAAAAACCGGTCTTTGCTGGTCAACATTATGGTTTTAGTGACTTCCAACAATTTCCAAAGCACGCAGGTATATTTACGTGACATAATGTTTCATCTTTTTTTTTTTTCAATACTCACCAAATAATATAATCATATGTTTAGGTCGGGCAAGCATTCATGTCGTCGCCGGGCCCCTCATTCTTTGATGGTGTTCATTTCCCGATGACACAATTCACAACACCTTTATATGAGCAGTCGATGCATCCACAATATCCGGTCTCGTTCACCCCTACCTTATATACTGCTAACCATATGCCACAAGAATTTGGTCATTGGTCGTCTACCTATCAGGCCAATGCAGACCCCACATCCGTAGTTCGTCCATCGCACACTCCTAATGTTGGTGGTGTTAACTCGGTAAACTAATAAGTATATTTTTTTTTTCATGATTATGCTTGATACTACTAATCATGCAGGAGAACAAACGGTAATTTTATCTTCTTTTTTAGGATGCGATGAATCGACAAAGGAGAGAATGTCGTTCGGGAGTTTTTAAGAGGAGCCCTTATACAGTATTTCCAGATACTACTGTAATACCTCATAAACGGGGTGCAAGGACTAAGAAAAATACAGCTACCCACCAAATATCTCGTTTCGAGCTTGGAAATGATGTTTCCGATGAGAATGAACATGACGATGATCTTAGCTGTACTGGTCAAAATAATACTGGAACTTATTCAACTTATAATTACAACGTCGACCCTTGTAACGTAATCGTAATATTGTTATTTTTATTATTTTTTTATATATATGTGAGAAAACTAGTAACTAGACGACATGACCAACCTTATATATACTACATATAATAGAAAAACGGTCAAACCTTGAAAAGTGGAAAGTTGAAAGTCAAAGGTGAGAGAAATGTCTTGAGTAATTAATACTTTTATTAAAACACCCATTACTTAAAAGTACAATAATTTATTCATATTGTACAACAAACTAAAAGCATATCTACCAAATTAAAAACAACCAATTAAAACACCATTTATTAAAAAGTACAATAAAATTTTCACAATGTACAATTTAAACAATCTCCAACATAATTCTAAATATAAAATAATTAAACACTAATTAATGTTATTTTTAAAACACCTTAAAATAAAAAGTAAATGTTATTATACACATTATACAAATTAATAAAACACACAAAGCTTCATACAAGCTAACAAGTTGATGGTACATATAGTTTTGAAAATCGGACCGGACCAACGGGTTCAACCGGAAACCGGTGTTCCACCGGTTCGGCTAACCAATAACAGCCATCCGAAAACGAACTAGAGATGACCCGTTGAAACCGATACAAACCGGTGAATCAGGTCTCATCGAGATCTATTTCTCTGGTTAATTGTCACAAAGTACCCGCCGCCGCAACGCGCGGGTACCCTGCTATACTATATATAAAGGAAACCCAAAAAGTAAAAAGTGAAAATTTTAAACTATTAATACATATCGAAAATCGGGTTGATCCGGGACGCTTCAAACCCGGACTCGGTTTAAATCGACCCGTTTTTCGACGGGAACGCTTCAACCGATTGAACCTCCCGGGTCGAACCGGGTTTCAAAACATTATGTTTAATCCCCGAATCTTCAAACTTTTATTATTTTTCGTTTATAACCCATAAACTTTTTTTTAACATAAAACGATTTGTCGCTATATATATATATATTTATATATATATATATATATATATATATATATATATATATATAGTTTGGATCAAATATGAAGATACTTAAAATAAGAAGGAATAAGAAGAACTATCATCGCAAATTTGAGATGCACCGATCTAAATTTGATGCATCCCTATAACCTTAGATGCATTATAACGCACCATATTGTGTTTTCTAGCTTTTAATCAGATGCATATACATATATTAGATGCATTTCATGATTTCTCTTGTTTTTTGTTCCTCTGCACTTGCCGAAATCATGAAAATCAATTTGCACCATCTAAACATCAAATTAACTTTCGAAACTCAAGATGTTGCATCTATATGAATAGAAAAGCATCTAATGCAAATCGTTGCATCTCAAATGCGTGGTTTTGGTCACTTCTTACCACTTCTTATTTTAATTTACTTCTCACTGGATCCCTACTATATATATATATATATATATATATATATATATATATATATATATATATATATATATATATATATAAGTTTTTCTTTCAAAAACGATTATAAAGTTTTACAATTAAGAGAAAATATGTGCCCGTTAGTGCACATTTAACTTTTCAATTGCCCCATTTCAAAAAAAAAAAAAAATGGGGCTAAATATTCCCAAATCTTTTACAAAAGAACCAAAATTAGCCAATTTTTTTTTTTATTTTGGGCTAATCACATTTATGCTAATTTTGGTACTTGCGTTCTTCTTAACAACGACATCATTAATCCCATCCTTTTTAGTTTTTACGCGATAAGTAACGTGTGTTGTTAGTTTTTATCTCATAACTGATGCAATGTTTACTTTCATTTTCATTAAATGTTTTTATATGTTGTTTGATAGATGTTAGGAATTTTGTCTAGACTTTAGTTATCGTATTGTACAACCGTTTGCAATTGCATTTTCATCGGTTCACGTTCTTTTTTAAACGCTACACAAAACACTCACCACAATATCTTAAATCATTAATTATCTGACGCTAGAAACCGCTGCCGCTAGGCGCGGGTACTCGTCTAGTTTGAATAAAACAAAATAAGACATGATTGAAATAAACATTACAAATAATTAGACGACATGACCAACCTTATTTGGTTGGTCTTTATAAAAACATTACATAGAAATAAATACATGAACCTTCATAAATTAAAAACGGTATCCTTGTCGAAAACCATTACCATGTTTCTCAATGTAATGTTAAGAGAATGGGTTGATGGTTTTGGGGTAAACACTGAAACATTACGTAGTATCAAACAGATAAATTGACATTCTTATTTATCTTTCTAAGTTTTTCAAACTCTTCTTTTAATGCCTCATTCACTGCTATCTTATGATCTAACTCTCTTCTAAGAACAATCATATCATCATTGTATTTTGACTCATTTTCTCTATAATGCTCTAGTTGTTTCTCTAATACAGATATGCCTCTTCTAAGGTTTGACACATTATAATTAGCAGCAAACAACTCTATTCTTTGGTTTTCATAAGATTCATTAAGCTTTTCACATTCTCTAGAAGCCCTACATGTTTTAGAACAACTTTCAAAGTTTTGTACCTCAGAGTCAGAGAAAGCCATGAGAGCATGTTCTGTAGCCACAAAAGCAGCATCTGAAGGTTGTTCCTCTTGTCCATCAGCCATGAAACTCCAATCATAGCTCACACCATCAATTGCCAGCATTGCCTTTGGTTCCTCCACAATTGATTCTTTCTTTTGCTTGTACCAAGTAGACCTATTGTCCTGCTTCTTTGGTCTTCTGCATTCTCTAGCAAAATGCCCCAACTTGTGACAATTGAAACACTCTACTTTCTTTTTATCGAACCCTGCAGTTTCTCCACCATTGATGTGAATTGGCTTGCCAGTCTTCTTGTAGAATTTCCTAGCCCTCATGCTAAGAAGAGCTATTTGCCACTTTATATCCATCTCCTCCAAGTCATCTTCATCAATTTGCTTTATGTCTTCATGAGTTAATATAGAGACACTAACTTGAGTGGAGATAAAAGCATAAAAGGTAGGATCTCCAATACCAGCAACCTTCTTCTTTGAACCTGCAGTGGTAACACTAGCATTACCAGTGGAAACTGTAGAACCAGCAGTGGAAAAATCATCATCACTGTCATCTTCAGAATCATCACTGTCAACAGAGGTTGACAACAATGCCAAGCTGCTAGAGCTTGTACCAAGTTTCCCTGCCTTCTTCAATCTTTGTTCAATAAGTTTGAAGTTGTTGTAAAGATCATTTAGCTTCATAGTTTCAATCTCTGGTTTATTTTCCCAGATTGTAACATTAGTATGAAACTCAGCAGGAAAACTTCTTAGAAACTTCAAATTGAGGTCTTCCTTTTCTACCTCAATTCCAAACACAGTCAGTTGTGTGGCAATCTTCTGGAGTTTGGTGAAGATGCTGTCAAGTGAGTCATTGCTTGAAGCAGAAAAGTTTTCATAACTTTGCTTCAACAATGTCTTTGAGTCTTCTTTTTAGCATCATTGCCACCAAAAACTGAGCAAATCTCTTCAAAAAGTTCTTTTGATGTCTTGAATTTGCTGAAAGCAATGATCTGGTCTTTAGGAAGAGTCATCAGTAACAAACTTCGGCCTTAGGTCATTCTTCTTCTTTGCTCTTTCATCATTAGTCTCAGGTAAAGAAACTGTTACAACTTCTTGGTCACCAACTTTCTCAGTCTTCTTCTAAGACTTGAAGGAATCACCAATTAAGATGATCTCCCATAGAGCCTAGTCTTGTATGAGAAAGTATTGCTCAATCATTATCCTCTACATCTCAAACTCATTAAGTTTGAGCTTAGGAAGCCTTGGAACATAGTTGGACTGGTTGTTTTCCATCTCCATTGATTTGAGTGAGTTGGTTAAGCTTATTCCTTGGATCTTCTAAATCAAAATATCAGAACCTTCTCTCTGATACCACTTGATGGATCTAAACACACACCTTGTGTTAGTGATACTTTGAATTATATTAATAAGTACGCGGAATATACTTAGTAATACTTATAAGATGTATTATATGATGTAATGTAAGTAAGAACAGTATAACACAAAGCTCCAATATTATTAAGAATAATACGAGTGATCTTGATTATCACTAGGGTTACACCTTGAAGCATACGTGAGTTCTTTCGTACCTTAAACAATGACCTAGGATCTCCTTTTATAGCACAAGGAGTCCTTTACAAGATAAGTATAATGATAACTATATAGAATATACACAAGATCTTTTCTATACTTATCAATACACGGTTACATAAAAATTATCCTAATAGCAGTGGTAATATATGTACTAGCAGTGGTAATGTGTTTCCACTGCTAATGTATTCTTCAACAGTGCCTTCCATAAGCTTATCAGTGGTAACTGTTAGCTTTATTCCCAACATAGAGGAATTAGGAAACATGGAGTCTATGTCATTAAAATCGGTAATGAACCTAAAGACAAACTTTGTCTTACTTCTATGGATGATACTTCGACCTTATGGCATCGAAGATTGGGTCATGCCAATATGCGACTTCTTCAATCGCTATCATCCAAAGATCTAGTAAGATATTTACCAAAATTAAAATATGAACATCACTTTTGTGATGCTTGTAATGTAGGAAAACAAGTCCATGCTAGTCACAAAGCTAAAAACATGGACTCTACAACTAAGTGTCTAGAATTACTACACATGGATTTATTTGGTCCATCCGCTATCCAAAGTTATGGGGGTAACTACTACACTTTGGTTATAGTGGATGATTACTCTAGGTATACATGGACTAAATTTTTAAAGAACAAAACTGAAACGTTCTATTACTTTGAAATATTAAGTAAGAAAATCCAAAGATAATTAGGAAGTCCTATAGTGTCTATTAGAACGGATCTTGGTAGGGAATTTGATAATGGAGTGCAATTTGGAGCCTTTTGTGACGCTAATGGTATTACTCACAACTTCTCGGCTCCTCGCACTCCACAATCGAATGCCGTAGTTGAAAGAAAGAATAGAACCCTACAAGAAATGAGTCACACCATGTTAAATGAGCAATCCATTCCTTAAAAGTTTTAGTGCAATGTCGTTGATACATCAATGTACATACTTAATCGAGTCTTAATTAGACCATTTTTAGGTAAAACTCCATACGAGTTACTTCGAGGCAAAAAGCCTACGTTAGATCATTTTAGAGTCATTGGTAGCAAATGTTTTCTACTTAACACCAAAGATTACCTTACAAAATTTGATCCTAAATCAACCGAATGTATCTTTTTAGGTTACTCTCCTAATAGCAAAGCTTACGTCATATTAAATAAAGAAACAATGAAGGTTGAAGAGTCATTAAACGTAAAATTTGATGAGAGTCCACCCAAACCTACTCTACCTCCTGTTGATGACGAGATTGTCGAGAGTGAAGCTATTGAAATAAAGAAAAAGACAAACGAAGAAGAAGAACCTTTAAATAATGAAATCATCAATATTAAAGAGTCTAAAGATCACCTCGTAGATAAGTTCATAGAAAAATTAAACGAAAGAACCTTAAGGTCTCAAGTCCAAAACCAAAGTAGCTTATTTTGTTTTGTCTCAACCATAGAACCTAAGAATACACAAGAAGCCATAAAAGATGAAAGTTGGGTAATGGCTATGCAAGAAGAGTTAAATCAATTTGTTTCTAACGATGTTTGGACACTCGTCCATCCACCTAGTAATCAAACCGTAACAGAAACCAAATGGGTATATAAAAAGAAGTTAGATGCAAACGGTGTAGTGTCTAGAAACAAAGCTAGACTCGTTGCCCAAGGGTATAATCAATAAGAAGGAATAGAATTTGATGAGACCTATGCCCCCGTGGCAAGATTAGAGTCTATAAGAATACTTCTTGCTTATGCTTGTGCTAATGATCTTAAGCTTTATCAAATGGATGTCAAAAGTGCTTTTCTAAATGGTTTTATTAATAAAGAAGTATATGTAGCTCAACCTCCGGGCTTTATCGATTTCGAAAAACCTAAACATGTGTATAAGTTAAAGAAAGCTCTTTACGGTCTTAAACAAGCCCTAAAAGCTTGGTATGATAGACTCAAGTCATTTTTAATAAAAAACAACTACACCATGGGGTTAGTTGATAATACACTTTTTACTAAGAAAAAGGAATGACATATAATCATTGTTCAAATATATGTAGATGATATTATATTCGGATCTACTTGTCAAGACATGTGTGATGATTTCTCTAAAATCATGCATGACGAGTTCGAGATGAGTATGATGGGAGAACTAAGTTTCTTTCTTGGTCTACATATCAAACAAGTAGAAGATAGTATCTTCTTTAATCAATCTAAATACATAAAGGAGATGTTAAAGAAATTTGGTTTAGAAGAGTCAAAACCTATAAGAACACCAATGTCATCCGACACTAAACTCACAAAAGATGAAGACTGCAAATCCGTTGATAACACAAAATACCGTGGCATGATTGGTAGTCTTCTCTACCTCACGGCTAGTCGGCCGAATATCATGTTTAGTGTTTGTCTATGTGCTAGGTTTCAAGAAGATCCTAAAACATCACATCTAGAAGCCGTCAAAAGAATATTTAGATACATCAAGGGTACGACTCAATTAGGATTATGATATCCTAAGGGTACGGGGGTAGAAACAATTGTATATGCAGATTCTGACCATGCAGGTGATTATGTTGATCGAAAGAGTACAAGTGTGTATGTACTTTCATGGGATGTTTTTTAACATCTTGGTTCTCAAAGAAGCAAACGGCATTGGCCATATCAACAACCGAAGCCGAATATGTCTCCGCGGGCAAAGCATGCCAACAAGCACTATGGATGAAACAAGCGTTAGTTGACTACGACATTCATCTAAGTGACATAGCCATTCTATGTGACAACAAAGGTGCCATCGACTTAAGCAAAAATCCGGTATTGCACTCTCGCACCAAGCATATAGAGATTCGTCATCACTTCTTAAGAGACAATGTTCAAAAGGGTAACATCTCTATTGAGAAGGTAGCATCCGAAGACAACATAGCCGACGTCCTCACAAAACCGTTGAAGCATGAACAATTCAACCTACTTCGTCTTGGTCTTGGTCTCATGGAACAATCGTCGTAATTAGTTTTTAAACTCTACAAGGTATGTAAACACTAGCCTTCTTCTTTCTGAGTCTAGGATCTCTATTTCACACACAACTCACAAACAAATACGGGAATTTTCAAAACCCAAGATAGTTTTATTTACAACTCGTACTTTCATAATTTTTCCTTACTTTTTAAAGTAAGTTTCTCTTACAACACGTAAGCTCATACCTATTTTTCCTAAACTTTTTCTTCAAACAAAGAAATTTTTTCGAAATGCATTCTAAAAGGATACTTCTTCCTGTATTACTTTCATAAAAGCTATTTCTCACGTCTAGGACAAATTTTTTATTATTAATATAAAGTAAAAACACGTTTTCATTGCATCTCATGTCTTTTGAATGCTAAAGAGGACACATAACTAATATGTGTTTATGGGTACATTCATTTAAGCAACAATGAATTAGGAGCACTCGGGTTATCTCACATAATAGTGTGCTTTTTCATTTCTAGTTTATTTTCCTTTTCTTTTTAGGAGTCGAGATAACCGCAACTCCAAATGGTTTGCATATAGGCACACACTAGGCACAAATGTTTCTAAAAGGAAAATTTGAGCGCTCGAGTCACCAAGTACCACGGATCCCAAAGATTAACGCCGACGGTTCCCTCAAGGGAACGATCCGTGGGATCCGTGAGACAGAAGCTAAAATTATCTTCTATTTTTTTTACTTTGAATAAAAACTTCTATATTTTCATCATTTTTTTATTTTTTTATGAGTATGTTACTTAATGCTTGTGTTCTCATGATCACATGCCTTAAATTCATATCTAATCATTAGATTTTAGTCCACATTTTGGGTCAAGCATTCATTACAATGCATTATTTTTCTATAAATAGGATTCTCAAAATGCTTGCATATTCATCACTCTCAAACTCACAAACAAACATCATCATGTCATCCAAAAGATCTTCCAACATAGATGAATCACCTAGTGCAAACAATCATTTTCAAGAAATCCAAAATTTTGTCCTACCACCTTCCATAGTACCACCACCCAAATCTAGAAAAACCGCACGGATTAGCATCCGACCTTGTTGTTTTGCAAAACCATCATTAAATGGTTCATCACCAACCACTCATTCACCACAAAATGCTTCCATAGTAGCACCTCCCTCATCTCCAACAAGCACACCAACATCATCACCCATCAAATCTCTACCTAAAGTCACTCTATTGGAACTCCTTAAGACTCCAACAAGATCCCAACAAACCAACCCAAAAGAACTAGTCTTTTTAACACCTCCCACATCTCCAAACACAATCTTCAAAGACTTTGAAAGCTCGCCACCTTTAGCTCCCATTGTGTTACAAGAACATCTAGGTTCTTTTCCACCACTACTTCCAAACATTCCGGACTTTGATCCGTATTTTCCAACTTTTCCACCACAACTTCCGCATCTCACAAATCAAACTAACCCAGAAAACTTCCGCACACATTACCCACATCATTTACATTGTGAACATTGCCAATCCACTAGGGATCTTGCAATAAAAATTAGGGAAGAAATGTGAGTCATGCTTAACCTCATTCTTGATCACATCAACATCATTACTCACCAAAACATCCATCCATAACCTTATGCAAGCATGGAAGGAATCATTTTATTATTTTTAGTATTTTCTTTTGAATCATTTTTAGAACAAGTCTTGTTCTTAGTTTTACATGCTTGTATGTGGCATAAATACCACTACACTTTGTTATTTTATTACAAGGCTTTGTTTACATACCTTGGCTCTCAATCTTGATTCTCGTCAATCACAAGATTATTTATGCATGTTACTACTAACCTTTTTTTTGTAGGTTTTTATATTTTTTCTCACTTGACGCCCCATTCTAGGGGGAGCTACCGTCAAGGGGGAGTTAGAGATACGTGGACTATTTTTCCACACTTTATTTCTTCATTAGGGTCACTTTTTGTTTCGACAAAAAGGGGGAGAAGAAGTAAAACTTATGCTTTCAAAACATACATCTAATCTTAATTTTTACTCATCATAACATTATGTTTTGTCATCAACAAAAAGGGGGAGATTAATAATACAAATAAACCGTAAAAACGTTTATTAATATTTAGCGATCTCTTTGTGTTTTGTTGATAACAAATATAACGTTATCATAAGTAAAATTATAAGGATACATGTTATCTTTTGTAAAGCATCTACACATAGTCATTTAATACAAATTATTGTAATAATTCATTTGTTGTAATAGTTTATTAGGATGGGTAAAAATTAGGGGTGGCAATTTTCGACACGACACGATAAACGACACGAACCTGACACGAAGTTAAACAGGTTTGGGTTGAGGATAAATAGGTTTGGGTCAAAAACGGGTCAACCCGTCTAACCCGTTTAATAAACGGGTCGTGTTTGGGTTGAGTAAGTATTAAACAGGTCAACCCGTGAACCCGTTTAAGTATATATGATCTTAAAAATAAAATATATAACCTGGTTTTTATATTGGATGTGGATTAAATGTATTTTTTTATTTACTTAGTATGAGTGAATTATAATTTTATATCTTAGATATCATGAAAATTGACGCTCGTAATTCAAAAAATTGTCGCATAGTTATTTGTATATTATTCTTATCATATTTTAGATTCTTATATATCATTTTTGCATTTAAACTAGTTAAATCGACAAACCACCAACTTTATTCACTGCTTGACCTATTTACTTAAATGCGTTAAACGGGTCACAAATGGGTTACACGTGTTATGCAGGTCTGGGTTAGGGTTGAGTTTCTTGACACGATTAATAAATGGGTCGTGTTTGGATAAAGACTATACTAACCCGCCAACACGCGAACCCGAATAGGTTAACACGAACACGACTCAATTGCCACCCCTAGTAAAAACCACAACCCATGACCCATACCCATGGATCATATCCATAACCCATGGAGTTAACCCATACCCATTGTCTAGATGCATTGCATCTATTAGATACATTGTATCTATTTAGATACCCATGGATCATAATCTAGGACCCATGACCCATAACCCAAAAACCCATGCGCAAAAAGGAGCGTCCCACGGATCCCCAGGAATACACTGGACGGATCCCTCAAGTGAGGGATCCGTGGGATCCGTGCAACAGTGGCAAGAATTTGCCTATAAATAGAGAGCCATTTCTTCATGTTTACTCACCCCTCTTCTTACAAACTCTCTCATATATTCTTACACTCTTCTAACAAAAGATCACTTGATCTAGAGAGTTGTTCTTCTTTCTTCTATTGTGATTCTCATATAGGTCCTTCTCTAAGGCGAGATCACGAGCATTCTACAAGTCATCCAAGCAAGGGGTCCTTGATTGATTTGTTCCTCCACAAGATTTCTGTAGCGAAGATCTTGTATTTCATATTTCACATATTTGTTGTGTTATAGTAGTGTTGGTTTGGTCCTCCGTGTTATGGACTCGGTATTTAGCTTTGTACCGAAAAAAGGTGTAAGTAACGTTGTGAAGGCTTATCCGCCAAGTTGAAGGAGTTTGTTGACATAGTGCTTGAACTCTCGAGTAGGTGACTCGGGGAGTGGAGTAGGGCAAGTAAGGTGTCCTTGTAGCCGAACCACTATAAATCGGTTGTGTCATTTCTATCATTTACTTTACTTACTTTACTTGCATTACTCTTAGATCTATTCTATCTCTACATCCATACGATTTCACATAACATCGAATCTAAAAGTTTTTGAAACTAACTTAAAATCAGCAAAACTATTCAACCCCCCCTTCTAGTTTTCCACAAAATGCATTCATTTTGACAAATATGCCTGGAGCATTACATCTAACCGTTGGAAAGGTACATATGTGTTTGTAGTTATAGGGATGCAAGATATTCATACGTTTCCTAAAACTCAAACATATCCTAACCATCGAAATGCAAACAAAAAAGTAGTTGGTTACCTACTCAAAGATAAGTTACAAGATGCTAGTGATTTAAAAGGGAAAGATATACAAAAAGATGTCATGGCACAGTATAAAATAAATATATCTTACCAACAAGCATGGAGAGGAAAGGAATATGGGTTACAAATGCTAAGGGGTTCACCGTTAGAATCGTTTGAAATGTTATCGTATTATTGTTACAATCTAGAAAGAAAAAACCCAGGGACTGTCACACGTATCAAGACAAACGAAGAAGGAGTTTTCGAGATGTTATTCGTTGCCATTGGTGTCTCAGTAAGTCATGCTTATCTTTTTTGAATAATTAAATGTATTTTGTTATAGTACGTTTATTATAAGATGTTTACAATAATTTTATGTTATTCAGATTCGTACGTTCGTGAATCATCTTCGCCCTTTGCTTATAATCGATGGGGCACATTTAAAGGGTCTATACAAAGGTACAAATTTTTTAGCTGTAGGCATGGATGGAAACAACCAAATTGTACCTATTGCTTACGGTATATGCAGAGGGGAGACTGGTGAATGTTGGTCATGGTGGTTGTCCGTACTTAAAGAATGCATAGGTGATAGCCCGGATTTGGTTATCATATCTGATAGGCATCCTGCTATAGCCTTAGCAGTAAGCAATCAATACATGTTAGCGTTCCATGGTATATGTTGTCGTCATCTAATGATGAACCTTTCTTTGAAAAAGAAAAAAACAAAAGCGTTATACTGGAGCATATGCAAAACGTATACGCGTGATGAATTTTCAAGGAAGATGCACACACTCCAGCTTATTCAGCCTGAGGCGTACAACAAGCTAATTGAAGCTGGCATCGAAAGATGGTCCAGAGCGCATTGCCCACGTATTCGTTACAATTATTGTACATCTAACAGTGTGGAATCTGTTAATGCTTGTACTAGAAAAACTAGAAAGCTGCCAATCACAATGTTTACCGAGTCATATCGATCAATGGTGCAAAAGTGGTATTATAACCGTCGCGAAGCTGCAAGTATGTTTCTTTTAAGACAAAAATTATTTTTTAACTTGTTTTGTTTACTATAAACTAATTAATTTATGTTTATGTATTAATGTAGAGAATATGAAGCATGAAATCATAGATTGGGCAGCCGATAAGGTGGCGAAAAGAAAAATAAAAACTGCCACATGGAATGTTAATGGCATTAATCAATATCGGTACCAGGTTTATGATGGCCGATATAACCGCGAAGTCAACTTAACGAACCGTTCATGTGAATGTTGCAAATGGCAGCTTTCTGGGATACCCTGGGGTCATGTTCTTGCTGTCACTACTTTTTTAGGTCTAACAGATTATGTACAATTCGTAGAAGGCTGGTTTAAAAAACCAAAATGCCAAGCCACATACGCAGAGTCAGTTCATTTTGTTGGAGAGTTTCACGAATTGGTGTTTCCAGACCATATACACCCCATTATTCCACCACGAATGGACAACCCTCAACCTGATCGGCCAAAAAATACCGATCGTATACCATCTCAGGGCGAGGAACCAAGAATTATAAATTGTGGTAGGTGCGGTGAAGCGGGCCATAAAGGTTACCAATGCAAAAAATCATTTGTCCCTGATCAACCATCAAAAAACGTAAAACAAAGAACAAACAATTTTCAGTGTATGAACATCATAAAACTCCACCTTCGTTCAACCCGTCTTAACCATATGATCACAGTTTTGAGAGTTACAACCCATACCAATCTCAAACGTATCATCAAAACCCATACCTATCTCAAACGTATCATCAAAACTCATACCCATCTCAAACTTATAATCAAAACCCATGCCCATCTCAAACTTATGATCAAAACCAAAGTCAATCTCAAACCTATCATTAAAACACATACCCATCGCAACCAATTCATGAACAAAATGATCATCAATACCCGTCTCAAATGTTTGAACAATACGATTCTCAACAGTACGCCTCGCAACATCTAGATGACAAAAACACTCAAGATGAAACTAGTTGGCGTAATTTCTTAGGTTTGTAATGTATTAGTACATTTTTAATGTATTTTTTTCTAATTTCTAGTTAATTCGTAGTATATGGTTTAATTAATGTAATGAATCATAATTTTTATTTTCAATGAAAAAATTTCGCATTCATTTATTTTAACTTTTTAAAACTCATTTCGTGATTCAATTAGCTCACTTTCAGACACAATATCTCATTCATATCAACTTTATTTTAGTCATTATTTAGCTCTTTGCGAAGACCTCATCAAGAAGAACAAATCGCGCTAACAAACAATTATCTTTTCAACGTATACATATACTAAAACATGTACAAAGATTGCAATTTATCATTTTTCAAATCAATTTCTCACTCACGTGACTCACTTTAAGACATGATATCTCATCCATATTAACTTCATTTTGAATAAGCATTAGTTCGTTGCGAAACTCTCATCGAAAAGAGCGCAAATCACCTAAACAACAAAATTTTATACAAGCTATACATATACTAAAACGTGTATAAAGATTGCAAAAATATGTTATAAGTTATGATAAATAAAAAAAAATGGTAATAATAAGATGGCATAATTTCATGTATATCCTTGTAAATTTCAAAAATTACATATATATCATTTTTACAAGTTTTTGATGCATAAAGTACAATGCTTTTAATGCATCAAAAGGAAAAAAATTGTCACATCCTAAAACTCGTGACCAAAAGTAACATTTGTTTTATATTGGTGGTCTCGAAAAATATGTTTGTCCACCCAAAAATATTCGCGACCAATTTATTTATTTATTTATTTTTTTTTCATTCGTTGTATAAGCGACACGTGCTGAGTATGTTGTACACGAAAATTAAATCGCGACCAACTAGTCCTTATATGTAAATTGTAAAAAGTATGTACTCTGCAAGAGATATAGTGGAGTACAGTGTCCTCTTAGATAATTTTCGCTTGGCTTAATTCCTTTCTACTGCTTATGTAATTTTGGACGCCTACTGCTGCTTAGGTTTCTACTATTATTAGGATTTTATTTTACCACAAGTCCACAAGAAATAAATAAATTGTGTACATCTTCATTTATGAAGAGGTAGTTCATTACATATAACCCGGTAACCCGAATCACCGACCCGACACAACTCAACCCGAATCTCACCCAAACCTGATAACCCGATTTCTTATATGGTCAGGTTTTATTCTAATCAAAACCCGGCTTAACACGACCCGATAACCCGACCCGGCAACAGTTTTTTTGTTTTTTTTTTGTTTTTTGTTTTTTTTTTTTAATCACAGATAAAGGTATGTATATGCTGAATCAATAGTATGAAAAGTGCTTGACCAGTTGACCCTACCAAGATATATAGTATTTGATTTTAAAAATGGTCAAAAGACCACTAACTAGTAACTAAGAAGCAAGATTAACCAGAAATCAGAAGTACAAAACTACCATTCCCTCTAAACATGGATACAAGTCCCCTGTTATGATTGATTACATATGCATTTTATTCATTAAAGTTGGAACTTAAAGACCAGCAAACATTGCACACAAACTAAAAACCGTCCTAAGCACCTCTGCACCATGTGAGTTCTAAGTTTTCAAATTGGTTGACCTTTTGGGACAATCTGGTCCTTGAGCCACATGTAAACAGGAACAAGTACATAGTAGATCCCAGCAGTTGCTCCGAGAAGGAATCGTACAAGAAACAAAAACGGATTTACAGGCTTCTCTACGTCCTCCACTTTAGGACCAAGCTGCAACATAAATTACCAAAGTTCATGGATACAAAATAATGAACTGCGTATATTTGATTATCAGAATTATTGGTGGCAAAATAGACGGTTGAGCAGACTGGGTTGAAATAGGTTGTATATTCGGGCGGGTCAAACTGGGTTTGGCCACCAACACTTCTTTTTCGTAATTTACTAATAAGTAACATAAATATGATTACAAGAACTATTATGAGAATAATGATTTAAGTTTGATTATCAAAGCTATTTAGGATGTTGTTTGTAGACCCTTAGACTATGCTTTGACCGACTTTCAAACCGTTTGACGTGCTTCTCTGCTAGCTACTTTTATTTAATCTTACCCATTTGACCCGTTATCAATTATCTTTAACTCATATTGTCTCATTTGGCAGTTTTTGACATTACATTGAAATTTCTCTCTTAATCAGAATCCATTATGCTTTTTAATGAGAACGGACAGCTTGTAACCATACACTTGACTAGGACTAGAGGACGTCAGCAAAGTGATGAACCACATTGATATTGCATGCTTTGTTTTATATTTGTCTGTCAGTGTGTATGATTATATACCCTGACATCGGCCAAACGGGTAAATAAAAGGATAGCTTTAGAATCGAGTCAAACATGATGAAAAATAGCTCCAAGTGTAGATGTCAGTTAGATGTATCAACTATTAAGGTGCCGTTTGGTTTGTTGCTCCACTACAGCGATATGCATAACCACTTCTAGTAATATATTCAAATTTTTTCATAAAGATATGAAGATGTCACATCCAGTTATATATGCATAAACATGTAAACCAAAAATTTACGTTTTTCATCTTTTCATGTCATTGGCTAAGGAAGAAGATGAGCACAATTCTAAAAAAAAAAAACTGAAGTCTAAGCATAAGCGTCCTAAACAAAGAAGAAGGTTGTTGATTAACAAACTGACCCATCACTTTCGTTTTAGAAGCAAAGATATATGAGAAAGAAAAACAGTAAATACATTTTATCCTAATTTTTATTGTATTAAAAACTTTTAAAATCAGAAAAAAAAATGTTGGCCCGGGAATCATTACAACCATATATTTGTGCATGATTTCCATTCCGAAAAATTTAGGACTAAACAAACACCATTACTGAAAATGAAACCATCTCAATTCCAATTACCACCACACCAAACATGCGCTAAGCCTTCTCAAGTCCTTTGCTGACCTTGTTTTGTTTTTCAAACAAAGTAGAAAACCTCCTAAATCATTTTATTAAAAAATTAACTTATCATGGAAAAAATATAAATTTGCGAAGTGTTTCCCCAAACAGCTTGACTCATTATCAAACCCATCTTGCCGCCTCTACTCATAATTCATGAAACCATAAAGATTAATAAATATCATCATTACTACTAATGAGAAAGTAATTGGTACCTGCAATGGAGAATCCCCAGAATCCGTTTTAACACCAGTAACCCAGCATCCCATAATCAGACCATGGCGGCGAACCCCACGATACCATTTTGGGCCAATCCTCTTGATCTGCACATCTTTGAATCCTGCCTTTTCAAACCAATCAATATATTCTTCCTCCTTTGGAAATAGCATCCACACGTCTGCAAAGAAACGAGACAACCAAAATGTTGGATAAACAGGACCGATTAAACAAGCCTTCCCTCCTTTTTTCAGAACCCTGTATGCTTCTTTGATGCCTCGTTGTGGGTCCGGCCAGTACTCAATGCTGGAAAGAAATGATCATAAACCCATAAGAATAAAAAAGTGTGGCTAGTTAAGAGTTGGTGTAATGGGTTCAAAACAGGATTATAGGATTATTGGTACGACTTATGAGTTGAAACAGGGCGGGTCGAGTTGAACCGACCAAAACAGCTTTAAATATACACTAAATGATCAAAATCAGAATTAGTCACTTTTACACATACACAAAAACAGGATTATTGGTAATGATTGTAAACACAATTATAGTACTGACCACAAATCACAATTCTAGCTGTTTACACACATCCACACAACCCAAAATCAACCAATCAAATGATTATCTGATCTTCATTGTAAGTTCACGAATCACAATAATCACTTACAAAACGCATATCCAAACACCTCCTAAATATCTCACAAGCAATGGGGTGTTTGGTAGGGGCAAAGCCAGAAAGTTATAGTCGAGGGGGCAAACTTTGATAGTTTTTAGAAACTACACTACAAATTGGTTTGTTAGGGGGCAAATTCCAAAAATAGCCAGATATTATAGAAAATTTACACTACGATTTTTTCCGCTAGGGGCGCACGTGCCCACCCTGCCCCCTCCTCCTATCTCCGCCACTGGTGTTTGGGATTGCTTATCAAAATATCTTATCTGCTTACTGCATTTTGACACAACGATTATTGAGGGTGTTTAGAAGTGCTTATCTAAACTCCTTATATGATTAATAATTAACTAATGTTGTCATGGTGAAATAGTTGCTTATTTGAAACTGCGTATCTAATCATTTCATAAAACATTCATAAAACACTAAGTACTTAAAATAAGCAATCACAAACACCTCCAAGTCCCCAACCCGTATACCTCGACCAACACATTTAAAACTTTTAAGAAAAAAACGCTATATACCTTCCGGCCGAAACATATCTATCAGCATAATCCGTCTCAAACGGAAGATCCTCCGCATCTCCCTCAATAATCCTACACTCCTTCAACCCCTCTTTTTCCTTAGCTTTAGCAAGCTGATGAGGCGATTGATCCAAAATAGTCACATTCTTAGCATCAACATTTTTCACGATCCCCAAAGTAGTAAACCCTGTCCCACCACCAACATCCACCACAATCGCGTCCCGGTTATCAAGATCAGCCGGTTCAAGCGCCTCGTCTCTCATATCTTCGGTCCAATGACCAGGGTTTATCACATGATCATAAACAATAGACAAAAACCTATAAAACCAAAATGCCTCCTTTTTATGCTGTATAAACCTAGGTTGTGAAGCTGGTCTTGGGACAACTACACTGCATTTAGGTACAACTAGGGTTTTAGACCTAAATTCATTACTTTTCCTCATTTGGGGAAAACTCAAATTCACATTCACATTCAAATTCAAATTCCTACCATGCATATCAGACCTCTTAAACCCTAACCCTTTTGGGCTTAATGCAACATTATTAACTCCATTAAGCATCAAAGAAGCCATGATTCTTAAAACTAACACAAACCCAAATAGTGAATTCAATCAAGATTCAATCTTTTGATCAAAATAACAAAAACCCAGATGGTGAAATCAATCAAGAACTTATATTTTTATAAAAATAAACAAAACCCAGATGGTGAAATCAATCAAGAACTTATCTTTTTATAAAAATAAACAAAACCCAGATGGTGAAATCAATCAAGAACTGATCTTTTTATAAACTTAACCAAAACCCAGATGGTGAAATCAATCAAGATTTGATTTTGAGGTGAAAATAACAAGAACCCATGTGGGAAATGAGTCAATATATGATTTCTAGTGGTTGCATGCAAATGGGGTTTTTGTGATTGGAGATAAAGATTGAAGTACAGTGAGAAGCTGGTTTAGTAGAAGTAGCTAAAAATGAAGTAAGTGGGGATGTGGTTTGATTTTGGTTGTTGGATTGTTTTATTAATTGAGAGGAAATTGCAGGTGCACGTCTACTACACAAAGTAGAGATGGTTTTTGTTGTTGTGTTTGGACTTTGGATTATTTGTCAAAAATGAATTAATTTGCACATATCGACATCTTATTTGTGTACTTATTTCACGAATTAATTTGCACATATCGACATATTATTTGTGTACTCAATTTCAAGTTAACTATATACGAGTTAGGATCAAATAAGAAGATTACTTAAAATAAGAAGGAATAAGAAGAACTATATCCGCAAATCCGAGATACATCGACCTAAATTAGATGCATCCCTATAAGCTTAGATGCATTATAACGCACCATAGTGTGTTTTCTAGCTTTTAATCAGATGCATATATGTATATTAGATGCATTTCATGATTTCTCTTGTTTTTTGTTCTTCTACACGTGCCGAAATCATGAAAATCTATTTGCACCATCTGTACATCAAATTAATTTTCGAAACTCAAGATGTTGCATCTATATGAATAGAAATGCATCTAATGCAAGTCGTTGCATCTCAAATGTATGGTTTTGGTCACTTCTCACCACTTCTTATTTTAATTTACTTCTCACTGGATCCCTACTCAACAATATACGGTGCAAGATGTCTAGTGTATTTGTACATTAATGTGATTTTAACCCGCGTGTTACGACGAAACGTTTATATACGATAGTATTGAAGCAATTTTGTTTGAATGGGGTCGTACTGTTGCGAAGCCAACATTTAAAATGGAGCCGATTTTTTATTTTTGGAGATTTGGTGGATGTGGAGGAAGATTATAAAGAAGAAAAAGTAGATTGTGAGAAAAAAAAGGAGCGGCTCTCTTTAGATCGGCGTGTGAACAGTAATGGCTTAAGTCATGGCTCCTCTTTCATCCAATCTTTTTATTGCTTTCTCTCTCTTCAAAAAACTTCAAAAACAAAAAGGTATCTGACTTATCCTCTTAAGAAGCTTCTCCCACTTCCCACCAAATCTTTACATTAACTCCACTAAAAATTTAAAGTATAATCGTTATGATTTATATCTAATTAAAATGACGGCAATAACTTTTCAGCACTATTTAATGCTTGTTAGAAGTGTACCAATTGTTAACAAAGTAATTACATGTAGTTGTTGAAAAAGTAGAAGAAAAACAATTATTATTGGATTATTGAAACATTTGTGTTTGTAGGTAAGATACATACAAAGTTACACAAAATCGTTTTCATTTCTTCTTGGCTTTAGTTCTTGTAGGTAAGATACATATAAAGTCATACAAAATCAATTTCATTTCTTCTTTGCTTCAGCTTTACTAATTTGTTGTTGGTAACAAAATCATTTTTATTTCTTCTTATGAAACATTCGGTTCTTGTCCATATGTATAGCAAGCGCCACTTTTTGATGTGGTCTTCCACCTGTGAAGTGATTGCATATTGGGTATTTATTCAGCTTATCAAACTATTCCATGTGTGAAAGCAAGGAAAAATAAATTTTCCACAAAAGCAATAAATAGCATACCTCAACGTATTCGATTAACTGAGGCAAGCAATTTTCCAAAGTGAGTGTAAGCAAGAGTAGTATACTACCTTCACTTTCAAGACATGAGGAAATGAATCCAAGCTTCCAGGGGTCCTTCAGATAGATGATAACGATGATGATGACGACATGATAATCATCAATAGCATCCTCATCATCTAACTCAACGATCCCTCGAATATTGAATTATTTTTTCGTCAAACCTTGAAAGTGGAGAAGGTATATTGTCGAATTTCCAAGCAAACAATACTGAATAGCGGCACCATGAATTAAATTATAAAAATAAAATAAACTCACAGCTCATATTTTCATCCTCAACAACGTTAGAACCACAATCAACATGATCAGAAGAACTGTTAACAAATTGATCCATAGAATTATCAACCACATGAATAATAATCGAATCAGTAACAACTTCTGTAACTAAAACAGTCGGTTCATTCAAATAAAAAACAGCTAAAAAGGATAATAATGATCGTGATTTAATGATGAGATGATGAAGATGATCAGAATGAGCAATGTAAGAAGAATTGAAGCTGATCGGAATGAAAATGGTGATGAAGTCGCTGGTAAATAGTTTGGGTGGTGATGAAGACGCCAACACTAACTAATTTTAGAAGGGAATGGGGGACAGAGAAACACACATTAACGCTCTCTTCTCGGGGGTTTTTTTTTAAGATGAATGTAAAGTAAAGAAAACAAATGTAAAGAAAGATAGAAGAGAGGAAACAGAGTTGATATATATTTTGAGTTCTAGAGTGTAAACCTAACGAGGTGTTACACCAGCGCATTGTGGCAGTATTTTTGCTTCTATTTTTTATGTTCTATGTGTTTTGTCTGACATTCATATAATGACAGTTGGGTCAGGATGT
The DNA here is from genome assembly GCA_910596185.1 of Chrysanthemum makinoi. Classification (NCBI taxonomy): domain Eukaryota; kingdom Viridiplantae; phylum Streptophyta; class Magnoliopsida; order Asterales; family Asteraceae; genus Chrysanthemum; species Chrysanthemum makinoi. Next base: position 87,349,081 of record OU343221.1, on the reverse strand, counting down.
GGTTTATGTAAATGTAAGTGTAGTTTAAGTTTCTTAGCATCCTTTATACTCGTATTTTGTGTGGCGAAAATATAAAGATAACATTTATTTGTATAACTTAGTCCAAACAAATGTAGCATAGTGTAACACCCCCAAAAGTAATCAACACAACGGAAATAGTAAAGACAACGGGGTGCTACTAAATTGGTACACAACACAAGGTATAAAGAACGGATTACCTAACTGATGCAGGTGTTACTGACCAGGTTTTAATATTTATAAATTCTCGTTATACCTATGGCCCACCCTAATGCACTAACGGGCAGTATACCCGGTCGTGTGTAGTGTAATATTCGGTAAAACCGAGGTCGTCCCAAGAGCTATGTATGCGGATTTAAACTAAGTCTAGGTGTCACAGATTTTAATAGATGTTAAGGTGGATATGATTAACTACTAAAACAAGAAAATAAGAAAGCAAATAGAGGCGAGGGGTGTGATCAATAGGGGAGAAGTGTGCTAACCTAGTTATTCATCCTATCAAGCTAAGTTCATGTTTAATTAGTTCCAATTACTTCAAGTGGGGTCAAAGTCGCTAGGACAACATTTGGTCAGTTCGTCCTAACCTATCAGCAAAGGGTTCCACTGGAGATGTCAGGTGACCCGTCGAAAGTCCAGTTGTTCTTAGTCCCCTAAGCCAAGTCATTAAGTACCTCTAAATGCAAGATTTGTAACAATGAGTGCCCGGACGCTAGCATCTTAAACACTCATCCCTGACTTCTTAAGTTCATCCAAACGGTAGGTGATCAATTGTGTGGAAAACTAGAAGGGGGGGTTGAATAGTTTTGCCAATTAAAACTTCCTTTTAATCTATTTAGATCGACTTATGTCAATCTATTTGGATGTGTGTGTTGGATGTTGATAAACAAGCATATAAAGGTAAGTAATGAAAAGATAAGAGTAAGAAGCACAAAACCACAACGTAAGTATTTATAGTGGTTCGGCTACAAGGACACATTCCTTGCCCTACTCCACTCCCCGAGTCACCTACTCGAGAGTTCGTAAACACTACACCAATATCCTTATGGCGGAGAAGCCTTCACAACGTCGCTTAATCTTTTTCCGGTACAAAGCTAAATACCGAGTTCTTTCACACCAAGGCGAACCACACCTAACACAACGTCGCCTACCCTTTATACGGTGCTAGGCTAACCACCGAGTTCTTTCACACCAAGGTGAACTACACCTTCACAACGTCGCCTACCCTTTATTAGGTACTAGGCTAATCACCTAGTTCCATTGCAATGGAGGAACTACTACCACACTACACCAACGACTAATCCCAAAGGAGATATACTCCTTTACAACATCATCAAGGATATCAATATCCTTGGATCTAATACTAGTCTATCTTGTACATCGAAACACACCATATCGAATGTACATCTAAGGCACCTTACACTAATGCCTTTGACTAGCTCTACAAGACACCTTTCACTAATGTCTTGTGTCTTCACTTCTAAGAACCTTTCACTAATGCTTCTTTGTCTTAACTTCTAAGCACCTTTCACTAATGCTTCTTTGTCTTGACTTCTAAGCACCTACCACAAGTGCTTATCCTATAGACGATAGATACCCTTCACTAATATCTTCGTCTTGACACTTGAGACATCTTTCACTAATGTCTTCAACACTACACTTCTTTGAAGAAAGAAAGAGATCATCAACAAGAGGACTTCAATAGCCTTGATGATGAGGAAGCATGGCAACTAAATGGACTTGAGCTTGCTCGACTTCAAAGGTGGTGATCTTGCCTTTAAGAGGAACCTAGAAGATCACACAAAAACAAAACTACAAACATAGATCTCTTGGATCTAAGGTTAGTGAGATTTAACTCAGGGGAGAAAGTGTGTTAGAAAGGAATTGAAAGGGGTGAGAAATAATGAAGAAATGGCTCACTATTTATAGAGGAAAAACCTCTACTGTTCCCCGGATCCCACGGATCCTTACCACAAGGGATCCGGCTAGCACAAAGCTAGAGATTCGTGGTACGCTCCTCTTTGCCCATGGGTATTTTTGGTTATGGGTCATGGGTCATGGGTTATGGGTTGATCCATGGTTTTCTTTCTAGATACAATGTATCTTAAGGATACAATGAACTTGGTTAAGTGGTATAAATAAAACCATGGGTTATGGGTCAAAACCATTTGCTAGTTTTTACCTATTTAGTATATACTTGTTTTTACCCATTTTAGTATATACATGTTTTTACCCATTTTAGTGTATACTTAGTTAAGTATATGTTATCCCAATATGTAAACACTAGTTGTTATACATATGTATATCTAAAGCATAAAATCACTTGTACTTGTTTTAGTGTTTTATGTGAAAGCGTAAGTGTGTTAGAAAACTATTAGTTCAAACCATTTACGTATTTTATTTGTTTCGTTAAAATGATCTTACTTTTGTTATCGACAAAACATTAGAAGATCGTAAAATATAAATAAACGTTTTTACGACTTATTTGTATTAACAAATTGGTCAAATCGCACAAGCGAAGAAGGGTCGTCAGTTGGTCATATCTTACCCTTCCCACTCAGTCTACCTACTTAGGGCCAGTTGGTCATATCTCCCAAGTAACTAACGACTACCGCCATTCAGAACTACCGAAACAAGGGTAGCTACCAACAAACTATGCATGCATACACTAGAAATAATTATGCGAAAGCAATGTAAATATAAATAAAGCAATTAAGGAATCATAACTAGGCTAGCACCAGAGGTGCTTAGCCGCTTATATTAACTAAAACAATCGATTCAATGTTTAACATTACGAAATACATGAATTGAAAGTAAAGAAAAGATAAAATGCTAATGCTTATCGTAGGGGAGTGATTTCTCCCTTGGAGATGGCTCCGTATGCTCCCTAAGATCTGCCTTCAACCTTCTACTCACGTTCACTGATGTTGTGTATGAAATGGGATGATTAGAAATGCTGGAAATCGAGTTGTATTTATAGGCCAGATCTGGTTACGGCGTAACTTAAGTTGAGAGTTACGCCGTAACACCATTATCTTCGTAATTTGCACTAAAAATGCTGGTTACGGCGTAACATCTAGAAGGATTTACGCCGTATCTTTAATAAATCCTTGTTACGCTGTAGTTGAAACAATAGTTACGACGTAACTTACAGCGGCGCGGAACCTCATTTGACCTAGTTAGTTACGTCGTGATCTTTGGAGGGAGTTACGCCGTAATCTTCAGTTGAGTTGGTTTTCTGAGCCACACTTCTGTTACGGCATAATGTGAGAGGGGAGTTACACCGTAACATCTTCAAAATGAGCATACTATCATATATCTTCAATAAACTCTCCAAATCCGCGTCTCTTTAGCTCCAATACTCGTAATTTACCTGAAAGTGAAATATAGAGGAAAACAAGCGTAAATCCATATAAATGATATAAAATACGAGCATTATCGAGGGAAATTGACACTACTTGAACTCTACTTGCCCTTAAGTAGACCTTATTAGATAGATTCCTAAAAAGATATCTCCCATTACCTGGAAAATATAAGTTTACAAATCCCTTATGCTAGAATAAAACAAAGCCGAACACCTCACGAAATGGGAACAAAACACTCAAATCTCTCAACTATTCTAAGTGTCAATTTCGGGGTGATCACTCATTGCACAGTCATAGCATGTATTCTATCATAAGCTTGGCGGTTACACAAATCTCCACCACTAGAGTTAAGGACTAAACAATTCTCGAAGGCAATATGGGTAGACACAACAAAGGTTAAGGGTGATTTGTCATTAGTAACATGTCACGGCGAAGTGGACAAAATCATTGATACATGACCAAATCCATGGCCAAGACACCAAAGATTGCTCGCTGCATCACCTAGATACGCTTCATGACTAAGGGTAGGATAAGACATGGGATAAATTGGTGTAAAATTAAATCAAGCAGATAGTCTAAATCTATAACCAAGTCATCACCACTTACAGTTCGCCCAAAGTTCAAGTTTCGAATTTAAGAAACCGGATAATGATATGTGCCATTAGAGGACGTCATGATGGTCACAATTCCAACTTCATTATTCAAATGTGACCGAGGTGGCCTCCTCGATACTAAATCTATAGTAAGCTCATAACACTAGTGCTTATAACATTGCACTTTACAATCAACTAAATAACTATATATATATATATATATATATATATATATATATATATATATATATATATATATATATATATATATATATATATATATATATATATATATATATATATATATATATATATATTTTCGAATCACAATTTTTTTTTCAACATAACATAATAACAAAACATAACATCCCCCCACTTGAGATGAAAATTTGGGGGGTCTTCAATGATCTTTAAGGATATGTCGTCGACGAAAGCGTGATTACCAAACATTTCCACTTGAACCTTGAACTTAGGCAAACAATGACTTCCCAATTACAAATAAAGACTACATGGTAGGCTAAGGTGTAATGGTGTAACGAAACAATATGTTGGGTGAACAAAATGAAAGAAATGGCTTAGAAGGGTGTATCTAGGGGTATCTTGCACTAAAGGTGAGTGCAACAAAGGGTTTAACATGAGGGTCGAGAAGTCGAGGTAACTAATCGATAGACACACAATGATGGGCTATTTGGGTGAAAATCCTATAATACTGCCTTCTTAAACTGGAAAGTCCAAATACATCGAGCTAACTCAACATACATTGTCTATGGTCCCGAAATGATGTAAAGGCCAAGTTCTAAAGTTTACAAGCTACCGACACACTCATAATTTGGTGGATTTGGGGTAAAAATTTGGAAATGGATAAGGCTAATCTCACCATATAATATCAAGGGTTATAATGTGCTCGGCTAAGGTCTAATCTAGTTAGGTTAAGAAAAACATGTCAAAATTTTAAAAATGGCATAATTTTTCAAAATAAACTAGAAAAACGAGGGCAAAATAAAGTTCAAGAGACAATTCTACTCCCGTCCCCCCACTTGAAATGTACAAAGTCTCTTTTGTACTAAGCGTTAAATAAAGGTGAAGAGAAAAGTAGAATTAGAGCGAGAACTTCCCTGAAATTTTCTCCAAAAAAAAAGAAGGCTCACGAAAAGAGTCGTGCCTTCGCATAAGCATCCATGAGCAAACTTCAATCCCTGAAATCACACTACCGACAAGCATAATTCTAAAAAAGAAAAAGAAAAATGAAAAGGAAACCTAACTCACTTTCGTAGGAATCACGGTTACATTTAGCATATGCAACAAGCCTTTTAAACCACTTGGTGTCCCAAGTGGACGAGTGTAGTCTCGTGAGGGCTTACAGGGAACATACCCACAAAGTTCATTTGAAAACTAATTCAAGGTTATTATGTTTTTAAAAAAAAAGAAAGAAGTGTTACAGAGGACAGTTACGTCGTAACCCATATAAGGAGTTACGCCGTAATTAAGCAAAACTCGGCGAGACGCTTCTGAGAGTGTAGCTACTGGCGTAACCATTGCATGGGATTACGCCATAATTGGTGATGCTCGAGAAGGACTGGCAAAAAGTATGTTACGGCGTAACCATAAGAATGAGTTACGCCGTAACTATGGACAGATCGTCCCGTTCACATCTTTGCAACAACTTTTCTCCGTTTTTCCCAAAAATGGTTAAAACACAAGACCCAACAGAGATGGAAATAAAACAAATAAAAGGGATAATTCGGATTGTCTCCCGAAAGAGCACTTTTCTTTATTTACGAGTCTTTAAGTTAGACTCAAAGCCTCGAGGCTTTATGGTGGCCTTCGAATTTGGCCAACTTCCTCCATTACTTGGCGACAATCTTTCATCCATTCGATAAAAACTTTTTTCTGGTTGTGTTACCGATGCTACATGTACCAAATTTTTGCGAGAGCCACTCATTGAATGATAAACATGACTTTCCGTAGTCGTCACCTTCTGCTATAGGATCAATCGTTGCACTTATGTTTGATCTTTCATCATTGGTCATTTTATCACTAAGGTGATAGTTATCGTAATTGCGTTTTAGCTGTTTCATTAATCTCGTATTGATGTTCGAGTCTCCAAATCTCACCTTGTACCAATCTTCAAAGGATAAATTTCCAAATTTTATATCGTGTCTCTCAATCTCATGAGGGCACGTCCATTCATCCACCCTTATATTTCCATCACAAAATTCACGAAAAGGGTTACACGAGGGCCATGCTTTCATTGATTCGTCATGCTCCGTCATTATAGGGATGCAGTAGTGCTTGTTAGGATCCGGAGCTTCTTTAATACCCTCGATCGGGGTAATCTTTCCATTTTCCCCATGATTGTTAGTTTTAAGATTATAACACAGAGGTGGGTCGAGTGACGGAATATTGACAACATCAACTTTATTTGAAATTTCTAATCTTGGATTCGATTGTTCCTTCATGTTGAAAGTGATTCGTTCCTTTTTAGTTCCCAAAGAAATTTGTTTTTCAAAGACCTTTATATGTGCTCGACAAGTGGCCAGAAAAGGCCTTCCAACAATTAAGTTGTAAGTCTCCCGTTTCCCCATTTCAATAACCACAAAATCAGTAGGAAAAAGAAATTTCCCAATTTTAAGAAGAACATTGTTAACCACTCCTCTAGGTACAGCTTTAGAGGAATCAACCATTTCAATCATCATTGTTGTTTCTTTTAAATTGGTAAGTTTTATTTTATCAAAAAATGAGGTAGAAATAAGGTTTACCTCAGCCCCCAAATCAGCTAAAGCGGGAATTTTAAGATTACCGATAGTGCATGGTAGAAGAAAACTTTCCTGATAGTGTTCCTTCTCAGGAAGTTGGCTTGGCGGGTCCTCGTCATCTTCATATTTGTCCTCTTCTTTTAAATAGTTAATCCCGCAAAGATCATTAGTGACCGAAGAGGTGCACTGTTCTTCCTTCATTTTATCTTATGCAAATATGGCTTTGCAAGCAATGGCTTTGTCATTACTGGTTTCTAGATTTTTAGCTAGTTGCCCTATTTGGGTTTCGAGGTTTTTAATCGCGGCATCTTGGTTCTGTAAGTTCATGTTGGTGTCTTCTTTTACATTGACCATCCATTCTTTGAGTCTATCACTTTCTTTGTAGATTCTTCGATATATTTATGCGTTATTTCTTCGAGGCTTGGTCTAGGAGGATTGTTGTTGATTCTAGTATAGAACCCTGGGGATTTTTCCCGGTACCTGGCCCCGTTACCATTGTATCCATTGAAGGGACTTTCACTTCCATATTTTACTTCTTCAGTCCTTTTAACTTCCTCATTAGATGAGCACTCCTTGGTAGGGAGAGTGCCATTGTGTTCATTTCGTTCAACTTGTATGGAATGAACATTCTCCTTGAGTTTTTTCATGTCTCTTCCAAGACTCTCTAATTTGTTGTTTATTGCTGCAAGGCCTTCCACATTTCCACTCTTACTTCGATTGCTCCCCCCATTTTTCCATTTATGAGAGTGGTCAGCCATCTTCTGAATAGTTTCAAGAGCCATAGTTGGAGTCATTCCAGGTATTGGTCCTTGAGAATCGATCATTTGTCTTGAGGATATGTTCAGACCGTTGTAAAAGACGTTTACTTTTTGCTGGTTGTTTAGGTCGTGAGTAGGGCACTTGTATAATAATTCGTTGTACCTTTCCCATGCTTGGTACAATGTTTCATCATCCTCCTGCTTGAACTTATGGATTTCTTCTAATTGCTTTGCAGTCCTAGATGGAGGACAGTAACTCTGAATGAAATATTTTTTAGGAGTGGCCAGGTGTTAACTGTCCCGGCGGTAATCGATCAACCCATCTTTTAGCAGCTCCAGTGAGAGAAATAGGGAACACACTTAACATGACAGCATCGTTTAAGACTCTTGGTTTTGAATAGGCTGACAATGTATTCTACGTTGTCCACATGCTCGTGAGCATCATCGGTAATGCTTCCCGGAAAAGGGTTTGCACGTAACTCCCTCATAAATTGAGGTTTGATTTTGAATTGAGCATCTTCGGCGATGGCCAGCCTAACGATCCCCGGTCCTTGTTCTTCTCTTGTCAACGCCAAATATTCCTCAAGAGTGAGGTCATCAATGTTAACAACTTCCATGGTATCTGAAACTTGAAAAGAGATCGTGAGAAATTGAGAAAATTTAAAACAAAACAAAAATGAAAAACTTAATGAAAATCCTAATATAACTCCCCGACAACGGCTCCAAAAACTTGATGCAGGTTTTACTGACCAGGTTTTAATATTTATAAGATCTCGTTATACCTATGGTCTACCCTAATGCACTAACGGGCAGTGTACCCGGTCGTGTGTAGTGTAGTATTCGGTAAAACCGAGGTCGTCCCTAGAGCTATGTGTACGGATTTAAACTAAGTCTAGGTGTCACGGATTTTAATAGATTTTAAGGTGGAAATGATTAACTACTAAAACAAGAAAATAAGAAAGCAAATAGAGGCGAGGGGTGTGATCGATAGGGGAGAAGTGTGCTAACCTAGTTATTCATCCTATCAAGCTAAGTTCATGTTTAATTAGTTCCAATTACTTCAAGTGGGGTCAAAGTCGCTAGGACAACATTTGGTCAGTTTGTCCTAACCTATCAAAAAAGGGTTCCACTGGAGATGTCAGGTGACCCGTCGAAAGTCCAGTTGTTCTTAATCCCCTAAGCCAAGTCATTAAGTACCTCTACATGCAAGATTTGTAACAATGAGTGCCTGGGCGCTAGCATCTTAAACACTCATCCCTGACTTCTTAAGTTCATCCAAACGGTAGGTGATCAGTTGGTCAAATCGCACAAGCGAAGAAGGGTCGTGCTTGGTCATATCTTACTCTACCCACTCAGTCTACCTACTTAGGGTCAGTTGGTCATATCTCCTAAGTAACTAGCCACTACCGCCATTCAAAACTATCGAAACAAGGGTAGCTATCAACAAACTATGCATCCATACACTAGAAATAATTATGCGGAAGCAATGTAAACATAAACAAAGCAATTAAGAAATCATAACTAGGCTAGCACCAGAGGTGCTTAGCCACTCATATTAACTAAAACAATCGATTCAATGTTTAACATTACGAAATACATGAATTGAAAGTAAAGAAAAGATAAAATGCTAATGCTTATCGTAGGGGAGTGATTTCTCCCTTGGAGATGGCTCCGTATGCTCCCTAAGATCTGTCTTCAACCTTCTACTCATGTTCACTGATGTTGTGTGTGAAATGGGATGATTAGAAATGCTGGAAATCGAGTGGTATTTATAGGCGGATCTGGTTACGCAGTAACTTAAGTTGAGAGTTACTTTGTAACACCATTATCTTCGTAATTTGCACTAAAAATGCTGGTTACGGCGTAACATCTAGAAGGATTTACGCCGTATCTTTAATAAATCCTTGTTACGCCGTAGTTGAGACAATAGTTACAGCGTAACTTACATCGCCGCGGAACTTCATTTGACCTAGTTAGTTACGTCGTAATCTTTGGAGGGAGTTACGCCGTAATCTTCAGTTGTGTTGGTTTTCTGAACCACGCTTCTGTTACGGCGTGATGTGAGAGGGGAGTTACGCCGTAACATCTTCAAAATGAGCATACTATCATATATCTTCAATAAACTCTCCAAATCCGCGTCTCTTGAGCTCCAATGGTCGTAATTTACCCGAAAGTAAAATATAGAGGAAAACAAGCGTAAATCCATATAAATGATATAAAATACGAGCATTATCGGGGGAAATTGACACTTAATATTCAGGACTATTTGATGTTATCACTAACCCGTTTAAAGATAGATTACGTTAAGTAATTAATAAGTATCAAAACATTGTTTAAGTGCGGAAAAACATGTCCCATAAAATATAGTTCTCCCAAATGTCAAAACTGGTCAAAGCTGTGTAAAACTACACTTCAGAGTATGCGTACGATCATGCCATGCCTTGCCTTGATTCAATCATACCTCAAAAGTTAAGCACCTGAGAAAACACGCTTAAAATTCAGCATAAAGCTTGTGAGTTCATAGGTTTATAATAAAGCACTAAAGTATGACTATAAGTAAATGTTGGGTCAAGTGAATCCCCAAACTTCCTGAAGCAAGGATTTGAAGATAAAATAACCTAAGTGTTTATCCTTAAACATAAACAAGTCACTGAGCGAACAATTGCTCAGTGAGTCATCTTCAGGACACTCAGAACGAGACTAAGAAGAAAGTTTCTCCACTCAGTGAGGCAGAACTCAAAAGGTGAAGACTGAGTCAAGAAGAAGATGATGGGTTCAGTGAGTGAGGACAATAACTCACTGAATCCCATAACTCCTCATCAACTACATTCACTTAAGACAAAGACTGGAGAGTAAGAAGACTGAAGAATTGGCGGGACAAGGCGGGATAAGTTTGAACAAATAAGGAAGAGTCCTTATCAACCATAAGTCAAAATTTCCCTGAAAGGCTAACAACCATGATCAATGTCATCACTGATGATCAGAAAGTAGAATTGTCTTTTACCCAATATAGCTTCAGAACAGAGACAAAATGCATAAGCATTTTGTCCTCTATAGCTTATGTCAGTATTGTCGTTTAGGATATAGTTATATCTCATAATTGTATAAATAGGCATAAGGAAAGAGTGAAAGTTAATCTTGTGCATTAAATGTGTAAACATTCACAAGCAACTTTCACTCCTCCAATACAACTATGTCCCTGAAATAGTTCAGTGGTTCCTTGTAGTTGTGCTTAGACTTAGCCTAAGCTTAGTGAGAAGTGCACACCATACTTGTCATTTAATCCCAAGTGTTGTTCCGCAAAAACTTTGGTAATATATTATTTTGATTCATTTTAATAAGAATATAAACTTTGAAAAATTTATTGTGCATTTACTTTACTTATCTTGTTTAACGTATTTTTCGAAATACTTTGCTTAAGTCATGAATCACGATTAGCCTTAATTGCTATTTTGCTATTTGTGATACGGGAACAACATTAAAGCATGTCAACATTACACCACATATTATGTCACACAAAAGTCTGTTACGTCAGCACTAAGTTTCATGCAACCGAAGATACGACAGTGTGCATGCTCTAGAAGCATGTTAAGTAAAAGGCCTTGCACGTATTTATCCTGATACACTTGTGTTCCGACATGATATACGCTCGATGCTTGGCCAATCGGACCAAACCCAAATGGGGGGGTCACCCCCAATAGATATATTTATAGTGTTAGCCTCGCTCTTTTATAAAGATAACATCACATACGTGAAGTGGACTAGATTCATAGTAAGTTGCACTCGTAGGGACTACTTATGTAAACGGGGCAAAGTAATAGTATGTTGAGCCTATAAATAACCCTCATGACTCTCCATGAGGGGTGTGGTTAAGCATTAGGTTTGTGTATTGTGTCTTTCATCAATAAACTTATCTTTTCCTTGTCCATCCTCTCACTACTTTCTCTCACTAGAAAGATGACGCCTTTCATCTTCTTTCATCAACCAAGACCACCCGAAACCACATAAATCTCTAGTTTTTCAGTCTAACAAGTGGTATAACAAGCTAGGTTATGTTGTTTGATGATTTGTGTGGTGTCGAATCATGTCTTAAGCTGTTTTTTAACCATTTTATGTATCCGATTTTTTTTTCTCATACTTTAATGGAAACAGTTTATACAAGTTATTGTATCTTTTGGTCAAGAAAGTCTTATGGTCTATTCAAGTTTTCATATCTGGTTTATGTCATTTACTTGTCTAAACAGATGTATGTCAACAACAACATTTTTTATGACTTTTGTACCATTCCTGTGAAAGTTTAGTGGTCATCTAGTCAGATTAGTTGGTCAAATGGGTCATATTGTGAGACTTCTCATTTTTCTGGGTTTGAACAAGCTGGTTTGAATCTATGGTCATTCTCAAGGTCAAAATGGTCAAAGAGAGAAGCTCTTTATTCAATTTTTCTGGGTTTAGATGCTGAACAGAATACTGGTCGGAAAAACTCGCCGGAGCAGTAAGTTAAAGGGTCAAAACCCTTTTCTTACGAATAAGGGATTATCTTATGAATTTCTTGGAAAGAAATTCGTAAACCGTTATTTTACGAATTAGACATTCTTTACGAGTAACATCTTACGAGTAAGACCCATGTTTACGAGTAAGGATAGTTACGAATAAGACTCAATGTTTACGACCAAGAAACTATGTTTACGAACATGACTACTTTACGAACGAGGGAGCTTTACGAATAAGGGGCTTTACGAATTAGCCTTTACGAATAAGACTTTTGCTTATTCGAAAACTGACCTTGACAGAAAAAGATGAAGATGATAGACCTCGACCACAAAACCTTTATACCAAACTCAAACGACCTCAGTTTATATCACATCATCAGTCTATCACTAGAACCAAAAAGAAATAACTCGATTGAGTTCATGCTTATTCCATGAAGACCATAACCGATCTACAATAAAATCAAAACAAAACGCTACTGAAACGTATCGTATCAGCCAAAGGAATACCAAGTTCAAAAATCAAAACCAAATCCTAATCTAGACTCAACCTATGACCATCTCATTCACTCTTCAACAAACATCAAGCATACTCGAAATGAAATCAAAGTTAATCTCAGATTTGTTCAATTTTTTCTTAATCTTTCAAAGATTTTTTAATTGAACTACATCATCACATATCCAATATGAAGCTTTGCTTCTTAAATATTATCCAAAAATTAAAAGAACGTGTAAATAACAATTGTGTTAAACATGTTTCTTTTCATTCGATTCAAAGAAAAATAAAAAACGAATCAAGCATACACCTTCAACACTTACCCGTGACCAATGATACAGTACCAAGTTTGATTTGTAGGGCTTGTTCAAAATTTAGTGGTGCGATCTGAGATGATGATGAGACGAGATATGATGTTCGGATGGGATGATTAAGGAGACACGTTTTGTTTTCTTCTTTAGATCTAAGGATGGGTGAAAAACATCTAAGGATGGGGGCGTATTTTTTAAGAGAAGTGTTTTAGTTTTTTGTCTAAGTGTGGTTTAGCTTAAAATGATAAAAAGGTTATTAATATAACCGGATGTGGTGTGCTTGCTGGATCGGGTTTTATCATTTGATGGGTTGGATCTGATTTCATATATGGACTATGGGCTGCAATATGTGATGGGCTGATGGATTTGACAATCTATTGATGGATTTGGGGGATTATTCGAAATAGATGATTGACACTTTCCTTTTAGACTATAATAAATGTAAAAAATTTTGTTATCCAAATTTCTGTATTATAAATTTTTTGGATACAATGTTTTACAAATTGGAAAAAGAGTGGTATTTTGGTCGCAACAAATTTTCACGGAGGATACATAAATTCATGGCTTGAACTAAGGTTTGATTAAAAAATGACTACGGGGTTTTTGTACGGTATTATTGATCTGGAATTGAAGTGACATTTCACGGGTGAACTTCTTTATCGTTGAGACGTTGGTTGGTTGGTTGCATGTTTCAAGATAACTTGTCTGATCATTTTTCATAAGTGATTATGAATTGACAATCTAGTTATAACTGATGAAAGGAGTTACGTTGTAGTGCTCACAGTGTATAACTATCACTTTAAGGAGTTACGTTGTAGTACTCAGTATCACACGGAGTTGTGGATTGTTCAAGAAAATAGAACAAGCATTAAGTCACAAAGTTGGGATGCTTACTTCCTTTTCAAGTTGGTCGTATCGGGTTGTCTCCATATGTAGTCACTACTATTAGTCAGTGAATCAAAAGGAGGTTCGATTTCAGGTTGGTTTAAGAGAAGTATATTGAGAGTATTTTGCGACATATTCTCATGGATTTTTGCTTAAACAAAATATGGTTTCAAATTGCATCAAGAAAAAAGGTAATCTATAAACAAAATATGGTTTCAAATTGCATCAAGAAAAAAGGTAATCTATGTGTGACAACTGGTAAATTTTGAAAACTATTTTTAATGCCACACTATTTTAAATTTTAGCAAAGTTAAACTATCGACTATAAACTCTTAATATTTTGCGAAAAAATTCTGTGTTAGACTTTGTTTGTGACTTTAGACTAGGCACTACTAGACCCCGGCACTAGGAAAAACCAATTAATTGAGAAAACTTGAGAAAACCACTCGTTTAGTTCCATAAGCATATTCGTGACCGGTTTTATTGGAAAAACGTAATTAAATCTATTGGTGCACTCGAGAGGAACTCGTTAGACTTTTTATTGAAATAATTGAGCTCGAGATTAGAGGAATCGGGGAACTTTGGAAAAATTACAGTTTGGCCCTCGTGATTTTATGTTGGTCGTGCCCCACTTACACACCATTTTGAAAATGTGTCAAATTTAAGGGTAAAATTTCATAAAATCGTCCATGTGGTATATACCCACATCACCACACCCACAAACACATTTCACCATCACCACTTTTATTTCTCTCTCTCCCTTGTGCAACCCTAGCCGCCGGCCACACCATCCCGCCACCACCACAGCCACACCGCCACATCCACAACCACACCACCACCTTCAAAACACTCCCCTCATCCTCCTCTATCCTATCCCCAAGGCCACACGCTCAAAAACCCTCCCCTCCTCTCTCGAAGGTCGTACACGCGCCACCAATAACCACCACAACACCACCACCGTCCATTTTATCATGTTAAATTGAAGGTAGGTTAAAAAACAAACGAGTTTGGCTCGTTTTTGTTGGTAACTCGTGGTGAGTCATGAGTTGACTCACTAACTCGTTGGGTTTGATGAATAAAAACATGAGGAAATGATTTTTGATAAATAAAAACGTGTATAATCTTGTTGGTATCCGAGTTGTGTCGTGTTTGTGTGTCGTGGCAGCCAAGCCGAGGGCTTTGGCTCTCGGTGAGGGTTGTTTGGTTAATTTGTTTCTTGAGTTTTGATGCTACTCTTCTTGTTACTATTGTTTTTGTTTTGGGTTTTAGGTGAAAACCCACATGGTGATGATAATTTGGTATATTGGAGGTTGATTTTGGGTTGGTTTTTGTTGATGTCGAATGGGGACAAGCCCTCGAAGGGCGTATGGTTTGTTTGGCTATCGAGAGTTGTGGGTCGAGACCCTCGAGGTCTCGACAACTTTGTTGGAGGAATTGATATATTGTAGTTGTTGTTGTTGTTTTGGACGTGAGAATGGGAGTCGAGACCGAAAGGTCGCGACTACACTTGGTTGGATGTTTTTGGACTTGAAATGGGATTTGATTATATATGACGGAGGATAGGTTAGAAGTGAGTCGTAGACGACCACGTGAAGTTGAAGTTGTGATATTGGGACTTGACGTTATTGACTTATATTATACTTGTGAACTTTGCGCCAAGTTGGTGTCATGTTGACTTTTTAGTCTTCTTTGACCCGACAAGGCCGTGACATGGACTTTATTTGACTATTGGACTTGATACAAATTGATAAGTCGAGAATTTATGACTCGGACTTGTGACTCGAAACAAATAGTAACTCGAATAACAATAAACATGACGATAACATAAACTATATATAATAAAGGGTTTTCCTAATAGAAACAAGTATATAATACTTGTTAAAAACCTTTTTATAATAAGACAGAAAATGAGGAATATAATTAATAACGGGGGAGTTACTTAATGTTTCGAGGGCACGCAAAAATGCCTTAAACATTAATTGAATATCATTAATTGCTAGTCACGGATATTTGGAGTTAATAAACTTAACTTACCTAACTAACGAACTTATTGGGTTGACGAACCAAGTGAGACCTCGTTTGTTATGTCGGAAGAGTTTAGTAATGACCACTTATCCTACGACGCCCTAGGGCGTGGTATAGTTTCAGAATAATAAGCAAGGCAAATGTATCGTAAGGTTTATCAAATTGACGAATTCAATAAGTCTTGACAATATATTCAAGAGACTTATTAGACTACGACTTGACACATAGATTTGTTGTGATCTTTCTTTGTTGGGTACTTGAGTAGTGTGCGTACACATGAATTTTGTTGGGTCGACACCACACACACGCGGATACCAAACACTAGAAAACTGTTTTGAGAAAGAGTTTTTGGAAATAAAAAACTGGATTATATTCGGGATTGGGAACTATTAATTGGAGTCATAGTCTAAGCAAGTATATGGTTTTAGGTCGTGCAGAGTTAGTAGTTGCTGATTTCTGATAGTCGATAATCTTCTTGTTCCTGTTGATTCTTGTGCATTTTGTTGGACTAAGGTGTGTTTCATAGCCCCACTTTTATTCGCACTTGTCTATAAATTCTTGGGGTGAGAAGCATGCTCTTGTTTGACTGGACCTTTTAATAAAACTATGCTTTGTTTGCGCTTATTACGAAGTATAGGCTAAGGTTTAGCCTCACTATATCTTGCCAACTGTTAGGTCTTTTATTCATGTTGTAGGTAGATCTATCGTGGTTGACCGCCCCGTCTTGGACTTGTTCGCCCGACTTGCCAGGGTGGCACCTGGATTTGTGGTTGCAAAATTTGCCATGACGTATAACATCTTTGTTTGGTTTTGGGTTTTGGATATGATGATTGCTTATGCTATGACTTACTTGCGTAATAAGATATTTTCACTATTTGGTCCATTACTATGTTATTTACTTAAACCTATGAACTCACCAACTTTTTCTTGACCTCTTTAGCATGTCTTTCTCAGGTATTTGATGTGTTTAGGCTTGGGCAGTTGTTTTGGGAGGCGCTTGGAGGCATTGGCATGGTCATGGATTAGTTCGACTCTGATGTTTAATTTGGACCGCTTTTATGAATTTCTTTTAAATGGGCTTACTCTCGTACTTTGAATAAATGTAAGACTTATTTACTATCTTTGACAATGTTTTTATATTATGGATGAGCTATTCTACTTCGTTATACTTGTTCTCGTGTACCACTTCCCGTAGCACCCCAATGCTAGTAAGTCTTCCGCTGAACCGTATTTTGGGGGTGTTACACTATGGCATATACGCAACATTATTATGATTCCGATAGCTCGCAACCATCAGGAGGGAGAAATAGGTGTTTCATCTTCCGTGATTGGATTGAATGAGGGAATTGTGCTTAATAACGAAGAAGGAGAAGTAGTGTGTGTACATCGAGGCTTTTTACCAACTTGGATGCAATACTAAGTGAGTTATGTTGTTATGATGTTCCCCGACCGACAACTATTGTGCTACAATCAAGGGTCTACTTTCTCCGCTACGTGTTTGAAGACTAAAGAGATTTTATGAAAGAGAGTTGTTGATTCAGGAGGGAGCAAAAAAAAGAAAAAAGGCTCACTAGTTAGGAGGGAGTAATAACCTAACTAGACCGTTACAGTTGAAGTTCAGAGCTACAAGGATCAGTGCCGTCAGCGCTAAAGATCAAATACCGAGATCCTCGGAAGAGAAAACTTCAAGTCTGGCTTAGAATCTAGACTACAGAGACTCTGCGCTTCAACAACGTCAACATAGTTTATTATTATTGTAATTTACTTTGTTTGTGTATTTATAGGTCTCATTGTAACCATTCACGTGTGACGAAATCTTGGAGGGAGATTGTTAGTCTCGCTCTTTTATAAAGATAACGTCACATACGTGAATTGGACTAGATTCGTAGTAAGTTGCACCCGTAGGGACTACTTATGTAAACGGGGCAAAGTAATAGTAAGTTGAGCCTATAAATACCCCTCATGACTCTCCATGAGGGGTGTGGTTAAGCATTAGGTTTGTGTATTGTGTCTTTCATCAATAAACTTATCTTTTCCTTGTCCATCCTCTCACTACAAAGATGAAGCCTTTCATCTTCTTCCATCAACCAAGACCACCCGAACCACATAAATCTCTAGTTTTTCGGTCCTAACATATAGCACTCGCGCTTCCTAGCAGGAACTGACGGTTCATGAGTTTGGAAATAAAGGGATACAAAGGTTATGGCTAATTCTACGTAATAGTTTAATAAAAGCATAAGTTCAGTTTCTGGTCCAAGTAAAAGTTTTGCATGTCTCTCATCTAATAGTTTTGCAAAGCAAGTAATAAGAGTAATAGTGGGGCTATAAACTCACCTCATAGTACGGTAACATAAGTAACACAAACAGTGTCAAGTAAAGCACAACGGTACACGATAGGCATGACCTAATAAATAAAGACTTGTCTTATAAATATGTCACGCGAAAAATAATTTAATGCGTATGAGTTTTCAAAAGACAATGCATTTTAGTTTTCGTAGAAGATTTGTATCATCGTTTGTAAAAAGGTTTTATGTCATCATTCGTGTGGTGGTTTAAAATTCTAGACTCGTAAATACACACGTCAAAGTATAATATATACAATATATATTATATTGGGAAAAGTAATCGATAAAAGTAATAAATACAATTAAGAAAAAAATACAAATAAGAATATAAATAAAAAGAGTAAGTCGGTAGTTAAGTTTCGGCATTTACGCGGTAATCCCAAATAGATTAGTAAAAAAGCTTATATTTTATAAAAATAACACATTTTTAATGTATGGACTAAATAGTAGAAGTTTTATATTTTAATAAATCATTGTTTTTGTCTTCGGCCGAATTTTATGAAAACGAATGTGATAAAAATACTAAGTATAGAATTTTTTATAAAATTTTGGCATGACCTGTTCGTTTATTCAACGTTTCTCAAAGTCATAGACTTTAATAAAATCAATTTTCCCAATAAACACTTTCCGACAATTTTCCAATAAAACATCATTTTAGTCCTTGTTTAACCAAACACGTTCCAACAATATTTTTCAAACCCATAATAATCCGATTAACTAAGTTTATCTAATAATCTAGTTTTAGAAGTGTTAGGAATTAGAAAATTCCATAGTGAAGTATCGGTCACCCCAAATGTAATCTAGCATAAGTTAGCTCGTAGACATTACGTTATTTACAATGTTATTTAGTTAGCTATTTAGTTTAGTTCTACACCGTGGAGGAAGGACGGGTCTTTACCCATTGTATACCTGATCCACAGTAGTCAGGGAGGTCGTTTATTTTATAACCTATAAATACCCTCTACCTTGCAAGGTAGAGGGTTGGATGTTCATTGGGAATCTAACATTCCACAAGTTTCTCTTTCTAGAATATCCCACTTTCTCTCTCTAAAACATCTTATTCGCCTACTTGTGATTATGGTTTAGTGTGATTGTGAAATCCAATATGCTTCAATTGGTATCAAGAGCCATGGTTAGATCATCTCTTACATATCTTTGGATTTCTAGTGACTTTTAAGTGGTTTTAGAGTTTGAAAAAGTTTAGTGGTTTTTTAATCATTTGATTCATTTCTATTGTTAAAGTTTGAATCTTAGGTGTAGTTTTGTGTTTAGAATCATTGTATGTGCTTGGGTTTTGATTTGGTAAGCTTGAATCATCGTGGTTGGGTTGTTTTTGGATTGAAAAGTGGTGTTTATGTGATTTTTCTAGCTAGCGACTTGAGCCACGGAAAAGTTATCCTGTTAGCGACTTGCTTTGAAAATTGGTAGCGAGTTGTAGGTGATGTTGTTAGCGATTTAGGCGTAGCGACTTGTCTATTGAAACAAGCCAACAAATAGTACACTTAGTGGATTCTCCACTACGGGTAGCGACTTGGTGAAAGTTAGCGACTTGTAGTTAAGTTTGTTAGCGACTTGGTGTTAGCGAGTTGGTGCATAGCGAGTCGCTATTTAGCGACTTGACAATTTAGCGACTTGGTTCTTAGCGACTTGCAGTCAAAATTTTGCTAGCGACTTGGATCGGAGCGAGTTGTTATATAGCGACTTGGGATTATAGCGACTTGGCACTTAGCGACTTGGTTCAAGGTTTCATAGCGACTTGGGTGATATCCTTTTAATACGGTTTCTCTTGATTCAGTAAAATCCCGTGAAAGAATCTATTTCCCGGTTTAGTCAGAGAGTTATAAAATCCCGTGTAATCTGTTAACATGTCTACCAACGTTCCTTCTATCATTTCCACTGTTGCCGAGGACGTTCATGCAGCAGATACTCCTCCACCCACAATGTCCTACATCACTGACCCATTTATCTCCAAAGTGCTTGAACTCTATGATACCTCACAGAACAATGAAACTGGTTGCATTTCTGAATGTCCTACCTTGATTGATTCAACAAAGTGTGATCAAAATCCTCACCTTCTGAGTCAAACCTCAACTAACCACATCTGTTAATGAACAATGATGCAAAGCAAATGGAATACAACATTGAGCCCTTTCAACTACTTCATCAGCATCTCAAACTACTTTTATCTACAACTATGGATCGAACAAGCAGTACTCTCCTTCGTCAGGACTTTCCCATCTTGACAAGAACTGTGTTACTTAACTTAGAACAACTGAGGTTTCAAATTACCAATGAAAAGTTCTCAACTGATAAATCTAATGCAGCTCTTCATGTTATCTTCAATCAATTTCACCACTTATCCGGGGAATATTCCTCGATTTTGATGATGACATGACTGGAATCTCATTTAAGAAACACACTGGGATGGAAATTCATGAGTTCAGAAACACCTTTATTCAACTTATGGGAAATGTGGAAATATACATTAAGGAAGCTGCTAAAGTGAATGACAAGCTGAATGAATTGAATGGGTGTCAAGTGGTGCTGTGGGAAGATTGTGATAGGTCATGCAATGGATCGGTTTGAGCCAATGAATGATACCGAATGCAGAAGTTCAGTTGCAATTAAAGAGGATGAAGACTCAGAGTCAGAAAAGGTTTCAAGTGATGAGGTACACTTAACTAATCAGAGTAATTCATATGTTAATGTACATGATTCTAACTCTGAACACAATATTCTGAAATCAATCTTGGTTGAGCCTGAATCTAAAATTATTAAAGCTAATGACATGATTGAAAAAAGGGTATATGATGAACTTTCAAACAAATACTCAATTCTTGAAAAACATTGTATTTCATTAGAAATTGAAATACAACAAAAGGATGAAAGCTTTTATGCAAAAAAAACTTGCATTAATTAGGAATTTCCAGAATTTCGAGAATTTTTTGAAATTAATCATTTAAAAACCCAGATTCAGGACAAAGACACAACCATATGCAATCTGAAATTACAACTCTCAGATGTGCAGAAGTATGACTGTCATGAGATGAGTGATACACTTGAATCTAGAAATGCTGAGCTTGCTCTATGTGTGTCCAACCTATTAAGAGAAAATGAATCATTAAGAAAGAACTTAGAGGAGACCAATTCCAAGTTGATCAATCAATCTAACATCTTGTTGAAAGACATTGATGCCCTCAAAACCCAAATTCAGGATAAGAGTTTCAATATTGTTGCCTTAAAAAATGAGCTTAGGAAATCTAGTGGAAATAGGGTGAACACTAAGTTTGCAAAACCATCAACTTTGGGAAAGTCAACTGTTCAGAACCACTCTAAACATACAGATAGTTAAGCGCCCAATGCCTTTAGAACTGAAAGATTTAAACCATCGAAATCTAGGCTTGCCTCCCAAGTTGATGAGAATGTTGTTTTGACAAAACCAGTCACTTCATTGCTTCGTTCCGATATGATGAATCTCAAACCCCAGGGTAATGCTCAAAGCTTAAGTTCAAAAATACGAGAAGTATGACTAGTTCTTATAAGAAACATCAATTGACTGATCAATCCCCTAAGAAACATACTAATCACAAAAGGACCAATAGTCAAAACAGGGAAGTGCACACATACAAATCTACTAGTAGCTGCTTCAAATGGATTCCCACTGGCAGATTATTTAAGTTCGCATGATCCAAACGGACTTACATACCTAGATCTTGCCTTAAGTGGATGCCCACAGGAAAACTCTTCAAGTATATTGAGCCTAAAAGGATCTCTAATAATGATGCGTCTATATTAAACTGTGACACATCCAATAGTGAGATTACTCATGTCACTAACCCATCCATTTGCAATTCTACATGTGCTTCTAGTACAATGTGCTCTCAGTATTTTTCAGGTACAATTCTCAATTCAATCAGGAACTTCATGACTTGGTTTCCATCAGAAATGAATATAGCTCATTCAGGAGCTATAGCATGCCAGAATTGATGCACCTCGTACTTTGACTCCTATTCATCTTGAATCAGGACTCGCTCTTATAAAGCTGTGTACCAAAAAAAAAATTTTTTTTTTACATTTTATACATTTTGTTTAATACTTTATAAATATTTCATTCTTTTAACTTCATAATTTTAGTCATTTACCTCAAACTAATAAAGGATATATTCGTTGTTATCGATAACATCTACGGTCCTAGAAATGTCATTCAATAATGATACGGGATCATAGATGAAGTTCGAACAACTGATATATTCTTATTTTAAAACGGGTGGATTAAAATCAATCAATGTTCTTTGGTGACATTGATTGAGGGGGAGAATTTTTCAAGATATCTTGTTTATATATGCTTGATCTTTGGTTATGTTTTGTGATCAGTTGCAGGTTGTTGTCTTGTCTTGCCTTTGTGGTGATCTTTGTGTACCCCTGTATTGAATGCTTATATGCTTATTTGTTTCATGGTGCTCATTGTGTTAGTTTGCTTATCTCTATATATGTTAGTATGCTATCTGATAAGTTCATGGATTGTAAATGTCTACTATACATAATATGATTAGATAGCAACTTACCATGACTGTGTTAACAACTTGCTTTGGAAAACATCAGCGACTTGCTAGAATTCTTTGATAGCGAGTTGCTAAACATTCACTAAACCACAGGGACCGAATGTGACTACTTGGTATTCTTGTTTAATCCCTTCCCCTTTCACTAGCGACTTACCATTTTTTTTGTTTTTCAAATACTCAAATACAATATTTTCTCTCTTTCTCTCTCGTTTACTTTTCAAGCTAGCGACTTAGAAGTGATCCCAACGAGCTCTTGATCTGTATCACTTGATTCCCTCATATAGGTTTGTTATTGGATTTGTTGAATGGAACAACTGTGTTATATATGTTAATGGATTCAGGGTAGTTTGAATGTACTAGGCTTGTTGCAAACTCTCATGATTATATTTATCAATGAATGTGTGAGCGTTTGTTTTTGTGTGATTCAAGTTTGGTTGTGTTTCTGATATCGTTTGTGTATAAGGATTAACTGAATGGGTTGGGTTGTGTTTCTAAAAAATGATCTGATTATGTTGAATGGGTTGCGACGTTATTGGAATGATACGATTGAGTTCTTGGTGGCGAGTTATCTACTGTGATAATGTTCTTGGTAGCGAGTTAGTGTACAAATTCATCGTCGCGAGTTGTTACTCTTAAGAGCATTTTTGTTAGCGACTTATTGAACCAATCTGTAGCGACTTAGCAGTATCACTGTTGATGGCGACTTGTATTTACAAGTTAGCGACTTAGTAATTGTAGCGACTTAGTGAACTGTTTTGTAGCGACTTGGCATGTTATTCTTGTTGATGGCGACTTATCTGTATATGTTAGCGACTTAGTAAGTTCTCATGTAGCAACTTAGCCTGGTTTAGCGACTTGTACATTTATGATTTGCGACCTAATTGGTTTATTTTTCACACGGCATCTAGGGTTATTAAAATGTTTTAAGGCAACTTGCTAATATAATCTCATGCTTACAATCTTGATTCAGGATTTCTTGTAGCAACATAATATCACAACTTGTTTCATACAAACTGTTATATCATTTCCATATCTGTATCTTGTTTCATTAGCAAATATGCTTTTTAAATATTTTAATTCCAAAACAACTCGTCTCGTGAAAACTATATCAAATGGAGTCTTTAACCTTAAACACTCGCCATTGCCACTTAATCTATCTCTAATTGCTTATGGGAACCCTGTTTGAACTACTAAGGTTGTGTGTTTATGACATAAGGGTGTGTTCAATGTTGTCTTGACTAACCACTTATTATCTAACATGTTCCCAATCATTGTTGTTGGTTGTGTATATCTTCAGATCTTCAATGGCATTCGCAACCTCAGCTGAAAACATTACTTCTTCTACACCACCCAATGTTCTCTCAGACGAAGAAATCCTTCCTAAAAATCAATGGGCAGAAATTGGAAAAAGTAATCATATGTGGACTTACAAAAGTTGCAACAAAATCCCACCCTCAAAGTGTCTATTGATATCCTCAAAAACACTAACTTCTTCGGTGCACTAACAAAGCAATGCACAATTCCCACCATTTACATACAACAATTCTGGAACACCCTTGAATGGAACAAAATCACAGCTAAATATTCCTGCAAACTGGATAATAGGGAATTTGAGATAAATTCTGACATTCTTAGCAAGGCTCTAGGAATCACTCCCTGCAACCCCAACGTACGATCTGAACCTCCACCTAGTGCTGACGATCTAATAGTCTTTCTAATTGGTTTAGGTTACCAGACGAGCATTACAAGGGCTTCAGACATCATCACCAGACACATGTATCAACCCTGGAGAGCAATGACAACAGTTCTCAACTTATGCTTATCAGGCAAAACATCATGGTTTGATAAAGTGAGAATTCCCATCTTGCAAATCCTATGGGGTATCGTCAATGGTGTGAATGTGAATGTCTCAGAACGTATCTGGGAAGAATTCTCATTGTCTATGAACACATTCATATCTGATAGAACAAACTTTCAGAATAAAGCTCAGGGACGAAAAAAACAGAACAAACTTGTGATTCCTAGCATTAGATTTTCAAAGCTTGTTATCCAGTACCTGCAATAGATTAACAACTTCTTCCCTAGGAGTGAATCAGAACTACACAATGCTGAGGATGAATTTGTTCTAGGTAATCTCAGATATATTTCCAGTGGGGTCAATAAAGAGGTCTTTGGATTGCAAATTCTGATTCTCTTCTTCGAAGATATTAAAAAGACGGGTCATTTCAAACTATTCATGAAAAGGGCTTCCAGATCCAGTGATGATGTTGATGTCTCTCCCACGCAACCACAACCCAAAGCGGCTAAGTCCGGTTCGGCTCAAAGACTTCAAAGACTTCATATCTGCTCTTCCAAAAGAAGAAGTAGGGAAAAGTCACAAACTTCCTGACATACCCACCCGAAGCGAAAAGAAAGAAGAAGGAAGGGGAAAATGTAACGCTTGAGGAAACCGAGGTTTCCGGGGTAATATGAGGTTGACTGATGAAGATGATCTGCTTCTCGCAACTTGGAATCCAACAAAGCCTAGAAAGTCATAATGTGAGAGCACCAGTTGGAGGAGTAGTGCTAAGAGAACCTGATCAATTGCCTCAAAAAATAACACCAATCACTCAAGACAAAGGAAAAGGGATTGTTAGTGTTGATACTGAACATGCCGCTCAAATGCTTCTAACAATCTCGATTTCTCCATTAAGAACCTCCAATCAATATGAACTGAAGAGAAGAACTGAATCCTCTTCATCTAAAGAACTATCTGGGTTGGAAAAAGTGCCTGAAACATTAAAAGAACGTCTTGCATCAAGTGATACTCAGTCTGATCAGAATTTTGATGACTTGGTGCATAAAGACTCGCAGGAGAATCTTGAGTCAAGATCTGATGAGACCATGCACATGGAAGAACCAAATCTGTCTACCGGTTCTCTATCTTCACTAAAGAACCTAGATACATACTTCACTTTCGGAGATCAATTCTTAAATGACAAACCCATAGATACTGAGTCTTCTAAGCAAGATAATGATAAAGAGGATGCACAATCCATGTTTACTGTCAATATTCAGCAAGACACATCTACCATTCCACCTATGTCAGCATATTCACTTACAAAGACACTTCCACCTCCCAAACCTGCTCAAGCAACCGCACTTCAACCACCTGAATCAACTAAGAATCTATCCCTTGAACCAGTGGTTACAGTTGCTGATATGGAAACTCCACCAGCTTCACCACCTCAAATACTTACATCAGATCAACTGCTCGACAAAGCATTGAAAAGAATTAAAGCTCTTGAAAGACAACTACCGAAATATGTTGATGCCCTTGTGGATCGTGTCTATAGGTTGGAGCACCTCAACTTTGATGAAGGGGTTGCAGATGCCATTGAAGGCGAAGTTAAGGATGCTGTGGAATGGGCAATGGAAGCTCCACTGCTTAGACGGTTCAAAGATCTACCTATTGCAGATATGAGAGTTGTACTTTCAGATAAGATGTATGAAGCTGACGAGCATAAGCATGATGTCCATAAGAAGCTATATGAGGCTCTCGAAGAATCAATTAAGCACGACAATCATGAACAGTTTTTGATAGACATTGGAGAAAGAGAAGCAATGAAGAAAAGTAGGACCATAGTGTTGGAAACATTGCGTAAAGGTCCTAAAGATCCTCCTCCACCTCCACCTCCAACTGGGGGTGCTGGAACTTCTGGAGCCGGTGGATCTTCTAAGACAACCTCTACACTTCCACCACCACCATCATCACCACCAAAGCCTCCCAATCAACCCAGTTCATCCGGAAATCAAGGAACACAGAAGAAATCAGCAGCTTGGACCACAGTTGATTCAAGATTCACTTCTACAGTCTCCTCTATCCCTGAAGATCAATTGGTTCATGAAGTGTCGCATGTTATGACAGATTCGAATCGATGATGATGATGATGCTTCCACCAAGTTTATCCCCAAGATGTCTAAAGATGATTGGTTTGACACATACATGGCAGGAGAACGCTCTAACCCATCTAGAGTTGCACCTTCTAAAGACACCATTCGAAGTTGGCTCACCAGAAGAGACCTCATACTCCAGAACCCTCGTGGTCCATCTCGAGACCGACACGATGATCCCTGGCAACAACTGGGCTTCAACTATTTCTACCAACTATGAAACCCCAGATGAAGACTCTCTTCTTCATGCTACTGGTGATATGGGCAGCTTCATTAAGTGGTTTTGTGAATAGAAGGGAATCTCGTCAATCACTCCAAAGGACCTTGAAGGACAAGCTTTTGAAATTGTGAAGGTCTTTCACTCTGATGCCAATCATCTCCAATATCAGATGGAAGAGTGCCACAAGATGCTAAGTGATCAAGTTAGTGAGCAGATTAGTCATTTCAATGTGAACAAGCCTCTTCCTCTCGGTGGTGAACCTGGACAAATGACCATTCAGTCCGAATTCTTCTTCAACCGAGACTTGGATTATCTCGTGTGCTCGCTCTCTGAAAGAAGACCAGCTCTATCGATTTCAAAGATGAAAGCTGCAACCTACTCGATCGGGGACTTGAACAGATGGTTCCTGATCAATTCTGGACTGACAACGAACAAAAGTATGACATCGAAGCCTCATATGGTATCTCTCACTGGTGGTACAAAAAGAAGAAATTCTACATCGAGAGACATGGTGCAGATAAAAGACGCAAAGATGTTCGATCCAAGCTGCAAATCTTAAGTGTTGTACGCGTAGAGGTATTCCCAATCTATGGCTATGAGTATTTGAAGAAGATCGTCCTTAAAAGAGCAGACTTGAAAGAGTATGTTATTGAAGAAAATGACTTCAAACATCTGGCGCCAAATGACTTGAAGATCTCTATCTCTTGAATCTCCAAGGACACCTTGAACATTTGCCTATCCGTTAGAAAAAGGCTCTCTCTACTGCTGTCAACCTTTGGATCAGGGGGTTAGTCATTCGAAAAAGGGTTGAGGACTTTCAGCTTGGGATGGAAAGCTACCAGACTCGGGTCAACTTAACAAGGCCGCAGTGGGATGCCTCAGGAAATGAATTTTGTCATGACTATAGAGTGCTTGACACACCCAGAGCCGTCCTCTTCCACGACAGATATGGGACTCGCATGCTGATGAGATTGTGCGAGCTCTACAAATTTAGTGATGGTACTCTCAAGATGGTCGAAGAAGAACTAAACACCAGAGTGAAAGAAATCAGAGTTGATCTGAAGCCGTGGAACAAGACTAAATTTTGGACTGATGATGACTTAAAGCGGTGTGAAGATTTCATTGCTGTAATCAGGCGAAGACTCAAGACTCGAAGGATCTTCCGCAGCCTTGAAAGTTTTGTTGGTGGTAGACTTCGTGATGGTCATTACAAACTGCTTCAAAGAACTGAATGAGGACATCTTCTGGAAGTAGTTTCTGTTCTGTATTATATATGTGTTTAATGTGGTGTACAATTTATGAACAACTATAATGCATGTAATAGTGTTAGGTTATGTCATGTGGTTTCCCTTTGTGTCTAAAAAGGGAACCTTAGTGTTGTCCACTTCTTATCATATAAAATTGGACACATTTTTCTCCAACAAATGTTTTATCTCGCACATATTTAAATCACTTGAGATCTAAAGTCTCAAAGGATTTGAAATTTTTGATCGAGGGAGAAAATGTGATATAAATATGAAAGATGATAAAAGATGACCAATTTTTGTCTCAAAAGTGCATACTGCTCTCTAATATGTGCTAAACAATTTTCGAATCTCGAAGCATATATTAAGGGGGAGCATTTCTAATGAAAATAAACTATCAAGGTACAAAGGTTTCAATGTTTTATCATAAGTACCTTGATTGACTTTTAAAGGTTTTCTCTATGGTTTTTGTGATCGTGGATGTGTTTTAAAAGAACTCTTTATCCTATGCACATATTGAGGGGGAGGATTTACCAAAGAAAATCAAATGGCTTTTTCCACAGAAATTGTGATCAAGAAATTAATTCTTTCAAAAGAACTCTTGCCTCCATGCGCTAAACAATTTCAAGATTATATGCACATGTTGAGGGGGAGCATTTCTAAATGATCAAAACAATTAAGGTACAAAATGCTTTGATTTTATATCACAAGTACCTTGATTGATTTTTCCAAATGATTTTTCAATTGGTTTCTAGGAAGAATGAACTGTACCAAAAGACCGACCAATTTACTTTATGCATGGTGATATAAGGATGGTTAGGTTAGGTATTCGTTCCTACGATCCGCCAGAACCGGAGGGATCTACCCAGGGACAATCCACTAGATAGTGTAGAAGTCCTTAGGTATAATGAAAAAAAGGAGAAAAAATGAGATATGGGAAAAGTGCAGACTGAGACTGAGCTAGTACTGGAATAAACCCAACAAGGTTCTAGTAATGAAGTCTCGGTAAGTACTGAAGGGGTTGAAGAATGAAAAAG
Organism: Chrysanthemum makinoi; assembly: GCA_910596185.1. NCBI lineage: Eukaryota > Viridiplantae > Streptophyta > Magnoliopsida > Asterales > Asteraceae > Chrysanthemum > Chrysanthemum makinoi. The sequence continues at coordinate 87,320,049 of OU343221.1, read as the reverse complement.
AATTGAATGTGAAAAAGGGTGAAAAGAAATAGCCCTCCATTTATTCAACCTTAGGGCAGAAACCGGGTTCAATTCATATACTATTGGTGGTTACCAAGGTAACATCGGTATTGAAGACAAGACGTCATGGACCCAGTGACGCACTGCACTTCAACTTTCAAAACCACTCAAGTTCCTCTTAAAAGGGCTTGTTTCATTCTCACGGGGAACCGACATAATCTATCGACTTTCTCTTAGAGATTGTTGATATTGAAGAAGGAGACCCTCTCCCTAGTCTCCGACATAGGAACCAAATATGCACTATTGAGTCTAGAGCCATGAGATCATCATATAAATCTCATTAGGACACTTTCAATGAAGACTCTCTGTTTCACACAATGTGGAAAGAGATATTATATCTTATAAGTCCTACGCATTATCCTTGTGGTATTGCCAGAACATCTAAGTGATATGGATACATATTCACAATGAAGATGGAAAGCCTTCTGGAGCCAACATCAAACAAGCTCCTGGTGGGTGGCATGTGAGATCTATCCAATAGATCAACCATGTGACAACTGGACAGAAACAATGGAGAGATTCAATTTTTGAATCAATCCTGGTTCAGGTTATGGATTGACGGATACCTTTGAAAAACCGGTCATTGTGCTTAAAAACTCTTTTCATTAGCACATCGATCGTGTACGAATCTTTCAAATTAAAAGGTGCTTATGATTGATAATTGATTTTCATTAAAACCTTCGTTGTATTGCAAAACCAATTTCTATTGAGCGATACATGATTGTTTTTCAAATCTCTTTTCATCAATCAGTAAATCTCTATTCGCTGATTCACTCACTCCGTGTTGTCTTCTTTGAGACGTTCCAGTTTGAGATCAGCTAGAGCAACTGCGAAACCCTGTCAAGGAAATTCTTCGAATTATACGATCACAGGCATACTTGTACTGATCAAAGCGGAACCGTGGGCCGTGTACCTCAATTCATCGAAAGTGATCAAAGACACTTTCGTGCGCTTTATTGCTAACTGTCTTATGCGGTACACCCGACGCGTTTGCAGTGATCGAATTGAGCGGTCAATCCATAGCCGCATGCTCACACAACACATTCATATATAAAGAAATCATGATTGGTGCATCAATGACTTTGATATTTTCACTCCATGCTTCGCTACGCGCCAATATCATGAATCAACGAAAGCTTCCGCTACTCGATAAGAAGAAATTATGATCCGAATGTGAGCATGTCAGTCCAAATGTCACAACATCATATGCTGGCAACACAACAATGGGTGATGCTAAGATTTGCGATGGTGATGATCTCTAGTAATACTCAAAAGGTCATCATGGTGGATCAGCTCAACAACCTCCACGAAACATACATCGTAGTTGAACAATGATGAAATAACCACAGAAGCACATAGTTTGAATACTTTGATGAAGAAAAGTCTGCGAGCTCAAGACTTAAGATTAAATAGAATGCTAGGATTCAAAATGTAAAACATGGGGTGACCTCCCTTAGGGGGAGATTGTTAGGAATTAGAAAATTCCATAGTGAAGTATCGGTCACCCCAAATGTAATCTAGCATAAGTTAGCTCGTAGACATTACGTTATTTACCATGTTATTTAGTTTGCTATTTAGTTTAGTTCTACACAGTGGAGGAAGGACGGGTCTTTACCCATTGTATACCTGATCCACAGGCCGTCAGGAGCTCGTTTATTTTGTAACCTATAAATACCCTCTACCTTGCAAGGTAGAGGGTTGGATGTTCATTGGGAATCTAACATTCCACAAGTTTCTCTTTCTAGAATATCCCACTTTCTCTCTCTAAAACATCTTATTCGCCTACTTGTGATTATGGTTTAGTGTGATTGTGAAATCCAATATGCTTCAAGAAGTTTAAAAATGTATTTAATAGTTATTGGGCATTATAGCCCTTTAATAGTCCAATAAGATAAGTCCATTATTAGTCTGTAAGTCCAATAAGTCAAGTTTATTATGAGTCCAACAAGTCCAATATTTATATAGTCCGTTAAGTAGTCCAATAGTCCAATGTTTCAACCCAATAACTTAGTCCATTAATCGTTATATGTTTAAACAAGTTAGTCCACAATATATATGTAACATGATAAACCGTGAATAGACTAAGGGGTTGTTTCTTTTTCTCTCTCCATAAAGAATTGGGTCCACCAAAAATTAAATATTATTTCTTTTTGAAGTGGGTCTCATTATTTTCCTTATAATCCTCTATATCCACAAGAGATAAAAAATAAATTCCTCCCCAACAAGAGGCTAAATCAGACATGGGACTACATGGACCCCACACATTTCTTAGCTATAAAAAAAAAGAAACACCTCCTAAACCAAATAAGTTTTATCCATATAAGCTCTCTGCTCAAATTGAGCCGAGGTTTTTGTCCCTTAAAATGAGCCGAAGCATAATATAAGCCAAATAATAATAAGCTGAAAGTAATGAGCCGAGCCATAAGCTCGTACTAACAACCCTTTTGGGTTCCATATTCAGGAGGTAGTAGTGTTCTACAAAGGACTTGACATGCCAACACATCAAATACTGGATTTACAAGGACCTATTCCAAAGATGGCACATGCTAATGGTAAGAAAGCTATCCAAGACATGGCCGATTATTCTTAAATGTGGCACGACAGTGCTAATGGGCGGAAAAAGGTGGTTGACAATTCTGCAGGATTGGCTGTTATTACTGCTAAGCTTGATAAGCTAGGTTGAGATCTTACCAATGTCAAGGAGAAAGTTCATGATGTTCAAGTTGGTTGTGACATATGTGATGGCAATCAATTGGCCAAAGATTGCCCACTGAAAGATGAAGTTCAACATGAACATGTTAAGTATGGGAAATTTTATAGAAGACCTTTCGCAGGAAATGGAAATGGGTAAAGACAAAGAGCAACAGGATACTACACCTTTAATGACAACATTCATTCAGGAGGAGATCGACGTACATCTTTGATTCTTTGAAGGAAACCCTGAAGAAGTTTATGGATGATTTTGCTAAAAGGCATGCAGAAACTGAAGATATTGTTAATACAAATAAGTCGTAAAAACGTTTATTTATATTTTACGATCTTATATTGTTTTGTCGATAACAAACGTAAAATCATTTTAACGAAACAAATAAAATACGAAAATAGTTTGAGCCAATAGTTTTTCTAACACACTTACGTTTTCACATAAAACACTAAAACATGTATAAGTGATTTTATGATTTAATAATACATATGTACAACAACTAGTTTTTACATATTGGGAAAATATATACATAACTAGTATGTATTATATAATGGGTAAATAACTATAACCCATGGAGCATATTCATAACCCATGGTATTAACCCATATCCACTTGACTAGATACATTGCACTCATTAGATACATTGTATCTAAATAAATACCCATGGATCAACCCATAACCCATGACCCATGATCCATGACCAAAATACCCATGGGCAAAGAGGAGCGTCCCATGGATCCCTAGTTTTACACTAGACGGATCCCTTAAGGGAGGGATCCGTGGGATCCGGGGAACAGTAGGCATTTTCTCTCTATAAATAGTGAGCCATTTCTTCATTGTTTCTCACCCTTTTTCTCACATACTTTCTCCTTGAGTTAAAAACTCTCTAACCCCATATCCAAGTGATCTATGTATGTAGTTTTGTTTTTGTGTGATTCTCTAGGTTCCTCTTACAGGCGAGATCACCACATTTGAAGTCAAGCAAGCTCAAGTCCATGAGTTGCCATGCTTCCTCATCATCAAGACTACTGAATTCTTCTTGTTGATGGTTCTTTTCTTTCTTCTAAGAAGTGTAGTGTTGAAGACATTAGTGAAAGATGTCTCAAGTGTCAAGACGAAGACATTAGTGAAAGGTGTCGATCGTCCGTATTGTAGGCATTAGTGAAGGGTGCCTAGAAGTCAAGTCACAAGACATTAGTGAATGGTGTCTTGAAGATCTAGTCAAAGGCATTAGTGAAAGGTGCCTAAGATGTACATTCGATATGGTGTGTTTTGATGTACAAGATAGATTAGTATTGGGTCAAAGGATATTGTTATCCTTGTTGACATTATAAGAAGTAGACCTCCTTTGGGATTTGGTGTTGTGTAGTGTTGGGTAGTAGTTCCTCCATTATAATGGAACTCGGTACTTAGCCTAGTACCGGATAAAGGGTAGGCGACGTTGTGGTAGGTGTGGTTCACCTTGGTGTGAAAGAACCCGGTGGTTAGCCTAGTACCGGAAAAAGAGTAGGCAACGTTGTGAAGGTTTCTCCACCATAAGGAGTCAGTGTTGTGTAGTGATTACGAACTCTCGAGTAGGTGACTCGGGGAGTGGAGTAGGGCAAGGAAGGTGTCCTTGTAGCCGAACCACTATAAATACTCCCGTTGTGGTTTTGTGCTTCTTACTCTTTATCTTTTCATTACATATTTATATTTCTATATGTTTGTTTATCAACATCCAACACACATCCAAATAGATTGACATAAGTCGATCTAAATAGTTTAAAACGAGTTTTAATTGGTAAAACTATTCAACCCCCCTTCCAGTTTTCCACAGAGATGCTGAAGAAGTTCAATGCAGCTTCTGAAATTGCAATAAAAAATCATGCCGCATACATAAAGAACTTGGAAAACCAGGTTGACCAACTCGCACGAGTAGTTAAAGGAAAGTTTGATGGAGCCTCTACTAGAAATCCAGATAAAATGCATGTGAATGCCATCAACAACAAGTTCGATGAGGCTAAACAGGATCCAACTACTATTATCACTGACGATATTAACGATTTATTTTCTATTAGTTCATATTTTGTCGAACAGGTTTCTCAAGTCTTCGAGAATTTGAAGGGTATTACTCATAACCTTCCTGTGGTGAATCAGTATGTTGAACCATACGTGCTACCACTTCCTTTTCTTAGAGAGTGTCAATAAGGCGAAAATCAACAAGCCGATTGTTGAAGCTTTAAAGAAGGAACCAAAGTGTTTTCAAGTCCTTGAGGAGTTAATAACAAGCAATTTCAAAGATTGAAAAGGTGAAGAGTACGACATTAAACAAGAGAATCACCACTACTATCCTAGAAGGCCTGCCACCAAAGCGTGAAGATCAAGGGAGTTTCTATATCCCTTGTTCTATTTATAATATTAAAGAGATTAATTCCTTCGCTGATTTAGGATCTAGTATAAATGTGATGCCATTAATAATGTTTAAAAGGCTAGGTTTAGAAGAACTGAGAACCACTAAAATTGAAATAGAACTAGCCAACAGTTGTTTAATGAAACCACTCGGAATTGCAGAGAACGTCTTAGTTGAGGTAAAAAGGTTTTATTTTTTCTGTAGACTTTTTTTGTAGTAGACATTAAAGAAACCTCTAAGCTACTTATTATATTAGAAAGTCATTTCCTTGCCACCGCACGTACCTGGATAATCATTTGTGATAAATTAGTGTCAATAGAGGTTGGAACTGAAAAGTGATAATTTATATGGACAAATTTAAGAAATCCAACGTAGAACATGACGCATCTGTTTATGTTATTGAAACTGTTGATGCACCTGGTTATGTTAGTGTGCAGGATGAACAAGAATTGAAGAACTACATATTCAAGATCGAGGGTGACATTTTCTCATATGACTCGCCTATATGCATGGAATTTGACGAGTTTAATTATCTCCTTCATATTGAGGAGAATATTTTTACCCATGAAGCCGAAGTCGCTGAAACATGGGATAAGTTTGAAAAAATTGGTCGTTAATTCCTAAAGATGAATAGTCGTGGTCGTCGGATAATGGGAGTGAAATTCCAGAAAGCAATCATGGAATCAAAAAGTGCAATTATAGAATTCGGCACTACTATAACCCTATTCGCGATATCCCTAAAGGGTATTGTTAATACAACCATAAAAACATTTATTTATATTTTAAGATCTTCTAATGTTTTGTCGATAACAAACGTACAATCATTTTAACGAAACAAATAAAATACATAAAAGGTTTGAGCCAATAGTTTACTAACACAATTTTACTAAACATATTAAAACTATATCAAAACATGTTTAGTAAATAAGTTATAAAACCAAAGACATTTTTATAAAACACTAACAAGTAATATTGTTTACGTCTTATAGAAATGCATATGTATAACAACTAGTGTTTACATTTTATAGAAATGTATATGGACTTTGTATATGTTGTAATGGGTAAGTAATGGTTAAAAACCAAAGTCCATAACCCATGACCCATGACCCATGATCCATTAACTAGATACAATGAATGTTGTTGGGTAAAAATCAAAGTCCATAACCCATACCCATGGAGCATGATCCATAACCCATGACCCATTGCATGACATCATGCATGAAGTCATGTTGGATATTATCCATGATCCATGACCCAAAGTCCATGACTCATGACCCAAGATCCATAACCCAATGACTAGGTACATTGCATCTTATTGGGTATCCATAATCCAATACCCATTACCCATGGTTCATAACCCATAACCCATAACCCAGTTTGCAACCCGAAATCCGGACTAAACTGACCCAGTAGCCGGATCCCAGGTTTTGCACTAGCCGGATCCCTCTGGTGAGGGATCTGTAGGAACCGTGAGACACTAGACATGTTTTTGTCTATAAATAGTGAGCCATTTCTCTCTTGCTCACTACCACTCTTAGATATATTTTCTCTCAGTGTTCTAACATCTCTAACCATTGATCCAAAGGATCATTCTATGTAGTTTTATGTTTGTGTGATTCTCTAGGTTCCTTTTAAAGGCGAGATCACCACCGCTTGAAGACGTGCAAGCTCAAGGTCATGAGTTGCTAAGCTTCGTCATCATCAAGACCACCGAAGTGTATCTTGTTGATAGTTCTTTCCTCCCTGCATAGAAGTGTCGTGTTGAAGGAATTAGTGAAAGGTGCCGAAGGGTCGTGTTGAAGGCATTAGTGAAAGGTGCCGAAGGTGTACAATCGATTTGGTGCATCGATGTACAAGTTGTGTCGTTTGGGTTAGAGGTTGTTGATATCCTCTTTAGTGTTGTAACAAGGAGTGCGTCTCCTTTGGGTAGTTGTGTAGTGGTGTAGTGTTGGGCAGTAGTTCCTCCTTTGTAATGGAACTTGGTATCTAGCCGTGTAACGGATAAAGTGTAGGCGACATTGTGATAGGTTTGGTTCTACCTCGTGGAAAAATTCGGTGTCTAGCCTTGTACCGAATAAAGAGTAGGCGATGTTGTGAAGGCTTCTTCGCCACATTAAGGAGCTTGTGTTGTGTAGTGCTTACAAACTCTTGAGTGGGGTACTCGGGGAGTGGAGTAGGGCAAGGAAGGTGTCCTTGTAGACGAACCACTATAAATACTTGTGTCGTAGTTTTGTGTTCCTTACTCTTTATCTTTTGCATTACTTACTTATATGCTTGTCTATCAATATCCAACACACATATCAAATACATTAACATAAGTCGATCTAAATAGTTTAAAACGGGGTTTTAATCGGCAAAACTATTCAACCCCCCTTCTAGTTTTCCACAATTGGCATCAGAGTTCCGTTACCAAGTTTTTTAGAGTATATTGTACTTTAAAAACATGATACGATCCGTGTATGTTTGAAAACTACAAAGAAGGAAATTCTTAAAACAAAATTCATGTTTTAGAAATATTTATATTTTAACAAAATGTTGGATAGTGATAGACCATTCTAACATTTTTTTGAGAAATATTCATGCTAGGATTCTTTCAATGACTTCGTTCTATCCAAATAAAAATGAAGTCAAAATCCAAGGAAGAACCCAAGAGTAATCACAACTTACTTTCACAAAGTACAATTGATTATTTTAAAAGCTCATGAAGTATTTTGGGTCTATGGTTTTTAAAAACCATTAAAAGAGAATAGAACAAAGGTATGTTCTCTTACCCACAACTAGTTGATCTATACATGTAGTAACCATATGTGGTTAAAATGATGATATATGTTTTTCTCTCATAATAAAGCTTTATAAAAACCGTGCATATATTTATATATATATATATATATATATATATATATATATATAGATCGGATCATTTAAAAAGTTGATCTTAAGAGAAAAGTGAGAAAAGTAATCTCAACCATTGGATCACCCCCTCTTCCCCTCCCTTTTTTCACACCAAACTACAGGGACCTAATTGTATTTTCCTTCATTCTTTAAGGAAGTTTTGTAAATTCGCACCCTACCCCCCCCCCAAATTTTTTTTCCCGCCAAATTTTTTTTTCTAGGGGCCAAATATTTTTTGGGCCAAAATTTTCCTGCCAACTTTTTATAACTGTGATGCACCTTTTTATTTTGGTGCATCACAGTTATAAAAATTAGTTATAACTATGATGCACCAGATTTTATAACCGAGATGCACCCAACTATTGTTACCTAATATGCTTCAATAACATTGCAATAATTTAGTATACTATGCTCTTTAAGGGGCATTAGTTGTACAACTAGAGATGGAGCTATGGTAGCCATGCTAGCACCGCATCTCTTTGTTATAACATGCTTTGTCATTATGATAATGCTAGTGCATATTAACCATCGTGAATTGATGAAAAGTAAAACAAAATAACTTTGAAACATGTTAGGATAATTGATTTCATTGTATATTAACCATGTGATTAATAAAATAAACTTGTTGAATCATTTGAAAAATCTCTCTTTTATACACAAAGGTTGAAGGTTCTAATTCAAAACTTTTTCTGGAATAAGTTAACAACATATGCGATCTGATGCACATTTTTATTTTGGTGAATCACAGTTAAAAAAAGTAGTTATAACTATGATGCATCAATTTTTATAACTGAGATGCACAAAAAAGGTGCATCACAGCTTATAAATTTTTGGAGGAAAAAATTTTTTTGGGGTGGTTTTCAAAACTTACCCCTGAAGTTTGAGATGTTTCAAAATAGACCCTATAACTTTTTTCTCACTTTTCTCTCTAATTACACTTTTCTCTAGAACCGCACTCTATATATATATATATATATATATATATATATATATATATATATATATATATATATATATATATATATATATATATATATATATATATATATATATATATATATATACACACACACACACTAGGTTGTTAGGAATTAGAAATTCCATAGTGAAGAGTCGGTCACCCCAAATATTATCTAAGATAAGTTAGCTCGTAGACATATAGTTAGTTACTTTATTCAGTAGTTAATTAGTTAGTTATTAGAGTAGTTTAGTTTAGTGTAACACCATGAAGGAAGGACGGGTCTTTACCCACTGTATACCTGATCCACAGGCCATCAGGAGGTCATGTAGTCTGTAAGTATAAATACCCCTTCCATCCTTGGAAGGGGTGGTGCTTCTCATAATCTAACCTTTCACTTTTTGTAAAGCAAGTTGTTAATACAAATAAGCCGTAAAAACGTTTATTTATATTTTACGATCTTCTAATGTTTTGTCGATAACAAACGTAAAATCATTTTAACGAAACAAATAAAATACGTAAATGGTTTGAACTAATAGTTTCTAACATATTCACATTTTCACATAAAACACTAAAACAAGTATAAGTGATTTTATGATTTGATATTACATATGTACAACAACTAGTGTTTACATATTTGGGTAAAATATACACATAACTAGTATGTAGTATATTGGGTAATATAAATGGGTAGAAACTTAAGTATCATAACCCATTGGGCAAATACATTGAATGTAGTTGGGTACAACTGTAAAACCTCGTTTTTACACAACTTTACCACACAAATACCAAGCTTAGAAGAAGAACACGTTACACATACAATATATGCGTAAAGATTAAGAAAGCAAAGAAAGAAAGATGGTGACAAGAGATGTATATGCGTATGTATTTAGAGAGATAAAGGAAAGAAGATGAAAACAATATTCATATGAAACACACACATTCAAGCACACCCCTCAAATGACATACTTGAGGGGTATTTATAGTAAGAGAGATGATGCCCTAAGGCTTGGCCATGGGCCGTGAGATGGGCTTGGACATGGATTGGGTTACATGAACTTATACAAGGCTAACTTAACTAAACGTCTAACCATTTAGCTTAGCCCAATCCATGAGCCCTTTGACTATTCTAGCACGATATCTAACACACGTTACAAAGTTCCTAAATGTGAATGACCATCACTTCTAATAAAAACTATTAAGGCTAACAATCTCCCCCTAAGGGGTGGTCATTCAAATGATGCTCCACTTGATTAGGTCTTTACTTTTCTCGAGCTTGAACTTTGTGTGTAGATATAGAATAGTCTTGATTCTTTGTTCCTTCATGCTTTGTGATCGATTAATGTGGTTGTCTGCCGTTGTCAACTTCGTTGGATAGGTATCTCCTCTACTTTCTCCACCATGCTCACACTTCTATTTGTCTTTTGGTTACCAATGATGTAGTTCTCGAGTCTTTAGATTCATTGATGAAGAATCATCTTTAACTTTGTGTAGCCTTTGATTATGATGAGAACTTTCATGTGTTTTGGTATGAGCATGTGGCGAGTCTCAAGACGATCCATCCGCTCCGGAGCTTCCATAAGAAGTAAACATTAGAAAGGTTAGTAATAAGCGGATTCCGGCACTTACAAGTTTGAATTTCGAGGGTGTTAACAGCATAGTGTGAAAACACATCTCTAATTCTCACAAGGGCCGTTCTCGAAATGGAGTCCCACAAGTGAGATAACACGATATACCGAAGTATACCTACAGTTCGATGAGTCGCTTGAGGTACACGAAGCATCACCCCACGATCAGACCGTTTGAGACCTTCTAAGCGTAATCCACGGGGAGTTACCGAAGTGACCTGCTGTCAGGGCTGCTTGATGTTGACCCTGGCAGTAGTTTCCATTCAATCATTGAAGATCACAGATGTGAAACTTCTCATAAATGTTCTGGCAGATTGCTAAGACCTGCGTAGGACTCTAGAATGTATCACTTGTGCCCTTATTGATGAACAACAAGCGATGAAATGTCATGTGTTCCTATGAGATCTTTTGATGAATCTCGTGGCTCTAGACTCGATTAGTGCATTTTGGTTTTCCTGAGCGGAGACTAGGGAGAGGGTCTCCTTCTTCAATATCAACCAACTCTAAGAGAAGGTCAATAGATTATGCAGGGTTCCCAGTGAGAATGAAACAAATCCTTTTAAGAGGAATTGAGTGGCTAGAAGGTTTAGTGCAGTGCGTCACTGGGTCCATGACGTCTTTGTCTTCAATACCAGTGTCAACTTAGTAACAACCAGAGTGCAGATGAATTGAACCCGGTTTCTGCCCTAAGGTTGAATATGGAGGGCTATTTTTTTTCACCCTTTCTTTACATATCTTTTTAATTCTTCAACCCCTTCTTTCTCCTTTCTCGCATTACTCCTTTTTCCAATCATACCTAAGGACTTCTAATACTAAAATATTGGTGATGTCCTTGGGTAGATCCCTCCAGCTCTGGCGGATCATAGGACTGAATTCCTATCCTTAGTCATCTTATAACTCCATGACTGTCCTATTGTTGCCATAAAACCATTTTTCTTGAAAATCTCTCAAAGTGTTTATGATTATAAAACATGATTTGTTAACACCTTCAGAGTTTTTTATTTTCAGAAACACTCGCCCTTCACATGTGCTTATATTGTTTTAACTTAAATCTGCACAGAGAGGGTAGAGTTCGCACTTTTGAATTGATCGACTTTTAATAGACAAGACCGATTCGAGACACGTTTACATCACTAGTTAGACCAGCTTGAAATTATTACCCGTCCAGGAACAAGTCTTTTCGAGTACTGACTTTATATTATCGTCAATTCATTGGTTCCGTCTGAGTCGAGCTCATACTGAGATTCAAACAACGATCATTAAAACTTTTTGATCACATTTTAATCACGTCTCCTCCCCCTCAAAAATAGCATAATCGTGATATTTTTGATATCCACGGATTAAAAATCATTTTAGGAATCTTTTGGGGAGACAAACGGATATGATTTAAGCATGAATTTTGGAACAATTTTGGTTTTATACTCCCCCTTAACGAAAGCATATTTTTCATACAGAAAATTTAGAATCAATTAAGGGTTTAGAGGGAGTTATCTTGGTACCAAATGTGAGAGGTTTTGAAAAATCTTTTTGAAAAATTTCGAATCAATGGTACGCAAGATGTGAAGAATTATCTTTTGAAGATATTGTAGAGAAGAATTATCTTCATTTGTTTTAGGATAAGTGCTCGATATTTATGAAAATCGATTTTGCGTAGCACTTTCCTTTCTTTAAAGATCGGGTTACAGTCTGAAGTAACTGTAAGACATTATGTTTTAAGGAATAGTGCTTGAAAAAATATTTAAAAACCTTTGATTTTGATAAGCACTTTCCTTTCTTTGAAGCACGGGTCCTGAACTGATGTGTCGAGAAGCCATTATGTTGAAGTCCGGGTTTCGTACTGAAGTATACGAAAGCCATTATTATGAAGAAATTTTGAGAAACGACATGTTTTGAAAAACATTAAAGAACTCTCGCTCAAGCATCTGTACATACCCGTATCATTGTTGAATGACATTTCTAGAAACGTACATAATATCGATTATACGAGAGACATGTCGTGAGAAGAATATTTTTGGATTTTTGATTTTATATTGTTTTTGTATTTTTTTTTTGAAAAATTTTATATTTTTATATTTTGCTTTTGTTGGTTTTATAAAAGAAATGGAAAATCAAAGATAGAAGATAGAGAGAATGAAGAAGAAGAGTTTACAGAATTAGAACCCTCTGATGAGCTGGGTTCAGAGATATTTGATTCACCTGCAACTAAAGAAGAAGAGTTTTCACAAATAACAGTGTTAGAAGTATACGATTCCTCACGGTGAGGGTGATCACTATCAACGGTTGTAGTGGTTTCTACTTCCTTATCCTGATGATTTTCACTATTATCTGTGTTGGAGCAAGTATCAAAAATCTTTCCTGTGGGAATCCATCTAAGACCAACATGGTTGAAAACTTTTCCCGTGGGTATCCACCTAAGGTAAGATCTAGGAGTTGTTTTCTTATCAGATGCAGCGGAAGACTCATTTTTAGAAAAACTACGTCCTGAAGAGATCCACCTATTAGGTTTCTTTTTCATGTTCATTTTGTCAACATGTTTGTTTCTATTTGGTGTCTTAGTGGATTGTGCCTTGGCACGAGAATTATCTTTCTTGAGATATTGTGAGACACATGCATCATGGTTAGCTGAAAAGACACATTTTTTACATGTAGTACAGACAAATTCAATATTCTTGTTTAAAACAGTAGCTTTAACTTTGTCACTAAAGTCTTTTGGAAATTGATTCTTGTTCGAAAAAGACTTAGAATTCCTAGTGTTGTTTTCGAGGGGCATAGCATTTTCTTTTGCGCAACTACTCTTAGATGCAAGCCAATCCCTAGTCTTTTGTAGAGTGTTCCTAGGTAATGGGTTACTACTACTAGTAGTGCCTTGAAATCTTGTAGAATTCATCACCCTAGATGTTGCACCTAGAATTCCGTCTTTTCGAGTCTGTGCCTTTTGCCTAGCTTCTTCTAGATAGTGATTGTTGACCATGTCGTTAGAACCAACAGATTCTTTAACTGGATTTTTGGTCACATTCCGTGTACTATTCCTAGAAATGCCAGGTGTAATCACTTTTGGTGTTTCAGCAACTGCTTTTCCTTTTTCAAAACTTTCGACAATTCTCTTTTTAATAGGCAGGGACTGTGGAGTGACTGTTTTTGACAAATCATTTTTCTCATTGACTTTTGGAGGAGGCACAGAAACAGACATTTTTGGTTTGGAAACCGGTTTGGGAACATTTGTTTTCTCCTCAGTCAATGGTTTTGCAGACTTAGTATCCACAACCTTTCCTTTTAGACTTTCCAGCTGAACTCTCAAAAGATCATTTTGCTCTTGCATGTCCTTGTAGGCACGCTCATACGACAGTTTGTCATACTTGCATTCCTCATATTTTCGATGAAGTTGTTTAAAATAGGACACGTTTTCTTTTTCAAGTTTTTCAAGAGCTTTTTCATATTTTAAAACAATTGCGGAGGTCTCGATCGAGTCTTTCATGATCTTCAACAGAATATGTTTGTAAAATAATGGACATGATATCGGTAGTCATCACATCTTCGAAGAGAGAATCATTCAAATTTTCAAAAACTTTGATGTGTTTAACACTTTCAGTAGCTTGCTTTACCAGGGATTTATGGTCCTTGACAAAGTCGGCTGTTTCTTTTAAAAATGCTTGTTCAAAATGAATTACCCTTGCACTGATGGCATTCAGCTGAGGGGCAATTTGAGTTTCAAAAAACTTTCTCTGTTCGATATCAAAACTAGAGAACCAGTTGTTAGGTGTAATAGTGGTTTTAGTTTTGACAGTCTCTTGAAGATCCGCAATCCTAGTTTTCACATTGTCTAAAATACTTCTCGCATCACTTGTGTTAAAAGGATTGTTTGAAGACATTTGTTTGATTTTCGAAAGAGATTTTGAGACAACGACTGGTTTTGAAACAGATTTTGAAACAGGTGTTGAATCTTTGTTTGAAACACTTGGTGTGATGGAAAACTTTGACTTTTCATTTTGAGACACAAAAGTGATTCCATTAATTTTGTTCCATTTGTTATAATCAATCGGTTTGATTTCAAAATTCTTTTGTTTCATTTTTGATCTACTCTCCTCAGATAGTTCCAACGTTTCAAGAGAATCATGAACAATTATGGGTTCATGCAAAGGTTTTCCATTGTTCAACACATTCTGAGATGTCTGAGCTTTCTTGATAAAACAAGGAGGTGAGTTACCAAGAGCCATTTTATGAGAAGTATGAAAAATCGGATTTACTTGATTAGAAAGCATCTTGTTTGTCTTAGCGGAATGACCCGTTGTAAGAAGCAAATTATCCAATTTTTTTATTGTTTCATTTTTGTCCAGAATTACATCTAGAAGAGAATCTTCTAGTTTTGAAAAATCAGCAATAAACTGTTTCTTCTCTTTTTCAAGATCGAAAATAGTGCTTTTGTTTAGAAAGTTGGTCATTTAGTTCAAAATTTTCCTTGTTTAAAGATTTTATTTTCAAGTTCAGATTCACATCAAGTGTATCATACTTGAGTTACAATTGTTTTTCTCTTAAAACAGAATCTCGATAACCAATTTCTAATTCTGATATTTTGTGTGTATGAAATTCATAGGCTCTTGCATTCTCTTTGTAACTCTTAAGCTCAGCGGTCAATTTCTGATTCGCGGCCTTAACCTCGCGATTGACCGTACTCACTTTCTCAATCTCAATACCACAATTA
Organism: Chrysanthemum makinoi; assembly: GCA_910596185.1. NCBI lineage: Eukaryota > Viridiplantae > Streptophyta > Magnoliopsida > Asterales > Asteraceae > Chrysanthemum > Chrysanthemum makinoi. The sequence goes on along the minus strand of OU343221.1, from coordinate 87,304,719 downwards.
TTGATTAATGATTCAAAATAAGCACGGGTTTCCTCATCAGTCTCGTATTTTGTGCCACACAGCCGCCATTAGGATCCACATCTCGAGTTTCAGAGTTCGTATTGCTACAACTCGGATTGTCCAGGTATGTATCATAAGTAGGTGCTGATGTCACAGAATGCTGTTCATCATGAGTAAACTGATTAGCAACATTACTATAATTTGGTACCTCATTGAGTGAATCTGTGTCATAGAATGGAGGTGTATCAAAAGTATCGCTTGATGTTGTGTCCTGCTGATTGAATGTATGACTGGAGGTTGCTTGTACGTTTGCTTTATCTGTCCGTCCTGGATTCATGAATTCGTATTCCTCATCAGTCAACTCAATTCCCAACTCTTCTTTCTCAGCTAACAACAACATGTACTTGAGCTTTTCAGACGATATCCTTGGTTTGACACTGCATTTTGAATATCCTGAATCATGGCTTTGAGGTTCGGAAGTAGCATTCTGAGCCGAAGTCATAAAACAGTTATTCCCATTTTGATATCCCATATTCGATTCACAATCGACCCCTTGATGTCCATCAAACTGCATCGCATATTGCATCGATTCCCCATTTGTATACCCGTAGCAAATCCATTCTGATTCCCAATAACATCAACATTTTGTCCTCCTTGACCCATATGCATACTTGGTTGAGCAAACTGCGGATTATACAATGAAATCCATTGGTTGTTGTTATTTGGTGTAGTTGGACTAATGTTTAGGTCATTGAAGAATGAATCAAAGAAAGCAGTTTTGAGACGATCTGCCAGAGTTGCCATTGAGGAAGGTATGTATGATAAAGTTGATGTAGGATCGATTCAACGATAAAGGAGTTGTAGTTGATGAAGATTAAGCTCGGTTTGAAGTTTTTCTGAAAGTCGTACTCTTGAACTTGGTTCTTAGGCGTAATTTTTTTTTCTTCCAAATATTGAAATTCACTATAAAACACAATTCTAAGGTCGTATTAAAAATTTGAGTTATGACAATTTTGACGCCAAATTTGACCCTAAAAATTTGAATTTAGGCCCAAAAATTTGAATTTTTGACCAAAATTTTCACAGTTAAACCAAAATTAGAATCTCGCGTAAAAATTGAACGTTTAGTCTCCTCAAAAATTTATGCGTAGAAAGAGCTTAGGCGTAGACAACAGAAGTTACGAGTAGGAAATGGTTACGAGTAGGATGGCTTAGGCGTAGGATTCCTTAGGCGAAGGAAATGCTTATGCGTAAGTTTAAAGTTAGGCGTAGAAAAAGTTATGCGTAAGATTTAGCTTATGCGTAAGAAAAACTTAGGCGTAAGAAAAATGCTTATGCGTAAAGTATTCTACGCGTAAGTCTAAGCTTATGCGTAAGATTAGGGTTATGCCCAAAAATCCTTTACACTATCACAGTGTAAAAGATATCCAAAAGTCGAAGTGTTCCACAAACTTATCCAAGTGAGGGAAGCACTGAGTAATCGTTATAGCTCGAAGAATCTGCACCAAAAAGTTATGCGTAATATTTCTGTAGATTCTCCTTAGGCGTAGAAAAAGAGGGTTTTGACCCTTTGACTTTTTTTCCGGCGAGTTTTTCCGACAATTTTTTCGTTCAGCATAAAGAAACCCAGATATATTTGCAGAAAACGCTTCCAATATTACCCATTTGACCACGTTGACGACCAGTTGACCACAAAAATTGTCACGAGTTTGGTACAAAAACTAGTCACAAAAATATTTTACCCAGAAACTGATTCATGGACATGAAGAGACACAAGAAACAGAAACTGAAAAACTGCATATAAAAAGTGTTGACCTTTTTGACCAAAATGATATAAGCATATGTCTAAACACTGTTAACACAAAAGTTGGAAAAAAAAATTTCCGAGACAAAAAATATTTGTGAAAAACAGTTTAAACACATAATCGAAACCACACAAATCGATAAAACATTAGGGGAGAGAAATGTGTACATCGGGGACGCACAACAAGTTCACGTGATTGGGCTTAATTGTTTATTTAATGATGTTTGTTAGAAATTGGTTGATTCTATATCCTTCTCTCGTCTGTTTCTACGAACTTCTTCCTTATCCACCTTCAGCAATTTTCGGGCAACAAATTCAAGATGATCAGTGCTTCAACTTGTTACTCTAGTGTTATCATTTCATGTGTACATTATGGGCTGATTTGATATATGAAAGATAACTGGAATGCATTTGGTGAGATGAAGATGTTGATATCTTATTCCCCCGAATGGACAATCTTGAAGAAGGTCGAGTCGACAGTCTTTTCTACATTTTCCCCTGCGTGTTAGAAGACTAAAGACGATTCTAATTTAATTATCAAAAGACTTCTTCGAATTCAGGAAATTCATCAGAAAGGTTGTCAGTTTGGGGGAGAGCACTAATTAGGGAGAGCAAAATGGTCAGATTTAATCCCTAATTAGATTTGCTCGCATTGTTCTTCTACAAGTAAAGAGATGGCAGCTGAGAAGATTCATGAAGTTTGAAAACTGTGAAGACACTCTTGGAGTATGCTTATCTGTTGTATTTAATTTTGCTTGTATGGAACATTGTAAGCAACTCCCGTATGACATCACTTGGGGAGAGATTGTTAGCCTTGCTAAAGTGAAGTCATTACGGGAATTGCATTAGTTTCTTCTTTTACTCATTCGCAAGGACTAGTTTAGTCAATAGTGCTAAGTTAGGCTTGTTGAAGTATAAATACCCCTCCTAGTCCCAACTAGGAGGGTAGGAAGTTCACATTTTGTAAAGAAGTGTGTGTGGTTTCTTCTTCTTCTCTCTAGAAACACACACATCTTCCCCTTTTCTATCTAATACAATAACCATGTATTTCTCATTCTTTGAGCTTCCCCGACCCCCCGAACCACATGAATCTTATGTTTTATCGGTCCTACAACAACCCAAAGCCCATGATCCATTGAGCTTGACCCATAACCCATTGCATGACATCATGCTTATATCATATATGGATAATATCCATAACCCATGGTATTGACCCAAACCCAATGTCTAGATACATTGAACCCTTGGTGAGCACTCAAGAGAATGTCTAGATACATTGAACCCTTGGTGAGCACTCAAGAGATACATTGTATCTAGCCAAAGATCCATGGATCAACCCATGACCCATGACCCATAACCAAAATACCCATGGGTAAAGGGAGCGTCCTACGGATCCCTAGCTTTGTGCTAGCCGGATCCCAAGTGGAAGGGATCCGTGGGATCTGGGGAACAGTAGAGAATTTTCTCTATAAATAGTGAGCCATTTCTTTCCTTTTAGCTCACCACTTCACATATACTCTCTCCAAGTTTTATATCTCTCTAACCTCAGATCCAAGAGATCTATGTAGTTTGTCTTTTGTTTTTGTGTGATCTTCTAGGTTCCTCTTAAAGGCAAGATCACCACTTCTTGAAGACGTGCAAGCTCAAGTCCATGAGTTGTCATGCTTCGTCATCATCAAGACAACTAAGGTTCTCTTGTTGATAGTTCTTCCTTTCTCCATAGATGTTGGGTTGAAGGCATTAGTGAAGAATGCCAAAAGTGTCAAGATGAAAGCATTAGTGAAAGGTGCTCATCATCCGTGTCAAAGCATTAGTGAAGAATGCTAAAGGTGTCAAGACGAAGGCATTAGTGAAGGGTGCCAAGCGTTGTGTCAAAGGCATTAGTGAAGGATGCGAAAGAATCAAATCAAGTAGCATTTGGGAAGAATGCCTAGGTCGTATAATCGATGAGGTGCATCGTTATACATATAAGTATTTGTTTGTTTGTTTCCAAGGATGGTGATATCCTTGATGAAGGTGTAACAAGGAATTGATCTCCTTGGTATTAGGTGTTGTGTTGTGAAGGGTAGTAGTTCCTCCATAGTAATGGAACTAGGTGCTTAGGCTAGTACCTAATAAAGGGTAGGCGACGTTGTGATAGGATTAGTTCTCCTAAGGTGTGAAAGAACTCGGTGGTTAGCCTAGCACCGTATAAAGGGTAGGCGACGTTGTGTTAGGTGTGGTTCGCCTTGGTGTGAAAGAACTCGGTATTTAGCTTTGTACCGGAAAAAGGTTAAGCGACGTTGTGAAGGCTTCTCCGCCACAAGGAGTTGGTGTAGTGCTTACGAACTCTCGAGTAGGTGACTCGGGAAGTGGAGTAGGGCAAGGAAGGTGTCCTTGTAGCCGAACCACTATAAATAACTTGTGTCGTGGTGATGTGCTTCTTACTCTTTATATTTCATTACACGTTTATATATCTATCTATCAACGTCCAACATAAACAATCAAATAGATTGACATAAGTCGAGCTAAATATTTAAAAGGAAGATTTAAATTGGTAAAACTATTCAACCCCCCCTTCTAGTTTTTCACAATTGGCATCAGAGCTTCGTTACCAAGTTTTTTTTCTTGTATATTGTACTTTGAAAACTTGATACGATCCGTGTATGTTTGAAAACTACAAAGAAGGTAATTTCTTAAAACAAAAAGTCATGTTTTTAGAAATCATCATATGTTGGATAGTGATAGATCATTCTAACATTTTCCTTTGAGAAGTTTTCATACTAGGATTTGGGTATCTTAGAAGATCATGAAGTATTTCGCGTCTATGGTTTCTAAAACCATAAAAAGGGAATATAGCAAAGGATTGGGGTATCTTAGAAGATCATGAAGTATTTCGCGTGTATGGTTTCTAAAACCATACAAAGGGAATATAGAAAAGGTATGTTTTCTTAGTTACATTTTTTTTCAAAAACGTGCTAAATTGCTTGTGGACAAAATGGTGATATATGCTTCTATCTTATAATAAGCATAATATGAAAAGTGTTTTAGTGATTTTTTCTTTGAAGTTTTGTTGTTAGATATCTTGTTAATCAAGCTTGAATAAAGGTAAAATGGGTAATATAACTTCACTAAAAAGTCTACAAAGACTAAACCTTTTCGTCGGGTCAAAACGCATACATTTTGTAATTCTCTGTCCGATCCGCGGATCCCTCAGTTACACGACGGATCCCTCAAGCAAGGGATCCGTGGGATCCGTGGTACATAAGACAGTTTTTGTCTGAATTTCAAAAATTCATAACTGTTTAACCGTAAGTCGTTAGAAGTCGTGCCACCTATCGTTTTAAAGGTATTTGAGTCTACTTTCATTTAAAAATGATTTCATAAACTAATTGAAAACAATAATTTACAGAATCATTGATTTATAATAGAAAGTCATTTTTCGGTCATAACTTTTGCTCAAACTTTTGATCTAATTGGAGACGGATGTTTTCACTTTTGAATAACAATGTGTCCTCTATTGAAATTAAGGTTTTGATCATATTTATAAATATACAAGAAACTAATCAAGCTTGGTATACATGTTTATATTTAACACAAAGCGATGAAAAGAACTTTCGTATGCTATTCTAAATGATAAATTGTCTTCGTTGCATTACTTGATTATCTGCTTATCTCAAATAGCTTTTGTGCTTGTTTGATTGAATAGCCTATGTGGTTTTCTTACCTTGCTATTCATTCTCTTGTTTGTCGATCTAGTAATATTCTACTAATCAATGTGCTATTTGAAGGAGTGTTTGGGATAACATCTAGTTGTGTCGAAAATGTTAGTTTAGATATTTAGATAAGTCATATAGGTTGAAAAATGTTTAAAACATATAACACACTAAATGGATTTTTGATTGAGTTTGTCATATGTGCTTATATGATTTCCTTTGTTCTTGTATCATTTTTAAAAACAACAAGAATGTACATCGGATCATAACCTACACTTGTGTTGATGATGTACTCTCCCATTTTCCTTTTCATGATCGCTCTCCAAGCTTCATAGTAGGATTGACAACTTGATTATTTCATCCGATATACTCAAGTAAATTATTTTGCAACGCATATATAATTGTTCATATCCGAAAGTCCAAACTCAAAGCTTTCCAACAACATATGTTGAACTAGCTCATCCAACCATTTTTTGTTGTTTACCATATGGACAACTTTTAAACTTATTTTTAACATGACGCCTTCGTCACCTTATTTGTCTCAAGTATAATATTAAACGAAGCAAAGTATCATCATTGCTACTCTTCGATAGGCCATTGTAGGAATATAAATTTTCCTAACTTGAGAATGAATACTGGAGAACTTATTGCATTAGAAACTCAATTTGACCTAACGGTTGAATTGCTTCCTTGATAGAAGTTACGTATGTGGAATCACCCGTAAAAATGGTCGTGTTTAGCCATAATTGAGCACCGCTAGTAACAGTCTCATATTCATTCTCTCACTTGGGAAATTTATACTCCTATGTTTTCCTAAAGTAAGTTTACAATGGAAATACTTTGCATTGTCTTAGGATTACTAATCAAACAAGTTGTAAAATAAAATTTTCTTTTAGTTAATCACAACCACTTGCCTCATCAAGCGATTATCTTGCTTTGATCGAGAAGAGCTACATGACTTCATGGACGAAGTTCATTTTATGCTAATCACCATCCGTAATGACCATACATAGTTCATTGCTTCCGTTGGCCAAAACAACCCTATTGTCTTGAACACCATCATCTACTCTGCACGCCATTGTTAATACAAATAATTTACTAATCTAAATCGTAAATAGGTTTTTGAGTTTCTTGAATAGTGCTTGTTAAGTTTGATAAACCTCTTTGTTATTTGTGAGCTCGATCTCATTTGATATATTAGTGTTAGAACCTCTTAAACTTGAAATATGATTCATTGTCAAAGTCATTGCATACCTTTTGTAAAGGTTCTGCTTAGCAGATAGACGGATCCCAAAATTTGTGCTTGACGGATTCCTACTCTTAGGGAACCGTGGGATCCGGCAAACAGAAAATGCAATTGCAATCATTGTATTTCAATCATGTCCTTAGAACACCTCACACTAAGCTAAACATAGTGTCTTAAGGCAAATTAAGTCCTTATCAAGTTAAGTAGATCCTTTCCTACTCAACTCACCTAGATCACACTCTAAGACGCTTGTAGATCTATCATTTTCACTTTAATCCATTACTCTTCCGCTCTCTATGATCACTCATCATTCTCACATGATCCCTCACATCTAGCTTTAGAAATCTTTTGATTATGGAAAAATTGATCATAAATCATCCTTACCTCAAAATTGATCAAAGTTGATCAAATTCTAGTTTTCCTATCTCAAAGCCTCTAGGATATTTTCCAAAACACTATCCTAAGACACAACCTGATATCTAGGATCATTTAGCTTCAATTGACACTCTAAATCTTTAGTGTCATCCTTGCTCATCCATTGGTACTCTTGAAAGTTCCAAATCCTTCCATAAATAACAATCATTAACTACATCACTCATTACCTTCAAGTACTCAAGCACCCCTTCATTTAAAACACTTAGGAGGACTGAAACACTCAAGATGATATAGGTCTTAGATCTTAGAAACATCATTTCCACTCTTTCATAACTGCTGAAAGCCGGATCCCTAGGATTAGCCTAGACGGATCCCTCTGAGGAAGGAACCGTGGGATCCGGATGACAGTTTATGTCTAACATTGCTAAAACAATCATTTCAACTCATCTTCCTAACTCAAACACTCCATCTCATCTTAAATAAGTTCCTAGATCAGTGAAACTCTAAACTTCAACCTTGTGCATGCTAATCATCACATTCCAAAGGATATTAGAGACTTAAGTCTTGAATGCACTTGCTAAATCCTTCCCTTTATAAGTCATCTTCCTAGAATCCCTTAGTCATCAAACACAACATAATTCTCAGCATTTAGAAACCTTTTCCTTAGTCATTTCATCATGAGGAAAGCTCCTAGTGCTAACTCATCCAACCAAGAACCACCCAAGAAACTTGCTCGTGTTGTACACGAAATTTCCTCAACCGAATCATCTCCGGTTAAACCCACAAATGGTAGGACTTCCCATCCACCGAATCATCATCCGTAAGAGATAATAGTGCTAGAATCTCACCTCAACAAACCCAATCAACAATTGCCAAGACAACCGCAATAATTAGCATTAAACCTCTTAGGTTAGAAAAGGGATCATCGAGCTCTAAACCAAATGTACCTAGTTCTAGCAAAACGTCTAAACCTTCATTCCTAGAGCATGGACTACACTCCTTTACCGACCCTCTCTCTATTCATTAGAGCATTTACCACCGAGAACTTCTCATTCACCAACCTTCTCGTTAAAATAGGAACCACCTACATCACCAACTAGTCCATCGTTGGAAACAAGGAACCACCAAGGACTTGATCATATGAAGGAATTTCCATTACCACCACTCTCAATCCTAGTAGAACCTCATCCTAAATTACTCAATGTACCTCCACCATCATTTGTAGAACCTCCTCAAAACATCCTGTTCCTAATCAAGACAATAATTGCTCTAATTGTCTAATCACCCAAGAACTTGTTCAAGAAGTACGAAATGAGTTGCATTTCATGTTTAATTATCTTCTTGAAAGATTGGACCAAATCAACAAGTCTACTCATCCCTAGACTCAAGAACTTTGTTGCTTCTGAAGCTTTGGTCACTTATTAGTATTAGTAGAATATGGCTAAATCATTCTCTTAGTTTTTAGAGATTTGTTGATCATCTCTTATGTTTTATTGAATGATAGTTTACTTGCCATATTGCATTGAGTATATGTTTGTTGGTTGAATACATATCTCATTTTGATGTTAACATTACTTGTTACATCACCATTGCTTTGAATTTAATCATCATCTATACGGATCCCTCAAAATTGCCTAGACGGATCCCTACTAGGAGGGAACCGTGGGATCCGTGAGACAGAAAACTATTTTTCTCCTAACTTGGATCACATATGCAGGAAATTGTGCATTATACTTGTTTTCTAACCTTTGTTTTGTAGTTATTCAATCTACACTTGAAGCCTTTTGACACCTTAAAGCTAGGGGAGCTTTGTGTCAAAACAATACATTGCAAATTACTTGCAATATTAGGATTACATCCCTTTGCAAAATTGCAATCATCAAGGGGTACACATTCGTCACTTAGATGAAATCTTTTGCAAACTTAGTTGCAAACAAACTAGATTAGTATTACTTTCTTGACGCCCTTACCTAGGGATGGACTCGTCAAGGGGGAGTAAAGACGAGATCCTTTCCCGTTACTTGCTCTCTACCTCTTTTTATTTCTTTCACATGTTTTTCTTAAAAACAATGTGTTGCTTTTTTCAAGGCTCTTTTGTTTCGACAAATAGGGGGAGAAGAAAGTAAAACTACAAATTCAAACTTTTACGAATTTTAGTTTTTCCTTAAAATAATTTTATGTTTTGTTATCAACAAAAGGGGGAGATTGTTAATACAAATAAGCCGTAAAAACGTTTATTTATATTTTACGATCTTCTAATGTTTTGTCGATAACAAACGTAAAATCATTTTAACGAAACAAATAAAATACGTAAATGGTTTCAACTAATAGTTTCTAACATATTCACATTTTCACATAAAACACTAAAACAAGTATAAGTGATTTTATGATTTAATATTACATATGTACAACAACTAGTGTTTACATATTTGGGTAAAATATACACATAACTAGTATGTAGTATATTGGGTAATATAAATGGGTAGAAACTTAAGTATCATAACCCATTGGGCAAATACATTGAATGTAGTTGGGTACAACCCAAAGCCCATGATCCATTGAGCTTGACCCATAACCCATTGCATGACATCATGCTTATATCATATATGGATAATATCCATAACCCATGGTATTGACCCATACCCAATGTCTAGATACATTGAACCCTTGGTGAGCACTCAAGAGAATGTCTAGATACATTGAACCCTTGGTGAGCACTCAAGAGATACATTGTATCTAGCCAAAGATCCATGGATCAACCCATGACCCATGACCCATGACCCATGACCCATAACCAAAATACCCATGGGTAAAGGGGAGCGTCCCACGGATCCCTAGCTTTGTGCTAGCCGGATCCCAAGTGGAAGGGATCCGTGGGATCCGGGGAACAGTAGAGAATTTTCTCTATAAATAGTGAGCCATTTCTTTCCTTTTAGCTCACCACTTCACATATACTCTCTCCAAGTTTTATATCGATCTAACCTCAGATCCAAGAGATCTATGTAGTTTGTCTTTTGTTTTTGTGTGATCTTCTAGGTTCCTCTTAAAGGCAAGATCACCACTTCTTGAAGACGTGCAAGCTCAAGTCCATGAGTTGTCATGCTTCGTCATCATCAAGACAACTAAGGTTCTCTTGTTGATAGTTCTTCCTTTCTCCATAGATGTTGGGTTGAAGGCATTAGTGAAGAATGCCAAAAGTGTCAAGATGAAAGCATTAGTGAAAGGTGCTCATCATCCGTGTCAAAGCATTAGTGAAGAATGCCAAAAGTGTCAAGATGAAAGCATTAGTGAAAGGTATTCATCATCCGTGTCAAAGCATTAGTGAAGAATGCTAAAGGTGTCAAGACGAAGGCATTAGTGAAGGGTGCCAAGCTTTGTGTCAAAGGCATTAGTGAAGGATGCCGAAGAATCAAATCAAGTCGCATTTGGGAAGAATGCCTAGGTCGTATAATCGATGAGGTGCATCGTTATACATATAAGTATTTGTTTGTTTGTTTCCAAGGATGGTGATATCCTTGATGAAGGTGTAACAAGGAATTGATCTCCTTGGTATTAGGTGTTGTGTTGTGAAGGGTAGTAGTTCCTCCATAGTAATGGAACTAGGTGCTTAGCCTAGTACCTAATAAAGGGTAGGCGACGTTGTGATAGGATTAGTTCTCCTAAGGTGTGAAAGAACTCGGTGGTTAGCCTAGCACCGTATAAAGGGTAGGCGACGTTGTGTTGGGTGTGGTTCACCTTGGTGTGAAAGAACTCGGTATTTAGCTTTGTACCTGAAAAAGGCTAAGCGATGTTGTGAAGGCTTCTCCGCCACAAGGAGTTGGTGTAGTGCTTACGAACTCTCGAGTAGGTGACTCGGGGAGTGGAGTAGGGCAAGGAAGGTTTCCTTGTAGCCAAACCACTATAAATAACTTGTGTCTTGGTGATGTGCTTCTTACTCTTTATATTTCATTACACGTTTATATATCTATCTATCAACGTCCAACATAAACAATTAAATAGATTGACATAAGTCGATCTAAATATTTAAAAGGAAGTTTTAAATTGGTAAAACTATTCAACCCCCCCTTCTAGTTTTCCACACAAGTCTCAAACAAGAACACCCTCTCATCTCTTTCTCTCTCTAAATGGCTAACATGTATTTCCATCATCCAAGACCACCCGAATCATCAAACAACATAATATTCACGATCCTACAAATGGTACCAGAGCCAGGTTGTGTTGTTTTGATGATTTACATGGTTTCTTTTTGGCGGTTTGATGCAGTTGTTGTATGGTTTTGATGCTTGTTGATGCTGTGATGATGTTGTTGTTGTCTGGTTTCGTGTGTTATCTGTTTTTAAGCAAGTTTACTGGTTTTAGAGTGAAATGGCCAAAATGCATTTTAACATGTCTTGGTACAAGTTTTATATCAGTTTCTAAACCTGTTTTGGTGGTCAAATATGTTTTGGTGGTCAAATATATCAGTTTCTAAACCTGTTTTAGCATTAAGTTTTGTGATGATTTTTAATGGTCATTCTGTGGTCAAAAGGGTCAAAACTGATGCAGTTTTATGCTTTTTCTGGGTTTCTTATGAATATGGTCGGAAACTTGGTCGGAAAAATCGTCGGAGTAAAAAGTCAAAAAGTCAATGGCGACTTGTCCTTATAATCTTGCTAGCGACTTGTCGACTTGTCTTTACTAGTCATAGCGATTTTTCTATAATGTAGCGACTTGTCCTAATATCAGGTGGCGGTTTGACTTTTAAGTCAAATTGAAGCGAGTTGTCAAAGTTATATGTCAAAAGCGAGTTGATTTTTGAGTAAACTCAAGTCACTAGCGACTTGCCAACAAGCACTTGCCAAGTAGCTAGTTGCCAAGTAGCGAGTTGTGTTTTGAAAATGTTTAGCGACTTGACTCAGGACTACGGTTAAAGAACAGAAAAGAAGAAGAAAAAGATGTCTGGTAGCGAGTTGTCAACGAAAATGTTTAGCGACTTGACCTCAAAACCAAATGACAACACGATTCATCTACAATCAACACAAGACTCATCTACAATCTACAAACATTCATCTACATCATATCAACATATAAACCACATTCGGACTTATTCAAAACAGTAAATCAAAATGAAGATCTCAGATTTCCTTCCTTTCTCGTATTCATCAATGTTTCATCAAGACTTTTAAGTCTTGCTATCGAAGAAAGGATCTATGCTCATCAATCCAAGTTTTCATTATCCGAACAATACAAGAAAAGAAGAATAACAATAATGATAACCTTCTTTCTTTGGTTCGCCTACTGATTGAACAAGATATGTTAACTCAAAAAAAATCTCAGTTTCGTTCCAACCATGTACCAGATCTTGATAGATCTTGTTGGTTAGACCCTCAACCATCATCGATCCAAAGTGTGTGATAATATTCGAAACAAACTGAAATTGAACAAAGCCTATATTAAGGTTTCATTCGTTTTTCTTGTTCGGTCACAATTGGATAACAACAAAAGAAATACTAATTAACCTACCTTGTTTTATTGAGGAGATCACATGGCAGTCACTAAATAACTCTAGCCATCCCTGTGGCGAGTCGATTCTAATCCAAAGATCATATGATGAGAGGCATGTGATTGTAAGAATATTTTTAGGGTTGATAAGAGTTTGATATGCTGTGTTTGTGAAGAGAGAGAAGTGAAGGAGGCGACTGATTTTTTTAGAGAGATTAGGGTTTGCTTGTGAGTTTAATTAGGTAGAGTGTATTATGTGAGTTTATATACTCCCGTTTTATTAGGGTTTGTGAATGGATCGATGTATATCTGCTAAGTGGACCGTGTATTATTTAGATGTGGGTCGGATGTGTTACTTTAACGGGCCAAGAGGGATAGTATTTGGGCCAGAAGTGGATCATCTTTGAACTTGGGCTCCGACCACTTACTCTAAAATACTTATCACGTTTTGTTGGGTATTTAGGATAATGGTTAATTATTGATTTGATATCCATATAGTTGCTTGATCATTTTTAGGCTTGGACAATTTTATTTTGGAATTATGTGCTTAATTGGATCGGGCAAAACTCTAGTGTCAATGGGTCAAGTTCACAGATTGGTTTGTAAGAGTTATTGGAATTGATGGAGCCATTTGGATTATATGAGATTTGTTGAAGAGATTTGATAATGATGCGATTTGATGGTGACGAGATCTGAGTCGTGCAAGTTGTAAATTGATAATGAGATCTGATTATGAGATTTGTGATAATGAGATTTGATGATGAGACTAGGTGTGATAAGGAGAGTTGTTGTGTTATGCAATTTGATACTTTGGTTTATGCATTTTCACGAAGAATAGTATGTCAAGGCTTGAATTGTTTGGTTGAACAATGTTGACTACGAAGGTGTTTGGACGGTATTTCTTATTTGGATTTGAAGTGAGATTTTTTCGGGCATGCATACTTATTTCGTCTTCTTTCTTTCTACCCGTCCGCGAAGATGACTTGTTTGGGCATTTATAGAGTGTGATAAAGACTTGGCTATTTAGTTACGTTGGTGATTCTTTCTCGCTTAACCCTCAATGTAGCTATCACTTCGGTGTCTCACACAGTTGTGAATGTCAAGAGGTTTTGTACATTGGGTACACCGTTTCTTTTTCACAAGGATTAGTACAAGTTTAAGTAACAAATCTGGGGAATTTTACATCATAATCAAGTTTGGTATATCGGGTTTACTTCACCAGGTGGTCACAACAATAGCCGACAGAATGTGTAAATGATGTGTTTACCAGAGTGTTTATTGGATGGTTGATGATGGTGTTGATGTTGGATAATGAACCACTGATGAACAGCTGCATGTTCCCCTAAAACAGATATTCACCGAAACCAAAGTTGTCATAACACGTTCAAACTAACATCGTTTACGGTTTAGTCTTGATTTTGTAAAATCCCGCGAAAGAAACTATTTCTCGGTTTAAATAATAGATTTGTAAAATTCCGTGACAATGGAAACATCTTGGTAATTGTAAAGTGCATTTCCGGATCTATCTTACGGTTCATTCTTGGTTTTGTAAAATCCCACGAAAGAAACTATTTCTCAGTTTAAACCATAGAGTTGTAAAATCCCGTAATGATGGAACCATCCTGGAGAAAAGAAAGTGTATTTTGGGATCTTATTTGATGCTGGTGCTACGGTTTCTGCTTCGAAGAAGGGATAAAAAGGGTGTACTTCATGAATTGGACGTGTGTTTGGATATTCGTCATGGCGGTTTGGTTATTTCATGGTTTTACGGGGTTATGTGCTTTTAACCATGGTCGGGATGAAAACCATTATCATAGTTCACTTAAAACGTCAAAGGAGGCTAGATGTGAGCTTTTAACCAGAAGATGTGACAACGGGGTTAATTCACTATTATTTATTTGAGGTTGAAGTGAAATATCACGGGCGAGTGTACTTAGTATCTGAAGGTATCGGGGATGGTTGGATGAAGATTCTTCAAGATCCTTGTTCGAGCTTATTATCAAAAACGAAGACTTGGAAATCTAGTTATTGTTGGGTGACTTTTTCCTTTTCTTTTACCACTTGGGGGAATTGGGCTCTTACCACCACAAAATAACTATCACTTTAAGGAGTTACGTTGTAGTGCTCAGTGTCACATTCAATTGTGGATTTTCAAGAGGTGATGTACGTCTTATACTTGATGGTTGGTTGGTTGAAGAGTATAGAGTACATAGAAAGTACTTAGAGATGCTAATGGAAATCGGCACTGCTCTTTGTTACATATGTACAAGTTTAAGTCACGAGTTTGGGTTAGTTTACTTCAGGGTCAAATTCATCATATTGGGTTTTCACCATCAGCTGTCACAACAAAGAGCCTACTGAATGATAATGGGTTGATTACATGTTTGCCAAGAGTAGATGAAAAGAGAGAGATAATGACGTTTGAACACAACAGTTCAAGCCTCGTACTCTAAAGAAAAGAAAAGTGTACGTCTCAGTGCGCTTTATCTTCGAAAGAAGAGAAATCTTCTTATGACGTTTGAACACAACAGTTCAAGCCTCGTTCTCTAAAGAAAAGAAAAGTGTACGTTTCAGTGTGCTTTATCTTCTGAAGAAGAGAAATCTTCTTATGACGTTTGAACTCAACAGTTCAAGCCTCGTACTCTAAAGAAAAGAAAAGTGTACGCTTCAGTGCGTTTTATCATTTGAAGAAGAGAAATCTTCTCACTAATGACCATTCTCATCAACATGCTTCATGCTTTTTCCATGCGCTTTCAAACATCAAGTGAACCGGACTACCGTTGATTGTTTTTCTTATTCCACTTGCTCAACTATAATGACGATGGCGACATCATGTGCTAATTTTGCGGGGGAGATGTCACAATTCTCAATTTCCGGTCATTTTTCAAATTTACTATTCATCTCGGGAATTTACTATTTATCGGTTACTATTTATCATTTTACTATTCCTCGTTTTTGAGGTCGATTTGATATTTTGAGAGGTTATTTCAAAAATTTATTATTCACAAAACACTATTCATTTTCGGAGAAAAATTTATATTTACGACCATTATCTGCATATTAGTTCATGCAGGGGTTTGCATATTTCAGTAACGTATACTTTTCTTATTAAATAAATGCTATCGCACGATCATTTATTTTGAATAATTGATCCGACCCTTCCAAAAATTATCCTGATATATTTTTATACTCATTTTAAGACTATAAAAATTATATTATTAGTTTACCCAATGTTTTGAATTTATTTTGGTATTTAAATTTGTTATATATACATTTACGACGGTTTTCGTAACTCCAACTCGATAATTACTCATTCACTCAATTCTTGCGAGAAATGTATTTTTATAATTTTTATGACTTCGATATATTTTATTTTATTCCGTTAAAATCGATTTCTAGTTAACGCTACATTAAATACCTAATTATATCTACTTAATATGAATTGTAGGATCGATATATTTATTGTGTTAGATGATTCGGGTGGTCTTGGAAGATCAAAATACATGTTTGCCATTAGAGAGAGAAAGTTAGAGAGTTGGGTGTTTTCTTGGTAGAGAGTTACTTCACAAATTGTAGAATATTAGATTGAAAAGCACCACCCCTTCCATGGATGGAAGGGGTATTTATAGTTACAAGAAATACGACCTCCTATCGGCCTGTGGATCAGGTATACAGTGGGTAAAGACCCGTCCTTCCTCCACGGTGTTGCACTAAGCTATACTACGCTACAAAATAATTAATAAACTACTAAATAACGTAACTAATGACAAGTCTACGAGCTAACTTAAGCTAGATAACATTTGGGGTGACCGACTCTTCACTATGGAATTTTCTAATTCCTAACAATCTCCCCCTAAGGGAGGTCACTCCATGTTTTACATTTCAAATCCTAGCATTCTATTCTTGACTTTGTTCTTGAGCTCGTAGACTTCAATTCTTCAATTCCGCAATCTTTGTGCATAAGCAGTGCAACTTCAAAGTCCGCATAGATTTGTACTTTTAGTGGAGGCCTTTAACTGATCCACATCTTTGATGATCTTCAAGCTTTATTTGAGATCATCAGCCACAACAAATCTCTGGATCACCCTTTATTGTGTTGCCATCATGTGAGGTTGTGACTTTCGGACCGACATGCTCACACTTTAGAATCATGACATCTTTCCATCAGAGTAGCGGAAGCCTTACTGGTTCAAGATATTTTCAGCAGCGAAGCAAAAGCATAGTATGAAATATCAGAGCCAGGTTATGTAGATATGCACCAGTCATGACTTCTTCAAATTAAGTGTGGATGCTGTGAGCATGCGGCTTTGGATTGACCGCTCAATTCGATCACCGCAACCGTCCAAATGTACCTGCAAACAGTTAGCAATAAAACACACGAAAGTGTCTTTGATCACTTTCGTTGAATTGAGGTACACGCCCACGGTTCCCCGTTGATCGACAAGTACTTTGTGATCGTAGGATTCCTAAGAATCTCCTTGGAGGGTTTCGCAGCTGCTCTAGCTGTTCTCAAACCGAACGTCTCAAAGAAGACAACACGGAGTGAGTGAACCAACAAATTGAGATTCACCGATTGATGAAAAATGATTTGAAAAACAATCGCGTATTGCTTGAAGAAAGAGTTTTGCAATACTGACGAAGGTTTTATGTGAAATATCAATTTTCAATCAAAATACTTTTTGTATTAGAGAATGAGTACACATTCGACGTGCTAGCGAAAAGAAGAGATTCGCACATAGAACGGTTTTTCTAAAAGTATTTTTCAATCAGAGATACTTTTTGAATTTGAAATGAATACACATTCGACGTGCTAGAGAAAAGAAGGTTTGCACATCGAATGGTTTTTCCAAAAGTATTCGTCCAATTCCATTCCTCGGACCAAGGTAGATTCAACGAATGAATCGCCCCATCATTCTCCAGTTGTCACAAGTTCGATCTTTAGAAAAGATCTCACATGTCACCTACCAAGAGCTTGTTTGATGTTGGCTCTAGAAGGCTTTCCATCTTCATCGTGAATATTCTCACATATCACTCGGATGTTCTGGCAATTACCACAAGGATAATGCGTAGGACTCTTAATATATTCTTACTTTCCACATTATGTGAAACAGCAAGTCTTCAAGAATTTAGTGTCCTAATGAGATATTGTGGATGATCTCTTGGCTCTAGACTCAATAGTGCACATTTGGTTCCTATGCCGGAGACTAGGGAGAGGGTCTCCTTCTTCAATATCAACAATCTCTAAGAGAAAGTTGATAGATAATGTCGGTTCCCCGTGAGAATGAAACAAGCCCTTTTAAGAGGAACTTGAGTGGCTTGGGAAGTTTAGTGCAGTCGCCACTGGGTCCATGACGTCTTGTCTTCAATACCAATGTTACCTTAGTAACCACTAGTAGCATATGAATTGAACCCGGTTTCTGCCCTAAGGTTGAATTGAAGGAGGGCTATTTCTTTTCACCATTTTTTTTACATTCAATTCTTTTTCATTCTTCAACCCCTTCAGTGCTTACCGAGACTTCATAACTAGAACCTTGTTGGGTTTATTCCAAGACTAGCTCTGTCTCAGTCTGCACTCTTCCCATATCTCACTTTTCTCCTTTTTTTTCAATATACCTAAGGACTCTACACTATCTAGTGGATTGTCCCTGGGTAGATCCCTCCGGCTCTGGCGGGATCGTGGGAACAAATACCTAACCTAACCATCCTTATAACTCCATACATAAAGTAAAATGGTCGGTCTTTTGGTACAGTTCATTCTTCCTTGAAACCAATTGAAAAATCATTTGGAAAAACAATCAAGGTACTTGTGATATAAAATCAAAGCATTTTGTACCTTAATAGTTTTGATCATTTAGAAATGCTCCCCCTCAACATGTGCATATGATATTTAAATTGTTTGGCACATGGAGGCAAGAGTTCTTTGAAATAATTTCTTTGAAATAATTTCTTGATCACAATTTCCTATGAAAAAGCCATTTGATTTTCTTGGTAAAATTCTCCCCCTCAATATGTGCATAGGATATTTGAAATCATTTTATCACATAGAGGCAAGAGTTCTTTTGAAGCACATCCACGATCACAAAATCCATTAATAAAACCATTTGAAAACACAATCAAGGTAGTTTATAAATTTTAAAAATCTTTCGTACCTCGATAGTGTATTTGCTCCCCTCAATATGTGCTTCGAGATTCGAAAGCGTTTAGCACATATAAGAGAGCAGCCTACACAATTAAATAAAAAACGATCACCTTTTATCAAATTTCATTATTAAATCACAAATTCTCCCCCGATCAAAAATATCAAACCCTTTGAGATTTTGGATCCCAAGTGATTTAATTAGGTTTAGAAAACATGGGAGAAAATGTGGCATGGTTTAAATACTCATCTGGTTTTTGGATAAATCCTCCTCCTCAACATGTGCATTGTGTATTTGAAATCGTTTGGCACATGGAGGCAAGAGTGCCTTAAAAGGACTAAAACCAATTCCATTTAAACAGATAAGAGATTTAACTCACGATCTCTACCCCGATCAAAATTTCAAACCTTTTGAGATTTGTGATCCCAATTGATTTAAATCATTTAAAAGATTTTGGGGAAAGACGTGGCTTGATTTAACTTTGAAAAATGACAGATAAGGACCATTTTAAGACATTAAAGATTGTTAGTGTCAGGTATGATTGTTTTAAAAGACCTTTAAGTAAAATAAAACAATTTCACAATCAAACAAGAACAGAAAAATTTCATTTTGACAGATCTTTGAGTTTTAAAGAAAATCATACCATAACATAACATTAAATCTTTAGATCACCACATTTTAACGTACAAAGCGGACTTTTTATGAAGAAATATCGTTTGAAAATATTTTATTTTAAATCACTCTCCCCCTCAATCCATGACAGAAGTCAATAATTGAGTGACTTAGGTTATGATAAAAAGAAGTCCGGTGATTTTCAAAAATTAGTCCAATATATTCTCAAAACAATATTTTCCATTTTCAAAACAATTTAATCAAATTATTCAAAATTGTTTAAAAATGGTATCCTGCACAAAGATACGTTAGTGGTTGAGAAGCTTCCGTTGTTGTTGCTGTAGGGTTTGGAAGAAAAAACCATCTGCTGATGCAGTGAGACTTCTTCTTACGTTGCATTTTGAATGCCAACTGAGGTCAAATTAAGCTCCGTTTCTTCAATCACTTAGAAGAAAACCATCTCACGATGCAAGAAGACCTCTTACGTTGCATTTATGCCAACTCTCCATAGAAGTCCAATTAAGCTCCGCTTTCTTCATTTGTTAACCCAAGATCTAGTTACCCTTTCCTTTCGGCATCCAAACATCATATTATGTGGGATCTTGATCGGGAACATTCTTATATACCAATATACCGCATATGTTAGTGGACAAAAGCAGATATATGGTGGTCGACAACACCCAAACAATCAACTAATAAAAGTCAATTCAAACATATCAATCAGTTCATATAAGGCATGGGAATAATGTTCATCAATCTATAATCATCTAAACCTAACAATCACATCCTAGAAACCTAGTCCTTCAACATAGGCAATTATATTTTTCGGATAAGCACGTAGGATGATTAAGAAAGCCCATTAGATGATGTAAATATGAAAAATATTCTTCCCCTCAACCAATGACTCTTTTTATAAAAGATTTAAAAGCTTTTGAAGTCATTGATTGAGTTTTCAAATTATACTCAAAACTCGATTCGATTGATTTTTCAAGTAACTCATTTTCCACCATTTTGAAATACAACAAATATTTTTCTGAAGAATTTTAGACGGAAAAACATTTGTGTAGGAACAGCAGTCCTTCGACATACTTTCCTCAAATTAATTTTTAGGATAAGTGCACGATATTTTTGAAAATATGTTTAGTGCAGCACTTTCCTTTCTTGAAAAACGGGTTGCTATCTGAAATAATAGCAAACCATAGTTTAAGCACGGGTTACAGTCTGAAAGTAACTGCAAGCCATAGTTTAAGCCCGGGTTACAGTCTGAAATAACTGTAAGCCATTTTTTGAGACATGTTTAGAAAAAAATATTTACACCTCCTGCTCGAACTTCATCTAAAGTCCCGTGCCATTATTGAATGACATTTCTAAGACCGTAGATGTTATCGATACCAGAAGACATGTCTTGAGAAAACATATTTTTGGAATTTTTCAATTTTCTGATTTTTATGGGCTTTTGTTGATTTTATATTTTTCTATTTTGTTTTTGTTGGTTTTATATTTTTGTATTTCGTTTTTCTGAAAAATATTCACAAAGATAGAATAGATGATATAGTTAAAGAAGATGATGATACGAGTACCGAGATAAGGATATCGAGCAGCACGTCGTAGAAGATAGAAGTCATCAACTCTTAAACATTCACCACCAAAGCTTCCAGGCTCTTGAATCGAAGAAAGAAATTGAGTCAATTGAAAGTGAGACTTTGGCGAGCTTCCCCAAACCGAAAATCCATTAGCCGAAGCGGATTCAAGCTCTATTTCAAGATTTCCTTAGCCAGGTGCACAGAGAAGCACACCATTATCATAAATCCCGCTGCTTTTTTCAAGAATAATCACCGTGATTCTTAGTTCGAGGTTATATCATCAACAAGAAGAACAGAACCGTATCATCCCACACATAAATAATCTTCTCAAATTTCATAACCAACGAAGTCTGACGCAATCCATTCCAAAAAGGTTGTCAAGAGACCACTTACCCCGTGTAGTTGAAATGATGCAGTCCGTCTCTTAGTATAATGCTCAAGAACTCTCTCGAATACACTTCATGAGGGGAATGAAGAACACCTTCCCATGTTCACATTTTTCTTCCCCGATGAACGTGTATGAAGCTCAAGAACCCGTACACCAATTACCGAAGAGCTTCCAGAATACACATCATGAGGGAATGAAAACACCTCCCCATGTTCACATTTTTCTTCCCACGATGATCGTATGAAGCTCAAGTATACGAAGTATACCAATACCCAAGGAAGGAATAACTGATAACATTGAAGAAGCAAGCCAAGTCACGATTATCTCTGCGGATGACAATCTCTAGGATGTCAACTCCGGAATAAGTGATTATATCTCTGAATCACTGATTAAGCCCTCAAGTGAAACAATGAGCACCTCCAATGTACACAATTCTCTCCTCCTCTGATGATTGTGATAACATCGGTGATCATCACGCATTTGTGTACCTCTTTATCTTCGTAAACTAACTCTTCCATAGCTTCCCCCACATAGTTGGAATAAGAATACTAAACGCCTTGATGAGTAAAACCTTGAGTTTCTCTGCGGTCATGACATTTGTTTTCCGGGATATCTTCAATCACTTAGAAGAATTAAGTTCATCAAGTTTACTCGCCATGAGTCAAACCTTGAGTTTCTCTCCGGTAATAACATTTGTCTTCCCGGGATATCTTCAATTACTTAGAAGAATTAAGTTCATCAAGTTTACTCGCGTTTAGATGCTTGTCTCCTTCCCTTTTGGTTTAGACACTTCAGAGTCAGCAAATCATTATAAGCCCGTATACTAGAAATTAGTTGAGAAGAACACTTGAACTCTTGTGAGAATCAACTTGTCAAGACTCTCTCTCGACTATTTTATCAACCCTTATGTAGACAATTTGAGGTGACCACCAAGAAGAAAACCCGATATACCATACTTGAAACTAAAGTCAACTTCCCCACATTTGTATCTTTAGCTTGCACCTAATGATGGAAGAACGGTGTCAGAATTTTATGCTTCAAGCAAATCTCTAAGTACTCACTACCCAAACAAAGTATGAGACATTAACACCTTTTGCATTATCCACACCGGCCATATGCGCGTGTGACACCGAAAAGTAAAACAAAGTAACTCCTAATAGTGATAGTTAACTGTGTCTTCAACCATCCACCTCGATTGCTGGTAACTAGATAAACCAAGTCTTCAATTCAAATTCTTAAGCCCGAGCAAGTTATCAAATAAGAACACACCTTTGTGAAAGTCAACTTCAATCTCAAATAAGTGATAAATGATTAACTCCCAAGTAATCAACTTGTGTCAAATGTCCAATACTGAAATAGTCAATAACAATGTCTCGAGGAGTCATCAAGTAAAGAATATGAGCAAGTCTAATTGGGGATTGAATCCACATATAACTCTCACCAATTAGTGCTCTCCCCCTAAACCGGACAATCATTTGGATAAATGCCCGCATTAAGAAGAAGTCTTTAGATCGTTAAATGCAACACGCCTTAGTCTTCTAACATGTAGCGTAAAATGTAGAACGTGATCAGAGACTCGACCTTCTTTAAGATTGTGCAGTTGGGGAATAGATAGTTAACATCTTCAACTCACACCAAAAGCATCCCACCAAACAAAGATCCCACTAACTTACATCTTGCAAATCCCTCTTAACTAAAAATCTCTCCCAATCAAACAAGAATGTAAAGATGTTCATCAAGGAAATCAAAGAATAAGGCCGAACTTAACACACAAGATGGTAACGCCAAAACCACCAATCACATCAAAACAAGAACAGAGATTGTTCGAATCATCATGTTGATGTATACTGAAGCATTAACCCGAAGCACTTTGTCGATAAACTCATCAACTGAAAGTGAAGATGTCAACCAACGGCTTTAGAAGAGAAAAAACTCCATGTGAAGATGACCATAAGCAGCAGTTCGTTCTTACATGAGTTTAGAGTCAGATGATTTTTTATATTCTCAAATATCAATCAACAATGCAAAAATTCACACTTTTTCTCCCTCAAGAATTGCATACCTGAGATGCCATTCTGACTAAATAAGTGAAATCCATCCAAATGTTCTATCACACTTCTCTCCGAAAAATAAGCACATGATGTCGCCATCTTCATTATAATCGCGCAAGTGGAATGAGAAAACAATCAAGCGGTAGCCCGTTCACTTGATAATTGAAAGCGCATGGAAAAAGTATGAAGCATGTTGATGAGAATGGTCATAAATAAGAAGATTTCTTCTTCGAAGATAAAGCGCGACCGAGTTGCACACTTTTCTTTTCTTTGAGGTACGAGGCATGAACTCGTTGTGTTCATACGCCATAAGAAGATCTTCTTGGAAGATAATGCGCATCCGTGACGCACATTACATTTCTTTCTTTGAGGTATCCAGGCTTGAACCGATATGTTCAAACGCCATAAGAAGATTTCTTTTGAAGATGCCCACCACCATACACTTTTTCTTTTCTTTAGAGTACGAGGCATGAACCGATGTTCATACGCCATAAGCTCTCTTTTCAACTCTCTTAGCAAAACATGTAATCATCCCCATTATCATTATGTAGGCTCTTTGTCGGACAACCCTATGGAGAAAACTCAATATGATGAATTTGACCTCAAGTAAACTAACCCGAACTCGGGTACTTAAACTGCACATATGTAACAAAGAGCCGCGGAGACTTCATGCTCCATTGAATCTCTAAGTACTCTATACTCTTCATCCAACCAACCATCAAGTATAAGACGCATACACCTCTTGAAAATCCACAATTGAATGTGACACCTGAAAGCACTTACGTAACTCCTTTAAGTGATAGTTATTTTGAGGTGATAAGAGCCCAATTCCCTCAAGTGGTAAAAGAAAAGGTAAAAGTCACTCAACAATAACTAGATTTCCAATTCTTCATTTTTGATAATAAGCTCGAACAAGGATCATGAAGAATCTTCATCCAACCATCCCCAATACTTTCGTGATACTAAGTACACTTTCCAGTGATATTTCACTTCAACCTCAAATAAATAATACTGAATTAACGCCGTTGTCACATCTTCCTAATCAAGCCAAATCTAGCTTTCTTTTGATTTAAATGAACTTTGATAATGGTTTCATCCTTTACCATGGTAAAGTAATATAACCCCCAGAAAACCATGTAATAACCAAACAGCCATGATGAATATCCAAACACACATCCAATTCATGAAGTACACCCTTTCATCTCTTCTTCAAATGTAAACCGTGAAAGCACCAAATCAAAAGCTTATCTCAAATACACTTTCATTTCTCCAAGATGGTTCCATCATTACGGGATTTTTACAACTCTATGGTTTAAACGAGAAATAGTTTTCGCTGGATTTTACAAAGCCAAGAATAAACCGTGAAGATAGGTCAGAAATGCACCTTACTATTATCGATGTTTCCATTGTTACGGATTTTACTAAGTCTATGATTTAAACCGAGAAATAGGTTCTTTCGATTTTACAAAATCAAGACAAACCAGAACAATGTCGCCTTGAACGAGTTATGACAACTTTGGTATCGGTGAATATCCGCTTTGGGAACATGCAATGGTTCATCAACGGTTCATTATCCAACATCATCAACATCATCAACCATCCAATCAATACATTGGTAAACACTTCATTCACGTGATTCGCCGGCCGCTATTTGACCACTTGATGAAGTAAACCCGATATGCCAAACTTGATCATGAAGTAAAATTCCCCAGATTTGTTACTTAAACTTGTACTAACTTGTGAAGAAGAAACAGGTACCCAATGTACAAAACCTCTTGACATTCTCAACCGAGTGAGACAATCAAGTATAGTTACGCTGTGGGTTAAACTAGAAAGAATCACAACCGTAATTAAATAGCCAAGTCTTTATCACCCTCTTTAAAATGCCCGCACAAGTCATCTTCGCCAGAGGGTAGAAAGAAAGAAGATGAAATAAGCAACATGCCTCGAAAAACTTCACTCAACTCCAATAAGAAATACCGGCCCAAACAACCCCGTGTTATTTTCCAATAAACACTTCACGCCGCGACATACACCCTAATTTGAAAAATGTATAAACCAAAGTATCGACCAGATACCATAACAACACTCAAAAAATCATACCAAAACTTATCATCAAATCACGCCATCAAAACTCATCATCAATCATCAATTTAATGAAGCCCATCACCCATCATCTAATATCATCACATATAATTTCAAGCCCACCCGGATAATTTATCAACTCGAACTACCAATGTAAAGTCATACAAAGGATCATCTATAACAAATCGCTAAGAAATTGACCCTACCAAGTCTAATTAAAACCGCTTTGAATCGCCACTTTACTATCAAATCAATAATGCCGATGAGAACTTCTTTGAGCCTAATAAAGATCATTACTAAACAAGCCGTAACAAGTATATCTGTGAACTTTATAAGTTCAAAAATCCAAGATTCCAAAATATAGTACCAAATATTATGTATTTTCCAGGAACAATTGTGTATGCAACATAATTCGGATGTACATGTTGATAATCCAAATATATAAATGATAATGACCCATAGTAAGCAATCAGGTGCAAAGCTCCAAACTCATTGGTCACCGTCCAATCCAAAACAAAATGGACTGAAGCCCGTAAGGCCCATTTGATACACGCCATTTATCAAAGAGTAGTATTCACCTATTCATTAAACACCGGTTCCAACACAATTGTTACCCTAACATCACGGGTATAAAGAGTAATCACAAACCTCTAACTAACGCTAATATCACTCAAACTCATCCGCCTTATCTCAAGAAAACGCTTCTTTCTTTCTAAATATTCTCACAAACAAAGAACACCCAACATCAAACTGCCAAAATCCGAACCCCTACACATCTCCAATCACATATCAAGACACTTCTTTTCTCACCGAGTCTCACACATCTCCACAATGGATGGATAGATGTCAAATAGTTAACACCACGTGGATGGTTTTACGGTGAAGGACATGGCTTTAAGATAATTGAACATATACCTGTAGGTTTTAATTGATGTTGATGTCTATTTCTTTTCTTTTATGAGTCTTTAATCTAATCTAAGACAAGATATAACATTCTTGTTATAATCTTTCTTTGTGATTCGAATATTAATTGGAGCATGACTTCAACAAAAGCAGATCGATGATGGTATATTTTTCGTGTGATGGCCATTGGTTATGATTTAACCATTTAAGTCCACCTAATAAAAACTCGAGATCTTTTCATCATTTACTTTTTATATATCAGTTTTGATTAAACTTTGATTCGAATGAGAATTTGTTTGTTGATGAAGAGATATGATTATATGGTTGAAGGTGTGATTAGATTTGGATCGTGGTTGATGAACTGACTGTTTCTTTTTTATTCTTTTGTTATCACCAAAAAGATGAACCGGCGATTGTTGTGTAATGAGGTTCACGGCGAATGTGTTTGGTATTAGATTGTGAGTGGTCAAGTGGTTGTGGTCTATGGTCAAAAACTCTTCTTCATCATTTCGCCGCCAAGTCGCTAGCCAAATTGCAATTGCAATCGCCGCGACAAGTCGCTGTTTACAAGTCGCGCTTATTAAGTCAGCTACGACAATTGACTCAATAGTCAAGTCGCTATGCATACAATGAATTGATCAATACGTTAAAGTCGCTAGCAAGACTTTTTACGATGAGTTTCGACCATGTTTTCCGACTATGTTCATGTAACCCGGAAAAATAACTAAAATGCATCCATTATTTCGTTAGACCATGAAACATGACGGATAAATTATACCCAAAAAATGATATTAAAACCTTTGACCCATTATAATGACCACAATTAGATAACAAGTATTTCCTTTGAAAAGAAACTAAAGCTTTGTTTTAAAACAAAATACAAAAAATGGAAAGATAAATTTCGACAACGGTAGTTTTATAAATTGAGTTTAAAACAAGCGAATAGAGAACCGAAACGAATCATCAAGACAAGAAAAACCATGGTACGAAACCACCATAAATCAACAAACCACCATAACCTGGCTCTGATACCAATTGTAGGATCGATATATTTATTGTGTTTGATGATTCGGGTGGTCTTGGAAGATCAAAATACATGTTTGCCATTAGAGAGAGAAAGTTAGAGAGTTGGGTGTTTTCTTGGTAGAGTGTTACTTCACAAATTGTAGAATATTAGATTGAAAACACCCTTCCATGGATGGAAGGGGTATTTATATTACAAGAAATACGTACTCTGTCGGCACGGCGTGGATCGGGTATCACGATTAGGTAAAGACCCGTCCTTCCTCCACGGTGTTGCACTAAGCTATACTACGCTACAAAATAATAAATAAACTACTAAATAACGTAACTAATGACAAGTCTACGAGCTAACTTAAGCTAGATAACATTTGGGGTGACCGACTCTTCACTATGGAATTTTCTAATTCCTAACATGAATAATACTTACACTTAAATGCAATTAATTCACAAAAATCATCAAATCTTTTACCCATGTACCCTTGGTCGACCTCCCTCCCCCTAGTCACCATCTTTTCATAAATATCTAGATTAAATGTACACTTATTAACTTCAATGACTAGGCATGGATTATTATTAGATATTTGCAAACTAAAACACATACAAACACACAATACAAGGTGAAAGAAAACTAAAATCCTCTCCATGTCCATCTCCATCTTTGGCCAAGACTAAAACCAAGGAAAAAAACTCAAGATTTTCAAGAACAAGTAATTTTACAAACACTAGTATACTCTATTTTAAGGTTTTGCAATAAAAACCTAGAGTATTTAGGAAAACCTTGTTCCATAAACCTCATCATCATACTATTAAGCATTTCATGATCATTATTAATCTTTCATATTCATACTTAAGTTATTTTTATCATGCTTGAAAGAAAACATGCAAGTTTCATGTGTATCTATACCACTTTTATTGTTTTTAGTACTTATAATTAGTATATATCATCCTATAATTAATCCCTTGAAACATATCATTTTTGATGATGTTTAGGAACCCATGACACCCTAAGAAGGTGTATGGTAGGTTTAGAATAGATTTGGTGTTGATTTGAAGTGGTTAGAACGATTATTATACAAGAAGTATCACTTTCGACAACTTAAAAATAAGGTCGATCATTTTGTAAAATCTGGAAAATTCGACAGTTTATAAATTTTTTTGGGCTAGATATTCAGAAAATATACTTAAAAACAAAACCGTGGTCGCTTGAGCGGGTTAAAAGCGGTTTATATGAAGAAGTTATGCTATTTTCAAGTTTAACGCGAAAACTAAATTTATGAAATTATACTTATTTGTCAAGGGTTATTTAAGGGCAAAATGAGTTTTAAACCTTATCTAAATGCGTCAATTTATCAAAAATATATTAGTACACACTATCACGATTCAGGGATATATAGAACATAGAAAACGAGCTATATCGATCTAAGTTACAAGCGTTTTAATTATGGCTATCGTAGCTATTATTTTCACAGATATTAACACTTATATATTTCTATTAGGCCAAAATGGTTATCGCAAGTGACCATGTTTGAATCCGTTTTTCCTATCGATAGAATACTTTTGAGAAAATAATGTCTTTAAGTAAAAGTGAGTTAGCGGCCTATTTTCCAAAATATTCAACCGTTCGTCAAACGAAGTTGTAACGAGTAATATACGATCTCTCAAACTTTTCCGAAAACTACTTATAAACTATAATTTCTTGATAAATCACTAATCAACTATTGTAGGATGTCGTTTCAACATAAATACTTGTAAAGTGTTTTACAACCTGACGAGATGTCATAGCGTAAATTTTGACGATAAAATTTATTTTCAAATGTACAAGTGGTACGGATATCATATGAGTTTGCATGCACGACATTGTTTCATGACTTACATTAGAACATATCATTCATATTAGGTTACAGATAGAGATTGCACCTCATATCAGTGTATCTACTTTTGTCATCATAATCATTGCATCGAGTGAGTTCGTTCCCACTTTTACTCGTGTAATTATTTTATAAACTCTTTGGGGGAGATACATGCTCAACTACTTGCTTTTACTTTACCCTTATATGAACTTTAATAACTGTTCTTTCACTACTTATGCTTTTAAGTAGATTGTGCCCGAAATAAATTGATCGCTATGTTATGAACACTATTATTTGAACCACTTTCATTGATTTTGAGCCCTTCGACATATATATTTGAACTCTTTTAACTTGATAGGAACATATTGGCATAGAATTGAACACTTTATCTTGATTTAATTTTTTTGACATATAATTAATCTCCTTTAACTTGATTTAATTCTTTTGACATATAATTAATCTCATTTAACTTGATTTAAAACATTTTGACATATAATTAATCTCATTTAACTTGATTTAATTTTTTTTGACATATAATTAATCTATTTTAACTTGATTTAAAACACTTTGACATATAATTAATCTCTTTTAAATTGATTTAAAACAATTTGACATATAATTAATCTCTTTTAAATTAATATTGAACCTTTTGACTATTTTGAACTTGTTTGACTTTATATTTAACCTTTTGACTATTTCGAACTTGTTTGACATAATATTGAACCCTTTGACTATTTTGAACCTTTTGATATGTTTTGAGCTCTTTTGAATTTGTTTTGAACTTTTGAGCTCGACTTAAACTCTTGAACTTAATTACGAACTTTTGAATGGAACACTTGAACTTAGTTACGAACTTTTAAATGGAACACTTGATCTTAATTACGAACTTTTGAATGGAACCCTTGAACTTAAATACGAACTCATGACTTGTTTGAACTTATTGAACCGTACGTGCTATGACCTTGACCTAAAGTCTCCCATGATCAGAGCATCACTATAAAGTCTCCCATGTTTGGAGCATCACTATAAAGTCTCCCTATGTGAACGGAGCAATACTAAGTCTCCCTTGTAGGGAAGCGATTACAAGTTCTCCCATGTTGGTGTTCTTAATTGTATATTAATAGTTGTATGATGTACCGTTCATTTACATTACGCATGTTAGTCTCCTATGACTAAGTAGTATGGATAGCGCATTAGAGGTCGGCCAACCTTTCGTTCACTATGTTACGGGACGCATATTATTTATTCTAGGGGCTTTACCGGGCATACATTATTATATACGTGGTGCTATATTGTGAACTATTATGACAGTGTATACTTGACCACTAGACACACTATATTTTGTACAATGGGTTGTGAACACATAGGTTGCAAGTTTTGTATGGGACGGAACTTGGGCGAGTGGATTTACAATGCCTTTGCTTTGTGAACTATTATGATAGCGTGTACTTGACTTCTGACATACTACTTTTGGCGGTGAATTTGTGAACAACACAGGTTGCAAGTTTTGTATGGTGAAACTTGGGCCGAATTGAATTTACAATGCCTTTGCTTTGTGGACTATTCTAAATGACCAAAACTTTGCCTTTCTTTGCATAGAATTCTTTAAAAGCTTTATGTGTTAGACAAACTCTATGAACTCACTCAACCATTGTGTTGACACTTTTAGCATGTTTTATCTTAGGTATCTAATTCACTTCATGGCATGCATGTGGACTTATCATAGAGTCGCGATGTCGACGCGTATCACAAATATTATATGCACTTAACTATCGTTTGATTTTAACAAACTCATTTTGGTACATTGGAACTCTTTTGGGACCTATGTTTTGTAAAATCTGATTATTTTACTTAATCAAACGATATTTTCAAAACGACACTTTAGGTCGTTCGATATAAGTGTAACTTTGATGCTATGTGGTTATCCCTAGGTATTCCATTCATTTGCAAAGCAGGTAATTTGGGGGTGTGACAGATTGGTATCAGAGCATCGGTTATAGAGAACTAGGTTGCATCATTGACCCTAGACTATAACTACATCTTCATAGCATCTCATCATATCATTATAAGTGCATACTCATTATACATGCGTGTTCATGACTTAACACCAAACATCATATGAGTCGATTAGTCCAAGCATTACATAGTTACTCCTAAATTATACATAGCCTGATCACCTATGTCTAATTTAGGAAGAATCATGCAATGAAGGGAGTAGTAGTCTCATATGTGTAAGCAATTCCGTAATCGAGCCAAATTTTCAAAAGATTTTCTACAAACCACTTGTTTCCAGTTTGATCCGGTGGCAGGTTCTTGTTTGATGAGTTGCTAAGATCAAGCTAGAATCAAGTTGTTACTCAAACCGATTTAGCCTAATCTCATGGCAGTTCTTGTTTGATGAGTTGTGAGATTAAGTAAAAATCGGTTACCTAAAAGTCTTTTGAAGGTTTTGCTCGAGAATGGGAAAGCTTGCCTCATCAAACCTAACCATAAGAGAGCATGTCTTTAGGATGGTAAATGGTCACGATAGCACAAGAGCGTTACCTAGTTGGATGAGAAACCTATATACATGAGCATTGACATAATCATTTAGACCATACGCACGAGCATAAACTTTTATAACCCTTGTCAAGGATCGAACTATAGTTATCAATAATTGAATCATGAGGACGTGATTCCTCTAACATGGGAAGAATGTCACAATTCTCAATTTCCGGTCATTTTTAAAATTTACTATTCATCTCGGGAATTTACTATTCATCAGTTACTATTCATTATTTTACTATTCATCGTTTTTGAGGTCGATTTGATATTTTGAGAGGTTATTTCAAAATTTTACTATTTATAAAACACTATTCATCCTTGGAGAAAAATTTATATTTATGACCATTATCTGCATATTAGTTCATGCAGGGGTTTGCATATTTCAGTAAAGTATACTTTTCTTATTAAATAAACGTTATCGCACGATCATTTATTTTGAATAATTGATCCGACCCTTCCAAAAATTATACTGATATATTTTTTTTTACTAATTTTAAGACTATAAAAATTATATTATTAGTTTACCCAATGTTTTGAATTTATTTTGGTATTTAAATTTGTTATATATACATTTACGACGGTTTTCGTAAATCCAACTCGATAATTACTTATTCACTCAATTCTTGCGAGAAATGTATTTTTACAATTTTTATGACTTCGATATATTTTATTTTGTTCCGTTAAAATCGATTTCTAGTTAACGCTACATTAAATACCTAATTATATCTACTTAATATGCATAATACTTACACTTAAATGCAATTAATTCACAAAACTCATCAAATCTTTTACCCATGTACCCTTGGTTGACCTCCCTCCCCCTAGTCACCATCTTTTCAAAAATATCTAGATTAAATGTACACTTATTAACTTCAATGACTAGGCATGTATTATTATTAGATATTTGCAAACTAAAACACATACAAACACACAATACAAGGTGAAAGAAAACTAAAATCCTCTCCATGTCCATCTCCATCTTCGGCCAAGACTTAAACCAAGGAAAAAAACTCAAGATTTTCAAGAAAAAGTAATTTTACAGACACTAGTATACTCTATTTTAAGGTTTTGCAATAAAAACCTAGAGTATTTAGGAAAACCTTGTTCCATAAACCTCATCATCATACTATTAAGCATTTCATGATCATTATTAATCTTTCATATTCATACTTAAGTTATTTTTATCATGCTTGAAAGAAAACATGCAAGTTTCATGTGTATCTATACCACTTTTATTGTTTTTAGTACTTATAATTAGTATATATCATCCTATAATTAATCCCTTGAAACATATCATTTTTGATGATGTTTAGGAACCCATGACACCCTAAGAAGGTGTATGGTAGGTTTAGAATAGATTTGGTGTTGATTTGAAGTGGTTAGAACGATTACTATACAAGAAGTCTCACTTTCGACAACTTAAAAATAAGGTCTGATCATATTTGTAAAATCTGGAAAATTCGACAGATTATAAATTTTTTTGTGCTAGATATTCAGAAAATATACTTAAAAACAAAACAAACCGTGGTAAACGGAACGGGTTAAAGCAGTTTAATAGCGAAGTTATGCTATTTTCAAGTTTAACGACGAAAACTAAATTTCTGAAATTATACTTGCTGTCAAGGGTTATTTAAGGGGCAAAAATGAGTTTTAAACCTTATCTAAATGCGTCAATTTATCAAAAATATATTAGTACACACTATCACGATTCCGAGGATATATAGAACATAGAAAACCGAGCTATATCGACTAAGTTACAAGCGTTTTAATTATGGCTATCGTAGCTATTATTTTCACAAATATTAACACTTATATATTTCTATTAGGTCAAAATGGTTATCCCAAGTGACCATGTTTGAATCCGTTTTTCCTATCGATAGAGTACTTTTGAGAAAATAATGTCTTTAAGTAAAAGTGAGTTCGCCTGGCCTATTTTCCAAAATGTTCAACCGTTAGATCAAGCGAAGTTGTAACGAGTAATATACGATCTCGAACTTTTCGAAAACTACTCATAAACTATAATTTCTTGATAAATCACTAAGCAACTATTGTAGGATGTCGTTTCAGCGTAAAACTTGTAAAGTGTTTTACAACCTGTGAGATGTCATAAGCGTAAATTTTGACGATAAAATTTATTTTCAAATGTACAAGTGGTACGGATATCATATGAGTTTGCATGCACGACATTGTTTCATGACTTACATTAGAACATATCATTCATATTAGGTTGCAGATAGAGATTGCACCTCATATAAGTGTATCTACTTTTGTCATCATAATCATTGCATCAGGTGAGTTCGTAGCCCCACTTTTACTCGTTTAATTGTTTTATAAACTCTTTGGGGGAGATACATGCTCAACTACTTGCTTTTACTTTACCCTTATATGAACTTAAATAGCATTTGTTTCACTACTTATGCTAGTAAGTAGATTGTGCCCGAAATAAATTGATCACTATGTTATGAACACTATTATTTGAACCACTTTCCTTGATTTTGAGCCCTTCGACATATATATTTGAACTCTTTTAACTTGATAGGAACATATTGGCATAGAATTGAACACTTTAACTTGATTTAATTTTTTTTGACTTATAATTATTCTCCTTTAACTTGATTTAATTCTTTTGACATATAATTAATCTCATTTAACTTGATTTAAAACATTTTGACATATAATTAATCTCATTTAACTTGATTTAATTTTTTTGACATATAATTAATCTATTTTAACTTGATTAAAACACTTTGACATATAATTTATCTCTTTTAACTTGATTTAAAACATTTTGACATATAATTAATCTATTTTAACTTAATATTGAACCTTTTGACTATTTTGAACTTGTTTGAATTTATATTGAACCTTTTGACTATTTCAAACTTGTTTGACATAATATTGAACCCTTTGACTATTTTGAACCTTTTGATATGTTTTGAGCTCTTTGACTGTTTTGAACTTTTGAACTCGACTTAAACTCTTGAACTTAATTACGAACTTTTGAATGGAACACTTGAACTTAATTACGAACTTTTGAATGGAACCCTTGAACTTAAATACGAACTCATGACTTGTTTGAACTTATTGAACCGTACGTGCTATGACCTTGACCTAAAGTCTCCCATGATCGGAGCATCACTATAAAGTCTCCCATGTTCGGAGCATCACTATAAAGTCTCCCTATGTAAACGGAGCAATACTAAGTCTCCTCTGTACGGAGCAGTTCAAATTCTCCCATGTTCGGAGTGTTCTTAAGGGTGCGCTTGGTTCAAATAGGGGAATGGGAAAGGGAAAGGTAAAGGGAATGCAAAGGAATGGAATGGAGATTATCATTATCTTTGATAGTGCTTGGTTTAAGAAAAACACATTAACCTCCAAAGTGGTGGTGGTGGTGGCGGCTGGTGGTAGTGGTGATGGCTGGTGGTGGTGGTTCTTCTGGCGGTGGTGGTGGTGGCTGCTGGTGATGGTGGTGGTGGTGGTGGCCTGGGTGGTGGTGGTTCTTTGGTGGTGGTGGTGGTGGTGGTGGTGGTTGGTGGTGGTGGTGGTGGTGGTGGCTGGTGGTGTTGGTGGTGGTGGCTGGTGGTAGTGGTGGTGTGGTGGCTGCCAGTGGTGGTGGCTGCTAATGGTGGTGGCTGCTGGTGGTGGTAGCTACTGGTGGTGGTGGCTGGTGGTGGTGGTGGTGGGTAATCATTACCATACCTCCCAATTCTTGGGTAATGGCCTATTACCCAATACTAAACAATGATTGCATTCCCTACTCCTAACCAAGCATGTTTAATCATTACCTTTCCCATTCCCCACCCTCCATTACCCCCAACCAAGCACCCCCGTAATTGTATATTAATAGTTGTATGATGTACCGTTCGTACATTCGCATTGTTAGTCTCCTATCACTAAGTAGTATGGATAGCGCATTAGGATTGCAAATTGACCTTTCGTTCACTATGTTACGGGACGCATATTATTTATTCTAGGGGCTTTACCTGGCATACATTATTATATACGTGGTGCTATATTGTGAACTATTATGACAACGTATACTTGACCACTAGACACACTATATTTTGTGCAATGGGTTGTGAACACACAGGTTGCAAGTTTTGTATGGGCGGAACTTGGGCTGGTGGATTTACAATGCCTTTGCTTTGTGAACTATTATGATAACATGTACTTGACTTCTAGACATACTACTTTTGGCAGTGGATTGTGAACACACATGTTGCAAGTTTTGTATGGGCGAAACTTGGAACTGAGTGGATTTACAATGCCTTTGCTGTGGACTATTCTGACCAAAAAACTTTGCCTTTGCTGCATGAGCATTCTTTAAAAGCTTTATATGTTAGACA
The DNA here is from genome assembly GCA_910596185.1 of Chrysanthemum makinoi. Lineage (NCBI taxonomy): Eukaryota > Viridiplantae > Streptophyta > Magnoliopsida > Asterales > Asteraceae > Chrysanthemum > Chrysanthemum makinoi. Next base: position 87,268,596 of record OU343221.1, on the reverse strand, counting down.
AACTTTATGAACTCACTCAACCATTGTGTTGACACTTTTAGCATGTTTTATCTCAGGTATCTAAGGCATTCACTTCATGGCATGCACGTGGACTTATCATAGAGTCGCGATATCGACGCGTCTCACATATATTATATGCACTTAACTATCGTTTGATTGTAACAAACTCATTTTGGTACATTGGAACTCTTTTGGGACCTATGTTTTGTAAACTCTGATTATTTTACTTAATCAAACGATATTTTCAAAATGACACTTTAGGTCGTTCGATATAACTGTAACTTTGATGCTATGACAGTCATCCCCCAGGTATTCCATTTCGTTGCAAAACAGGTAATTTGGGGGTGTGACAGGAGAAGTGTGAATAGACTACATTTGTTGAAGATATTCACTTATTCAATCAAGAATGGCAACTCCGTATGCAATTCTTGAGGGAAGAGATGTGAATTTCTTGCATGGTTGATTGATTTCTGAGAATAAATTGTCAAACGGCTCCAAGCTCATGTAAGAACCGAGCTTCTTCTTATCGGGTCATCTTCACATGGAGTTTTCTAGTAAGAGTCGTTGGTTAACATCTTCACCGCGATTTGATTAATGACAAAGTGCTTCGGTTCTTGGTGATTTCCTTAATGAACATCTTTGTTCTTGTTTGATTGGGAGGGATTTGAGTTGGGGATTTGCTATTTGTATGTTAACGGGGTGCATTTGGTGAGTTGAAGATGTTGACTTTATATTCCCCAACTGGACAATCTTGAAGAAGGTCGAGTCTACAGTGGTTACATTTTCTACATGTTAGAAGACTAAAGACGAGTTGCATTTAACAATCTAAAGACTTCTTCTTAATTCAAGCATTCATCGTAAAGATTGTCGGTTTAGGGGAGAGCACTAATTGGGGGAGAGTGAAGCCAATGTTTATCCCTAATTAGATTTGCTCACAATGTACTTCAGCAAGTTGATTCTCACAAAGACTTCTAAGGTTCTCTCAAATGATTTCGAGTATATGGGCTTACAATGTGTTCTTTGATTACGAAATATCAAAACCAGAAGGGGGAAGGAACCATTATCTAACGGGTAAAATTGATGAGCTTAATACTTCTAAGTGATTGAAGATATCCCGGGAAGACTATTTTCATTCATTAGAAACTCAAGGTTTGACTCATGGCGTTTAGTGTTCTTATTCCAACTATGTGGGGAGAAGATGCAAGAGTTATTTTCACTGAGATAAAAGAGGTACATAAGTGTGTGATGATTTCGATGTTAGCGTCATCAAGGGAGAATTGTGTACATTGGGACACTCACTGTTTTCACTTGAGTGCTTAATCGATGATTGAGATATAATCACTTATTCGGAGTTGACATCCATAGAGGTCATCCTTGAGATAATGTCGATGATCGACTGCTTCTTCAATATTATGGTTATTCTCTTTGGGAATTGGTTGCCGGGTTCTTGAGCTTCATACACTTTCTTGAGGGAGAGAAAAGTATACATCGGGTTATTCTTTGGCTATTGGACTTAATGCACTTTCGGATGGTATAAGTTTCTCACGTCTTGGGTATATGTGTATTAGTTAAGTGAGCTCTAGTCTAGAGATAGTTGCATCAATTCATCTACTTGGGGCAATTGTTCTCTTTACACTTTTTGGAATGGATGCTTGGACTTCAAGGAAAAGAGATTTGAGAAGAGTCATTCAAGCGTGGGATGACACATTCTTTGTTCTTGTTGATGATATAACCCGAGCGAAGAATCCACAGATCATTCTTAAAGAAGGAAGCAAAGATCGATGATAATGGTGTGCTTTCTTGTGCACTGGATAAAGCAAGCTTGAAATAGAGATACGCTCAACATAAGGATTTTTGGTTTGGGGAAGGCTGCCAAAGTCTCTCTTTCTCAAAGGCTCGGGTTCTATCTTCTATTCAGAGCCTCGAAAGCTTTGGTGGTGGAAGTTTAAGAAGATGACAAATTCTATCTTCTACAAGCGTCTTTTGCTTCGATATCCTATCACCGGTACTCATTATCATCATCTTCTTATTCTATATCATCTTCTCTATCATTGTAAATATTTATCAAAAACAAAATAGAAAATTATAAAACCAACAAAAACCAATAAAAATTAGAAATTTTGAAAAAGACAAAAAATATTGTTTTTATAAAGACATGTCTTCTGGTATCGATAACATCTGCGGTCTTAGAAATGTCATTCAATAATGGAACGGGACCATAGATGAAGTTTGAGCAGGAGGTGTAAATATTCTTTTTCCTAAACATGTCTCAAAATATGGCTTGCAGTTACTTCAGACTGTAACCCGCGCTAAAACCATGGTTTGCTATTATTTCATATAGCAACCCGCTCTTCAAGAAAGGAAAGTCTTTGCGCTAAACCAATTTTTAAAATATTTCGTGCACTTATCCTAAAACTTAATGAGGAAAGTATGTCGAAGGACTGCTGTTCCTACACAAATGTTTTTCTGTAACATATTGGATTTCACAAACACACTAGATCATAACCACAAGTAGGCGTATAATATGAGTTTTAGAGAGAGAAATTTAGAGGTTTGGGAACTTTAGTGAGAGAAAGAAAATTCTTATTATGAGCTCCAACTCTCACCTTGGAAGGTAGAGAGTATTTATGTACCATAAATGCAGCCACCTACGGGTTGTGGATCGGGCATACAGTGGGTAAAGACGTCAGAGTCTCCACGGTGTTACTTAACTAAATACTACTTAACTTGTAATAATCTATGACTCTGAGCTTTCTACGATTACATATACAGGGTGACCGACTCTTTAATAGCTGGATTTACTAAATCCTAACAATCTCCCTAAGGAGGTCACCTCAAACACACATTAAAAATTACATTGAATACAATGAGGATATTACATTATAAATTGTTCTTGCATTCTTGATGTAGGACTTTGCTCTAAAGCTCGTAGTTATTGATTCATCATTGATGCATGTTTGGTTAATCCAAGTGGAGGTCTTTTGCTCGATCCACGTAATAACGAGTTTTGAGCCGACTTTGAGATCATCATTATCATAAATCTCGACTCATCCTTTGTGGTGTTGGTATTATGTGATGTTGTGACTTTTTGGACCGACATGTTCACATTACGGATCATGATTTCTTCTCATGAGTAGCGGAAGCTTCGTTGATTCATGATATTGGCGGTATTAAGCATAAGTGGCATATCAAAGTCATTGATGCACTAATCATGAATTCTTTTGAAATGAATGTGATGTGTGAGCATGCAACTATGGATTGAAAGCGCTTCATTCGATCAGCTACAAGCGTTGAAATGCATTCAGCAGTTAGCAATAAAGCCTTAGAAGTGTCTTTGATCACTTCGTTGAATTGAAATTACCGCCCACGGTTCCCCGTTGATCAATACAAGTCGCACGTGATCGAGGTATAATTAGAAGAATTTCCTCAGCCAGGGTTTTATGGTATTCTAGGCGTTTCTCAAACCGAACGTCTCAAAGAAGACAACACCCAGTGAGTGAACCGAATTGAGATTCGCGATTGATAAAGAGATTTGAAAAACAATGCGTGTACGCTCAATGGAAATTGTTTTTACAAACAACGAAGGTTTTAATGAAAATCCATTATCAATCATAAACACCTTTTATTTTGAAATATTAGTACAAAGTCGATGTGCTAACGAAAAGAGTTTTTGAGCACAACTTGATGGTTTTTCAAAGGTATCCAGATCAATCCATGACTGAACGGGATTGATTCAAAATATTGAACATTCCATTGTTTTACATTCGGTTGTCACATGGTTGATCTATTGGATAGATCTCACATGCCACCCACCAGGGAGCTTGTTTGATGTTGGCTCCAGAAGGCTTTCCATCTTCATTGTGAATATGTTTGCATATCACTCAGATGCTCTGGCAATACCACAAGGATAATGCGTAGGACTCAAGATATAATCTCTCTTTCCACATTGTGTGAAACATAGAGTCTTCATTGAAAATGTCCTAATGAGATTTATAGATGATCTCGTGGATCTAGACTCAATTGTGCATATTTGGTTCCTATGCTGGAGACTAAGAAGAGGGTCTCCTTCTTCAATATCAACAAACTCTAAGAGAAAGTCGATAGATAATGTCGGTTCCCCATGAGAATGAAACAAGTCCTTTTAAGAGGAACTTGAGTAGCTTGGGAAGTTTAGTGCGATGCATCACCGGGTTCATGACGTCTTGTCTTCAATCACGATGTTACCTTGGTAACCACCGGTATATATGATTGAACCCGGTTTATGCCCAAAGGTTGAATAAATGGAGGGCTATTTCTTTTCACCCTTTTCTCATTTCATTTCTTTTTCATTCTTCAACCCCTTGATTACTTACAAGACTTCATAACTTGAACCTTGTTGGGTTTATTCGATTTCTAGCTTCGATCTCGATCCGCACTCTTCCCATATCATTTTCTCCTTTTCTCATCAAACCTAAGGACTTCTTTACTATCTAGTGGATTGTCCACAGGTAGATCCCTCCGGTTACGGCGGATCATGGGAACTAATACCTAACCTCATCTTCCTTATATCACCATACATACGTATTAAGTTGGTGGTCTATTTGGTATTGTTCATACGCCAATTGGAACCAATTAAAACAATTTGAAAATCAATCCAAATACTTGTGATATATTATCAAAACATTTTGTACTTGAATTGTTTTTGATAATTTTAGAAACGAGCTCCCCTCAACATGTGCATCATGCATCATTTTGTAATAGAAATTATTTTCTTCTTTGAGGGGTTGGCTTGCATCTAAGAGTAGTTATATGAAGAATGTGGTTTTCAAAATAGTTGCTCCCCTCAATATGTGCATGGAATTTGAAAATGTTTTGCACATATTAAGAAAATTTGCACATTGAAATAAATTAATCATGTTTCAAATCTTAGTGGTTTAAGATAGATGCTCCCCCTCAACATGTGCATGGAAAATTTGAAATGGTTTGGCACATGTGGGAAGGAGAGCTTGTACATCCTTATAAAACCATTTACAGTTATCGGATTAAATCCAATTTAAATCACAAATTCTCCCCCGATCACAATTATCAAATCATTTGAGATTTGTGATCTGTAGATTAAATTGATTTTAAAAGCGTTTAAGGAGAATTGTGACTTGATTATGAAAGCGTTTTAACTGATAAGGATCGGATTTTGACACTTTAAACTCCATTGATTAAACATGCATGGTTATCTTTTGAAAACAATTGTATGACAAATAACCTTTTGATTTAATTGAAATCATTCTCCCCCCAATCAATGACATAAGTTGTTAATTGAGAGATAGATATTTTGACAAACGTTAAGTCCAGATGATTTTCAAAAATAGAGTCCGAGTTATTTTTCAAAGCTATTAGTTTTCATAAGATAGTAAGTAATTGTTTATATAATCAAAGCATGAGATTTGAAAACCAAGATAAAGCATGGCTCTGTTCTTTCTTAGAAAAACGGGTTACTGCCTGAAATGACAATAAACCATTGTTTCACTTTCTCCCAATTTTTATTTTTATTTATTTATTTATTTATTATTTTTTTTAAACGATCTTATGTACATTCGAAGAACATCTAAAGACCCGTGACATTCTTTGAAAGTCAACAAAAAGTCCGTAGATGATATCGAACAAGGAAAAACATGACAAAATAACAATATTTTTGGAATTTTTCAAGATTTTCTAATTTTATGGGTTTTAAAAGTTTTATATTTTTCTCTTTGTTTTTCGAATAGATATTTACAAGAGATAGATGAAGGAAAACCTTTTACTCCTCTTCTTCCTCTTGAAGAGGTTTGAGTGTTTCCGGTTGTAGGCTCTTAAGACCAAGTCGTGGAAGGATAAACTCAAAACGCGTTCTCTAGGAAAACTTTGGTGAAGATAATACGCTAATGGTATTGGTCCTCACAAAGTATAGTTCCACCACACCGTTTTCAACTTGCTCCACGATGAAATGATGTCTATGGATGTGCTTTGCTCTTGAGTGTTGTACGTTGTTGCATGAGAGAGCAATAGCACTTTATTATCACTGATCTGAGGGATTTTGTTGAAATCAAAACCATAGTCAGATAATTGGGATCTCATCCATAGGATTTGAGCACAACAAGATGACATGGCTATGTATTCAACCTCTATAGAAAATAAAAAGTACTCATTTGCTTCTTTGAAGACCAACTCACAAGCTTATCACCTAAAAACTAAGCACCTCCAAGCGTGCCGGCAGTATCTTGACATCCTGCATGATCGGCGATAGGTCAGAATTTTAGTGACATACCGGTGTCCTTCGGGTACCAAAGTCCTATATTGATGATTCCATGGAGATACGAAGTTTAAGCACTTCAAGGTGCTTTTTGGTAGGCTTAGCGATCTAGCACACATGCAAACGTGAGCAGAGATATGCGGTCTACTAGCTATAAGGTACATCGTGGATCGAATCATACTCACGATATTTCGTTTGATCTACCATGATCCTTGAGTGGTCCTCATCTAGTTTAGTACGCTCTATCATGGGAGTGTCAACAGAGTCACTAGAATCAAATCCAAATTTCTTTAAAATCTCATTTGCATATTTAGATTGATTTATAAAAATGCCTCCAGGACTTTGTGAAATTTGTAATCCGAAGAAAAATGACATTTGTCCCATCATAGACATTTGAAATTTGGAACCCATTTCATTAGAAAAAGCGGTCACACTCTTCATAGTGAGGCAAAGATAATATCATCAACATATATTTGAACGTGAATTAAATGTTTGCACGACTTCTCGGTGAACAATGTCGGATCAACTGCTCCTTTCTTTAATCCGATGATAGAAGAAACCTTGATAGTGTATCATACCATGCCCTTGGAGCTTGTTTTAAACCGTAAAGAGCCTTCTTCAAATGATAAACGTGAGTAGGATGCTTTCTGGATTCACAAAGCCCGAGGTTGGCTAATGTATACGACTTCTTTGGATCTCCGTTAAGAATAGCTGTCTTTACATCCATCTGGTAGACTACCATGTTCTTACTTGCAGCATTAGCCAAAAAGATTCGATTGCCTCGATCACGAGCAAAGCTGGGGCAAATGATTCTTCAAAGTCAATACCCTCTTCTTCCCGGTATCCTTTTGTAACCAATCGAGCCTTGTTCTTTAAAACATCACCATGCTCATCAAGTTTTACTTTGAAGATCCATTTTAGAGCAATGATCATGCACGGTCGAGGGAGGCGAGTACTACTTCCCATACATCAAGTCGATCAAACTCATGAATTTCTTCTTGCATGGCATTGAACCGGTTGTCTTCATTCATGGCGGTTTTAACATCTTTTGGTTCGATCTTAGAGAGTACGGAGTTGAAGAACCACCATAAGGCATCGATGTTGTCCAATGATGTTGTCCAATGGGTGATCATGTGTCCATTTTATGATGTGTTCATGTGGCTGTTGTTGAGGGACTGAGGTAGCAGAGTCGATATCTCCTGATGAAGATGGTTTCGATGATGATTCGAGGAGAAAATATGTTTTAAATGGAGCATCTTCGAGAGTAGCAAAGGGATTAACTTCATCATTGATGCCAGAAACAATTCTATGATGTACATTCGATGATTGATGATTTGTTGATGAGAGGCAGTGATCAGCGGCAGTAACTTCTTGACTTAATGATATTGAGGCTGAAGGGTTGACTTCATTCACGGGGATAGGAGCGACCTGTTGATGGAATTGACATTTCATGACATTTTGGTTCATAGTGTTCATCAAACATTGGATCAAACAATTTCTTTAAATCATCTTCGAAGGAGGTACATAGGAGTTCTTTGGAGAGGGATTAGAAACAAGAGTAGAAGCGATAGGACTACTTGATGAAAATTGAGTTCGCGGGTCGAACTGGTTTGTCACGGAGCCATTTGACCGGTCACTCATCGAGCGTAAATGAATTGTTTCCATGATATTTCGGGTTCTGTTGTTGTAGATTCGGTAACCCTTCTTGTTTGGTGCATAACCAACAAAAACTCCAATATCTGCTTTTGCTCTTAATTTACCTAAGTCTTGACCGTCGCATTCGGTTGGATAGCACAAAGCACCAAATACCGCGAAGGTATAAGGAGAGATCAGGTTTTAGTTTATGAACAAGTTCATATGGAGTTTTTCCATGAGAGGTATGAATAAGGGAACGATTTTGGGTGTAGCAAGCAGTGGCAATGGCTTCAGCCCATAGAAACATTGTAACCTTTGAATAAAATGTATTTCTTCCCATTTATCGTTTGTACTCTCATTGGTCCGCACAGATCCATATGAAGGGTATGAAGAACTTCCATTACTGAGTTTGTAGGTTTTGGTTTGTGGGCATATTTTGTGCTTTTACCCAATTGGCAAAATTTGAACAAAGATGATCTTTTCATATTTTAATCGGGTGCAAATTTCCTCGACAAGATCATTTCGGAAAGGTTATTAATGGTGCCGAAGTTTAAATGATTGAGACGACGATGCCATAACCATGACTTTGTTTTTGAAGCCTTTTGTTAATACAAATAAGCCGTAAAAACGTTTATTTATATTTTACGATCTTCTAATGTTTTGTCGATAACAAACGTAAAATCATTTTAATGAAACAAATAAAATACGTAAATGGTTTGAACTAATATTTTTTAACATATTCACATTTTCACATAAAACACTAAAACAATTATAAGTGGTTTTATGATTTAGATATATATGTACAACAACTAGTGTTTACATATTGGGTTAGCATATACTTAAACTAAGTATACTAAAATGGGTAAAAACAAGTATATACTAAAATGGGTAAAAACAAGTATATACTAAGGTAAAAACTAGCAAATGGTATTGACCCATAACCCATGGTTTTATATATACCACTTAACCAAGTTCATTGTATCCTTAAGGTACATTGTATCTAGAAAGAAAACCATGGATCAACCTATAACCCATGACCCATACCCAATGTCTAGATACATTGAACCCTTGGTGAGCACTTAAGAGAATGTCTAGATACATTGAACCCTTGGTGAGCACTCAAGAGATACATTGTATCTAGCTAAAGACCCATGACCCATAACCAAAATACCCATGGGTAAAAGGGAGCGTTCCACGGATCCCTGGCTTTGTGCTAGCCGGATCCCTTGTGGGAGGGATCCGTGGGATCCGAGGAACAGTAGAAAATTTCCTCTATAAATAGAGAGCCATTTCTTCCTTTCTACTCACCACTTTTACACACATACTTCCCCAAGTATTCTAACCCTCTAACCTCAGATCTAAGTGATCTATGTAGTTTGTATTTTGTTTTTGTGTGATCTTCTAGGTTCCTCTTAAAGGCAAGATCACCACCTTTGAAGTTGAGCAAGCTCAAGTCCAAGAGTTGCCATGCTTCCTCATCATCAAGGCTCACGAAGTCTTCTTTGTTGATGATTCTTTTCTTTCTTTTAAGAAGTGTAGTGTTGAAGACATTAGTGAAAGATGTCTCAAGGGTCAAGACGAAGACATTAGTGAAAGGTGTCGATCGTCCATATTGTATGCATTAGTGAAAGGTGCCTAGAAGCCAAGTTACAAGACATTAGTGAAAGGTGTCTTGAAGATCTAGCCACAAGACATTAGTGAAAGGTGTCTTGAAGATCTAGCTAAAGGCATTAGTTAAAGGTGCCTTAGATGTACAATCGATATGGTTTGTTTCGATGTACAAGATAGACTAGTACTAGATCCAAGGATGGTGATATCCTTGATAGTGTTGTAACAAGGAGTAGATCTCCTTGAGATTAGGTGTTGTGTTGTGATGGGTAGTAGTTCCTCCATGGTAATGGAACTAGGTGCTTAGCCTAGTACCTAATAAAGGGTAGGCGACGTTGTGTAGGTGTGGTTCACCTTGGAGTGAAAGAACTTGGTGGTTAGCCTAGCACCCATTATAAAGGGTAGGCTGACGTTGTGATAGGATTAGTTCTCCTAAGGTGTGAAAGAACTCGGTGGTTAGCCTAGCACCGTATAAAGGGTAGGCGACGTTGTGTTAGGTGTGGTTAAGCCTTGGTGTGAAAGAGAACTTCGGTATTTAGCTTTGTACCGGAAAAAGGTTAAGCGGCGTTGTGAAGGCTTCTCCGCCACAAAGAGTTGGTGTAGTGCTTACGAACTCTGACTAGGTGACTCGGGGAATGGAGTACGGCAAGGAAGGTGTCCTTGTAGCTGAACCACTATAAATACTTGTTAATGCGTGGTGATGTGATTTTTACTCTTTATCTTTCATTACACGTTTATATATCTATCTATCAACGTCCAACATAAACAACCAAATAGATTGACATAAATTGATCTAAATATTTAAAAGGAAGTTTTAAATTGGTAAAACTATTCAACCCCCTTCTAGTTTTCCACAATTGTATCGAGCTGTACAAGTTTTTTAGTATATTGTATTTGAAAACTTGATACGATCCGATATGTTTGAAAACTACAAAGAAGGAATTTTAAAATAAAAAGTCATGTTTTTAGAAATCATCATATGTTAGATAGTGATAGATCATTCTAACATTTTCCTTTGAGAAGTCTTCATACTAGGATTTGGGTATCTTGGAAGATCATGAAGTATTTCGCGTCTATGGTTTCTAAAACCATAAAAAGGGAATATAGCAAAGGATTGGGGTATTTTAGAAGATCATGAAGTATTTTGCGTCTATGGTTTCTAAAACCATAAAAAGGGGATATAGCGAAGGTATGTTTTCTTAGTTACAATTTTTTGTCAAAAACGTGCTAAATTGCTTGTGGACAAAATGGTGATATATGCTTCTATCTTATAATAAGCATAATATGAAAAGTGTTTTAGTGATTTTTTTTTCTTTGAAGTTTTGTTGTTAGATATCTTGTTAATCAAGCTTGAATAAAGTTAAAAATGGGTAATATAACTTCACTAAAAAGTCTACAAAGACTAAACCTTTTGTCGGGTCAAAGCGTGCATTTTGTAATTAATGCATTTGGGAATTATGTGAAAGTCCGGATTATCTTTGAAGTGTTTCTCTTGAAGTGAAGTGGATTCTGCCGAAGACTTATTCTACTGAAGTATAATAGTGACTAGTTGGTTTCTGCGGAAGTGTTTATTCCGTGTTTAGTATATTTAGTTTGGATATACATGAGCTTTATTAGGAAGTGATTGTGTATATCTTATTTAGTTTTAAGTTTATACGTTTCTTGGGAAACGGTTTAGAGATATTGTTTAGGGTTCCTTGTCTATAAAAGGAACACATTAGAAAGATTTTTAAAGAAGAGAAGAAAAAACTTAGTTTTAGTTAATATAAAGATCCATAGGGGATCAAGAAGTTCTTAGTTATTTGTTAATTGTGTTTATATTCCGCTGATAAACATTAGTAGTAGAGATTGTCTTTTATTGTGCTTGTGATTACATAGGCATATATAACGATCCACGAGCTCAAGATCTATCAAGGTCTTTGTTTGTTTCAACAAGTGGTTTTGAGCCTCGTTAGAGTCTCTACGATACTAAGGACAAGCTTTTTCTAAACACCAATACAACCATTACAATAACATCATGCACGGTTCGGATCTGGCCGAACTTGAACTTACCAACAACCAAAACTCCACCCATCTGCAGCAACTAAGCCTTACTAATAGCAATGCTAAGTTTCCTTACCTTAAAAGGGAGGAATATGATCTTTGGGCTATGAAGATCAGGTGATTGGATTTCAATATTGATTGGAATCTATGGCGAGATAATTTTGAAGGGGAGCAGTTAAAAGAGAACTACCACGGATGTTTGCATTGGGAACATGATTAATGTTCCTCCCAAAACCGCCATTTGAGAGTTGCTAGCGGTGAGAGAAACAAAAGTCAGAACTATTCTTACCAAGCTATTCTGAGGATCACTTGAGTGATTTTCACTTCATGCATGGCAAGGATATATGGCTAGCTATTAAAGCGAGGTTGGTGGGAATGAGGAGTCTAGAAATTTGAAGAAGTCCATGCTAAGACCAGGTTTGGGACTTTCGATCTCACGAGAGGAAGGAATTCACAAGGGCTATGATAAGTTTCACAAGATCTTAAGTCAGTTGAACCAGCTTCAAGCTAAGCCGGATAATGATGATTGTAACTCTAAGTTTAGGGTCATTGCCTCCATCCACGGCTACATGTAAGCATAGCCTTAAAAGCTAAAGGTGGTTTGGACATGATGACCTTTGATGAACTTTACAACAAACTTAAAGCTCTTGAACATGATGTAAGAAGCCCTTTTCGATCATCTTCTTTCGCTACTCATCTGCCTTTGTTGGAGCCTCTATTCCAAAGTCTAGCTATGGTCCAAGTCCATATCCATCATCATCTAATCTTTGCTCCTTCATCAAGTTCTCACTCTAACTCAAGCAACATTATGGAAGATGTACTTGGATCCTTCTGCTTGATTATGATCCTCAGGCGGGAACTAGCTTATGAGGATTTTGATCAGGTGGACCCGCTTGAGATGGAAGAGATGAAGTTGAGGTGGCAAGTGGCCATGCTTTCCATGGATATCAAGAGTTTTGAGAAAAGCGGAAGAAGGTTTGGATTCAAAGGGCGTGATCCAGCAAGGTTTGACAAGAGGAAGGTTAAATGCTTCACATGCCAACGTGATGGGGCACTTTTCTAGAGAATGCAAAAGACAGAAAGCTAGTGATGAGACAAGATACACTTCTTATCGGCCGATATCGTGAAGGAGGCAGGAACATCAAAGGATCAGGTGCTTTGGTCACTCTGGATAGCAATGTGGATGGAAGCAACATGAGGAGTCGATAATGATGGTCCCGATAATGTTGGGTTGATTGCTAGCTGTACTTGAGGATAGGCATGATCAGTTGCCTTGATGGGCATCTCGGGTACAAAATTGTTTATTTGGTTGTAGTGAGCGTTATAATGAACTTAAACAAGCTTATGATATTTTGGAACCTAAATATAATGAATATTATGTGGAAGTAGAAGCTTATAAGCAGGCTTTAAAAACACTAGAAAGACAAAAGGTTTGGTTTCAGAAGAATGAAATAGCTTATGGTGAAAAGATAGGTGTTTTAGAAAGAGATCTCGAATGTGCTACAAATGAGTTAAAATGGTGCGAGAAGTTAAGAAGCAGACTTAGAGTCGAGAAAATCTAGAGCTTAAGGAGAAACTTAAAGAAGAAATTGCTAGGCATAAAGAATGGATGATGAATGGGAATAAGTTAGTTGGTTTTATTTATAGTAGTCAAGCTTCTAACTCTACAGTGGCTTTAGGGTTTAAGAAATATGTTGGCTTAGAAGCTAGGGATGACACACGTAAATCTACACCAGCCAAGCTAGCTAATTTTGTCAAAGAAGGTCAATTACATTCTGTCCCTGGTCCTATTAGAGGTGAACATATGCCTATTGATGTGTCCAAAATTAAAGACTTTGATGGATCATATCATCGTATGGCAAAAGTCAAGAGACATGCCAGACCCTAATACTTCTTCTAATGACTTTGTCTCTTGTGTTAACAGTGACAAGTCCACCAAGCAAGGGTCTACAGAGAGTGATTCAAATGACAAGTCCTGACCTTCCCAAGAAGTCGACCTTCTCAAGTCCGACCTTCCCGAGTCTACACCCTGCGTCCCAAAGACTACCAATAAGAGTGTCGAGTTGCTTAAGGAATCCACTTCCAAGACAGTTGCCTCGAAGACTTAGTTTTAATTCTTTGCATAATAGTCTTGTTAAAACAATTCTTTTCATGGTTTTGGTTTGAATACTTACGCTTGTAAGAATACTTCTCTTGGTTTGAATAAATCTTCTCTTCAGAAGAAATGTTTTGTGTGTGGAAGTAAATCCCATTTAATTAAGGATTGTGATTATCATGAGCAAAGAATGAGTAGGTGTGGTGACTCTAGGAATACTAGGCCTATGTGGACCAATGTGAATGAAATACCACCTTATGTTCCACAAGCCTCTAATTATAATACATCTTTTCCTTGGAGAAGATCATTTGGAAAACCATATGTTCAATCAACCAGTGAATATTTTAAAATGGTTTTGGCCTAGATATATAAATCCTATGGCTGATGGGAGAGAATGCTTTGAGATGCTAGCTGTCAAGACCTGTGAGTTGTTCTTGGAATAAACATAGACCTAAGTTTCATTGGAAACCCAAGAACAATAGTGGATCTTATCTTTCTACATGGCATAACTCATATGATCCACAAGGCGGGTTCAAGTAAACGACTTGAGCCATAAATGTACTAATATTACGTATATTTTGTTGTTGTTGGATCATCCCCTTAAGCATAAAGATGTTGGAATTGTTGGCGAGTGGTTGTTCTAGAAGTATGTCGGGAAACAGGACATGATGCATAACTTTATAACTATTGAAGGTGGAGGCAATGTAACCTTTGGAGGAAGTGATGGGCGAATTACGGGAAAAGGGACCATCAAAACACCTCAACTGGACTTTGAGAATGTTTATTATGTCAAGGAACTTCAACACTTCAATTTGTTTTCAGTCTCACAAATCTGTGACACTAAGAACAAAGTACTCTTCACAGAGAATGAATGTCTTGTCTTTGTCTAAAGACTTCAAACTCCCAGAAGATACTTCAATTCTACTAAAGGTTCCTCGGAGTCATAATCTGTATACATTTAACTTAACTAATGTCAACCGGCGGGTGACTTAACATGTTTGGTGGCTAAAGCATCGTGGATGAGTCCACCAAATGGCACGAAGGATGGCCCATGTCAATTTCAAGACCATCAACCACTCTCTAAAGCTGGGCCTTGTTCAAGGACTTCTGCCAAAGTATTCACTAATGATCATAATGTGTTGCATGCAACAAAGGAAAGCGACACGAGCCTCCTACAAAGGTGTTCGATTCTGGCGGTAACCATTATTTCGAACCTCTTGGTACTTCATATGGATCTGTTTGGTCCACTAAAGTGAGAAGCATTGATCATAAATATTTTTGTCGGTGATTCTTGATGGTTTTAGCAAATTTTGTTGGGTATTCTTTCTAAGGACCAAAGATGAAACATCACGAAATTTTGAAAGACTTCATTACTCTTATTGAGAATCAGTTGAACAAAAGGTGAAAGGAATTAGGTGTGATAATGGTACAGAGTTCAAAAATGCCATTCTCATAGAACTCTGCAGGTTGAAGGGAATCAAAAGGGACTATAGCACTCCAAGAACCCCTCAACAAAATGGGGTGGCAGAAAGAAAAAATAGAACCTTAATAGAGGCTGCAAGATCAATGCTAGCAGACTCTAAACTTCCTACCATGTTTTGGGTGAAATTTTGTTGGTACAGCTTGTTATGTACTCAATAGAGTGTCCATTACAAGACCACATCTTAAAACACCTTATGAACTTCTTTTTGGGAAAGTTCACATTTATTCATTACCTTAAACCGTTTGGTACAGGGGTGACAATCTTGAATAAAGTGATCCTTTGGGCAAATTTGATGAAAGGCTGATGGTTTACATTGTGGGGTATTACTGCTCATAGTAAGGCATCTGAGTTTACAATATATACGAAAATTGAGGAGACATTGAATCTGAGGTATCTTGAAGACAAGCCTAATGTTCAAGGCCAGGGTCATGTTTGGTCATTTGATCTTGATTACTTGGTGATTACTTGGGATATGCTAGACATAAGGCTGATCAAAATGCGGTCGAGTATCTACAACTACTAAGCCTTGAACAATTGGGATGTTCATTACGACAGATGGGTGCGATGATGAACAACCCATCATAGTACCTTCCTTTTCTCCTAACAATTTTGTAGGTGACACTTCTCAAGCTTATCTTGATGTGGGTGAAGATGAATTCTATTATCTTTGAGGACCTTGCAAGGCTGAAGAAACAAGAGTATGCGACAAATTTAGATCTTGAGAGGAATCTTTGAAGCGAGTTCTAATGCGATTACTTCGTGAAACTAATTCTATTGAAAGGGAATCGGTTCTTCTCACCTCTCCAATTGGTGAACATGTTGACTCGACTCCTATGTCTACTAAAGTGTCAACAGATCTTGGTGAACCTTATACAAGGTTTCCAACACCTTAGGATCTTGGTCATCATCAACCTAAAGCGAGGCATCTTCAACACACCTTCCTATGATCTTCGACTTTGAACCTCTTTGTGACTAATCTTGATGATCCCATTGATGTCAACACCACCACTACAACAAGGATCAACAATGTACATCCACAGTCAAATATTATTGGTGATCTGATGCACTGTTAGAACAAGAGTGTGTGGCGTTCTAAATATGGATAGGTGGCTTTTGTCTCTTATGTCTCAAATCAACAGAGAGACAATCACACAGACTATGAACATTGTCGTTTGCTTGTTTTTCTCACAAGTGGAACCAACTAGTGTTACTCAAGCTCTTGAAGACTCAAGTTGGCTTGAAGCAATCTTGAGGATGAGATGCCTTGAGTTTCAAAATCAGAGGTTTGGATATTGGTACCACTACGATGGTAAGTATGCTATTGGGACAAAATGGATTACGAAGAATAAGAGATGCTTTCGAGGTGTTGTCATCAAGAACAAAGCCAGTTGGTTGCAAAGGGTTATAGACAAGAGGAGGGATGATTATGATGAAGTGTTTGCACCAGTAGCAAGAGTTGAGGCTATAAGGATCTTCTTAGCTTATGCATCCTATATGGGCTTTATGGTCTATCAAATGGATGTTAAAGGAGCCTTCTTGTATGGTGAAATTGAAGAGGAGGTGTATGTCACTCAACCTAAAGGATTTGAAGATCCAGATCATCCGACCTATGTTTATAAGGTAGTCAAAGCTCTCTATGGACTACATCGGGCACCTAGAGCTTTGGTATGCTAGGCTCTCTACATTTATTTGGCTGCAGTTCTGAGAAGAGGTGCAATTGATAAGACTCTTTCTGAAGAAGAATTCCACTGACATTATTCTTGTGCAAGTGTATGTGGATGATATTATCTTTGGATCCACAAAGGAAGCTTGGTGCAGGGAGTTTGAGGAACTCATGAAGGGAGAGTTTGGATGAGTGCAATGGGAGAGATGACTTTCTTTTAGGTCTTCAAGTTATTGAAACACGATGGTATTTTTATAAGTCAGGACGAATATGTGAGGGACATCTTGAAGAAGTTTGGTATGGAGGGTTATACTGGTGCTACTACACCTTATGAAGCTCAAAGACAAGACCAACAATGAAGGCTGATCCACTGTGAATGTTCATTTATGCAGGTCTATGATTGGGTCTTTGATGTATTTACTGACTTCGAGGCTGATATTACTTTTCTTTGTGAGTGTTTGTTCGCGGCATCAAGTTACTCATGACTTCCCATCTCAATGCTTTGTTAAGAAGATCTTTAAGTATCTCAAAGGCCAACCTCTTCTTGGTCTTTGGTACCCAAAAGAGTCTCCTTTTAAGTTGGAAGCCTATAGTGATAGTGACTATCTTTGGTGCTAATCACGGATAGGAGGTCCACTCTGGGTTGCCAATTCCTTGAAAAAAAGATTGATTTCTTGGCAGTGCAAGAAACAAACTATTGTGGCTACCTCATCTGACGGTATGTGGGCTGCTTGCTAATTCTTTGTCAGACGGAGTTCTTTGGATTCAAAATCTATTGTTGGATTATGGGTATAATTTCATGAACACAACAATTTTTATTGATAATCAAAGTACCATATGCATTGTTAAAATCCGTTTTCATAGTCAGACAAAACATATTGAAATCAGGCACCACTTTATAAGAGATGCATATGATAAAATTTGATAAATGTGGTCAAAATACATACTGATAGGCCTCAGGTGTATAACTTTGCATTTTTTGCTATGTAATTTTGTATATTTGGTTGTTTTGGTAACTAACTCTAACCTGCTAATGTAAGTTTAGTGTGTTTCTTTGTTTTTGTTTGTGCATGTTTTACGTGTTTGTTTTTGAGAATGGTTGTCTCATTCGGTTGTTATTTATGGTCAAGAAAAGCTCAAAAGCCTGGTTTCTTCAATTCATTGTCTTTGAAGTGTGCTATTTGTTTCCTCACGAAGTTGAAATCTTGAAGTCATATGATTCAATCTAAGAAATACGAAGCAAATAGTCATTCATTCATTCAAGCTTGAGTTCTGACTTCTGATTCTGATCTTGCAACATCAAAAGCATCTACATCTCAATCTGTTGGAACTCCTTGGTAGATGGTGGTGAGGTCCTACATTTATTCTTTGAAGCTTCATTTATACTTTCCTGAATCATGTTCTAGTCGACATTTATCAAGTTCCTATTGAAAGCGATTCGAGGATCAAATTGATGAAGTTGAGGTTGATGATCTTACGTGATTGTACAAGTCTGTTAGGACTCCATTTGAGTGAAGGTTGTTCTAATGTGATCGGGGATAATGTTTATACGAACATTCTCGAAGTTCAATCCAAGCTGAACAATCACATGATCTTTGATGAAGAACCTATCACACTTACCTCATTATATGTTCGATGAACAAGCTTACAATTGAGGTGATGGTCTTAGAAAGAACTTCTTTGAAACCAAGTGCGTGCTTGGTGATAAGATTGTGGGCTTGGAGAATAAAGTTGAGCACTTGGAAAAGCTGCTAAGTGAGAAGGTACAAAGAAGTTTGATTTCTTACATTGATGGGGAGGACACGAGAGAATCTTAATGAATCTCTTTCGATATTGGTGATGTGGCACTTACATGCGATATTCATTCTTCTATTGATAAATCTTCAAAGAGCAAGGAGCCTATTCTATATACTAGCAAAAGACAATATTTGAATATTGTACATCTTGATACTTCAAAGGAGCCACATATGGTTGATGCATCTGGCGATGTCCTAGTGAAGGAGGTTACTACTAGTCATGGTCAAACTTACGTCTATCGGAACATTCAAATGTAAGCCTTCCTTGAGATGATGAAGAGGTTTTATTAGGGGAGATGTACAAGTTGGATGATTCATCTGAGGTTTTCTCTACACCTATAGAGGAATTGTCTCAACCTATTTCCTACGATGTGGGTTTGATTATACGAAGCTCATTGGTTCTTGAGATATCTTACGAGGCGGAGGGGCGGGACTCTTGTGATTCTATTTACGATTTCTTTGGTCGGGAGAAAAGTGACTAAGAACAATATCAAGCTTTCAGAATTTGGATTATTTGCTGATTATGAGAATATATCAAAAGAATTAGGTGTTGTGGCTAAATTTTTTCAAGATCGGTATGCTTGATTTGACTCACGAAGAGGAAATTAGAGCTTGATGAATTCTTTCCCTACGATTCGATGATCAATGGGATGGTTATATTTCTCAAGGTGCTTCTGGTCCTTCTCTTGCAAAACTTATCTTAGGAATTCTTTTTAATGATGATGATTTTGTGGAGAAAATGAAGGCACTTGGTAATCAAAGAAAGCTAGAATCTGCTGCTAAGAGAAGAGCTCTTATTGATCAAAGAAATAAAGCTAAAAGAGACAGACCTATGATAGGTTGCTTTCGGAAGAGGAATTATATAGAAGAGTTGTGAAGAATCTTTGCTATGTATAATTCACGGTATGTCCATGAAGCAAATTGACTTTGTGCGATGATGCTTTGATTCGACGGTATAATCACTGGTTATGAAGTTTTCTTAAGGTACTATTTCTTCTTCTTCATTGGAAAATGCGTGATTCAATGCACGATGTTCCTCTGACCAAGAGGTAGAAAACAGTTGAAATTGTGGATAATTTTGATACTTTGTTTTGCCTTGATTGTATCTTGATTGTTCCTACGGAAACACATTACGATGCTACTCCTTCTTTTGACTGGTTGTTTCTGCTGAATCTTCTTTAATTTCTTGACATGTTGTCAGTGTGGATCTTAATGATTCTCACGATTGGAGCCTAATTTCTGATTAGTGCTTGACCACATTGATGGTATGGAAATGAAGAGTTTGGTTACAAGTTACGACAGTTGGCTAGAAACATGCTTCGGGGAATCTGATTTTGATATCAAGGTGATGAATCTACTTTTATTGAAGTTGGGTATTTGATGATTTTCTGAAGGAACTCATGTGATTTTGGTTGATTGGAAATTTGGAAAGCTGAATCTGTGTCTAAATTTTGGATAATACATTCTTGAGTTCAACTTCTTGAAGGATATTCTTCATTTAGTGAATAGACATGATTTACAAATGTTGTATAATCATGTTATTCCGTATTATAAGTATCATTTCGGCAAGCTGGTTACGGTTTATATCTTTGGGTGATCTTCAAGTTATGTTTGATTCTGATTCTCCAAATGGTAAAGGGTATTCTATTTGGAAGAATTCTCATAAATGGGAGATTGAGAGTTGGAGGTTTTATCCTTTGCCTTGTGTTGGTGGATTAGGACTACATGTGGGATGATTTTGTGTATGCTATCAGGATAGGCTTTATCCTTTATCGATACTTTTATGGAAAGGTTCTTTGAGACACAAGTTGGCCGTGCCTCCTAATCCGGTTGGCAATGATGACCTTCATGCTATTCAATGTGTTGGTTTGATTAAGAATCAACTTCTATCACATAAAGGTTCATCTTGATTGTAATACTTTGTAATATTTGTTTTCTTTCTTTCTTTTCTTAGTTAAAAAATGATTTTGGTTTTATCTAACTTTTATGCAGGTTTGTTGTATATTTTTGGTTCTTGACTCACATTATACTTTGTGTATGTCCAAGAGTTAGCTAGTCAAAAGTCTGACTTTGGTAAGACACATCAAATCTGTTGATAAATTTTGTAATGATTTCTTTGAAAATCATAGGGTCTGCAACCACCCATGCTTAATTGAAGAGTGTTGTATGGTTTTCAATTCACCATGTTTTATTCCTATTTGGAATCCAAGAATTGGCTAGCCCACTTGTATATGGCTTGTGGTAAAGGCAGTGGCATATTCCATATTTGGTTCTTAATTCACCAATTCTAAGTTCTAGTCACGAACAGCATTTCACGAGGTAAAGACATTTCAAATCCGTTTATATGGTTGCTTTGGTTTGCCAATAAATCGATGGTTATCGATGTACCATAGTTCTGAACTTAAACATATGGCTACTCCAGTAGTGATGGCTAATGGTAAAGAGACATCAAATCCATTTATTTTCAATGATTCACCTCTCAGGGGTTCACACTGGATGTGATGAGAATAGTATGCAACTAATTGTTTTGATGTACCTTTTGTCATTTGTTGCTGCAAAGATATAGAGTTTTAAAGTTTTAGTCATCATAGAGATGTTCTTTGGATTCTTTCTTTTATTCTTTACATTCTTTGTTCGTGTTCAATCCTACGGTCTTTAATGAAGTTTATCAAGCTGGAACTTAACAAGTCAAATTCAGGTTTAGGGGAGGATTGTTGGGAATTATGTGAAAGTGGATTATCTTTGAAGTGTTTCTACTGAAGTGAAGTGGATTCACCCGAAGACTTATTCTCTTGAAGTATAATAGTGACTAATTGGTTTCTGCGGAAGTGTTTATTCCGTGTTTAGTATATTTAGTTTGGATATACATGAGCTTTATTAGGAAGTGATTGTGTATATCTTATTTAGTTTAAGTTTATCGTTTCTTGGGAAGCGGTTTAGAGATATTGTTTAGGGTTCCTTGTCTATAAAAGGAACACATTAGAAAGATTTTTAAAAGGAAGAAAAAACTTAGTTTTAGTTAATATAAAGATCCATAGAGGATCAAGAAGTTCTTAGTTATTTGTTAATTGTGTTTATATTCGGTGATAAACATTTAGTAGTAGAGATTGTATTTTATTGTGCTTGTGATTACATAGGCATATATAACGATCCACGAGCTCAAGATCTATCAAGGTCTTTGTTTGTTTCAACAGTGTCAGATCCGCGGATCCCTCGAGGTTCTTGGGCCGGATCCCTCGAGCAAAGGGATCCGTGTAATTACAACTTGATTTTTATGCGAATTTAAAAATTCATAACTTTTTTAACCGTAAATTCGTTAGAGTCGTGCCACCTATCGTTTTAAAGGTATTTGAGTCTACTTTCATTTTAAAAAAATCATAAATTAATTCAAAAAAAAAATTACAGAATCATTGATTTATAATAGAAAGTCATTTTTTGGTCATAACTTTGCACAAACTTTTGATCTAATTGGAGAAGGATTTTTTAAACTTTTGAATAACAATGTGTCCTCTATTGAAATTAAGGTTTTGATCATATTGATAAATATAAAAGAAACTAATCAAGCTTGGTATACATGTTTATATTTAACACAAAGCGATGAAAAGAAAAGAACTTTTCGTATGCTATGCTAAATGATAAATTGTCTTCTTTGCATTACTTGATTATTTGCTTATCTCAAATAGCTTTTGTGCTTGTTTGATTGAATAAAATATGTGGTTTCCTTACCTTGCTATTCATTCTCTTATTTTTTGATTTAGTAATATTCTACTAATCAATGTGCTATTTGAAGAAGTGTTTGGGATAACATCTAGTTGTGTCGAAAATGTTAGTTTAGATACTTAGATAAGTCATATAGGTTGAAAAATGTTTAAAACATATAACACACTAAATGGATTTTTTGATTGAGTTTGTCATGTGTGCAACATAAATGTTTTATGTGCTTATATGATTTCTTTTGTTCTTGTATCATTTTCTAAAAACAACAAGAATATACATGGGATCATAACCTACTTGTGGTATGATGTACTCTCCCATTTTCCTTTTCATGATCGCTCTCCAAGCTTCATAGTAGGATTGACAACTTGATTATTTCATCCATATATTCAAGTAAATTATTTTTCTGAAAATATAATTGGTCATATCGAGAAAGTCCAAACTCAAAGCTTTCCAACAACATATGTTGAACTAGCTCATTCAATCATTTTTTGTTGATTACCATATGGACAACTTTTAAACTTATTTTTAACATGACACCTTCATCACCTTAGTTGTCTCAAGTATAGTATTAAACGAAGCAAAGTATCATCATTGTCACTCTTCGATAGGCCATTGTAGGAATATAAATCTTCCTAACTTGAGAATTGATTCTCGAAGTAGGCTTAGGGGTGTGTGTGTATGGATAAAACCACAATATCGATATCAAAAATAACCACAAGGAATGATTTAAAATCCCTTTAGGAAAAAGGATAATAAATCAAAACCCGTGAGTGATAGTGTCAGGATTAGAAATCGAGTCGTTTCCCAACGAGGTGTGAATGGACAACGTCGTTATGGTTAGTTATTAAAATGCTTTCGATGTTTTGGATTTTGATATTTAATTACGTTCTAGAGTCAAATTAAATAACGGAAAGGAAATTAAAACACGTAAATAACACTTAAATCAAACTAAGCATGTAAACTAAGGAAAGCTACCTAAATATATCCTAAATGCAATTTTATTCTAAAAAGCGTAACTACGGAATTTAAAAGCATGATTTAAAACCAAATTTTCCAAATTTAACTTTAGGAATGCAAATTTATTTTTCCTACACTCTAAATGATAAAGATAATTTTAGAAAAGTGAATATATAATTTTTTTTTTAACTTTTTAATTTAATTTAATTTTTTTTTTAAAACTAATTTAACTAATTAAAGTTTAAACTAAAATTTAAATAACAAACTACAACTAGTGACAATGAATGCTAAGCTAAGAGAATGATACTAAAAAGACTTAACAAGCATCATACGAATAATTAAGCGTTAACTTGGTAAACTAAGAATATAAGCTAAAAAGGTAAGAGAATAGAACCCGGTGATTTTTTTTAAGAAATACCACCCAATCTTATAAACTAAATAAATTATTAAGTTTATTTCCTATTAACTTTAATTATTCTAATTAGTTAAATAAAGTTTAAGCTTTATTAACTAAATAACTTAATAAAAGTTATTAAATTTGTAAACTTTAATGATTTTTTAAGCTTATAAGCCCGTAAGAAACTCCATGCCTTATGAGGTGGATCGGATTACACAAACAAAATCAAAACTTTAAGGGTTAGCACAAATATATAAATATAAGATTTTTATAATAAAAAGCTAAAATAAAGATAAACTAATCTTAATAAATCAAATCTTAACCACCAAACTCTCTCAAGGAGATATGTTTCCACAAAACTAATTTGGGTATTAAGGTCAAAGATTTAAAATATAAGATTTTTGTTTTGTTTTTTGTTTTTGTTTTAAGCAAGAAAGAGAAGAAAGTATTAAATAACTAAACAAATAGGAAATTTAAAATAAAATAGTGGACTTAAAAAACTTAACTTTTTCAAAATAAAAAAACTAATTAAAAGCAGAAGAAAATAATTTGGTTTTTTATTTTTTTAATAGAAAGGAAATAAATCAAGGAAAAATATCAAATGAACTCCGAAAATTCCAAATATTTTAGAAACCTAATAAAAGTGATAGAAACTCATAGAAAAAGTTTTAGAATTTTAGATTAAATAAGTATTTTTTTTAATGTTTAAAATAGCAAATAAATCAAAATAAATAGTAAACTAGTTCAAAAAATATGAAAAATTCACACTATCTTAAGAAAACTATGAAAAACTACCAGAAAATATAAAAAATATTTTTTTGGCGTTTTTCTATTTTTAAAAGAAATGCAAGCAATTTTTAAGAGAAAAATACTTGAAACAGTTTTGATTTTTAAAAATACTAAAACAACTTCAGAAAAATACGAAAAATTTTATGACGAAAATAAAATATATTTTTGGATTTTTGTAAAAAAGACAAGATTTTTAGAGACTTTTTACTATTTTTAAGCTAAATAAAACAATAAAACGTGAACTTTAATAAAAATAAGCAATGATAAAAAAAAAACTAAACTTTTATAAAAATATAAAATATGATATGTTGGCGTGTACGGGCGTATAAAATACACTCACACAATCTTACTATAACTCAACTCTTCATGGCATATTTTTATAAAAGTTTTATAAAAATAAAATGAAATAAACAGGATTAAGAGATGAGAAGAATATAGAGATGCAAAAATAAATAAAACTTTTATAAAACTAAAGAGCATAAAAATAAAATACAAGAGTTTGGGTACAAAATAAAAATAAAAGATATCAAATGAGGTGAGGGAGGTGGGTATTTATAAACCCCCAAGTTACACTTTGGCCCCTAATAATATTTCATAAAGACCCTTAAACTATTTAACTTGGTACAAAAATACTCTTCAAAAACTTGGTCTAAGTATATATATTACAAAGAGCGGTGCATATTTCTTTTTGGTTGCTTGGACTCTCGTGGCATGGAATTAGGATTTGCTTGGCTTGGACTTCAGTTCGTGGACTTGGGCCTCGTGAGCATGGAATTGGGATTTGCTTGGCTCGGACTTCAGTTCGTGGACTTTGATATGCACTTGGGCCTCATGAGACTTCATTATTTGACTACTCTTCTTTGTATAAGTGTGGCAAAATATTAAAAGTGTCATGAGTAAAGAGTAGAACAAGACCTCTTGGTTGACAAACATGCCAACCACTAGACTAAGAGCCTTTTTGTGTTAACTCTTTTCATTTAATTTTCCTTTAAGCTCATTTTCTTGCTGATCCATTTTCTTTCTTTTCTTTCTTCTATTTTTCTTTTTCTTCTTAATTAATTAATTCTTACGTTTGGTCTTTAAATTTTCTTCTCGTGCCTCGATGCTTCAAATAAAATATCATTGGTCCGTAACCCATGCTCCTTCCATTCTCGTGCTTTCGTTTTGCGTTGTTTGTCTTCTTTTTTCATTTACAATATCCGATTACTGCACATACATAAACACAAAACACAAATATTTATGGCTTTAGGGGTTAGTTTTGGCCTTTTGGTTAGGTTTTATAAAGAAAAGGTATATGTTTTACATACACCAAAAATACGAACCCGAGATTTATGCGTGTCCAAAGCAATGTAGTCAACTCAAGCTTCTAAAACAAAGATTTCAATCTCTTTTATACTAAACCTATGAAAAGTAGCAAAGATTCCTCAAAGGATTGAAACCCTTACAGCGCCCGTTTACCTTTTAATTCACATATAGATATTACGTTTAAGCACATTCCAATTATGAGTGGCGGTTTGTTGAACTTTCATGTCGATCAATAACTCCAACATTTTCAAGCGACCACGTTAGGATCCGCAGAATAGGAAACACAACAGTGATGAGTGACCATCACGGATAGAATACATCGTCCACGATTTTCACAAGTCCCCATACTAAGCGTAAAATCGAAATCATTGTTAAATATGATTCTAGATGCTAACACTACCCATGAAAGTTACTTGTGTAATACCTTTTTTGCTCCCATTTTCCTATTTCTTCTAGATTTTTTATTTTGTGAGAAATGAATTTCTTCAAATTTTCGTTTAGATAATTTTTATTCCGATAAAGATATAAAATAAATTGATAATGGTTATCCATCTTCCCTTTAAAACCGTTGCACACAAGAATGAGGTCCACATCAAGGTCCTAATTTCACACGATTTAGGGAGAATATCCTTTTTATGGCGACCGAGACAACTCATCTACGAGTCAGAGACGGAGGCTTTATTTAGAATCTCCGGTTCAAAGTTTGGCTTAACACTTATTTTAGTACATTTGCATTTTTGCAATTTAGGCCCTTGGTCTTTTCAACCACTACTAACTCAGCGGGATTCTGCGTTTTATCGGAGAATCTTATTATGACTTTGGATTTTCCTCAACCTTTATAGAGTCCATGACAACGAGGGTACCGTCAGACATAGAAAACTTTTATGGCTTTGGATTTTTCAACTTTAATACATTTGGGCTTTAATTCATGTTAATTTTTTGTGCCAAACTCCAAATCCCACGGCTTTTATAACAATAGAAACAATAGCAACAAACTATCGGGAATGGTGGTCTATTACACGCAACAGCGGCGGTACCTTGATGTGTACCCAACTCTCATGGGCAAGGATTCTCTAAAGAAGAATAAAAGAACTAACTATGCCAAAACTCAACATCTCTAATTATTATTAGACAGATATGGGGTGAAACAATTTTGTGGGAACAAAAGCCATAAGTACCTTCGATGGGCTCTAAAGAGAACCAACTACTCACATGCATCTAAACTCATAAGTAACTCTATCATTTCGATCTCCATAAATTTAAATCCCAAATAATGAATCGGATGCTTAGCCGATAATTACATTATCTATGGTTAAGGGAACAAGCTAGGGCTCAACACGCCCGGTCAAGTCAGAATTCTATTCCTATACCACGTGAGAAAGTCAACAAGGTGTCAAAACATATACATTAATTTATCAAATGCTTCGTCTAATGAAATTAAGTCATGCATATTTAAAGTCACTTAGGGAAACTTGCAAATTCTTGGCCTTGAGCTAGAATTAGCATTTATAACTTCTTGTCTAAGAGACTAGCAAACTTTTCAATCAAAAAGACTTTACAAAGCTTCCAAAATTTTTAAAATTTTTCACATTTTTTGCACAATTTTGGACATTTTGTAAGGAAAATTTACTTGCAGTACCGCGGCAAAGTGCTAGGCAAAAATCTAATCGAAGATTACCCACGAGAATAGAAGCGAAACATTGTCCTCAATTTTTAAAGGTACGGGTTCTCAATGCAAATCTAAAGCCATTGGTTAGTTATGCTAATAGATAAACGATAATCGATAAAGATTTTGGATATCGGGTTTCCCATAAGGCGTCGAAACATGAAACTTCAGTGGAGAAAAGACAAAACTTGAGCGAGTCTTCATATATGAGAAAATCCTGGACATAAACAACAACAACCACGAAACACGAAATGGAAGAGGAAAACCTCCTCCGCGTCACTTATTAGAAAACATAAATAAGATAAAGGATAAGCATGGGGTGCCTCCCACAGCTACATTTTTTGGTCACGAGTCGCTAGCTTGACTCGATCCCCGAATTCAGTTGTCCTTAGGGAAAGTTTGGAGATCCGAGACAACCATAGATGGGATGTCCCCTCAAAATAATGTTTCACCACGATGACCATTCACCTTGAAATTTGGGCCATGGTGGCTTCTACCGTTCCATACGGAAAACACAGCATAGCGGTGAATGGTCGGACCAGCGGGTTTTGAGTTTGCCGAGAATATCTTCAGCGAGAGTTAAAGAGGAGAACTTGATCACTGCGTTGAAAGCGCGGTTTTTGATTTTAGCATCATGAATCCTCTTAGTCTTCTCTTTGAAAATCAAAGAATTCGTAAGCTGATCCCTAAGCTCGTTTAATTCATTCAATTGAACTTTAGGTGATCACCAGCGGTCTTAAGATCAAAGTTAGCATGTTTCAAGGCCCGAGAATGCTTTTATGCTTTCGAGCTTCGATGGGTAAGTGACAAGCTTTTCCATACACCAACTTAAATGGGATGCACCCAATGGGTGTCTTGTATCTTGATCTTGAGGAAAGCCCATAATGCATCATCTAACTTATCGGCCCATGAAGCTCGATTTTCTCCTCTGATCCTTTCTAAAATCCTTTTCAAACCACGATTGAGACCTCAACTTGTCCGCTCGTTTTGCGGGTGTCACCTTCGGTAGAAAAGGCGATGAGTAACTCCATATTTAGCCATAACTTTAGCAAATTGTTCATTCTGAGAAATGGGTACGCGATCGCGATGATAGCGCGAGGTGCTCGAATCGGAAAACAAATTTTTAAAACTTAAAACCACTTTCGAAGCGTCATTGGTGGGTAGCGCCTTCCTTCAACCCATTTGGACAAGTAGTCGATGTACGAGGATACTTATTACCCTTAGAAGATGGAAATGGCCCCATAAAATGATGCCCAGGGCACGTCAAAAATCGCGGACTTGAATAGCATTTCGCGGCATCTCATCTTTCGCGAAATCTTCCCTTGGCGTTGGCATAGTCACATGACTTTACCCAGATCATGGAAACGTCTCGATATATGGTAGGCCAATAAACACCGGAATCAAAAACCTTCTTAGCGGTGTAGCTTGCACCATGATGGCCACGAGTGGGTCCGTTATGGCAAGCATTAAGAATATCAGGGCCTCTTGGCCATGAACACACCTCAGTTACTTGATCCGCACAAATCCTAAACAAGTAAGGGTCGTTCCAGAAATAATGCTTAACATCTTTGAAAAACTTTTTCTTTTGTTGGGACGACATCCCTTTCACGATGAAATTGCTCGCATGGTAATTTGCAAAGTCGACAAACCATGGGGTGGGTCTTTCTTAGAAACCATCCCAAGTGTCTCAAAATGTTTCCATGATCTCCTTTTCGACACACTTTGATGGGGATTCTCAAGTCTAGAAGGTGAATTGCGGCAGCAAGGTTCTCGCTCCTTTTTTGTCAAGAATAGTAACATCAAACTCTTGAAGGAGAACCCACGAAGTAATGCGTGGCTTAGCATCTTGCTTTGCCAAAAGATACTTTAGAGGCGAGAATGGTCGGTATACACTATGGTCTTGACAAGACAAGGTAGGGTGAATTTCTGAAAGCATAAACAACGACCAATAATTCCTTTTTACTGTAATTAAAATATAATTGTGTTTGGGCCTCGGACAATGTCTTTTCGCATAGTGTATGGGTTGAAAATGTTTTACGATTTACGTTGCCCCAAAAGGCTGCCCCAATTGCGTAATCACTTGCATCACATGGCTCAAAGGGTAAATGATGCGAGGGCAACTAAGATCGAACCTCGGTTAATTTCTTTTTTAAGAAAATTAAATGCTTCAGCATTCATTTGTGAATGTGAGCATCCTTTCAAGGAGATGGGTGGGAGGCGGGCTATCTTGAGAAATCTTGAATGAAGCGATAGAAACGTGACCTAAAACTCGAATAACTTTGTGGTAGTGGGATGGGGAGTTTAGCTATAAAAATCGACTTTAGCTTCGGTGCGACCTCAATCCCAGTTGAAATTTTATGGTAGAGGACAATGCCCTCTTGAACCATGAAATGGCACTTCTCCCAATTCAAGACCATTGGTGTCTTGCACGTTTAAGCATGTGGTCTAGATGAGAGAGGCAAGAGGTGAAAAATCTCCATAAAGCGAGAAATGGAGTCATAAAACTTCCATAGACTTCTCGTCATGTGAAGTGAAAATAGCCATCATGCCTTTGATGAGTGTGTAAATACTCATCATTTTTGGTTAATCTACGAGCGCAAAAGCGTTTAAAATGCTGAAATGCATCAAAATCTTTGAAAATATTCCAAAATACATAGGTTTGGATGCAAAATGTTTAAATTAGGATGAAAAAATGAGCTAAGTTTGCATAATTGGCGGTTTCAGTCCCCAAGTTTCAAAAATTGTCGAAATGGTCCACGAGCACTTAATTTCAAAAGAAAAAAAATTGCCAAAGGTCCTTTTAAAATCATAAGTTGTCAAAATTAGTCCTTTGGTGAAAAATGTCAAAAGTTTTGAGAAATTACAAGTTTAGTCCTTTAAGTTTCAAATTTGGCAAAATAGTCCTTGGAGTTTGAAATGTCTATTATGATCCTTGTACTATTGAAACTTGGCAAAAGTGACCCTTGAAACAACTTTGAGATATTGGCAGAATTGGTCCTTAATTTTTGAAATACAAAATGGTCCTATGTTATTATCTGACAGCCATGGACCTTGGACCCTTGTCAAATCCTTTTTGGACCCCTGCCATATCCACTTGACCCCCCCTGTTTTGACCCCCTCCCTATTAATAAACCCCGGTCAAACCTCAAGTCAAACCCACTCCACTGCTTTCCCTCTCTTTTCTTCTCCTTCACCCACCATGCACGCAACACTCAACCCCGCCCCGGCTCGCATATCCCACACCTTATCCTCCCACCTCAACAACATCCAAAATGCATTAAATGTTTCTTCCCCTTTTGCACTCAAACCTTCCCAGCTGTTAAAACCATTTTGGCGCCAAAATCTCATCCATGGCTAATATCTTTTCCAATGATCCAATGGTCCCAAATGCAAGTGGGAAATGCTCAGATAGGAGAGAGAAGCCTTTTGGTGTATAAAAGGAGGAAGAAGAGGGAAGATAAGGGTAGTACTTAGTTTTTAATTTCCTTGTATGTCGTTTTTCATTAAATTATCTTAATGAGTGTTTTAAAATGTAATCTTAAGTTTTATGTATTCATTAAGCCACTTAGTCATTGTATTTCATTTCAAGTCTTAATTCAAGATTTCACTTAAGTTTCATGTTTTTGATGTTCAATGTTTCAAAATTTAGTTTCAAACTCTTACATTCAAGCTTCAAATAGCTTATTGTTAAATTCAAACAAGCTTACTTAAGCTTATTATAGCTTTTAGTAAGCTTGGAATTGATTTCAAGCAACATTGGAATTGGGTCAACAAAAGTCAAAATTTGAAGCATCAATGGGTTTGGAAATGGATATTGGTAGATGTAGTGCTTGGATTGGGTTGGATTAGACTAATTTAGTGTAGGATTGGTTACGGTTTGGGTTGCTAATAAGATTTTGGATAGCTTGTGAGTACTTTATTTGTTTTCAATATTAGTGTATTTTTGCATAATCTTTATCTGTCTTGATTCACTATTAGCTTTAGTTTAGATATGTTCATTTAAGCTGTTATTGGATTAGAGTGATTAGGTTGGTGATAGTAGAAGCTAGATAATTAGTCAAGTAGAAGTATTTGCAAATCAGTGTGCATAAATGGTGTTTTTGGATCGGTTGCTTACTTGAGCTTGAGCTCTTGTTTGTGCTTGATATCTGTCTACTCAATCTTAATATAGGTCCTTTGAATCATTCTAGTCATCAATTTGCATCTGCATAGGCTCAAAGTCAACATCACCTAGAATCTGCTCTATTTCCATATCTGTGAAAAATTTGTAAAACCAAAGATTAATACGTGTTCAAAAATCATAGGTATAGCTTGATTCAGTTTCATTTCACCATATAACATCAATCTCAGTTCATAATTTGGTTTCAAATCTCATTAAAGTCAAAATTCTCATTAACGTCAAAAAGTAAAAAACAAGTGAAAACTTCGGTTTCCTGAAACTAGAAGATTTATCATAGCTTCATTTACGGTCCAAATCCGGTGAAACTTTTGGGTTTAAAACTTCAATTGGTCTAGTTTCTTATTATGATTTTTATAGATTTTTAGCAATTTTGTAGAAGCTCTAAAGTAGCACATCAAAAGGGCATAAGTCCCACCATTATTGCACTCGATTGTATAATGAGTGTTACCACGAGGCTTTTAATGCAGTCTTGTCACAAACTCACTTAAGAGCTTGTCCCGAATTCATTTTTGGTTTTACAAGTTCTTTATCAAATCTCTTTCAACTTTTTAAAATCAATCAAGTAAAATCATAGCAGTTTTGCACAATAGAGGTTAGGCAGTTATCTAGTTGCTTTTGAGTGTTTTTAGCATATTATAGGTTATGTGTTAGTTTGGTGCTTATTTGTGGCTTTTGGCTTATCTTGAGTGCTTATTTATAAGCAATCTCCAGCTACTGACCTCATATTCCTTCACACAAGCCCATGTTTTTATATTTTCTCAGATTCATATGTATTTTTAGACTTTTCTTGAATTTTTAATATTTTTCTGATCTTGTTTGCTATTTTTCTTCATTTAAAAAGCAGTTTTTAAGGCCTTTTTAATTAGCATTTAATACAATTAAATGGGAAAAGTTTCAAAAAAAAATAATTTTTAATTTTTCTTAAGTTAAGATAAATATAAAAAGTCAAAAAGTATTTTCCAGATTTTTCTTAGTTAAATTTGTAATTTTTAGCAATTTAATTAGTTTTAAATAGTTTTAATTCATAGAAAATAGAAAATAATCATTAAAAATACAAAATTAGTTTTGAAAATTCTCTTTAGTTATTTTAGATTTTTCTAAGTCATAATTTCATTTTTCTAGCTTTATTTCATATTTTCTTGTATTTTTTAGGGTATTATTAATTAAGTAAAAATAGTTTTTAATTAATAATAATTAGATAAATAGTAATAAAATAATTTTCTTTTTCTAAAAATTTTCTCTTATCATTAGGTTTGTAAAAATATCATTTTCATATTTTTAGGATTTATATTGCTTAGGTTCACATTTTCTTTTTTTACGTCGGCATTAGTTTTTTAATTTAAGTTTTATAAAGAAAAAAATCAAAAACATCATTTGCAAATAGTATAAGCGTTTATTTAACATATTTTATCTTTTAATTTTCTTTAATTTGCATTTAAGCCCACAGTAATTTATAAACTTTTTCTTTAGGTTTAATCAATGCATACCACTTTTCTCATTCAAATTCTCTCGATCACTATTAGTTTGATTATTCGCCGCATTCGTTGGGACATAACGACACAGGGAAACCTTTGTACTCTCCTGATCTTCATTGCATTTATTATGCGAAGCTGTTTAAGTTTCTTACGGTTAACCATTCACAAGTGGTTAGCTTGTGTGAAAAACTTGATGCGGTTTACCACCAATCATGCACCTTTAAGAGCGTACCGGGGAGCATTGCATAAGCCAAATGGCATTACGATGGGGTAAGCAAGCGTTCCATAGGGCAAAGTAAGTCGTTTTCTCTCTTGATCATGCGGATCAATCGAATTTGAAAATAACCGAGAAAAACCATCGAGGAAGCAATAGAATTCATTTACTTCGCTAAGCGTTGAGCATCGATCCATAAAGGTAGCGGAAATGGTATTTCTGAGTAGCATCATTCAACTTCGTTAATCAATACACACCTCCATCCGGTGATGAGCGTTAGTGAAATCAGTCATTATCTTCATTAGCGACGGTCATCCTTTTCCTTCGCCGGGACACAATGGATAAGGCTAACCCATGAGCTATCGGAGATTGGATAAATGATTCCGGCGTCGAGGAGTTTAAGAACTTCCTTTTTGATAACTTCATGAATTTTTGGATTAACCCTACGTTGTTGTTGAATAATGGGTTTGCAATCGTCTTCCATTAAAATCTTGTGAGTACAAAAACGAGGGTTTATGCCTTTGTATCGAGGAAATTTGCCAGCGATGGCACTCTTATGTTTTGAAGAATATCCAAAAGTGCGGTTTCTCCTCATCTTTCAGTTTTAGCAATGATATTGGGGAAACTTGTTCGGTTCTTAAGCGTATTCAAGATGAGGAGAATAAATCCTTGAGCTTCGAGCTCGGAGGTTTTCATTAGACATTTGTACTTCTTTGATTTCTTCAATCGTAATCTCTTCGGAGGCCCGGCGGTGTGGATCTTCATTCAACAATTGCTCAAGATAAAGAATATCTCCCTCGAATCATTAAAATCTTATCAATTCGGTGGAATCGATTAGGTCATTAGCAAGAAACTCATCGATCTCTTCCAAAGCGAAATCACCTCCCTCGAATGGAGTAAGAGGGGAAAATTAGAAGCAATTATAGGCTTTCGAGAGATGGTTCAACATTTCGAGAAAGAATGGTGGGATTGCCACCCATATAATCAAGAAGCTTTTGAGCATACTCCTCCGTAGCAATATGAGAGCGTCGATTCGATTAATAGAAGCATCATCATAATTGGAGGAGTATCTCGAAGGATGGTTAATGTTAAATGAGGCGGTTTCCTTATGAGATCGTAAAGTAATTTCTCCTTCATAGCGTCAATCATATACGGCCCGTTCTTAAAGAAAGGTCTTCAGAATAAGAGGCACTTTCGGAATCGACATCAAAGTCAACGACAACGAAGTGTGAGGAAAATGAAGTGGTCCTACTTTCATAGACATCCTCGTATTCCTTTGAATAGAGGTTGAAGCGGTCCGGGTTCAAGAGTCATCTTAGTAGGAGTGAGATCCGGGAGCGAAAGCTTGTTATAAATCGAAAGAGGCATTAGTTAATACTTTCAGCGCCAAGATCATAAGGCGGGCATTTCACAATTCGAAACTCACAGGTATATAGAAATTTCTGCAGGTCTCCTAACTTTTCGGGAAGTTTCTTGAGAACCGCCAGAGCAATTCTCATTCATGGTGTTTTGCTTTTCGGCCAACTTTTCCTTATTACTCACTAAATTTTTGATCATGGCGGAAAATTTGGGCATGAGGAGTAAAGCGTCGATTAGGCGATGTTAAAATTCAAGGTTGAGCGATTTCAACAAATTTCTCCATTTGGTTTTGGTTTATCACGAAAGCTTTTTGATCATGAAGTCTTGAAGGATAAGAGTGAAGGTTTAAAAGTAGTCTTGAAACATCGGGTTCGGAATCGGGTCGAACTCTGAAGATGGGGCGGGTCGCGGGTTGCACATTTTCTTCTTAACCACGGGTTCTCGTTCCTCCTCCCTCACCGGTGGTAGGAAGCGATGGTCCATTATAAGCCTTACCACTCCGTGTGGTTATTGCTTTCAACTCACCCTTGGGTTGGGAATGGTGTCACGGAAGAGATCCGATCCAGGGTTGACTTATCTTACAAAGCCCGGCATTCAACATGTTCTCAAGTTTGTCTGTGAAGCATCAATTTGTTGTTCAGAAATTCGAATCTCATTCCTAAACTCATTGCTTTGTCTAGTCAGCGAAGATTGAAACTTCGTTTCTCAAACTTGTATCACGATTTTGCATAGTGTGGATGGTAGCATTATTGTCTTTGAGCGTAATTCATTGAATTCATTAGAGAAGCGTGGACTTGATAGCAATTTTGATATCCTTGATTGTAATTAACTCCTTGATTGAATTATTGATTTGGTGGGGCTTTGAATTGGTTTTGAACATTTGCTCCACGAACTTGATTCGATTAAGCGAGTTTGATTGTTCGGTTGAGAAAATCCCGGAGGTCCCATTTGATTACTAACACGAGGGTTTGGTTCAACTTAGGGGCGGTATTGGTTACCTCGATTCTGACATTAGCTTGAAGGATTACCATGGGTGTGCGGTACAATTGTTGTAAGCATGCGGGCCACCACAAGTAGTACAAGTCGATTCCACACGCTTTGACTTGGTGGGTGGAAGAATTAATCTTAGCGTCTTAATCTTAACAAAGCACGTATCATATCAGTAAGCTTATCAATCTTAGCATCGGTTGCTAGGCGTATTCGTAAAGGCGGGGCGATGGTGAAACACTCACTTTCGAGGCGACAACCGATTTGCTTTCATTAATTCTGAACTTTAGATTTGTTCTCAATAATGGACAAGGCATCTCTCGTTGATCGGGTCAACAAATTACCACCAGCGGCGGCATTGAGAGAGTCTTGATGAAGTAGGTCTCATTCAAACCGTTATAAAGCGTGCCAAGTTGGTGTAACTTCGAGAAAACCATGATGGGACATTGCCTACAATCTTTGAATGGTCCCATGCCTCACTAAATGATTCATCAAATCTTTGTGTGAATTTTGTTATTTCATTTTAAGCTTGTTGTTTTAGGCGATGGGAAGAATTCTTTCACAATTTTGACACTAAATTCTCCCATGTGGTTGTCGATGGGGTAGTTTTGAGCCAAATCAGGCGGCCCTCGAGTGAAAGCGGGAAGAGTAAAATCTTGATAGCCTCTTCGGAGCGTTCACGGTACTTGATCGTAGGCGTGAGCTTGTTAAACCGTCGGATAGAAAGAGTGAGGATCGTCCCTCAAATCCGTAAAATTGGCTCGGCGATACCAAGTTGATCAAGCCGTGTTTTAGCTCAAAGTTATGATGCGATTGCGGGGCGACGATGGCTTCTCCATAACCCTCGGTGGGTGCTTGGAGTTGCTCTAACATGGATCGGTTATCTTCCGCCATTTATTGATAGGCGAAGCTTGATGGATTGAATCTCGGGTTCGATTAATGGAGCACGTCTATTTAAGCCTTCTTGGAATTATAGCGGCTTAGCGTATGGAATTACATGTGGTTATTAGACGAGTGTAGCATACGCACAAAACAAGGAAATTAAAAGGCAGTATTGAAACAGCGATAAACTTAACCAATAATCCCAAGTGAATAAATCACTTCTATAAGACAAGCACAATGGAGGAGAAGCTATTTAGGTCAGTAGCGAAGCTTATTAAAAACCATACTCTTTTCAGCGCGAATTTTAATGGGCGTCCTTATACCCACCACCGCGGTTTGTACATCCATAGAAATAAATCGACTCTGACACAAGGCAAGTTTTTGATCTTTAGTTCAGGGAACTTACTAATGATAACACCTGATTGAGAATGTTATATAATTGATGTGTTCTATTTAGCTCAAAAACAAAAGAGAAAATCTTTTTGTATTTTTAATATGATATATATATATGTTGGGAATTAAGGTAAACTCTGATTACGCGAAGATTACGCGAAGAAGATTACAGAAGAAGAATGGATTCTTTGAAGTTATACTTGGCGAAGTGCTAAAGCAGATATTGTGTTCTTCTTTGAAAGTCGAACCACGTTAGGAGATAAGCTCATATAGAGTAAAAGTCAGTTGCCGTATTAAAGATAGGTTGGCGCCGTATTATGTAGAGCTTAATCGGAATAAACAATATGATGAACAAAACAATATGATTAGTTGCATGCTTGTCTAGATGCATGCTTGGTCTATGTTAGTATTAGGGCGTACATTGTAGCGCTCATTTTAGGGTTTCTTGCCTATATAAGGAACCATTATAGTTTGTAATAGATAAGCTTTTCAAAAGTCTTTCAAGTCTTGTAAAATATCTGAAACATAGAGTTTCAATAATCAAAGATCCATAGAGGATCAAAACCGTTCTTAGTTATTATAACTTGTATTTATTTTCCGCTACAATACCAAGTTGTAGAGATCTTCTATTAGTTTGCTTGTGATTACATTGGCAACACTAACGATCTCCGAGTGCTTAAAGATCTATCAAGGTCTTTGTGTTCAACAAGTGGTATTAGAGCCTCGGGAAGTCTCTACCATACTAAGAACCATTCATACCCTCATACAACCATACATACCGTCACCATGCACGGATCCGATAATGGCTGAAGTCACCAACACAAACAACACCAACACCACTTCCATGCAGCTTTCGGTCTCTCAAAGCGGTAATGGTAAATTTCCTTATTTGAAAAGGGAAGAGTATGATCTTTGGACTATGAAGATGGAAAACTGGATTTCCAATATTGATTGGAATCTGTGGGAGGTTGTGAAAAAAGGAAATAGTCTAAAGAAATGATTCTGACGGGGATGGGAAGTTTATCATGGCTCCACCAAAAGCTGCTAAAGAGGTCTAGGCTATGCGAGAGAGCATAAAGTAAAAACTATTACGCTTCAAGCCATACGAAGAAGATCATCTATGTGATTTTCATCATATGGATGATCACGAAGGACATATGGATGACTCTCAAAGCAAGGTTCGGTGGAAATGAAGAATCAAAGAGAATGAGGAAGTCCATCTTTGAGACAACAATTTCGGGACTTTAATATCTCACGAAGAAGGTATTCACAAGGGATCTGACGGGTTCCATAGGATCTTGAGTCAGCTAAACTGAATGCAAAACCGATAATGATGATCGCAACTCAAAGTTCCTTCTATCCTTGCCTCCATCATGGTTGCATGTAAGTATAGCCCTCAAGGCTAAAGGTGGGTTGGACATGCTCACCTTTGATGAGCTATACAACAGACTTCGAGAACTCTTGAACGATGTAAGAACTCCCTACCGTACATCTTCTTACGGCCATGCGACTTTTGTTGGGACATCTCACTCCAACATGATGGTACAAGCTCCTAGTTCCAACTATTTTCCATCATCTCCTAGTTCCAACTACTTTCCATCATCCTCCTCTCCCACTCCACCACATAACACTCGTCCCACGCCACCATCTTCTCAATCTAAGACTAGTAGTGTGATGGAGGATGTTCTTCATTCATTTGTTGTTGACTATGATACTCAGCAGTATCTTGCATATGAAGACTTTGATCAGTTGGACCCACTTGAAATGGAGGAGATGAAAATGCAGGTGGCATTACGTCGGTGGACATCAAAAGGTTTGAAGAAAGTGCGGAAGGAAGTTTGCTTTCAAGGGAAAGGAACCAGCTCGCTTTGATAGGAGAAAAGTCAAGTGTTTCACTTGCCACAAAATGGGGCATTTCTCAAGGGAATGCAAAGGCGAGGAAAAGTGGAGATGGAGCAAACTACCTTTCCTATCGGCGAATGGAGCTTCAGACTCTCCTCACCATGGATGAACAGGTCAAGCTGGGTACACATGAACACAATGTGAATGAGGAAGCTCATGATTACGATAAGCTTGGATTCTTGGCAAGGTGTACTTGGATGAAAGGCATGATCAGGTTTGCCTTGATGGGACTATCTCGGTACACAAGCTGTATATTTGGTTGTATTCTAAGATACAATGAACTTAAAGAAGAGTATGATGCTATGAAACCTAAGTTTGATGAATGCTATGTTGAAAATGAAGCTCATAAACTAGCATTAAAAGCGATTAGAAAGACAAAAAGTTTGGTTTCAAAAGAATCAAATAGCTTATGAAGAAAAGATAAAGGTGTTACAGTTTGATCTTGAAGTTGCTAATAATTATTTAAAAGCTGTCGAGAAAGCTAAGGATGAAGGCTGTATGCGAAAACCTAGAGCTTAAAGAAAAGGTAGCTGAGGAAATAGCTAGGAATAAACAATGGTTAATTTTAGGTGATAATCTAGCTAGAGAACTATATAACAGTCAATGTAACCTCGGCTTAGGATTAGGCTTTCAAAAATATGTAGGTGTAGAAGCTAGGTATGATGGTCGTAAATCCACACCGCGGGGTTAGCTAACTTTGTAAAAGAGGGTAATATGCATCTGTCCACTGGACCTATTAGAGGTGAATTTATGCCTGAGACACGTCCATCCTTTGTTGACTTTGATGGATCACATCATCTATATGGCAAAAGTCAAAAGACTTGCGGACCCGATACCTCATCTAATGACTTTGTCTCTTGCTCGGCGGTGACAATTCATCGGATCAAGGGTCTACTTCCTATGAAAGCTGTGATTCAAATGAGAAGTCGACCTTTCCAAGCTGAGCCTACACCCAAGCACACCCGTCTACTTACAAGCCTTCTAAGGAAGGCTGAGGAATCAACTTCCAAGGCGTTTCTTACGAAGACTTGTCTTTTAAATCGTTGAATAATCTGTCTGTTAAAAACAATTCCTTGAATGTTTCTAATTTAAGTACTTCTTCATGTAATCAAACATCTCCCTATTTGAATAAATCTTCCAAGAAGAAGACATGTTTTGTATGTGGAAGTAAATTTCATTTGATTAAGGATTGTGATTTTTATGAGCAAAGATTGGGTGCATGTGCTACTCACGAAAACACAAATCTAAATGGACCAATGTTGCTAATATTCCACCTTATGTCCCCAAGACTATCTGACTCTCATTGGAGGAGGTTCAGTCCTGGACCTTATGTGCAACCTACAAGCCCATACTTTAAACATGGTTATTGGCCTACATATGTTGACTCTATGTATCTTTGGGATGGGATATGGGAACCTTCTTTGTGAAGCCCTCAGCAGTTTGTTCTTGGACTAACAAGGGACCCAATTATCAATGGAGGACCAAGAACAATGGTGGATCCTCTAAATACTCTTGTCCTAAACCCGTGATCCACAAAGGCAGGTTCAAGTCAGTAATGACTTGAACCTCCATTGAATACTAACTGTATGTATATATTTTATTGTTGTTTGTAGGATCATCCCCTTAAGCATAAGAATATTGGTATTGTTGATAGTGGTTGTTCGGAAGCATGTGCAGGAGCGAGGGATATGATGCACAATTGTGTCCCTATAGAAGGAGGAGGCAATGTGACTTTTGGAGGAAGTGATGGTAGTATCATAGGGAAAGGCACCATAAAGACACCTCATCTAGATTTTGAAAATGTGTACTATGTTAAGGAACTTGACATTTCAACTTGTTCTCTGTTTCACAAATCTGTGACACTAAGAACAAAGTCCTCTTCACGAGAGAAATGAATGTCTTGTCTTTGTCTAAAGACTTCAAACTCCCCGAAGAAACTTCAATTCTATTGAAAGTTCCTCGCACTCACAACTTATACACATTCAACCTTAATGAAGTTCAACACGATGGTGACCTCACATGTTGGGTGGCTAAAGCATCACTTGATGAATCCACAAAATGGCATAGGAGGATGGCACATGTGAATTTCAAGACCATTAACAAACTCTCTAAAATGAGTCTTGTTGAAGGTCTTCCCACCAAAGTTTTTACCAATGATCATAATTGTGTCACTTGCAATAAAGGAAAACAACACAGAGCCTCTTACAAAGCTATCAATGCTATGAGCATCATTCTTGAACCTCTTGAGTTGCTTCACATGGATCTGTTTGGTCCAACTCAAGTCGAAGCATTGATCATAAGTACTACGTTTGGTGATCATGATGGCTATAGCAGATTTTGTTGGGTTTTCTTTCTCAGAACCAAAGATGAAACATCTCAAGTCTTGATGAATTCATCACTCTTGTTGAAAATCGGTTGAACAAAAAGGTCAAAGGTATTGATGTGATAATGGGACGAGTTTAAAAATCTTGTTCTTATAGAACTCTGTGGGTCAAAAGGCATCAAAAGGGACTATAGTAATCCAAGAACCCCACAACAAAATGGGGTGGCTGAAAGAAAGAATAGGACCTTAATAGAGGCGCTAGATCCATGCTTGGACTCTAAAGCTACTATGTTCGAATTTGAAGGCATTGGCTTGCTTGCTATGTGCTAAACCGGGTGTCCATTACTAGACCACAACTCAAAACCCCATATGAACTTCTCTTTGGGAAGGTTCTTGTCATTCACTACCTAAAACCTTTTGGTTGTCAAGTGACCATTCTGAACACAAGTGATCCATTGGGAAAGTTTGATGAGAAGGCTGATGATGGTTATATTGTGGGCTATTCAGCTCATAGTAAGGCATCAGGGGTGTACAACTTGCAAGCCAAGAAAATAGAGGCGTTGAACACGAGATTTTTGGAAGACAAGCATAATGTTCAAGGACAAGGTCATTCATGGTCCTTTGATCTTGACTACTTAGCGATTATACGGGTTACCACGGACATCGGCTAACAAAATCACGAGGTCCTCAAGTGTCTCCAACTAACAATCAGGAGTCCCTAGATGATGGCTCTAAAAATGAGTTTGAAGATGATGAGCAACCCATACTTGTACCTTCTTTCTCCCCTAACAATATTGCGGGTACCACCTCCAAGGATACTGGCGATTCGAGTGATGAAGATGACTCTCATTATCTTTGAGGACCTTGCTAGGCTCAGGACTCAAGAATTTTGCGGCTAAGCTTGGCGAGCTGAATGGAGAGGTTGCTAGTGAAGGAGTCGGTGGAAACCATGTTTCTGCTGAAGTTGATTCTGTCACACCTACCTTCCCCAAATCTGGAAGGCTATCTTTGTTCCTTCTCAAGTATCTTGACTTTGGTGAACCCTATACACGCTTTCCAAAACCTTGGATCTTGGAAATCATCAACCTGGCATCTTCACCTCCCCCTCGTATGATGCTGAATTTGAGCCAACCATCACTAATCTTGACTCATCCATTGAAGTCAACCCCACCACTACTCAGCGGATCAACATTGCTCATCCTCAATCCAACATCATAGGTGATCTTACGGCAGGTTAGAACTAGAAGGGCTATCACCGGTCCTCAGTTTGGACAGATTGCTTTTCTCTCTTATGTCTCCAACCAGCAAAGAGACAATCACACGACCTCAAGCATTGTTTGTTTGCTTGTTTTCTCTCTCAAGTGGAACCAACTAGTGTTTCTCAAGCTCTCAACGATTCAAGCTGGCTCGAAGCAATGCAAGAAGAAATGCAACAATTTCACAATCAGCAGGTTTGGATTTTGGTTCCACTCCATGATGGCAAATATGCCATTGGGACAAAATGGGTTTTGAAGAATAAGAGAGATGCTAGGGGTGTTGTGATCAAAAACAAAGCAAGGTTGGTAGCTCAAGGCTTTAGACAAGAGGAAGGGATTGATTATGATGAAGTGTTTGCACCTGTTGCCCGAGTTGAAGCAATTCGCATTTTCTTGGCATATGCTTCATACATGGGTTTCATGGTGTATCAAATGGATGTCAAGGGTGCTTTTATGTATGGTGAGATTGAAGAGGAGGTCTATGTCACTCAACCCAAGGGATTTGAAGACCATGATCACCCAAATCATGTCTACAAGGTGGTTAAAGCTCTTTATGGCTTACATGGGCACCTAGAGCTTGGTATGCTCGGCTTTCATCGTTCTCTTGAAGCATGGCTATAGAAGAGGTGCTATTGATAAAACTCTGTTCCTCAAGAAGAATTACTCGGACATCATTCGGTGCAAGTGTATGTGGGCGACATTATTTTTGGTTCCACAAGCGAAGCTTGGTGCGAGGAATTGAGGAACTTATGAAGGGTGAATTTCAAATGAGTGCTATGGGAGAGCTTACTTTCTTTTGGGTCTCGGGTTGTGAGAAGCAGGATGGCATCTTTATTTGTCAAGATAAATATGTGAGGGACATTTTGAAGAAGTTTGGTATGGAAGGTGTTAGGGCGCCACAACACCTTATGAAGCTCCAAAGGCTAAAGCAAATAATGAACGGATCTACTGTAAATGTTCATGCATGCAGTCCATGATTGGTTCATTGATGTATTTGACTTCAAGACACGATATTACATTTCTTTGTGAGTGTTTGTTCTCGACATCAAGTCACTCCACTTGCTTCCCATCTCAATGTTGTCAAGAAGATCTTTAAGTACCTCAAAGGCCAACCTCTTTTAGGCCTTTGGTACCCAAAAGAATCTCCTTTCAAGTTGGAAGCATATAGTGGCAGTGATTATCTTTGGTGCAAATCGGATAGAAGATCCTGGCTGGGGGCGCCAATTTCTTGGCAAGAGGTTGATTTCTTGGCAATGCAAGAAACAAACCATCGTTAGGCCACCTCAACTCTTGAAGCGTATGTTCTTTGCTGCAAATTCTTTGTGGACAAGTCCTTTGGATTCAAAACCAATTCTTTGGACTATGGGTACAACTCTATGAACACTACAATTCATATAGATAATCAAAGTACCATCTGCATAGTCAAAAATCCAGGTTTTCACGG
This sequence comes from Chrysanthemum makinoi, assembly GCA_910596185.1. Lineage (NCBI taxonomy): Eukaryota > Viridiplantae > Streptophyta > Magnoliopsida > Asterales > Asteraceae > Chrysanthemum > Chrysanthemum makinoi. Next base: position 87,224,762 of record OU343221.1, on the reverse strand, counting down.
TCGGACAAAACACATTGAACTCAGGCACCACTTTATAAGAGATGCTTATGAAAAACATTTGATAAAAGTGGCTAAAATCCATCCTGATGATAATGTGGCAGACTTGTTAACAAAAGCGTTTGATGGACCAAGGTTTCAACACCTCGTGGTCAATATTGGAATGTTAAACCCTTGATTTGCATAGTTTGAGGGAGGCATAGGCCTCGGGGGAGGCATATGCCTCGGGGAGAGAATTTTGTGCAAACTCTGCATTATTTTTGTATATTAGTTTGTATTCTAACACTAACTACTAATATTTCTCTAGTTTGTTTGTTTTTGTTGTTGTGTATGTTTTTGTATGCATTTTGCGGTTATGCATGCTTGCATTTTGTGCATTCCTTATAGGATTGCGGTGTATATATCCATGATCAAGATCAAAGTCATCAAGTGTGGTTCATTAGTAAATGGTCGAGATAGTGAAAGGGTGTTACTTGTTTCTTCGATATCAAATCTTGAAGCATACAATTTGATTCCACTGAAGTTATATCTTGAAGAAAAGAAATTGAAGTCAAATTGTTCATTCATTCATTCAAGAAGCGAGTTCTGACTTCGACTTACATAAAGTCAACCTACTACTATGCATCTACAAGATCACGAGTGTACACTTAAGCTAAGCCTAAACTAGTGTATATCCTTCATTCCGAAATCTAAGTGAATGTTGGATATGCATTAGATCTTGGCTTTGCTTTAAGTAGGTCTTGCGTAACCACCCATTCCGTTTAAGCTGGTGGTTGGATATGCATGACCAACTCGATGAAAATGCTAAGGACCAAAATGGGAGGATGGATTGATGCAAGCGATTGATGATGGCGATGACCCGCGCGGGATGGCGGAGAAAAATAGCGTGTCTGTGTGCTTCATCTATTCATTTCAACCAAAATGCAATCGATCCACCCTCCTTAAGCCCTTCTTCTATACGATGTGTGTTTATGCACCAAAAGATGGCCTTGATGAGACCAAGAACCACCTCTCTATCTTTGGGAGTGGCGGATTCACAGCGCGAGGTCTTTGTGGAGACCATGGTGCTGGAGGTTGGGAGTAAGAAGTTCCCTCCTTATAGGAGTCATCGAGAATCATCGTGATTCACTTGGATTCACTACTTGTCATCTTCGAAGAAGGGAGAAAGGGCGATTTATTTGGTCGTGGATAGGGTTGAGGAAAGTTATAACCATGGGTTTGATTTACCACTTGATGATGATGAAGAGGATGATGAAGATGAGGAAGTGAGATCTATGATCTCAGGTTTGGTATTCATGGTGCAATTTAGTTGATTGGGGTTATTTTGGCTTCTAGGGTTTGTGGTAATTATTTGGGGATCTTGATGAAGAGATGAGTTACATTGGGATCATTTTATAGACGGGTTCGAGGTTCAATGAGTTTAATGCAAGTGGGTGTACGGTAATTCTAGAAACTTACCAAAGATATTCTTATCTTTGATGCATTCTATTGAAGCTATAACTTGAGATTGATCATGTGTTTGCTGAAGTGTTATTTTGGGTTGGGTCAAAGATGCAATACACGTCAGCAAAGGTCAACCAAATGGTCCATTTTTCTTTGACTATAATTTGGGCAAAAACACTTCATCCACCATTACTCAAGCCGAGAACAAACCAATTCTCTTTCATTCCACTTTCACAAACACTCACCATTTCAAGAATCATAATCCTAAACACTCATATTCCTCATGGCTCTTGAATTTAAACATGATCACAACAAAGTTGCATTTAAGGAAATGGCAAGGGATATGAATTATGCGAACCAATGGTGGAATTTACGAAAAGGTCCAAAATTTATTATGCTCTAAATCATTCTCCAAATGAGAATATATGAGTCACGATCACTCAATTTTGGGAAGCTGCGAGAAGAGGGCGAGGCAGAGAGATTAGGGCTGTGATTGATGAAGCAGTACATTGTGACCGAGGACGTCGGGAGGAAGCTTCACGGAAGATCTTTGAAGGAGTATTTCACTCAAATCAGGAAGATGTGCTTAATGGGCTAAGGGCTATTGGGTATCGAGGAACAAGAACAGATATGTGGCTAAAGAAGGAACTCTGCCCAAAATGGAGGTTCTGGTTCACACCTTGCTCCAATGCATGAGCAACAAGGCTGGAGGATGGGACCAGTTCTCTACGGCCGGGCTATGGTATTGTGTATCTTTCACAAGGGGTAACTTTCAATTTTTCTAAGTATATTTTTGAAAACTTGGTTGAAAATATTCAAAAGACAAAGGGAAAATTTTTAATGTACCCCGGGTTTCTTCAAATGATTTTAGACACCTCTACCCAGGCCCAATCTTTCTATCCCATAGGTACTTTAACTGCTAAATTGTTTGCTACAATGAAAACCCACTTTCAGGGGGAACATCATCCCTTGCTAGCAGCCATGTTGCCCCAAGGTAATGAGGCTTGATGAGGAGAATGTGGCTCATAATCCTCCTTCCTCACACTTTGCTCTTGATGGTAATCCATTGGTTCACATTGATGAGGGCCCATCTTCAACTATTGAAGCAACTCATGTTGCTCGGACCAACCACCATGTCCCAATCCTCCACCCACTCTAGCTACTCATGTTGAGTCGGATCTCAATAGACCACCCACACCAAGTCCTGTGAGGAATCCTCTCGATGAAGATCTTCCTCACATTGAGCATGACGGTTACTACTGAAGGTCCAATGAGGCTCCCCTTACCACGCGAGCAATCTGGTGGGGTGGAGGACCCCATTACACTCTCATCGTGTATGCTCTTGTCAGCGGGTATCTTTGCGAGAGGTTAATAGTCGAAAAAGGAGCTTGCAGAGACCAAGTCTTCTCTTGGGGTAAGATTGAAGAAGCTGCGAAATCGGGTCAAGGTCTTAGAGCACAAACTAAAGGGGGCCTCCAAAAGGAAACTTGTGGTTTCCTCTAATGAAGAACAAGAAGATCCTCATTTTGAGTCTCTGGACATGTTGGTCTTGTTTCTCTCAATGATCCTTTATCATTAGCCGCCACTTCCTCAAAGAAGAAGGAGCTGTCCTTTACAAAGAAGGAAGAGATCTTATTTTCATAAGGTTTCTTACGAAGCTTCAAAGGAACACAGGGTTGATAAGGATGCATCTGGCGATGTACTTATGGAGGATGTATCTTGAGATCCTAATCAATGCGCATCGGTTCAAGAACCAGCAGGACCTTTCCCCTCCCGGCGGTCATGCGACATTGCTACTATGACCACTCCAGTTGATGATCGGCATCAACATGTTGACCTAGGTACTACTACGAGGTACTGTCATTGATTTAAGCGAAGAAGAGTGTGCCAAAAGCGATGATAAAGGGAAAAATGTCATCGAAGATGAGCTTGGTCGACACGGTGAGTGAGGTGGAAAGACTAGGTCAAGCAAGTAGATTGGCTGAGTTTGAGAAGTCAAAGGAAAGTGTAGCATTGGCTAAACAACTTGAAACAGAGGAATTTTCATCTTTAACTCACGAGAGAAGAAAAGAACTTCGATGAGCTGAGGGTTCAGATGCTGTTGAACACTGGGATATTCTAACTTCGACAAGTCATTTCAAGACCTTCTCTAGCTCAAAGTATACTAGGTGGTGATTTCCTCGGTGATAATTATGTGGAGCGAATGATGGCTCAGGGAAGACAAAGGAGGCAAGAAGCAATTGCACAAAGAGGGCCATCAAGCTCGAGAAGGCCAAAGACAAACCCCCTACTAAAGATGAAATAAGAAGGGTGGTGAAGAACCAATGCTCAATGTACAACTTTGGGTTAACAATGAAACAAGTCAAGGCTTTTCTGATCATGTCTGTATGCAAATATAACCAAATCATGAAGGAAAGATCATCATCCTCGGCACCTTCTACCAACTTAAAAGGATTTGAGAGAATGAAGGCTGCTCGAAGCCAAAAGACTCAAGGTGATGATGCTCCAACCAAGGAATCCTCTCGGTCATTCTGCTTTGAAGCAACTTCGAAAGTTGCTTCCTCTCTATCAAGGGTCAATCTGCTGAACCATCTTCCATTTCTCACAGAAGCACACGAAGCATCAACTCCCTCTCCCTCAGTGGCTTTGTTGTCACCTGGAAGATACGAAGTAAAGGAAGGCGATCTCACGAAAACTAAAAGCAGAGAGGGCTATAAAGATATTCCACGGGATGAATGCACTTGGCTCCAACCAAGTCTCAATCTACCGGTTCAAGCCCTACTACAAATGCACAAGATGAAAATGCTCACTCTAGGGATATCTATCGGCACTGGGAGGAGGAAGAAGAGTATGGCCAAGCGATCTCATTTGGATCTTGAAGGCGATGACTCCACTTTCATTATAGAAGGGTCTCTTTGGCGATGATGGAAATTGAGATGAGGTGTTAGAATGGCAATTAAAGGATGATGAGATGAATGTTCTTCTTCGAAGGGACTCCACTTCAATGGAATTCACCTTTCTAAAGGAAATTCTACACTTGGTAGGCGAGGACTTACTTTCTCTGTTCACTCAAGTTACCACCTATTATTGCAACAAGGAACCACAAGGTTAAGGATGTTCTTACCGGGAGATCTTCAAGTTCTGTTCAACTCCCACATTCCCAATAGCAAAGCATCTTCCATTTGGGAAAACTCACATCGGTGGAAGCTTACATCTTGGAGATTCTATCCTCTCCCTCGTGTGCATGTGCTTGAGACTAAGGGTGGAATCATTGTATGCATGTTGTCACGAAAGAAAGTATCCTTTGCCTAAAAGACTTATGGAAAAGATCTTTGAGTCTTGGAAATTCCTCCAGATCACATGGGAAATGAAAGGCGATGCTTTAACACTGTGGGATTGATCAAAACTCAACTCCAAGCGCAATAGGCCTCTTCATCCATATCGGGACACTTGGTACTCTCTGCACTACTTTGTTTTGTTCATTTAGTTTGCTTTATTTATGTTATTTGTCTATTTTTCTCTAAGTTTTTTTTTAAGTAAAAGACTTTCATAAAAAGAAAACTCACAAAAACATCATTTTAAAAATAGTGATAGCGTTTATTTAATAAAAATTAAGTTTTAATTTTCCTTTTCAACTTATTATTAATCTTTTTTAGTTTTATAAATTATTAAAAAGTTAAAAAACTTTTATGCGGTTTTGTTTGTTGTCCAATGGATGGTCTTTAACTCACGGATGTACCTTGTGTATGTCAAAGAGTTGGCTAGTCCAAAGGGTGCAGCTTTGGTAAAGACACATCAAATCTGTTGATAGCTTTAATGGTTTGCTCAAAATCATAGGGTATGCAACCACCCATGCTTAACTGCTGAGGGTTGTATGGTCATCAATTCACCATGGTCTATTCCTTTTTGGAATCCAAGAATTGGCTAGCCCACATGTATATGGCATGTGGTAAAGGCAAGTGAATCCATATTTGGTTCTCAATTCACCAATTCTAAGAATTGACTAGTCTGAGCAAGCGGCTTGGTAAAGACAAGACAAATCCGTTTATATGGTTCTTTGGTTTGCCAATAAATCAGATGGTTATCAATGTACCATAGTTTTCGAACTCAAACATGTGGCTACTCCAGTAGTAATGGCTATTGGTAAAGAGACATCAAACCCATTAATTTCAATGATTCACCTCTCACAGCGAGTTAACACACACGGAAGTGATGAGAATAGTATGAAACTTATATGTTTTGATGTACATGATGTCATATGTTCTTTGCAAAGATGCGGCGTATCCGCAGTTCGGTCATCATAGAGATGTTCCTCTTTTTAATCTTTGTTCGATGTTGAACACAATCCTCAACAATTTTACAGATCTATCAAGGCTGGAACTTAACCTTGTCAAATTCGGTTTAGGGGAGGATTGTTGGGAATTAAGGTAAACTACGATTACGCGAAGATTCTGCAGAAGAGATTACTGCGAAGAAGAATGGATTCTGAAGTTATACTTATTGAAGTGCTAAGCGAGATATTGTGTTCTTCTTTGAAAGTCGTACCACGTAGGAGAGATAAGCTCGATATAGAGTAAAAGTCAGCGCCAGTATTAAAGATAGGTTGGCATTATTATGTAGAGCTTACTCAGAATAAACAATATGATGAACAAAACAATATGATTAGTTGCATGCTTGTCTAGATGCATGCTTGGTCTATGTTAGTATTAGGAGTACATTGTGCAGCTCATTTTAGGGTTTCTTGCCTATATAAGGAACCATTATAGTTTGTAATAGATAAGCTTTTCAAAAGTCTTTCAAGTCTTGTAAAACATCTGAAACATAGAGTTTCTATAATAAAAAGATCCATAGAGGATCAAAAGCATTCTTAGTTATTAAAACTTGTATTTATTTTCCGCTACAATACCAAGTTGTAGAGATCTTCTATTAGTTTGCTTGTGATTACATTGGCAACACTAACGATCTCCGAGTGCTTAAAGATCGATCAAGGTCTTTGTGTTCAACAAGTGGTATTAGAGCCTGGGAAGTCTCTACCATACTAGAACCATTCATACCCTCATACAACCATACATATACGATCACCATGCACGGATCGATAATAATGGCCCAGAGTCACCAACACAAACAACACCAACACCACTTCCAGCCTGGCATTTCGGTCTCTCAGCTTGATGGTAAATTTCCTTATTTGAAAAGGGAAGGTATGAACTTTGGACTATGAAGATGGAAAGCTGGATTTCCAATATTGATTGGAATCATTGGGAGGTTGTATGAAGAGGAAATAGTCTAAAGAAAAGTTCACGAGGATGGGAGGAAGTTTATCATGGCTCACCAAGCTGCTAAAGAGGTGCTGGCTATGCAGAAGAAGTACATGACTTTTCCTAAAGTAAGTTTACAATGGAAATACTTTGCATTGTCTTAAGATTACTAATCAAACAAGTTGTAAAATTAAATTTTCTTTTAATTAATCACAACCACTTGCCTCATCAAGCGATTATCTTGCTTTTGTCGAGAAAGAACTACATGACTTCATGGGCCGAAGTTCATTGTATTTTAATCACCATCCGTAATGACTATACATAGTTCATTGCTTCCGTTGGCCAAAACAACCCTATTGTCTTGAACACCATCATCTACTCACTTGCATCATTGTTAATACAAATGATTTACTAATATAGATCGTAAATCTATTTTTGAGCTTCTTGAATAGCGGTTGTTAAGTTTGATAAACCTATGTGTTACTTGTGAGCTAGATCTCATTTAATTGCTTATTTGCTATTTCTACATGCTCTTAGTATGTTTTACTTGTATACATGTATGCTACTTTGTAGAGATCATTAGCTTCTAAGTTGGTACTTAGAACAAATGCTCCTTGTTAAGTAAAGCGGTCCCAATGCGGATCCTAGTTTGTAACTAGCGGATCCCTCAAGTGAAGGATCCGTGGGATTCGGGCAAATAGATGTGGAGTTTCAATCCTTTACACCTCAACTCATGTTCCTAGACTACTTCACATGGCTGACTTAATTCATTAGGATCACTTAAGTCCTTCTCAAGCTTTGTAAGCTTCACACCCACTCATAGCTCATTAAGGATCACACTCAAAGTGCTTTTCGATCTATCATTTCACTTAAACTCATCACTCTTCCGCTCTCTAGATCACTCATTTTTTCTCACATGATCCCTCACATCTAGACTTAGAAATCTCGATTATGGCAAAATTAATCATAATCATCCTCACCTCAAAATTGGTCGAAATGGATCAAATTCTAGTTCTTCCACCTTAAAACCTTTAGGATCTTCTCCAAGACATTATCCTAAGTCACTATCGGATCACTAGGATCATTTAGCTCCATTTGACACTCTCAAGATTTTAGTGTCATCTTTGTTCATTTATTGGTACTTACGAAAGTTCCAAATCCTTCCATAAAAGACAATTATTAGCTACATCACTCATTACCTTCAAGTACTTAAGCACCCGTTCATTTAAGACACTTAGAGGCCCAGAAACACTCAAAAGGTATAGGATTTAGACCTTTCAAACATCACTTCTATCCTTTCCTAGGCTGCTGAGAGCGGATCCCTAGGATTAGCCTAGGCGGATCCCCATTGGTGGGAACCGTAGGATCCGGTGACAGATTATGTCAACTCTTGCTCGAACAATCATTTCAAGCTCATCTTGCTAACTTGAGCGCTCCACCTCATCCTAATTAAATCCCTAGATCAGTAAAACTCGAGAGTTGACTCTTGTGCATGCTAATCATCACATTCCAAAGGATATTAGGGACTTAAGTTTTGAATGCACTTGCCAAATCCTTCTCTTTATAAGTCATCTTGATAGAATCCATTAGTCATCAAACACAACATAATTCTCAACATTTAGAAACCTTTTCCTTAATCATTTCATCATGAGGAAAGCTCCTAGTGCTAACTCATCCAACCAAGAACTGAAACTTGCTGGTGTTGTACACGAAATTTCTTCAACGAATCATCTCGGTTAAACCCACAAATGGTAGGATTTCCCATCCATCGAATCATCATCCGTAAGAGATAATAGTGCTAGAACCTCACCTCAACAAACCCAATCAACAATTGCCAAGAGAGAGCCTAATAATAGTATTAAACCTTTTAGGTTAGAAAAGGGATCATCGAGCTCTAAACCAGCGTGCACCTAGTTCTAGCAAAATGTATAAACCTTCATTCTTAGAGCATGGATTACACTCCTTCACCGAGCCTCTCTCTCACCCAAATCTCTATTTATTAGAGCATTCACCCAAGAGAACTTCCCATTCACCAACCTTCTCGTTAAAATGGGAACCACCTACATCACCAACTAGTCCATCATTGGAAACAAGGAACCACCAAGGACTTGATCATATGGAGGAATTTCCATTACCACCACTCTCATTCCTAGTAGAACCTCATCCTAAATTACCCAATGTACCTCCACCATCATTTGTAGAACCTCCTTAAAACATCCTGTTCCTAATCAAGACAATAATTGCTCTATTTGTCTAATCACCCAAGGACTTGTTCAAGAAGTACGAAATGAGTTGCATTTCATGTTTAATCATCTTCTTGAAAGATTGGACCAAATCAACAAGTCTACTCATCCCTAAACTCAAGCACATTGTTGCTTCTTAAGCTTTGGTCACTTATTAGTTTTAGTAGAATATAGCTAAATCATTCTCTTAGTTTTTAGAGATTTGTTGATCATCTCTTATGTTTTATTGAATGATGCTTTACTTGCCATATTGCATTGAGTATATGTTTGTTGGTTGAATACATATCTCATTTTGATGTTAACATTACTTGTTTACATCACCATTGCAGAATTTAATCATTAGCTATACGGATCCCTCAAAATTGCCTAGACGGATCCCTACTAGGAGGGAACCATGGGATCCGTGAAACAGAAAACTATTTTTCTACTAACTTGGATCACATATGCAGGAAATTGTGCATTATACTTGTTTTCTAACCTTTGTTTTATAGTTATTCAATCTACACTTGAAGCCTTTGACACCCTAAAGCTAGGGGGAGCTTTGTGTCAAAACAATACATTGCAAATTACTTGCAATAGGTTACATTTCGACATCCCTTTAAAATTGCAATCATCAGGGGAGCACATTCATCATAGGCGAAATCTTTTGCAAACTTAGTTGCAAACAAACTAACA